>JAGKPW010000053.1:2002500-2602500 GCA_019926035.1 Melaleuca alternifolia
TGGTGAACTACGTTTAAAATTGGATATCATCATATCATATCCAATCTACTATTTGGTGAACTACGGAATTAAAGTTGGATATCTTCATATCTTATTAAATCTGTCATTTGGTGAACTACGAATTTAAATTCATATATTTAAAAATAATAATATTAGGCAAGTACAAATTTACAAGTTTAATATTAAAAAAATATCCAAAACAATATATCTTTTTCAAATTAACATATCTTTATCAAATTTTATAATACCATTCATTTTTTCTGTTCTTTTGAAATAATCTTTTGGTTACCCTCTTTAACATCAAATGTTTTTAGAGTAATCTCAATTTCAATATGTTCTCTTTGAAACATGAATTATTTTTCTCTCTTATAAGTTTTTCATTTATTACCATTTTGTTATAGGTCTAATACAAAATCAAACAAATGACCAATTAATGCAAAGCATTAAAGTCCAAAGTTCATTCGTTTTTTTTAGCTGCTACGAGGATGCAATGACAATTAATCACATTAACAAACGATCTTTGAACAATCTGCATTTATAAAGAAAATTACAGTTTATCGCTTTCGTAAAATGTTGATGTGAATCAGAAAGCTATGGAAAAGAATGCTTCGACGTCAATACTTTTGGTAAGAGCTGTAATAGCCGCATATTCACGTAGCTAGACCGTCAACGTTAGCAATTAATTCTCGGACGTGAATTTAGAACCAAAAAGGAATTTTATTAAATTTTGGGGAATTCTCGAATTAAAGGATGAATTTTTGAGAAATTAATCTTGAGGTTTCCGAAAATTTAATTTTGAGAAAATTTGGCTTAAAAGTGTGATTATTAGTTTTAATAAGTATTTGTGAATTTTTGGAAACTTTTCAGGATTCTAATATGTTTTTGGGTGTATTTTAAATGAATTTAATTAAAATTGTTTTAAAAATCAAAATAGGAATAGTAGAAAGTGGGTGGACTGGCCATGGGGAGCTCAGAGCAGGCCACGCATGGGCCACGGCCAGCCCAGCGCACGGCCTAGCTGAGCCGTGTCCCAGCCCGCGCCTAGGCCCAGCCGAGCAGCAGCCCGCGCCTTTCTTCCCCTCTCCCTTGTTCTCCCCTACTCCTCATACACGGCACGGACGATCGGGAAGCTCACCATGCGGGTCCCACGCTAGTGAGACGCTGACAATTCGCTCGAGGTCTGCTGTAGCAGCCCTGGGGAACCGGCTGGAAGTGACCTCAGCCAATGAAGGCTCGCCGTGGGTCGCGTCTGGCGATGAAACTTCTCCCACACGCCGTGACCCCCTGTTTTTCACCCGCCCGCCTAGCCCACTTTGTAACTCGATTTCTCTCACCTCGAATTTTCGTTTGAGACGTGGTTGGTGCCATTGGAATCATAGAGATGCCCTCTTCAAGCAACCACCAACCGTCGTCGAAGATTCGCCCTCCACCGCCACAGGCAGCCCCCGAAAGTCAGCCCCTCGCAGTTCGGTCTCCCCTGTTTTGCCGGTAAGTCTTTAAGCTACAAAGTGCGATTTCATCAATTTCCTTCGATCTTTAGCTTAATTCGTTAGTTACAATGGGTTTGTAAACTTAGTTAAACCCTAGATTAGCCTTTGATTTCGTTCGATTTGGTCTGGATTTGGCTGATTTGAGGATTAAACTAGTTTGCTCCAATTTTTACAAAACCGAATCCTAGCTTTGCAATCCGTCATTTGGGACCTACCCACTCTCAATTGAAACTTCCTTTAGACTCGTATGATGTTTGTAAGGGTAGATTAAGAGTTGGATTGGATCGATTTGGTCTTGGATGGACGGATTGAAGCCATTTTCGTTGGCCCTCTCCCCCGTTGCACCAAACCGCCGCCCATCTCCCTTTGAAGTCCCATTTCTTCCTCCTCCGACCACCTCAGCCGCCGTGGTTGGTGTCATTGAACTTGTATGGAAGTCCTCTACGAAACCCTTAAGGTTTCGAGCCTCGATTTTGCATGTGTGTGACGAATCAAGGTGAAAACCGAGCAAAGCTCGATGGATCCGTGTTTGACCCGTTTGGTGAACCAAGTTTGCAGGTGGGCTGCTCTCACGTGTGGGCTTCATACGCATGTGTTGGGCCTAGCTGGTGGGCCTCGTCCAGCCCAGCGAGACTCCGGTCAGTTCGGCCCGCACGAAAGGAAGAAAGGGAATAGAGGAAAGAAAGAAAAAGAAAAAAGGAAAAAAAGAAATTATACCGTGGACCGTTGTGTGATTTTGAAATTTGCGAAGGTGAGGGAATTTCCTGAATCGCTCTTGGGCATACCCGTGCGCTAGTTATTATTATTTATTATTTTATTATTATATTTATTATATTTATTCGTTTAATGCTATTAATATTATTAGTTAATTATTCTTGCATGTTTAGTATTATTATCATTACTTCTATTATTAAATTTATTAATTACTAATTATTATTTATTAGTTCAGTTTTCTTATTATTATTGTTAGGTGGTTAAATTAGGATTGTTTAGCCAAATAATTGGTTTGCGAAGACAAGATTGAGATATCAAGGAACATGTTGGACTATATGTTAGTTTTAGATGGTGGTAATTAGTATCTTTAGACATGCAATTTATTTATTTATTTGTTGAAATTTAATTCTTTATTTACAGCATTTATTTATTTAAAATTCGGTATTATTTTATTATTGCAATTGTTTGTTCATTTAAACTACGTGATTAGTCTAGATCGACGGGACTTGAGATTAGACTAGACTTGAGTGACGGACTAGGAATTCATGGGATTGAAGTGAGCTTAGCAAGTTGTTTAGTGAAAAATTAGGGACCCTAGGGCCGAGGTAAACTTAGTGGTGGGTTAGGGAGTTAACTTGCTGAGATAATTAGTATCTCACCCCACCACCCAACCTTTCCCCTAGGTATCAAGAGTGGACCTAGAGGATAATGTGGAGGTAGAGGTCGAGGAGGAGGAATTGGAGAATGACTTTGACGAGGAAGGATCGGAAGAAGAGGAACTGGAAGAGGAGTTAGAGGAAGAAGAGCTCGAAGAGGAGGAACCAGAGGAGGAAGAACTCGAAAAGGAACCCGATGATGACGAGCCGTACTATGTCTGTATGAGCAAGGTTATTTGTATTCTCCCTTTGGACGAGAAATTTTGGGAATGTATATTATTACGCTTTCGTGTGCCTACTCTGATTTTTAACGAGGACCGCGATTGACTTTGGACCAAGGAAAGACGAAATCGCAAGGCTGTGCACGCGCACCGGTCTCGGGGTGTGACAAGAGCTTATTCAATTGAGTTTAAGACTTTTCAAGGGTTTTCTCGTGTTTTATGCTAAACTTAAAATATTTATTCAAAATAAAAAATCTAAAATTGGTTCAAGAATTATAGGATTTAATAATATATGAAATAAATTGTGGTCAACCACCTAAACATTCTTTATGTTATTTTATTTTATTTTTCGATTTTTTTTTTAAAAAATTATTTTATTATAATTTTTTATTTTTGATTTTTTAATTCGAAAAAATGGACTTCGAACCGGGATTGAGGAAACCCAATCCGACTTTGTCACGCCTCGAGACCGATGCGCGTGCACAACCCTGCCGTTTTGTGTTTCTTTGGTCCAAAGTCAGTCGCAGTCTTCGTTGAAAATTAGAGTAGGCACACAAAAGCGCAATAATATACATTCCAAAATTTTCATCCAAAATAGGGCATACACATAACCTTGCACTAACAGACTTAGTACAACCCACTATTGTTTGCATCGGTTCATCATCTTCAGGTTCCGCCTCGGATTCTTCCTTTTCTGGTTCCTCCTCGAGTTCTTCCTCCTCTAGCTCTTCTTCAGGTTCTTCCTCATCCAGTTCTTCCTCTTCTAACCCTTCTTCCAGTTCCTCTACTCCTAACCCGTCTTCGTCAGAATCATCCTGTAGTAATTCTTCCTCGAACTTACCTCCATATCATCCTTTGGGTCCATGACTAATACCTGGGGGGAAAGGTTGGGTGGTGGGGTGAGATACTAATTATCTCAACAAGTTAACTACCTATCTCATAATTAGGTTTACCTCGGCCCTAGGGTCCCTAATTTGTCACTAAACAATCTACTAAGCTCACGTCAATCCCAAAAACTCCTACTCCGTTACTAAAGTCCAGTTTAATCCCAAGTCCCGTCGATCTAGACTAATCACGCAGTCTAAATGAATAATCAATTGCAACAATAGAATAATATTGAACGTTAAATAAATAAATGCTATAAATAAATAATTAAATTTCAGCAAATTAATAAATCAATTACATGCCTAAAGAACTAATTAAAGCCGTCAAAAACTGGCTTATAGTCTAACACGATCCTCGAAATCTCAACACGCCTTCGCAGACCAATTATTTGGCTAAATAATCCTAATTTAACCACCTGACAACAACAATAATAATAATAATAATAATAATAATAATAATAATAATAATAAAAAAAACTAAGTTAATAAATAATAAATAATTAAATTAATAACCATACTAATTATAATAATATTAATAAACATGCTATTAATAACATATTAATAATACTAATAGCATTAATAATAATAAAATAATAAACATAATTAACTAGCGCACATGTATGCCTAAGAGCGATTTAGGAAATTCCCTCACCTTAAATTGTGATCCTAAACACAACGGCAGTCCGCGGAATAATTTCCCTTTTTCCTTTTTCCTTTTTCTTTTTTCTTTTTCTTTTCTTCCTTCGTCGCGGGTCGAGATGCTTGCAGCCACGGATCTAGACTGAACAAAGCCCACGAGCTGAGCCCAATACAAGCACGAGAGGCCCACACGCGAGAGAAAGAACAGCGGCCTTGTTCGCGGACGGTTCAGCCGAGCTTCGCTTAGTTTTTGCCCCGATTCTTCCTACACATAGCAAATCGAAAGCTAAGTTGGGTTGGAATTTGCAGAGGACTCTCATATGAGTCCAACGACACCAATCCTAGCAGATGAGGTGGTTGGAGGAGGAAGAAATCGGACTTCAAAGGAAGAAGGGCGGCGGTTCGGCGATTTAGGGGTAGGGAAGTCAAAGAAAATGCTTCAATCAGCCCATCCAAGACCAAATCGATTCAATCAAACACCTAAAATACCCTTAAAACACCTATATAAATCTATTAGAAGCATCAATTAGAAGTGGGTAGGTCCCAAACGACGAATTGCAAATCTAGGGTTCGGTTTTGCAAAAATTGGGACAAACTAAATCAAACTAGGGTTTAACAATGTCTACAAACCCATTGGAACCAACGAATCAAGCTATAGATCGAAGAAAGTGAAGCAAAACGTGATTGCAGCTTGAAGACTTACCGGCCAAAATAGGGGAGGCGACTGCAAGGGGCGGCTGTTTCGGGGGATAAGGGCAGCGAAGGAGGGCCAATCATCGACAGCGGTTGGCAGCTACTTGAAGAGGACGTCTCCACAATTCCAACGACACCAACCACGTCTCAAACGGAGATCCGAGATGAGAGAAAAGCGACTTCAAAGACAGCTACTCGGGTGGAAGAAAAACAGAACAAGGAGGCGTGCGAGAGAAGTTTCGCTGCCGGTCGCGACTCACGGCAAGCTCTTATTGGCTGAGGCCACTTCCAGCCAGTTCCCCAAGGCTGCTGCAGCAAAGCCTGAGTGAATGGCTGGCTGTCTCGTCGGCGTGGGACTTGCACGATGAGCTTCCCGATCGTCCGTGCCGTGCATGAGAAGCAGGGGAGAACGGAGGAGAGAGAAAGGGTCGCAGGTGGACTGCTGCTCGACTGGGCCTGGGCGTTGGGCCGAGCATGGGCTGGCCGTGGCCCGGCGCAGCCTGGGTCGAGCCCTTTCGCTGCTTGGTCCACCAAAATTCAAATTTTCCTATTTTCATTTTAAAATCCAATTTTAATTAAATTCATTTAAAATGCTCCCTAAAATTTTTAGAATCCCGAAAAATTTCCAAAAATTTTCAAATGCTTATTAAAACCAATAATCACACTTTTAAGCCAAATTTTCTCAAAATTGAATTTTTGGAAACCTCAAGATTAATTTCTCCAAAAATCCATCATTTAATTTGAAAATTCCTCAAAATTTAATAAAATTCATTTTTTATTCAAAATTCGCGTCCAAGAATTGATTGCTAACATTGACGGTCTAACTACGCGAATTCACGACTGTTACAGACTCTCCATTCCGGACCCAACAAAGCAGTTGGAGTCTTCTGTGGGTGAACGACGGAGAAAAAATATAAGCAAAGGGTTTTATGTTTCGAATAAAAGAAATCATATCCCACCTTATCCTACCATCCCTTGGATTTTTTTATCCGGTTTATATCCCTTCTATATCCGGCATTATCCTATCATATCCTGATTTTTATCTAGTCGACCAAATGCAGCCTACAATATCAATCTCAAGATTGCAAAGAGCCAAGGCATAACGTGCATTCGAATTTTCAAGCTCTCCAGATTGTTTTCCTTAGTTTAGAGCAATATCCATGAAATTTGATGTCCGTTTTTAAAGTTGCAGCCGAACCCTTTGTTTCTTTAAACAAAAATCGGGAAACAGGTCTTTATCTTATTATTAGATCGAGCAATAACCATTCCGCATTCAAAGGGTCGCACTTAAATTTCTAATGGGCTCGTTCTTTTTTTTATCGCTCGACTATTACTACTCGAATGATTCGTATTCTTTACATAAACTTGAAAAAGAAATTCTATCTAAACCGTAGCAAAGGTCAGATTCTTTCGAAATCGCGGAAGATGACGACGAAAATTCCACCGAGAGAGACGAGGATGGAACGGCGTGCCAAGGTCAACCTCTTGTTCCTTTCCCTTCTTATCAACAAGGTGGAGCGAACAACGTACGGATCTCGTCATCTTCCTTGCTCACCAGTTCTATATATATATAGAACTGAAACGCAAACCAACCACAACCCCGCAACCACTTCGCCGGTTTTGCTTGTTTCTGAGCAGCGAGAACCATGTACAGAGTAGCGAGCGCTTCGGAGTACTTGGTCATCAGCGGCATCGGCATCTCCGACGTAAAGATTGCGAAGAAGGCATGGGTCCTCCCAGGCCAGACCTGCGCCGTCTTCGACGTGTCACCGGTGAACTACACGTTCGAGGTCCAAGCCATGAGCGCCGAGAAGCTCTCTTTCCTCCTCCCGGCGGTGTTTACCATCGGACCCCGGGTGGACGACGACGCCAGCCTCCTGAAGTACGCTAAGCTCATCTCCCCCCACGACAAGCTGTCCAACCACGTCAAGGAGCTCGTCCAGGGGATCATCGAGGGGGAGACCCGTGTTCTCGCGGCCTCGATGACCATGGAAGAGGTCTTTCGAGGCACCAAGGACTTTAAGCAAGAGGTGTTCGAGAAAGTCCAGCTCGAGCTCAACCAGTTTGGCCTGTTGATCTATAATGCAAACGTTAAGCAGCTGGTCGATGTCCCGGGGCACGAGTATTTCTCTTACTTGGGACAAAAGACGCAGATGGAGGCGGCGAACCAAGCGAAGGTCGATGTGTCCGAGGCCAGGATGAAGGGTGAGATCGGGGCCAAGCTTAGGGAAGGGCAAACTTTGCAAAACGCAGCAAAGATTGACGCGGAGACGAAGATTATCGCGACGCAGAGACAAGGGGAGGGGAAGAAGGAGGAGATCAAGGTGAGGACACAAGTGAAGGTCTACGAGAACGAAAGAGAGGCCGAGGTCGTGGAGGCTAACGCAGAGTTAGCAAAGAAGAGGGCGGGTTGGAAGAAAGAGGCCGAGGTGGCGCAGGTGGAGGCCGCTAAATCGGTGGCGCTGAGAGAGGCCGAGCTGCAGAGGGAGGTCGAGAGGATGAACGCCCTGATGCAGACGGAGAAGCTCAAGGCCGAGTTTCTGAGCAAGGCCAGTGTAGAGTACGAAACCAAGGTAAACCCCGCATCTGTCTTTGCGCTGCAAGTCAAGGGAGCAACGTTCCTAAACTGTCGTATAACCTGCGTAGTCTATCGATAATGTCAGGATTCTCTCCAATAGGATTTCGCTTTCAATACGAATGCATCCCCCTAGACATTGTCAAGATAGAACCATAAGTACAACCAGAGGGAGAGAGAACAAAAGAAACTGTGATACTTTATTTGGTTTACATCAGCAGACGGGTCGCTTGATGTTTCCAAACAAATGACCTGGCCATAATCGCTTCTGTACACGCACCAACGATTACGTCACTTGTTGTTTTCGCTTGTCATCTTGATTGTCCGCTTTGAAATCGTCCGCCCTGCACCCACAGGTTAATTAGAAGGCATGTAGCCCGACATGGCAATTTGAAAGGCTAATGACTTTTTAGAGTCTCAAAATATGTGGTTCTATGCTTGTTGGTTGCTTCACATGTATGAGAATGTTAATGTTACATCTGGTTTCTATAGAAGAGTCGGCCGTAGTCTGTCAAGAAAAAAGTTGTTCGAGTGAATAGAGACTTCGGTTATGATTGAACCCTCTCAGAAGACACTTCCCCTTTTGAACTTAAATCCAAGGTACAAGAGGCAAACTGGGAGCTCTACAGGAAGCAGAAAGCCGCAGAAGCAGTCCTCTACGAGAAGGAGAAGGAGGCGGAAGCCCAGAAGGCGATTGCCGAGGCTAGCTTCTATGCGAGGCAGCAGCTCGCCGACGCGGAGTTCTACGCCAAGAAGAGAGAGGCTGAGGCGCTCGTGGCATCGGCCCAAGCCCAGGGCACGTATCTGCGAACGCTGCTGGAGGCGCTGGGGGGCAACTACGCCGCCCTCAGGGATTACACGATGATCAACAACGGCGTGCTCCAAGAGATGGCGAAAGTGAATGCGGAGGCCATCCGGGGGCTGCAGCCGAAGATCAGCATTTGGACTAGCGGCGGAGAAGGGGGCGATAGAAGCGGGAGTGGGACCAGCAATGCCATGAAGGACGTCGCCGGGGTTTACAAGATGCTGCCGCCACTCTTCAAGACGGTGGAGGAACAAACGGGGATGCTCCCTCCAGCGTGGATGGGCATGTTGACCGACTCGTCGGGTCGGTCCGATCCAAATTAAGAGGGAGCCGATCGAAGGCCAAGAAGTCGTGCTGCTTAGGCGCCATCTGACGCGAATAGTTATTTAAATTTTATGAGATGTGTCGATTAGGTCTTCGCTGAACAGGTTGATGGAATAATTTTTATTTGTGCACTGTCCTTTTCAAAGTTCTAATGCGTGAAAAGCTTTCACAAATTTATTTAAAGAAGAAATACCCGGGAATCTTTTATAGGAAAATTGTCTACCTTTCATTATGATGAAGATGGCAACCATCACATTCATGATGTTGGTGTTGCATTCTCGAACAACTAACAGGATCGTCTTCAGTCCAGTTCATGCTAAAGTGCCCTGCAACTAATTCTCTTCCACACCTTGAGAACTACTTCTTCTTTGTTAAAATATGTTTCAAATTTGAACTCATTGAACACTGCTCAGAGTACTAGCCGACGTCCCAATTTTGTGAGACTTCTTCTTCGGTCAAGCTGCCCATGGTTGCATTTATGTTCAGCCACAATTGAGAGAAGAAGAAGATCAGCTCAGCCAGCAAATATGGAGATCCCAGTACCTATTTATTGATTGAAAGAGGCCACAAATGAATACGGAGGGAGCCACAGGCTATACACATCAGTGACATTACGTCCGTCTTTCCTACACCATCTCCATCTGCTCGTAGGCTTTAGTAAGTGAGGAGATTCTTCGGACAATAGAATGTAATTTATGAATTGCCCTTCTTTTCCTTAATGAAAGGGGCAGAGAGGACGAGAGAGAATTGGAGCTTTCCTGAAGCAAAACGTAGGAGCTCTCTGCAGAGGGAAACTTATTTGTTGTAATCACACGTTGTAGTGATTTAGCCAGTCATATTCTTGTGATTAGAATTTGTGTAATTCCCTGAGTGAGATTTCAATAAGCACTGAGAGGAGCGTCATTGGAGGAGCCAAAAAATATTGAGAGAGTGTTCAAGTGCTCGAGTGATTGTCATCCCAATTTTGTCCTTTGTTTCTATAGTGAACTTTTGTGCCGTTATTCCTGTGAACATAGGTACCAACATTTGAAGCCAACCTAATAGATTCAATGTTTGATTTATTTTCCTTCCAATTATCTATTATTCGATTTGCCTGTCCTCCTATATTTTCGCAATACCTTTCACGAAGTAAATAAATCCTAGACAAAAAAAACCCTTTAATCCGTCAAGGTCAATAATCTAATTCCGAAAAAAAAAATATGGGACCTATTCAAACCAAACAAAAATACAAATGGAGTATTAAAAAAGAATTGCCCATTTTGTGGGCAAGCCTGGGGAATCCCATGATTTGCCGCCCATCCATTGATCATGTGTATTTCGTAGAGGTGGCAAAATGGATAAAAATCCATATTTTAACTCATATATGATAATGTAGGTTATAAATATGGTGGTTTAAAATGTTTAATGGGTCACTTAATAACCTAATGAATCTTAAATGTATCATAAATGAGTTACCTAATTAATTCTAAGTATTATTAACAATCATTTTAAATGTTATTAACAAGTAATTTTTACATTGTGAAATTTCTGATATTCTAATTATTTTAATTTTTAAAAATAAAAATTTGATTATTTTTATTTTCCTTTTTTTCTTCTTTTTCCCTCTTTCTAAGTTGGGTCGGCCAAGATGCGAGGGATGAGCTCACTAAACTCCAGCCTCTGGAAGAGGAAAAAGCAAAAAAAGGAAAATACATATTTTTTAAATAAAACTAATTAAAATTTTGAAAAAATTAAAAAATTATCAAATAAATCGTACTGGATAAAATTATTTTAACAATATACTTTAAAAAAAAATCATGAAACAAATTTTCTTAAGCTTGGTTAAATATTGAAGTATTTTAACAATACTGGTTGTGTTGGATATGGGTCGGGTATGAGTCGGTAAAATTGTATCATATGGAAATAAATCAAAATGGGTTAAATAGATCAATATGGGTCGGACCATTGTTTACCCGACTTGACCCACCCTTTTGACGCTCATAATATTTCGACACACATAATTAGTCTTTTGACACTCTCTTGTTTGTTAAGGCAATTTTCGTTGCCATCGGAAAGTATTTCACGAAACGAGAATACCATGCAAGTAGTTGATCACAGGGTTTGACCCACCAATCATCATTGTCCGCGTCTTATAAATCTTATCCTACTTGGCATTGTATTGGTGATACATTTCGCTTTGGATCGATCGGTTACGCCACACGTGTCTGTACCACACGGCGTATTCGTCAACGTAAGGCATTGCTCACATACTCCACCATCGCTGGAAAGAGAGTAGTGCAACTCTTCTTGCGAAATGTGCGCATCCTTATTTAGTTGCCCAATCTTTTTCAGCGATGCCGATGGTCTCTGTGATATATGGATGGACTAGATTGCTATGGCTTTTGGTTGAAATCTTTTGTGCACGTCGCTCAGGATAAATTTATTTAGAAAATTCTAGATTTATTACACTTTTACTAAATCAATTAAAAATATTTTAATTATGTCGATTGATTTTTAAATCTTTCTATATTTTGTTAATTAAACACATATGGCTAATAATGGTCGGAAGGACGTTGGATGTCGTACACGGTACGAATAGTGTTAAAGTTGTCAATTTCTAATAATATTATAATATTTTTTTTCTTTGTTTTTGGTTATAATCCTAACTAGCAAGATTGTTGGCTATAGGTAAGGGTCTATGTGCCCTTGCAGACCATGATGCGCACGCGCAAAAACAGATAAGGGCGGGACACCCCTGTTAACTAGAAGCAAGGGGCTCACAGCCCTCCTTTGATGGCTAGCAAGGGCTTGAATGACCTTGCCCGTGGCTGGTGAGATCGTTGATCCATAATTGGAGGGGGGAGAAAGTTAGAAAGGAAAAGAAAAATATGAGCCAATTGAACGCACAATGATATTGTTAGTTGTCTTAAGGCCAACATTTCAAGTTTTTTTTTTCTTTATTATTATAAATCTAATATTATTTTAATGACGTTAGCTATTTCTTAATAAGTGATAATATTTTTCTGCTTATGACTATCTACGTTTTAGTATTTAATTTTCTCTCAAATTTTATGTTTCTTTATAGGGAAAATTCTAATTAAGGACCTAAAGTTGGGTCATTTTCTCATAACAGGACCTAGAGCAAGCCTTATTTCAAATAAGGACCCAGAGTGATAAAGTTAGCCTCCAATAAGTACCTATACTCACTGGCCAGCCAAATAATTGCCAACAAACACTTTCTGGTGACCAGAATAGGGGTAATTCAATCAATATTTGCAATTGGCAAAAAAATTGAAGACAATCCCTAAATTGAATTAGGATTTTCAAATTTTACACTTTCTTCCTCTGCCGCTCTCGCGTGATCTTGGCTGCGCCGCTCCCGATCCGCACTTCGCTCCCATTCTCATAAGTTATGATCGACAATTTCCTACTGACTTCCCCAACCACAATCATGGCAAAGCTTGGATTGCTAATCCACCAGCATTCTCTCAAAGCTGGAAAAGTACTCCACTAGCGAAGACAACATTGCAAGAAAACAGTTTTGGCAGGATGAGCAAGCTTATGTGATTGGAATAGGTACTTAGGTTTTGGGAAGAGAACCCTCGATGACGGACTTGAAGCTCGCACAATGAACCAGCAAAAAAAGAGGCGATGGCGAACGAGGGACTGAAGTTCGCGAGGAGCGTGCGAGGATGGAATGAGGACTAGGCAAGCGGCAAGGACCCAAGCAGCGTGTCTGAGGATCAGGCGAGCTGTGAGGACTAAGAGCGGCACGGCTAAGGATCACGCGAGAGGAGGGAGGGGGAGAGAGATGAAGAAAGTGTAAAAAATTGAAAATCCTAATCCAATTTGGGGATTTTCTTCAGTTCTTTGGCCAATTGCATATATTGACTTTAATTACCCCTATTCTGGTCGCCAGAAAGTGGTCGCTTGCATTATTTGGCCGGCCAGTGAGTTTAGGTCCTTATTTGAGACTAACTTCACCATTTTGGGTCCTTACTCTATGTTCTCTTTGGGGAAAATGACCCAACTTCAGGTCCTTAAATGAACATTTCCCTTCTTTTTATTATTTTTTCTTCCTTTGTATTTAAGGAATTGCATTTAGTGAGATTTGAGGAAATTTCAATTCTAATCTTCTCAAGGAAATCAATTAAGCAAGTCAAGCGATTTCTTGAAATTTAGGCGGAAGCCACCGTTAGTTTTCAGATATCAAAGTAATAGTAACACACATGGCAGTTATACCAATTCTACGGAAGTGAAATCAAAATTGAATTCATTATAAGACTTATAAAACTTTGTTTAAGACAAATGTAGTGATATAATATCTAAATACTGTAATATTTTTTTTTATTGATAGGAAGGGAATACATGTCCTTGCAATGCAATTTCCTTCTTATTTTTCACCAATTTTAGAAGAATCCGACATTTTGTTTTAGTAAACGTTATTCTGCCACTCGGAATCGAAATGATACTAATTCTTCATCATGTAATGGTCGACATTGAAAGAGTCTAATCAATTGCATATTTTCTTTTATGCTTTCACTCAAAGTGACGAGGGAAGTGAGTTACTTTTCAACATGATATGGAATGTTTCCATAGAAATTTTATTCGATCTTTGAATTAAAATTGAAGGTGCCAGTATTTCTTCTAACTAAGGCGTTCAGATTTTCGAATATGAGAGATGCTTTAAGATCAAGACCAGCGATATCGTCTATGCAGAATAGCAAATGTAGTAAAGAAGAGAAGAAAATTATGAATAACGAATTAGCAGATGAGAAAACTATGCCACCGATTCTAATCTCATAAATGAAGATGTGCAAAGACTTGAAACAATACAATATCAATCTCAGGATCGCATAGAGCCAAGGCTAAACATGCACTTAAATTTTCGAGCTCTTCAGACTATTTTCCTTAATTTGAAAGTTGCAGTCGAACCCTTTGTTTCTTTAAACAAAAATCGGGAAACGGATTTTTATCGACTCGTTCTAATAGACTCGTTCATCTTTTATCGCTCGACCATTATGAAACGTGTGTTCGTATTGTTTACATAAACTTAAAGAAGAAATTCTATCTAAACCGTACCGTTTCGTCACCGCAAGCCCATTTTCGAAATTTAAAAAGTCCCTAAAAGGGACAAGGAAAATTCCATTGCGGAAGACAAGGTGGAGCGAACAAGGTCCCGATCTCGTCGTCTTCCTTGCTCATCAGTTCTATTTCTATATGAACGCAAACCAACCACAACGCCGCAACCACTTCACCGGTTTTGCTTGTTTCTGAGCAGCGAGAAACATGTACAGAGTAGCGAGCGCTTCGGAGTACTTGGTCATCAGCGGCGTCGGCATCTCCGACGTAAAGATAGCGAAGAAGGCATGGGTCCTCCCGGGCCAGACCTGCGCCATCTTCGACGTGTCGCCGGTGAACTACACGTTCGAGGTCCAAGCCATGAGCGCCGAGAAGCTCCCTTTCCTCCTCCCGGCTGTGTTCACCATCGGGCCCCGGGTGGATGACGAGGCCAGCCTCCTGAAGTACGCTAAGCTCATCTCCCCCCACGACAAGCTGTCCAACCATGTCAAGGAGCTCGTCCAGGGGATCATCGAAGGGGAGACCCGTGTTCTCGTGGCCACGATGACCATGGAAGAGATCTTCCGGGGCACCAAGGACTTCAAGCAAGAGGTGTTCGAGAAAGTCCAGCTCGAGCTCAACCAGTTTGGCCTGTTGATCTATAATGCAAACGTTAAGCAGCTGGTCGATGTCCCTGGGCACGAGTACTTCTCTTACTTGGGACAAAAGACGCAGATGGAGGCAGCAAACCAAGCGAAGATCGACGTGTCCGAGGCCAGGATGAAGGGTGAGATCGGGTCCAAGCTTAGGGAAGGGCAAACTTTGCAAAACGCAGCAAAGATTGACGCCGAGACGAAGATTATCGCGACGCAGAGACAAGGGGAGGGGAAGAAGGAGGAGATCAAGGTCAGGGCACAAGTGAAGGTCTACGAGAACGAAAGAGAGGCCGAGGTCGCGGAGGCTAACGCGGAGTTAGCAAAGAAGAGGGCGGGTTGGACGAAGGAGGCCGAGGTGGCGCAGGTGGAGGCCGCTAAGTCGGTGGCGCTGAGAGAGGCCGAGCTGCAGAGGGAGGTGGAGAGGATGAACGCCCTGACGCAGACGGAGAAGCTTAAGGCCGAGTTTCTGAGCAAGGCCAGTGTAGAGTACGAAACCAAGGTAAACCCCGCATCTCTCCTTGCACTGCAAGTCAAGGGTGCAACGTTCCTAAACTGTCGTATAATCTATGTAGTCTATCGATAATGTCAGGATTCTCTTCGATAGGATTTCGCTTTCAATGCGAATGCATCCCCTAGTCATTGTCAAGAAAGAAACATAAGTACAACCAGAGGGACAAAAGAAAGTATGATACTTTATTTGGTTTACATCAGCAGACCGGTCGCTTGATGTTTCCAAATGACCTTGCCATAATCGCTTCTATACATGCACCAACGATTACGTCACTTGTTGTATTCACTTGTCATCTTGCTAGTCCGCTTTGAAATAGTCCGCCCTTCACCCACAGGTTAATTAGAAGGCATGTAGCCCGACATGGCGATTTGAAAGGCTAATGACTTTTTAGAGTCTCAGAATATGTGGTTCTATGCTTGTTGGTTGCTGCACATGTAGGAGAATGTTAATGTTACATATGGTTCTAAAGAAGAGTCAGCCGTAGTCTCAAGAAAATAGTCGCTTGAGTGGGTGGAGACTTCGGTTATGAATGAACCCTCTCAGAAGACACTTCCCTCTTTGAACCTAAATCCAAGGTACAAGAAGCAAACTGGGAGCTCTACAGGAAGCAGAAGGCCGCAGAAGCAGTCCTCTACGAAAAGGAGAAGGAGGCGGAAGCCCAGAAGGCGATTGCCAAGGCAAGCTTATATGCGAGGCAGCAGCTTGCTGATGCGGAGTTCTACGCCAAGAAGAGAGAGGCTGAGGTGCTCGTCGCATCGGCTCAAGCCCAGGGCACGTATCTGCGAACGCTGCTGGAGGCGCTGGGGGGCAACTACGCCGCCCTCAGGGATTACATGATGATCAACAACGGCTTGCTCCAAGAGATGGCGAAAGTGAATGCGGAGGCCATCCGTGGGCTGCAGCCGAAGATCAGCATTTGGATCAGCGGCGGAGAAGGGGGCGATAAAAGTGGGAGCGGGATCGGCAATGCCATGAAGGACGTCGCCGGGGTTTACCGAATGTTGCCGCCACTCTTCAAGACGGTGGAGGAACAAACAGGTATGCTCCCGCCGGCGTGGATGGGCATGTTGACCGACTCGTCGTCGGGCCGGTCCGATCCAAATTAAGAGGGAGCCGATCGAAGGCCAAGAGGTCGTTCTGCTTAGGCGCCATCGGACGCGAATAATTATTTGAATTTGTGAGATGCGTTGATTAGGTTTTCGCTGAACAGATCGATGGAATAATTTTTATTTATGGACTATCCTTTTCAAAGTTCTAATGCTTGAAAAGCTTTCACGAATTTATTTGAAGAAGAAATACTCACGAATCTTTCCTAGGAATATTGTCTACCTTTCATCATGATGAAGATAGTGACCATCGCATTCATGATGTTGATGTCGCATTCCCAAACAAATAGTGGGATCGACTTCAGTCATGTTCATGCTAAATGCCCGGCAACTAATTCTCTTCCACACCTTGAGAAGCTTCATCTTTGTTAAAATATGTTTAGAATTTGAAAAGATTGAACAATATTCAAGAGTACTGGCCGACCTCGCGATTTTGTGGGACTTCTTCGGTTCAGCTGCACACATGGTTGCATTTATATTCCGCCACAATTGGGAGAAGAAGAAGATCAGCTCGGTCAGCAAATATGGAGATCCCACTACCAATTCATTGATTGAAGGAGCCCACCAATTAATACGGAGGGAGCCACAGGCTATACACATTGGTGACATTCGTCAGCGAAAAGTACTGCTCTCCTACTTCATCATTCGAAAGAGAGCTAGTGCAACTCTTCTTGCCAAATGTGCCCATCCTTATTTATTTTCCCTATCTATTTCCGCGATGACGATGGTCTCTGTGATATATGGGTGGATTAGATTGCTATGGCTTTTGGTTGAAAGCTTTTGTGCACATTACTCGGGAAAATTATTTAAAAAATTATTTATGCATTGCACCTTTACCAGTTCAATCAAAAATATTTTAATTATGTCAATTGACTTCTAAATCTTTCTATTTTTTGTTAATTGAACCCATATGGCTAATAATTATCGAAAATCACAGACTCAAGCATTGAATGTGCTCCATAGTACGAATGGTGTTAACGTTGTCGATTTCTAATCATATTTTAATATTTATTTTATTCTTTGTTTGTTTCTTTTGTTAAAACCCTAACTGGTGAGATTGCTAGCCATAGGTAAAGGTCTCTGCATCCAAGGCCACGACGCCCTCACTCAAAAGCAAACAAGGGCGTCATGCCCTTGTTGGCAATAAGCAAAGGGCTCGTAGACCTCTCCTATGGTTAGCAAGGGTGCGGAAGCACTCATCTGTGGCCGGCGAGGTCGTTGATCCACAAATGGGGAAAAAAAGAAGAAAAGAAAAGAGAAGAAGAATAAATATATAAATAATTCAAAAACATTAAGATATTATTAAAAATTATCAAAGTTGGTACCTACCGTGTCACGTAGGACGATTAGCATCCACATCAACAATTTAAAACTAAATTTGGCCGGATGGACTTAATTCGCAAAGCGTAAAAATGAGTAGATTAATAGATGAATGATTTTTTGGACAATTTTCCTCCCTTACTTATAAGGCTTTTTTGGTAGACTTAATTTCATATTTTTTAGGTTGAATAAGGTCTATCAAGGAATGCATAAGTTGCTCACTATATGAGACAGTCTCTCAAAATGTTTGGTGACCTATCCTCTCCATTTAGATCTAGATTTGGGAGTTTTTCTTCACTAAATCCATTTAGACTTCAAAAGTTGCTCTATGCCGATGGTCATCGTAATGTATGGACGGACTAGGTTGCTATGGGTTATAGCTGAAGCTATGGACTAACTAGGATATATTTTTCAATATTTTAAAGCTCCATTTGTTTCATGAAAAATGTCATATTTCTGAAAGATATTTTTAAGAAATCATCTTTGGGAAATGTTTTTCTCAAAATCATTTTCTAGGAAAACAATAATATTTCCCGATGGTTAACTGAAATTTCAAATGAGCTAAAAGATATTCTTCTCCATTTGGCATGTGAAATCTAATTTCATTTTCTTGGAAAAATTAACAAATTTTTCAAAATTTTAATTATTTTTCTTTTCTTTTTCCATCTTCCTCGATC
Source organism: Melaleuca alternifolia (assembly GCA_019926035.1). Classification (NCBI taxonomy): domain Eukaryota; kingdom Viridiplantae; phylum Streptophyta; class Magnoliopsida; order Myrtales; family Myrtaceae; genus Melaleuca; species Melaleuca alternifolia. The sequence goes on from JAGKPW010000053.1 coordinate 2,020,812, forward strand.
GGATGCCTGCTAAGGGGATCGACCACAAGTGAGTGATGAGTTTGAACGGCAAGGTCACCAAATCTAGCGAGGCCCAAGGCCGAAGGTTATCGGTTGGGCAACGCTCAATTCGACAAGATCATTGATCCATCAAATCTCCACTTGCCCAAGGTTGGGAAAAAGACACATGAGTATCATTACTTTTATATGGCGCTCACTTGAGTATTATAACTTTTTTTCTGATAATTTGGATGCCGTAACTTATATTTCGTGCTCATGTAAGTGTCTTAACTTTTTTCTACAATTACTTGAGTGTCATCTAACTTTTCAATCGATCACTTCAATATTATAATTTTTTAAAATTGTTCACTTCAAATGTTATGCAATGCTGGATTTTTGACACTTGGTTGAACCTTTAAGAAAAATTGGCGCTTAAATGATTAATTTAAAGTTATGGCACTTGAGTAAATGTTTGTTAGAAGCTATGGCACTTGAATTTTTGAAAAATGTTATATCTCTCACGTGAGTTTTGTACAAAAGTTGTGGTATTTGTGTTGTCTTTATCCGAGCCGGAACCTCGCCAGATTAGGGAGTTAGGCGAGGCTCAAGCCTCGTTGACCTTTGGTGACCTCGGGTGAGCTCTCTCTTGCTTGTGGCCAGTTGTCAGTTGTTGCCATCACTGATGGCCAGCTAAGGAAGAAGCAAAAAGATAAAGAAATAAAAAAGAAAAAATATTCAAAAATCAAAAATCATTTTTATGAGATCAAACGTTTCATTAACAAGCCTTAGTACAGCTTTCATGGAGTCAGCCTAAGTGCTGAGGACTAAAACTTGAACGTTGGGACACGAGCATAGCTCGACACCTAGGCTCATGTGCCGAGGCGTTCGACATATGCATCAAAGCTTTGGGCCTATCTTCAATGGATTCGTGCGTAGGCATCAAGAACTTGACCTTGACCTTGATGGACCCTAGCCTGGGCACTAGAAACCTGATTCTGAGTACCGAAGACCCAGGAACTAGGGGTGTGCAATCGGACTAGGTAAACCCGATACCTGGATCAGCCTACCCAAAAAATAGGGTCGGGAACCGATTCCCGTTGAAACCGGTCCGGGAACTGGTTCCCAAAATTCAAGATCGGTTTGAATTGGTCCGGGAATCGGGTCCGAGGGATTACCCGCCCAGCAACCGGATGGACCGAATCGATTCAGGAACTAGTTTGAGAATCAGTTTGTAAGCCAACCCAAAAGTCCAATATAAATTTCATTTTGTGGAAACTCTGATTTTTTGGTAAGTAAATAGACTTTATTAAATCATAACTTTTACATATGTCTCTAGAGTATGGTTTCTTATTAATTTTTCTTATATTTGAATTTTAGGTTTTTGTCTGAGATTTTGTACCTTGTGGAGTTATGTTAATTTCACTTTTGGAGGAGTTATGCTTGCACCAAAGATTTGTTAACAATTTTAGACAAATAAAAGCTTAATTTATTATTGTAGGAATGAAACTAATATTAGATCCATGTTTGTTGCTAATGTATATATAATATTAGGATTTTTACTTTGTGTAATGATTGTGTTTATAATAATTTGCCTCGTAGATCCTTAGTTTTTTATTTAGTCAAAAATTTTATTTACATATTAATTATAAGTGCTTAATGTTTCAATATAAATTAGAAGAAATATGTTGTTTTCTCGCGTGTTAATATAAATTCGAAGTTGTATAGGATGGGCAATTGCAAAACAGGTTCTAATATAAACAGGTTAACCCTAGAACTGCACTGGATAAGTAGGGTGGGTCCGCTACATGGTCCAATACAAACATGTTCGGGCACATGGTCCAAAAAAAGGGAACCGATTATAACAGAGTCCAAATCTGGAACCTACCCACCTTGGAGGTTATATTCCTATTTTGCAAAACTAAGAGAGGTTATATTCCTATTTTTGTTGATGTAAGCGCCAGTCGTCCTACTTAACACTGTTGACACTAACGTGAAATTTTTTTCTAAAATATATAAACATTTTAGAATTTTTTTCATTCTTTTTCTTTAATCTTTTTTTGTTGTGTTCAGGAACAAGAGCCCGCAAAACTTGCGATCCTCACCGACACTAGCAAGGGCATCGTAATCCTTTCCGGCTTTGAGTGAGAGGTTGGCCATCAACCCAGAATCCAAAAAAAGTAAAGAGAAAGAGAAAACAACAAAAGAAATTAAGAATTATATATATATATATATATTAAATATTATTAGAATTATCCATGTTAGAGTTGGCCATTGCCATGTAGGATCAATTTTCGGTCAAAATTGGTCAGATTGACTCAATTAGTAAGATGTAAAAAAACTTGTTACTCAATTGGTAAAATTCAAGGATTTGCAAAAAAGTACAATAAATTTCAAAGTTTTTGGACAATTTCTTTATTTGTTATCGGGATGCAATTTCTTTTCATGTCGAGCAAACATCAAATCCAGCAAGGAAACGGACTGCCTGCAGCACTGCCATTAAAATGCCCCCTAGTAAAAGGGGAAGCCCCCCACCCCCAATTAACGACTATGATCGCTTGCAGTGCTTTTACAACACTACAGACAATCCGAGTCTCGGCAATGCTTAAATAGATTACTTCCACCGGTCCATCGCTCGAACCCATGCGATTTAGCGTGATCATTTCTTGTCACGCGGTTTTCTGCATCCATCGATCGTTCCTTAGGTGTGCCTCCGCCGGCCCCGAGGGAGAAGAGTTGTTCCTTTTGGAGGATTCGCTCAAATCTCCTTTCTAATCTGCTTTGAGATTAATGGACAAATATAATTTATAATGGCATCAACAATACAACAACAGAATTGGAAGAACTAGAATAAGGAAACCGAGGCCCGTGTTCAACACCGTTTCCTTAAAACAGATTCGTCCCCTCCAGTACACAATGAAGCTTTGTCTCTTCCAATACACGTGAGGTTGCTAGACATCTATCTTCCAAGATACAATAGTTGGTAGCAACGAAGAACACTTCGGAGCTTTCGGCGAACTTGAACAACTTTTTTGCTGAACATTATCAAAACAATGCAATGCTCTTTCAAAGACAATGTAATCTCTAAATGATTTCGAAATCAGTGTCTGTCCGGACAAAAAGAATGAAACAGATCATAAAACCAAATGGGGAAACGTTTCGGAATTAACATTACCGTTACCAAATTAAATTGGAGGTTACGGTATTAAATCTACCATTACAAGCGTTTCCGGTTTAATTGCCAATTTAAATCTTCCGTTACAACCTTAATACGTTAATTAAATCAGTTGTTACAACATAACTCTATAACCAGCAATTACGAAAAGGCAGATTAAATTCGTCATTAAAACAGACCCAGATGGTCTCCAGACCTTGGATGTTCTGGACGCTGACCCATAAGGTCTCCAGACCTTGGATGTTGACCCAGAAGGTCCAGAAGGTTTGGTCGCCATTACAATTAACTAGCAGCTTTGAGTTGGAAAACATTAATTCATAAAGCAAAAAGTGACTTGTTGCTAAGCCCACTTTTCGGGGTTACATTCGTGTACGCAGGTCACACCCAAGTTCAAGTTCGTCAGGAAACGAATTTGCACCCCCTACGCATGCTCGTGAGGCATAGTGCTTATGCTTTTAACATTACCACTCTAAAGGAGTGTAATCATATATAAAGCATTCCAAAGCCTTATTCATTTCCAATGTGGGACTAGTGCTTTTCACTTCCCACTTCAAACTCTTCTTACTTTCCAATATGGGACTTTCACTTCTCGACCAAGTGGGTTTTTTGAGAAATAATTTCTCATTCACCCATCCATAATTCCAACAGTTCTTTCTGGAACGGGGGGAGCGTCTGAGATTGAAACGGGCTCGCAGCTCCTGCAACGATGCATGGTTTTCCATAAAAGCATCGACGAACTGGTTCCCAAGCTGAAGCTTCTGTCATCTCGCGCTCTGCATATTTCGCCCAGCAGACAAGCACAAAGTGCACCGCATCAGCAAATATGGCCTTCGTGATCTGAAGTTAGTCCAGACCAGAGGGAGTTGCCGTTTGGTTTAGAGAGCGAAACGACGTGGCATGCCTCCCGTCAATCACTGCCGAAGCTTTTCACCGAACTCTTTGCATGCACCCACATGAGATCTCATGTGATCTTTGTACGCTTAAACGCGTGGGATCCTCCAATTGTTGATTTCATGCAAGGATCTGAAATCGTGTCGTAGGTGTGATGAGATGTTAGGCATGGATACAGAATTTTAGCCACAGGTTTCGGTACGAGATGGGCAATGGAAAGTGGGATGTTTCAAGCTTATTTAAAGGAGCAAATCAGGAAGGGATAAGGATCGAGGAAGAAGTAACTCACAAGGAAAACGAAGTGCAACTTTTCACTGCACATTTAATGTTGCGCAATCGATTAATTGTGACATCTTTGGTAGATTGTAAGTTTGGGAAATTTTGAGATTCCAAAGTCCATTGATATACGGATACGAAATATTTCTTTTTCTATTTACAAATTCAATACGAGTGAGCTCTTAGCGTCGAAGCAAGAAAGATTCGTTGCCCAATTCCTTGATTTTGATTCACGAGAACTTGACATGTTTAACATCAATTTCAGTCGTGCACCGTGAAGACATTTCTAACAACATTAATAATCTCTTTTGAAAGATGCAATTTCCATAATTATTATTGTACTTTAGTAGTTGATTTTTCTTTTCAAACTATATTTTTTGTCTTGCTCTATTAATTTTTCATTTATAAGGAACTCCACTTTTGCAAATCCCAACTGAGAATTTCTCCAAAAGGTTAGTGGTAGAGAATGCATCATTTCCACAAGAATAACAAGAGCCACTAGTTCATAAAAGTTGAAATCGCAATTTCGTTGGAGAATTCCTTTTTTGAAATCACAGTATCGCTATCGTGTTAAGTTGATTATCGCGTAACAAAGAAATTTAATAAATAATTTTTGTTTATCACTTTATAAAAAGTAGCTTGGAAAGGGCAAAAAAGTTGGCAAATCGAAGATGAATTTATTCTTCAGACATTTATCTAGTAATAAGTTACCTAAAGTATAGATACTTATCTATTAATGAGTTTTCCTTTGTCGTTTTCTTCCCCTTTCTTCCTTTGGATTCTCCTTCCTAAACGATGATATACTTCCAAGAGTTACGCGCCACGATGCATGGGTAAGCACTTGAGAACGGATAGGTCCATGACGTGTCGGGTGGAGATCAATCAAACGGCACTTCTGACCGTCGAGCCACCTCAGAATCGCTGACGCGTTCCCCACATCCCACGGCTGTGATTAGCTCCATGTCGTCACGCAAGAGGAAAGAAAAAATATTTAAAAAAAAAAGAGAAAATAATGAGGATAAATGATTTTTGGATTTTAATATAATATATAATATAATTTTTGAAACTTTTAATTCATTCAATATAATTAATGATTTTTTCCATAGCATATGAATACCTTATTTATTTAATGTGATACTTAGACTTTTAGTTTTATCCGATATGTAAAATAATCCATGAATTTTTAATTTATTTTTGTTCAATACTATTGTTGATCATTGACCTTTATATACAATATAGCAGCAACTTCTAATTTATTTAATGTAACATCTGAACTTTCACCTTTGTTAGATATGTAATATAATCCATATTAAATTTGAACTTTTAATATGATCATTGATTTTTACCTCGACGTGCAATATAATACCCAAGCTTCTAATTCATTGAATAAAATATTATAATTTTTAGTTTTATTTAATATGATTTATTAATCGTTTTCTGAACCATATAAAAATATTCGTATGGTCCTTCATCTAATTCAAGTCCAATGAAAATATTAAACATATAGTCTAATGATTAAATTGCATATGTACTAAAAATATATTAAAATTAAAATTTAGAGATCATTACACATAATTGAATTAAAATTCAGATATTATTTATCTAGTTAAAAAAAAGAAGAGGATTTTTGGGGAAAAAGAAATCACTATCCATCACAGAGTATAAATAAGCTGGAGTCGCACTCTCCTCTCGTCTTTCGTCTTCCCGAATCTTGCGAATCCCTGTCTCGATCAGCGACCCTGGTTCGCCATCGTCTCCGCCCGATCTCTCGAAGGTGAAATTTTTCTTCTGCAGCTGGAATCTTCCTCGTGCTCGCGAGGTTCAAGATCTAGAATTACGGAGTTTGGTGGCTCCGACGTCGTTGCGGTGGCGCTTTCGGTGTTCGCTGTCGTTCCTTTTTCTTGTTTTTGTTGGTTTTTGTTTCCTTCTTCATCCTACGTTTGGAAACCTCGTGCTCATTGTCAACTCGCCTGCCAACCGAAGGGTTGCTGTCGTTTGGTGGTGAATTGGCGATGTGCGAACTAAAATTCCTGCTTTGATCTGATTATATAAAGTAGTCTTTTCGGCTGTTGGATCGATAACGAGTGCCCCGTGGATCTGAGGAAAAAAAAACCCATCGGAGAGGCCCTCCGTAGGTTTCTGGATTTCCGATGAATGGTTTTTTTCTTCTTGCATTGTGGATTTGGCTTGTTTGGATCTCTTTGTTGAGATTGGCTTGTGATGGCTGCAGAGTTTGAAGTAGCCGAAGAAGAAGGATCTGAAGGATGGCTAAGCAAGCTTCGAACGGGGAGAACCACTCGGCTGCAAAACCGCCTCCCACTCCGTCTCCGTTACGTTTCTCCAAGTTTTTCCAGGTAATTGTGATGATGAGCCACAGTATGTTAGCTTGACCACGAGGTTTGTGTGGCCGTGGAATGTGCCGGTGGAATTTATTATTAGCTGTTTGTTTTTGTCTTTTTATTTCGGCATCTTTTGTCTTTGTCGATCTGCTGAGACAAATTCGGTACGTATTTGAGATAGTGCTCTGTATTGGGATACGAGAACATTAATTTTGAGGATAAGTTGTTTGCATGTACCATGCACTCTGTTTCCCTAACTGATTTAGTGAATGCGCTTCTTTCAATGGATCAGTAAGGTATTACTCGAAAGGCACTACATTTAGTGAACCTAAACTGGTCAAGTTCATCTTTTTATTGTTACTTAAATAGTTTAACGGGTCCTAAGAAGGAAGTCAATCACGAGTATAATTACTAGCATATTTTTTTAAAAAGGAATGTTCCTGTCTGCCCTCCTTGCCAATGTTGAAATTATCTTGGTGGATGAAGTGCGTGCTTTCCTTGCGTGTAAAAATTGAGATTTGAGGTCAATGGGCTCCTATTTGGATTGGCTTGTAGTTCTTACGAGAGTTTGTATATGTCCGACTTTTTGTGAGATGGTGTCTTATATTTGTTTTATCTGGAATAGTTCTCAGTAGCTGAGTTTGCTTTTGGCCTTTAGAGAATTGGTGAAACTGTCTGCTTGAAGAAGAGAGTAAATGATCCACATGGGGACTTTTTAGAAATGCGGCATTATGGAATTGATCTACGTTTAATAACTCTGGTTTACCTAGCAACCATCGTACTGTGCAGTCTACTTGGTGTGTCCAGGATGGTATTGTTGCTGAAATTTGGTCATTTTCTATTATTTTTATGTCTGCCACGTCACTTGTTTATGCTGGGCTGCTTTTGTTCTGAAGTTGTCATGTATTTGTGAATTCCTCTCAGTAACTTGTATTTCAAGTGTATGTGTTTTCAGGCCAGAGTAGCTATTTATAAACCAAATGTTTTTGGTCATTATATTTCCTCTTATACTGAATCTGTGGGGTTTTTGGTGTGCAGCCCAATATGAGGATTCTGGTTACTGGAGGAGCTGGATTTATTGGCTCTCACTTAGTGGACAAGTTGATGGAAAATGAAAAGAATGAGGTGATTTCTTTCTGCAACTAAGGTGCAACCTTATATTTATGAGGACCAATATTATTCAGTATGGACTTGGATTTGGGATTGACACCTCAAAATAGCAGGCTGGAATTGGGAAAATCTGTTTATAAGGCAAGATAATCATTACTGAGATCTTATTGAGTTTTTAACAGATGTGCATGCTTTCATGGTTCAGGTTATTGTGGCTGACAACTTCTTCACTGGTTCAAAAGAGAACCTTAAGAAATGGATTGGTCATCCAAGATTTGAGCTTATTCGTCATGGTATGTCTTTTTCTGGATGTCATAGGTCAATGGGCCGCATTTGGGTTATTGAAGTCCTCTTTGTTGTAGAGCAGACTAAGAAAAGTGCTCTCATATATGACGTGCTGCCACTGCAACTTAGAGGAGTGTGTAATGAGATAGTATAATGTAATTTCCAAGGTAAACCAATGTGTTCATGGTGGGAAAAGAAACGCATGTTTATATCCAGCAACTGACACTATCTCCTCCTTGTTTCATACTCACCTTGTTATGAGGCCCTAATAAATTGAACGACCAAGCATGACATTGCCTGAGAAAAGGTTAAAGAAAATACTTCATATCATGAAAGTTTATTGCTTAAAAGTGATTCAAGCACCCAATTTAAGGACCGGGCATGACATTCCGGGAAATAAGTTCCTTAATGAGCGATTGGTTATTGCAATTTTTAGACATAGGTTTAGCCATCTTTGTATTCTACTTAAGAAAGTGAATTGTGGGATCCTTATTTGTTGCTTGAGTTTATTTGAAGTTTTCATTTTATGAGTCATTGTTTAAATGCAGATGTGACAGAGCCACTGCTGGTTGAGGTTGATCAGATTTACCATCTTGCCTGCCCTGCTTCTCCTATTTTTTACAAATATAATCCTGTAAAGGTGTGTAAATTTGTCTTGTCCATCGGTAGGGTCCTCGAATTTGAGTTATTAGTTTTCCATTCATCTTCATGTTAACAACTTGTACTCTCTGTCTCTCTCTTAAAATGTGCCATAGTATCACTGATCCAAGTTTCTAACCATCTGATATGCAGACCATAAAGACCAATGTGATTGGAACTCTGAACATGTTGGGGCTTGCCAAGCGAGTTGGAGCAAGGTTCATACCTTCAATACCTTTTTTTTATTGAGGTATCTTCCATTAATTGGCTGCTTTTCTCATTGAGTAACTATGGCTGCAGGATTTTGCTGACATCTACCTCAGAGGTGTATGGGGATCCTCTAGTGCATCCTCAAAATGAAAGCTATTGGGGAAATGTCAACCCAATTGGTAAGTCTTCTCCACTGATTTGCTGACTAGTAACTTTTATAGACAGATGGTTATAGTGGTTGCGCAGACACTAATACCTCTCTTAGCAGGTACAGTTTGTGAAAGATTGGTGTGAGCTGACTGCGCATCTATATTTGGCTATTATAACTTAATGACATTTGCTTGAGAAGTTGAAAATCTACCAACATAAATATGCTGAATCGATTGTTTGGAGAAGTTTTCATATTCTTTTGGAAGTAATGGCATTTTACACAAAATGTATGTAGGTGGTAAGAGAAGGCTTGGTAGGCTGTTTATTACGTGTCTGATCCGCTTTTTAAGACCAGGAGTCAGTATTCCCAGAGGCTTTCTATTAAATTGCTAGTGACTTACTCAAATTTCCTTCAGGGGTTAGAAGTTGCTATGATGAGGGGAAGCGAGTTGCAGAAACCTTGATGTTTGATTATCACAGGCAACATGGTATAGGTAAAGTGCCTTCTGCTCTATCCTCTTAATACTTGGTTTGTGTTTTACTTTGTTTTAGGTCTCTTGTACTGAATTATATGTACTCCACGTCTACCTAATCTGTAACAGAGATAAGGGTTGCTAGAATTTTCAATACCTATGGCCCTCGAATGAACATTGATGATGGTCGTGTTGTCAGTAATTTCATTGCCCAAGCTGTGCGGTACGTTTCTGATGCAATGGCAGACTTTTGTTCTGACCATTTTAAAGCTGCTCTTTTTATTGCGGGCCTTTAGTACATGTATTATTGTTGTAACTATGTAATATTTTGTTTATTGATGAATTAGTGGCGAGCCGCTGACCGTTCAATCTCCTGGAACACAAACTCGGAGCTTCTGTTATGTTTCTGACATGGTAAAAGCATTTTTCCTCTTTCTTTATTTATTTTATTTTATTTTTTTTTTTGCAGTTTTTTGGTATGCAGATGATTATGTTTAATTGTGAGTCTGTGGAGTGACTATCTCTGCATCATAACACTGAAGGTTGATGGCCTCATTCGGCTCATGGAAGGAGAGAACACTGGGCCAATTAACATTGGAAATCCAGGTTATGTAGAGATCCCTGATGCTTAAATTTGGAAATGATTATTTTTCCTTGGTCCTAATGAGGCTTTTGTTCAAACCAGGTGAATTTACAATGATTGAGCTTGCTGAGAATGTTAAGGAGGTATTTTCTCTATCTCTTGATGCATCATTCTTTTGTCACGACTGCAATTTGTGATGATGCATACAGTTTCGCATTCACTCTGCCAATTGTATCTGGTTTTGTTACTTTCAATACTCATCTGATGCAGTGACTCAATCTAGGACAAATATCTTATTTTAATATAACCCTGAATGACGATGCTATTTAGTGTGAAAAATTACATAAGCACAGCTTACTTGCTGAAATTTTTAAGGGTGGCGTTGTAGGAAAGTAAATTCTTGTTTGAAAGGAAGGCCTTGGCCCCACTTTTTAATGTAAGCACATGGACATAAACTGTAGAAGTGCATCAGAAACAATCAAACATATATACAAACAAAATGGCATGACTGCTTAAAATGTGACTTTGTAGCTCATTAATCCTAATGTGGAGATCACCATGGTCGAGAACACCCCGGATGATCCACGCCAGAGGAAACCAGACATCACAAAAGCCCAAGAGTTGCTTGGATGGGAACCTAAGGTCAAGCTGCGAGATGGCCTCCCGCTGATGGAGGATGATTTCCGACAGAGGCTCGGTAAACCCAGAAAGAATTGAACCTTTTCAGCCGAAGTGATGGAAGTTAATAGGCAAAATGTGGAAGACAACGCGAAATGCAAAGTATTCGGCTGGCTTCAATGCCCTTAATTTGGTCATGCATTTTATAGAACAAGTATCATCGCAAGATGGTTAATCTATGTGTAGGGACTGTGAGGGGGAGGTGTCCTTTATCTTACTTTTTGTTTTTGGTTGGAACTGAAAGGCCCCGTCGGCCACTTAGCTTCAGTTCGATAAATGAAGAGCTTCTTTTATCCCGTTTTATGATTATTTGCCTGCTCCAATCTGTCTTTATCTTGTAGCAGTACTAGGGTTCATCATAATTGTGCCAAGTTTCCGATTTGCGTCAGTAAACTCAATTTCTTTGGCGGAAGAGTTCCTGGTCAGTTCTTTGAGATTTCTTCTGGGGTTTATGATTTCATTTGTACAATTCAATGTTCAATCACCTAAATGTTATACTGGTGCCTTAGATCTCAAGAGGACACACTCTCATTTGCTGTTTTTCCTCTTCATTTTTGGCCGATAAGGTTCTGAAAAAGTAGAAATAACAATTGTCGCAATCCATGCCACCCGCCTCATAGTAAACTAGCTCAAAAAACATGGATCTGAAGTTTGCTCAACCTAATCGAAGACTCTTAAAAGAGATTATCACATTACACGACCAGTACTCACATAGCATTAAAAGTTAAGGCGACTTATTCAACTCTGCTTGGCGTGACATGGGCAAGCACTTATGTAGTACTACAGACTTTCGTGCACATGCCTGATTGCTTACCTTACAGGAAACTATCGTCTTTTGACCAGACCTTTTATGAGGTAGCAGTACTGTAAATTAGATTGCGCTTGTCTCACGGTGAGTGTGAAAAATGATCTAATTCAAAATGCGGTCGAGGGCAAGACTGTGCCCATCTGCTTGGCGTTCTCTAAGGTAGTTCACTACTCAACTGGGGTTTACTCTATGTTGCTCCACTTCCTGCCCCGACTTTAGCGCTCATATCCTCTTCGACTTTATTCTCTATCCTGGCAAAAACCGGTTTGGGTTGTGCCATGACCTGACCGCCCTTTAATCCACCCCATCTCGTATCACTCTACACATAAGAAAAAATCGCAAAAGAAATATTTGATAAGCAGAGATAATCGGGTACCAAATCCATGTACGAGGCAAAAGGATAGCTGTGCCACAGAGAGAGAGAGAGACCCAAGTTGTGGCGTTGAATTGATCTTCTGAGTAGCCCAGTTGCTCATATATTCTGAGACTTAGCCTTGGAGTAACAGGAGATAACGCAACAGCGATGATCCTCATTGCTTCCAGCACGATCACCAGATCCTGATTAGCCATAAGACCATTAAAGCTTACATTCATAAAAAGTTGCATCGATACCTAAACTAGAACACGAAGCATGAAAGTGCAAGTTGCTTTAACCAAAAAAGACATTGCAAAAATGGATAGAGTAGTAGATCATGAATCATTTTAACATAAAAAGGGAAGATTTTCCAGCGATCAATCATAATGGCGAGGTCCTCAAACCAGCAACTCGACAAGAATCTCATCTTTTCCCAGATCAATTGTTAGGGACTGAAGTTACTACTTCAAATTCTCTCAAGGAGTTCAAGTATTGGAACAGAGAACGACATGGTCAATGCAAGTCCAGTGGTGTTCATTGTCTTATATCAGCTGAAAAGTTTCAGGGAAGGAGAAACCGGAAAGGATTAACCTTTGCTGCAGCTTCTGAAGCAGTACCCCCCTGCTTAAATAGAGACCACGGTGCACGTTCATCAATATAGGAGTTCCCAGAATTTCCGATTTCTAGGACAGCTTCACATGCTGTGGAAAGTGATAGGTTTTCATACTGTATTCGAGCCTTTCCAACCTACAAAATAGAACAAGGAATGGTAGAACATAAGCAGCATTATATAGCAGACTTTTGTAAGCTGACCGCGATGGTAAAAATTGAAAGACGTTCTTAACTAACAACTGAAGAGAAAAGGTCACCAAGCAAGTTTTCATGACGCAAAGGAAAGAGCAAACCAGCATAGTTTTCTTTATGTGATAAAAGAACAGATGTCATCTAGAAGATATACCAAACGACAATTTTGTGATCCTGTTTTAACTCAAGTCCCAGAGCAAAACAAATACAAAATGGTGGAGTCATCAACAAACAAGCAAATGAACAAATAAATGGGCACACTAATATAACATTATTGTCACGCAAAAGAGGGAAATAAAGTTGTGTGAACTAGAAATTTGTGGCTCAATGTCATGAGCAATTTTTACACTTGCATGAATTTATAAAGTATCAAATAAATCTCTCAGTTTGGCCAGAGGAAGCAACAGCCTTCGATTAAAAAACAAAAAGTACAATGTTGGATAAACTGTGATAGCTCACAGATACATTCGTCAGTAGTCTCATGGTATGATTTGATATTGCCATAAAATAGAAATGAAACACAAGCATACCAGCATCTCCACTGTGTCCTTGAATGCATTGCCTTCGGCAGCAAGCGCTGAATCCACCACTAATGTGGATTTGCAGTTCTTTCTCAGAAGCCCAAGTGTGCGGTTCAGGAGATTACCTGCAGAACAGAAGTTAGCAGATGTGGGCAACTTACTACACAGTAATGGCTCGAAGGAAAATGGAACAAAAACCAGTATTAGAATTACCAATAGTATTGGCAAGATGTGCATTGACGGTATTAATAAAACGATCCTCAGAATAGTCACCATCACTGCCAAATTCCACCTCTCTGACAAAGAAGTACCTGACAGCATCAGATCCAAATCTATGAACCAAATCATTTGGTTCAAGAGTATTTCCAAGTGACTTCCCCATTTTCATGCCATCCTAAAAGTGAAAATAAACTGCATGAAATAAAAATTAGGTATAAGAAATGAAGTAGCAGACAGCCACAAAAAGGTTCGTTAAAGCCAGCACAACTTAATTAGATGCAACCCACCCACTGACAAAATATTCACTGCAACCACCCCAACAACCCTTCCCCCCCCCCCCCCCCCCCCCCAAAACACAAAAAGAAGAAGAAAAAAACTTATCGGGCGACCACCACTAAAAAGAAAAAGAAGAAGAATATAAAGCGACAAATATGATAAAAACATACAACTCCAAGTAGAGCAAAATTATGCGATGATTACAGCTGGCTGCATCAATAAATCAGATCAATAATGAAAACAATGTAAACATTATGGTTTGACTACCTTTGTTAAGAATCCATGGCCAAATACTTTTTTTGGAAGTCTCAAACCAGCAGACATCAGCATAGCTGGCCAATAAACTGCATGGAAACGTAATATATCCTGTGAAGAAGAAAAGGAAACCTTATATGCCAGCACAGCCAAAATTAGTCCAACAAAAGAGGAGCAGAAGCCACCCATTTGAATCTATAGCAGCAAAATGAATACATCTAAGATGAGAACATGATAAGTCAAAACTCAAAAATCACACTTTAGTCAATCTAATTCAAATCCAGACTTCAGTATCTCTTTTTTTTCAAATTTCCAAGCTGTAAAATGCTCACAATTTCATGTAGCCCCATTTAACAACTAAAGGTTTAACTGAGTTGTTAAAAGTAAATATTAACATTACATCAAGTTAAGGAAAAAGCACAACACTACATTGTCATCGTGGTCAGCTAAAGAAATAAATATTGAAGGATAAATGAGATGGTAAAGTTCTTGGCCTAACAGACTGAAGCCCTATAATTGGCTATCATAGTTCATCTGATAGCCATCTCGTATAGCATATTAGGCACAGTGGCAATGTGAGATGCCGAGAAGAAAAATACAGGTTTTTCAGTCTTTATGTAAAAGAAGGAGCATACATGAAGTACTAAAGAGAAAATGGTCATTAATAACCATGAGCGAAAATGCGGACATCCTGGTATGAGAATCATTTGATCAAACAATCCCCAAGTCAACAAACCTGCTGGCAAACTAAGACCATAAAAAATTTTGTATGTTGTGCTCAGTGGAGATGCGTCATTAGAATCTACTATCTTCCATGAGAAATTTCTTATCTTTTGCTTTGAATCTTTTGCTTTGAATCCTGGAGATAAGGTTCTCTGGCATCCAAAAGTTAGAGCTAAAAGCAATCCAACATAGAGGAAGTAAAATCCTTCGAAATGTTTTTTGAGCGGGAATAGAAGTATCCAGTAAAAATATGGAGGACATGAAACGAAAACACGAAAGCATAGAGAACTACCAACTTAGATATCTAAAAGTTTCACAATAGTTTAATAAAAGAAAGATTGAAATTCCTCACAATGCGTAAATGGGGACATAAGTCAGCAATCAGAGAACATGAAAAAAATTAAAAGCAGCACACTTCAGAGCAAAGGTACAGCTTACCTTGCCTATAAGGTGTAGTGAAGCAGGCCAGCCCAGAGAAACAGTTTCCTGCAAATCTGGTCGTTCATTTTCCCCTGATAATGCAGATATATAACTGTTCAAAGGTGAAAAAGGTGGTGATTAACATATTGTCATTAATGCCCAATTGCTCACCTAGCAGAGTGAAAAAAGTTAATGGATGCTCAAGATGCATTCCAAGTGTAATAAACAACATTAGGCAGCACTCATAGTTTTCACATAAATTGATTTTTCCTACTGTGTTCTACTTGCAGTGACAATTTCTAGGTTATTTATGAATAAATATAATAAATACAGCGGACTAATATAACAGAAAGTTAATTTCAGCAGGCCCGAAATCCTTCCCAGCAATTGTCTATACAGCCTTGTGCTTGAGTGCATTTTGAAGTATGTCAGCATGCTAATAACTGTTCCCTTAACTTTTGATAGGACAATGAGACAAACATAAGCAGCCATGCTTGCTATTATCGGGAAAAAACACATTTCCTAGGTAAAACCTCATTCAGCCAGATGAAAGACGATTTACCCCAGTAAAGCATCAAACCAGACATAGATTGTTTGGTTTTTGTCATTAGGAACTGGAATACCCCAATCAACTGATGCTCGAGAAATGGAAAAATCTTTTAAACCACTTCTAATCCAACTTTGCACCTACAGAGAAGTTGAAATAAATGAGGTTCAGTGGATTGACATTAAAGGAAAAAGTAGTAGCTAATTGTAAAACTATTAAAGAAAAAGACACTTGTTCTTTTAATTTGTACTCAAAAGGAGATACTTTTATATTCCTAGAATGGTTATAGTTGATGCCGATGCATTCTTAACCCCGAAAAAGATGCTCAATTGTGTTTTCACCTTTATTAGTAGAATAAGAAGGATTTACAGATAATATGTACTAAACCACCTTATTCATGTCAATTGAACAAGCAATGTGCTTGTACCACCATCCATAATGTAATGATTGTAATCTAAATCCCCCATTGTCTACAGTGGTCCCTTGCTTAGATCAACTATTGACCCCCAGTAGCATATGACTCAGCTTCATTCTACAAACCTCTTCAACTGATTGTGATATTTAAGCCAACAACATAACCAAATAATGGATCCTGCAAATCAGATCATAATATAAAAATAGCTCATCTCCAAACAACCAATTCAATTGATTTGAGTCCTATGCCATAGCAAAATCTCCAGCTTTTATGACTGGATTCCTGGCAAGACTCTCAAGTTTTTCTATTATCTCTTCTCCCGAATGGTGACTGAGAATTCAAGCCCTTATGTTTGAAAAGTTTCAAAACACGGTCCAATACAGGTTATGGCACTGTCTAGTAAGATGATCAATGTGTTAAAGCCTTTTCATGTCAATAAAGAATTTCTCCCAATTATCCAACACCCTCCTCAAATAGAAATCATCCATGCTTAAGAAGGACACCGGATATGTTTCATTTCCTTTCTTTTCTGCAGAAGCCAAAACTTTTTGCACTCAACTCAAAACTCAAGTAACATATCAAACTTGCCTACAAATTTGTAAATCAGAAATTGCAGAAGGAAGACGTTATTCTGAAGATGCTACAACAGTTGTCCAACTGTTATCAAGGAGTTGCTCAATGTTCTAAAAATGATGGCCAGCTCACATCAAGTGCATATAAACAGATTAGTCCAGCTGAAAGAAGCCAATACTGGCATATTGCCTTTCTTAAATAGAGACGTTAGAAATTATCTCACCTCATTCAAACGAAATGGTGGCTGTACGAATTCCGAATTCTGTTCCAAAGTTTCTTCCAAGAATTTCTGGTACTTCGATAAGGCAAAAAAGTAGTTATCCTCCTTTCTGCGAACACAGGGCTTCAGATGCATAGGACAACAGTTGTCATCCAGCAGATCTTTCTCATCCTAGAAAACATGTAGAGCTAACCACATTACTCTACGGCTAATAATAAACTAATAAAGATCCTTTTTATTCTTTTTTTCTGGAAAGAATTAGCATAGGTAATAATAGCACTAATTGCACTGGAACAGTACCGCCGACAGTCACAACCAATAGATCTGTGACCAAAAACAGAATAACATTGACAATGTGAGGTTGAAGATCTTACCTTGTACTCTTCACAGTTGACGCAATATAGACCCTCGTAATCAGCTCGGTAAATGTCGCCATTCTCAAGGACCCTAGAATAGAACTGCCTAACAATCGCTTCATGTTTAGCATCAGTTGTCCGAATGAATTTATCATAATTTATGTCCAACTGCATCCAGAAATAAAGAGGAACCACAAAGAATGCAAGCCCAGCATTAGAGCCCGCACTGTCATAAATTCTTTCATAGATAAGAGGAAATGGTTAGGTAATAGGCCATTACATCTTTCCAGAGAGCCTTGTAAGCATGTGAAATTACATCACAGTGTTCCCTAGGGCTTGAACCACAGGCACTAGCAGCTGTGGCAATCTTCTCGCCGTGTTCATCAGTGCCTGTGATAAATATAACCTTTTTACCCAAGAGTCTCTGCCATCAAAAAGGAAAATGAAGCACTGTCATCAAGAAATTCACAACTCTGACAAGAACACAGAACAAGTCACTCCATTGTCATGACATAGCAATTATTAACTAGAGAAATAAAAAGAGATACAAGGCAAGCCTTTTAATCTGAAGAAACAGAAGTTCAAACCAAGTCAATGTTAATGTAGAAGCGATTGCTGAAGCCAATTTTCCATTACAAAGCCAGTTTAAATGAAACAAATATGAAATCTTGATGAATAAAATGCATTAGATTACCACGAACAACAAATGTTAAAGAACGAATTATGAAGCTATAGCTTTGTCAGTGGAACAAAACTCATCGTTCATTTTCATCAAGGCAATAGTTCAACCGCAATCAACTGTTACTCTTCATTCGTATCTACTCTGATAAAAGGAACATCGGACTATTGACACTGATTTCTACTCTGAATGACATCAAAAGGAGGATCAAGAAACATGGGTTTTGCCTTTGTGGACGCCCACAACTCAAACAACAAAAAACAATGACAAAAGAAATCAGCAAAAGAACTTCGTCAAAGAAAGACGAACATTGTCTGAAGACATACCTGAAAGCGAGCAATAGCATCGGCAGCAATGGTAGTGTAGGCGCTGCCCATGTGAGGAGGGGCATTGACGTAGTAAAGCGGTGTCGTGAGGACAAAAGGGTCGGTCTCGGAAGCGCCGTTGGTCGACCCAGTACAGCACATAGCTCCATGACTCGCCGATGAAGAAGAAGAAGAAGAGGAGGAGGAGAAAAGGGCGTGGCGGAATTGTAAACGAGGCTTCGAAATGGAAGGCTTGGAGGTTATGGCATGCAGAGGGCTTACGAACCACGTGCAATTCATCCTCGTCGCCATTGGCGTAGTCCCTTTTGCTCGCAGAGGAGCAGGAGAGGCTTTGTGTTCGTTGAAGATGGAGCGAGGCTTATCTCTGTTCTGTTCCTCGGTCTGCGTACGAGGTCAGGCTCTCTTCAGAGGAAAGCGTAGGGTGCTTCCACGCACAAACAAATTAAACTCAATGTACCGATTATCCGAAACAACTAAACCATAAAAGAAAACGATGGGAACATCCATTTTTGCTGCTTATTATCCACATCTTTCGCTTTAAAGGAAGCAGCTTCATGACCCAAACCTATCTCAAAATAAATTTGGAGCAGTGACTGAGAAAGCGCAAGTTTATTCTTGCACATAAGAGGGGCGCAAAAAATACAATAAAAGTCCTTTGAAAAGGCTTTCGATGCTACTGTCATGAGACGGGAACAAAAAATTGTTTCCCAATAAAACTTTAAGCAACCAGAGAAAAGATCCAGAGTGTGATAATGATGGTACAAACCGAATTCCCAATAAAATCGACACGATTCACTCCCTTCGGAACGCTGACCCCCATTGTTGTGTTCATGAACAACGGGAAAGAACCCAGAACAATATCACCAGACAACACAGCACAAAACCACAAAACACCCAAAAGAAAGAAAAAAAAACACTAATTGAAGATAACCATCGAAGTAACCAAAAAAAGGAGCAGAGATCGTCTGGAAAAGGAAAACCTTACCGAAAAGTGTAGAGGGAAAGCAAACGCAGGGAGTGGGAGTGGGAGTGGGAGTGGAGCGGGGACGATGCATTGAGCCGATGTTGCAGTAACCGAGCAAGGTTGACCCTTGCCAAGCCATGGTGAGGCTAAACTCGCCTAGTTGCTTTGAGGTTGAGCCTTTCTTAGCCTCAGCCTCGACGGCCCATCTTTAGTTGGTCACCATCAGCTTACAACCGGCCAAGTGAGGAAGGAAAGAAGGAAAATAAACAAGAGGAAAAATGGAAAATTTGAAATTGAGAAAAACATCGAAAATTTAGTTTTGTATTATATACTCTCTTTTTTTATTTTGAAAATAACAGTTACTAAATGCATTCTTTTGCAAAGAAACTTGTGTAGGGAATAAAAATAAAAATTATTTTTAAAATTAGAGGCTCTATTTGTTTCACGAAAAGTATTATATCTTTTGGAAAAAGCATTTTTCTTATTTTTATGCATTTTTTCACTTAAATACAAGGAAAAATATTTTCCTAATAAACGAAAAACCTATATTTAAATACAGAAAAATGGTATCTATTTTAAAAGATCAAAGCTTATATTTTAAATATGTCCGGATTGTAACACTTGATTAGAAGTTCTATATTGGGGGCATGAAAGCTAGCTCCCAATGCCCATAACCAAGTAGTTGGAATTGAGTCTAGGTCTATGGAGGTGAGGCTTGTCACCTTGGCATCAATACTTAATATAACATTTTCGATCCCACCATCGATAATATTTTACTCTTGGAGCCCTCATGTCTTTGTTTTCCTCGTGTTCATCATTCTCATGACTCTCAACGGCAACTCTCAAGCATACAACCCAAAGAAAACACGTTGTCGATAATTCGACGGTGAGTCACACATATGAGTTGGCCCAAGACTCTCCTCCCAAGCAATGTGGACGGGATTGTTGGGAGTCGACTCTGATATTACTTCATAACATTCTCAACCCTATTACCGATAATATTATTCGCTTTGGGCCCTCACTACTTCGTTTTTCCTCGGGTCCACCATTTTCTTAGTTGTAACTCAAGAGCACGCAATCGGGGAAAATGCGTTGTTAATAGTTCAAGGATGAGTCACACTATATGAGTTGACCTAGGACTCCCTTTCCAAGTTATGTGGAACGAATGATGTTACACTTGAAACTCAGACACTCGTGCCGAGGTCCATCGAGTTCAAACCCAAGATCTCAATGCCCATACTAAGACCCTTGATGCTTGTGCTAGGTCTTGTCGAGTCAGAAGCTCTAGTGCCCGATACCCAAACAACCAAGCATGGGTCCACAAAAGGTGAAACACAGGACAAGTACCCAAGCTTGGATCCCTAAAATCTGGGCCAAATTTCGCAAAGGTCATGCCCAATTGCCATAAAGGCTCAATCCTAATATGGGTCCAAGTTTGGGTCCATGGAGGCTTGATTTATGACCTCAATTTATGCACCCAAGTGCCCCAATCTCGATGCCCTGGTAGTTGTCCATTGAGGTTAGATTTAAAACCGTAGTATTTATACATAGTTCTCATATCGTTGATATGCAAGTCACTAGCGTCCAAACATAATATGTCTATTTTGAAAAATCAAATTGGATTCTTCATAATAAACGATGGGAAATATTTTCAGGTTTGGACTATACATAAGGAAATATATAATCATTATTTTGTAAAACTATTATTTGAAAAATTCACATATTTTGCTGAAAAAAAAACCAAGCCTAAAATTCAAACTTAAGCCTCATTCCCTCGGGCCGGCAACGAAAAAGCTCGTCCTATCCTAGCCACGCCACGTTCTTTTTACATAATGTCAACATCAATTTTATTTATTTATTCTCAGATTTCAACAATAATCATCAGTCGCCTCCCTCTTCAGTTGACTTCACTCTGCACTATTTGCTCGAAACCCAATCTCTCTCTTACCCCCGACCATTATCATGGCGGCCAACAAGCACGGCGAGGAGCCGCTGTGCACCCTCGAGAAGCGCGGCAACCTCTTCATCCTCACCCTTACCGGCGCCGGCGAGCACCGCCTCAACCCCAACCTCATCTCCTCCCTCCGATCCGCCCTCTCCCGCCTTCAATCCGACCCCTCCGCCTCCTCCCCCTCCTCCGCCCTCATCACTACCGCCCACGGCAAGTTCTTCTCCAACGGCTACGACCTCGACTGGGCCCAGTCCTCCGAGCCCCGCCTCCAGCTCATGTCCTCCTCCCTCCGCTCCCTCGTCTACGACCTCATCTGCCTCCCGATGCCGACCATCGCCGCCGTCACCGGCCACGCCTCCGCCGCCGGCATGATCCTCGCCCTCAGCCACGACTATGTGGTCATGCGGCGCGACCGGGGCTTCCTCTACATGAGCGAGATGGACATCGGTCTCGTGATCCCCAACTGGTTCATGGCCCTGATGAGGGCCAAGATCGGCGACCCGAGGGCCCGCCGCGAGGCCGTGATGAGGGCGGCGAAGCTGACGGCGGAGGATGCGGTGAGGATCGGGGTGGTCGACTCGGCCCACGACGGCGCGGAGGCGACGTTGGCGGCGGCGGCGAAGCTGGGGGAGGCGTTGGTCGCGAGGAAGTGGGAAGGACTCGTGTACGCTGGAAATCGGAGGGTGGTGTTGCGTGAGGTGCTGGAGGCCGTCGGATCCGATGAGACCGTCAAGACAGTGGCGGATAAGGCCCGTTCCAAGTTGTAGTTGGGCTTTCCCTTGAGGCCCATTTAGTGCTCTTGTGAAATTGTTGGGCCCGGGAGGCCCGTTGTGTCCTCAGATGTACAAGATGTTTCCGTATTGCAGTCTCATTTGGTGGCCGTATCTTATAATACTTTTGCAATTAATGTGCTAAGATCGATAATTTCGTT
Source organism: Melaleuca alternifolia (assembly GCA_019926035.1). Lineage (NCBI taxonomy): Eukaryota > Viridiplantae > Streptophyta > Magnoliopsida > Myrtales > Myrtaceae > Melaleuca > Melaleuca alternifolia. The sequence goes on from JAGKPW010000053.1 coordinate 2,042,940, forward strand.
TGCTCTTAGATATATGATATCGACGTGGCTAGCATATTCGAAATATAAAATTTTACTGATCATGAAATCGGGCTAATTCTGTAAAAATTACTAATTTTAAATCGATTTTTAATATCACATCAATTTTTTTTATTTCATAAAAAAATCACTAATTTTTGCCTCGTATCTAAATCCGAGTTTATTAACTTTCTATCCATCCAATGAAAACCTAACAGTCAATTCCACGTCATTTTCCTTTTTTCAAAGCAAAAAAAAAATCCATATATATATATATATATATATATATTTCTTTTCTTTTTCCTTCTTTTTTCCTTTCCCTTTCACTTCCACCGTGGACAACGTCAACTCAGCCTTGTAATCAACTCAATCCTACGAGTCACCTTTCACTGCCACCTCACTCGATAGCACGAAGCATGAAGCCTTTCGGCTCCCTTGTGACGACGAAAGCCATGGCATTCATGGTTGTCAATGAGAGAAATGCACTTGGAGGCGACGGAAGACATGGAACACATTATATATTGCTTTAAAATTTATGTATACCATTAAATGAATAAAAGGTTCAAGAATTTCATTACCCACTTAAGTTGATAAATCATTTATGTCATTATCCCTTAAGATCAAAGATTTTCCCAATAGAAATTAGTTGAACCCGTGAACTTCTTCCAATAGCGGGAGGACTCAAGGTCATTTTGGGCATATGGTAATGTTGTAATATATAAGATATGTTATATAGTTATTAACTTATAGATTAGACCATGGATTCTATATGTGTAAAATTTAAGTAATGTGGGACGTTTTTTTTTTTTTCAATCAAGAGAGAAGCTGATTACTATAGTATACACATATATGTTTATATAGGAATATGGTGTTCGAATTAAGTAATTATTCCTAAAAAATAGGAAACCCACTTACCTTTAAATAATGTTTCAAAGATTCCTAAATCTAATGGTATGATGATCAATTCAATTAACGTTTTAATTAAGCAAATTTAGTTAATCTATTATATGATAGCTAATTTAGTCCTTAACCTTTCAACAGTAATAATTTAACTTAAACATTTTTGATAGTTTTTTAATATATAGTCTTTAACCTTGCCAATAAAGATCTTTCTAGTAATTTTGATCGGAAATCGCCAAATGATTACATTGATAAATCTTGAAAATTCTTGAAATTAAATTGTCAATTGTCAAAATATGTAAGATCGAATTAGATAATTGAAAGGTTAAGGCCTAAATTAGCCGCCGTATAATAATCTTGGATTGAATTGTCACAGTTAAAAGGTTCACAATTGAATTGATTATTATATAATATGTTTATTAATTTTCGAACAAAATTAATTGTCACAGTTAAAAGGTTAAGGCCTAAATTAGCTGCTGAAAATTAATGGATATATTAGAGTCTATTTTATAAAGATGGACTTTATTTACTTATATATTTTTTTCAAATAAAGAACACCGCAAAACCCTATGAGCGCATTTCCTGCTAAACCCTGGGAAAGCGGAAACGCTGAGTTCTTCAGTACTTCACCGGGGTCTCTCTGTTTTGCTCTCTACTTTCTTCTTCTTCTTCTTCTTCATCATCGGCTGGTAGCCCAAGATGAAGAATCTGAAGCTATACTCTGAAGTCACTTTGAATCTCGACCTCCAGTCCGAGGAAGAAGCGATCTTGTTCTCCGCCATCGACATCGAGGGCGACCGTTTGTTCTTCGCTTCCTCGGGGAATCGCGTATACACCACCCACCTCTCTTCCTTTCAGGTAAGCTATACTGCTAATGGACGTAGCTACGCAGTTTCATCGGTTAATGAGGAGGAACTGGGCAGTCCAGAAGCCGGGGGGGGGGGGGGATATTCTTTCGTGATCGTTTGAGTCGGAATTTGGAAATTACTGAGCTCTGTAGGTTTCTGAGCCTGTATTATCGAGGGGTTTGAAGAGGGAGCTTGTTTTTTTTTTTTTTCCTGAAGACGGTGGATGCTTTCCTGTTTATTCTGATTTTTGCGCTATCTATTGCTTTCCCATCTCTTTTCTTGTTCCAAAGAAAAAGTAACATGTAAGAGAATTTCAGGCGTTGTGTGTTCAATTTGCTGAAGGATTTACCGTACACTTAACTAATGTAAGTTCAAGTTATTCATATTTGCCACTGCATCAAGAATTTGGACCTTGATCTGACTGTTATGATATTATTTGTGCATCTTTCTGGTTTTTTCTTCTTTTTATTCAATTGAGCAAACTATTCTTAGGTATCGTAAATCTTATCCTTTGAAATTACTGCACGGTCCAAAGGTAATGTTTTGATGATTTTAAAGTATTCTGCACTCGTGTGTCTACCATTTCACCACCAAGGCATCTTGAAAGTGAATTGTATTCCATGAATTTGATATCTCATAATTCCCGTTAGTTTCTTATTCTTGACTTTTTCTTAGATAAGGTCGTTAGCTTTGGAATCATCAGTCTCCATTTAATGGTTTTTAGTGAGGACTTTGTGTTTTCTGGGATAGTTTTGATTCTTGTGAAGTGAATTTGGGCAAACACAAAATGAATACATTGAGTACAGATAAATGAAGTTTACTCTTTACACTTGTTGTCTCCCTTTTTCTCTGATCTAAATTGCTTGTGCAGAATGACGAAGCATGGACAAGTACCTCTATACCGGCAGAAGTCGATATTATTGATTTGGAACCAGGGGACCGTGTTACTTCCTTTGATTATCTAATGGAAAAAGAAGCTCTGATATTGGGCACATTGAATGGACTAATCATTCTACATAGTGTGGATGAGAGTACAACAGAAGTTGTGGGTAGAGTGGACGGTGGCGTCTCTTGCATTTCACCCAGTCCTGACGGAGACCTGCTTGGAATAGTCACTGGTTTTGGGCAGCTACTAGTGATGACGCATGATTGGGATTTACTGCATGAGACTACATTGGATGATTCTCCTGAAGGGGTTGACGTACGTAAGGACCTTTATCCATTATCTGTGGTTCATTATTAAACTGTTCTGGGCATACTTTATATGTGGGTTTTGTGCAATTCTTTTGGAGAATTATTTTTGTTTGTACTTGAGAGAGAAGAAATTGCACCTAGTGATGGCTCAGTCCTGAACAGTTGATAACTGCTCTTGGACTGTAATGGGCAGTTGCATTACTACCTACCTGTCTCCAAAAAATGGAGGCATTAGCTTCTGTTAATTCGATCATTCTTCTTCTTACTTTGATGCAATGGCTAGAAGTAAATGTTTTCTTTTATATATGCTGGACCTTGCTTGATTTGAGCCTATATTCTTCCCCCTTTTCCAGTTGAACACACCAATTCCTCTGGAAAAATGCTTGAAAGTTCTATCTCTTGGCGAGGTGACGGGAAGTACTTTGCAACACTGAGCAATTCTGCTTCTTCTTCTCATAAGAGGCTTAAGGTTTGGGAACGAGACTCAGTGGCAGCACATGCTACTTCTGATAGGAAGGCCTTCGTGGGAAGTGTACTGGATTGGATGCCTAGTGGGGCTAAAATTGCTGCTGTTTGTGACAGGAAGAATGACAATGAGTGTCCACAGATAGTTTTGTTCGAAAGAAATGGATTGGAGAGGAGCTCATTTAGTATTGATGATTGGACGGATGCGACAGCAATGGTGTTGAAGTGGAATTGCGATTCAGAACTCCTTGTCTCCATCGTCAGATGCGAAAACTATGACTCTGTTAGGATTTGGTACTGCAGCAATAACCATTGGTACTTAAAACAAGAAATTAGATACCCGAGCCAAGAAGGATTGAAGTTCATGTGGCATCCGACAAAACCATTGCAGTTGATATGCTGGACTCTGAGAGGCAGGAGCACAACTTACAACTTTTGCTGGAATACAGCTGTCATGGAGAACTCGACAGCATTTGTTGTTGATGGATCTAGGATTCATGTAACCCCTCTTTGTGTTTCTCTTTTGCCACCTCCGATGTACTTATTCAGTGTTAAATTTTCATCTGCGGTTCGGGATGTTGCTGTTCATTTCAAAAGTTCAAAAAACTTGTTAGCTGTTGGTCTATCGAATGGTTGCTTGTGTATTCTAGAGCTTCCACAAATTGATACTTGGGAAGAACTAGAGGGCAAGGAATACAGTGCTGAAGCATGTTTATCTGAAAGATTATTTGGATCCTTACTACATCTTATCTGGTTGAATTCACACACTCTCCTCAGTGTGTCTCATTATGGTGTCGATCATGGTAAGTATCATGGTCAAAATGGGCTCTCTGGTTACCATATGGAAGAAATTGAAGTTATCTGTTCTGAGGATCACATCCCGAGCTTAATGACTTGTTCAGGCTGGCATGCAAAAGCTATTCATGTAATTCCTTTACAAAGACCAGTTATTTCCATTGCTTCAGATCCCGCTAAGCTGTCTTCAGCAGTCATCCAGTTTGATGGTGGAAATATGTTTAAATACATGTCGAAATCATGTGTACAAGGAGGAGCTATGAAACGATCTGATTTTAACTTTTTGTCATCTTGCCTTTGGATGAGTGTCGCTCCTGTTGGTGGCAGTTCTTCAGAATCTTTTTCTTTTGGACTTGATGACATGGGAAGGCTACAAGTTAGCGGGAAGATTTTGTGCAATAACTGCAGCAGTTTCTCATTTTACTCAAATCGTGGGGACCAAGTGATCACACACTTGATTTTTGCTACCAAACAAGATCTGCTTTTTATTGTTGATACTAGCGATATATTACATGGAGATGTGCAGTCAAAGTATGACAATTTTATTCATGTTGGTAACAAGAGACGGGATGAAGAGAGCAGGAAATACATAAATATATGGGAGAGAGGAGCCAAGATTATTGGTGTCTTGCATGGAGATGAAGCTGCAGTTTTACTACAAACAACTCGAGGAAATCTTGAATGTATTTATCCTAGAAAGTTGGTTTTAGCTTCTATCATCAATGCATTGGCTGAGCAGCGTTTTAGAGATGCACTGTATATGGTGAGGCGGCATAGGATAGACTTCAATGTTATCATCGACCACTGTGGCTGGCAAACATTTGTCCAACATGCTCCAGAATTTGTCAAGCAGGTAAACAGTCTGAATCACTTAACTGAGTTCATTTGTGCCATAAAGAAAGAAAATGTTACAGTGAGGCTATACAGGAATTATATAACTTTCCCTTACACAAACGAGACCAAGGATGACAAGGCCAGAGAATTGAAGGGCTTTGATCCTGATAATAAGGTCTATTCAGTCCTTCTTGCCATAAGAACTGCCATTGAAGGACAACTACCTGAAAGTCCTGCACGGGAGCTTTGCATATTGACCACTTTAGCACGAAGTGATCCTCCTGCTCTTGAAGAGGCTCTTCAGAGAATAAAAGTCATTCGAGAGATGGAATTGTCAGGTTCTGATGACCCGATAAGAATATCCTTTCCTTCAGCTGAAGAAGCTTTAAAGCATCTGCTCTGGTTATCAGATTCTGAGGCAGTTTTTGAAGCTGCTCTGGGACTTTATGATTTAAATCTTGCTGCTATTGTGGCACTGAATTCCCAGAAAGATCCTAAGGAATTTCTTCCTTTCCTTCAAGAGCTACAATGCATGCCTGCTGTCTTAATGCAGTACACCATTGACCTTAAATTGAAGAGGTATGAGAATGCTCTTAAGCACATTGCTTCGGCTGGAGATGCTCATTTTGTTGATTTTATGAACCTCATAAAGAAAAATCCTGAACTTTTCCCTTTGGGACTGCAACTAACTACTGATCCTTACAAGAGGAGTCAAGTGCTTGAGGCCTGGGGTGATCATCTCAGTGATTTGAAATGTTTTGAGCATGCTGCAACTACTTATTTATGCTGTTCCAACTTAGAAAAGGCTTTGAAGGCTTACCGTTCCTCTGGTAGTTGGTCTGGTGTGCTTTCAGTTGCTGGTCTTTTAAAATTGGGAAAAGATGAGACTCTGCAACTGGCTCATGAGCTCTGTGAAGAACTTCAAGCCCTAGGGAAACCAGGTGAAGCTGCCAAAATCGCTTTGGAGTATTGTGCAGACGTGAAATCTGGGGTGGGTTTATTAATTACTGCAAGGGAGTGGGAAGATGCTTTAAGGATCTCTTTTCTGCACAGGAGAGAGGATTTAATCTCAGAAATCAGGAATACATCTCTTGAATGTGGGGGTTCACTCATAAATGAGTATGAAGAAGGTTTGGAGAAGATTGGAAAGTATTTAACCCGATACTTGGCTGTTCGGCAGAGAAGATTGCTTCTTGCAGCAAAACTCCAGTCAGATGAACGATCAGTGGCCGATCTTGACGATGATACTGCTTCTGAAGCTAGCAGTAACTTCAGTGGAATGAGTGCTTATACCAGAGGGTATGAACTTTCTTTATGTTGCTTTTGGATCCATCATGCTTTCAAAGCTTGTTCCAGACAGACTAAGATTTCTCTTACATATTATGGACTCATTCCACTTATATTATATTTTAGAATGATACTAGTAATGGCTTCTGCTTGCATTAGGGATGTTCATTTTAAATATTGACCAGATATTGAAATTTATTCTGGGGATGCATCTTATGGTGGCATACAGTGTGTTATCATTCATTAGTATCTCTTGCGTATATCCTGCTGTGACCCATCTTTTGCAGTATCCTGCTCAGTGTGATATTGTCTACAACGTTGATAATTTTACTGCATAACTATTTTTTGTGAGCTGGTTGTCTTTACTTCCCAATGTAGATGCTTTCTTCTCCCATATTCAAATGTGCATAGAGGGTTGAAGTGACACTTTCTACTTTGTACTCTTTCCTTTCTTGTTGTTCTGCATGGTTTGTCCATCCCTATTGCGGGAGTTTGAACTGATACTGGTGACCTGATATGTATTTTTATCATGTGAACACTCCGCACCAGTTTTCCCAATTTCTCAAAGGGAACACAAGTTTCATTCATATAAGTTCCACATTTATCTGAATTTCATCCTCTGGTTGCATATATTTCATTCTGATGAGCTCTTGATTTGCTTATGAGCAGGACGAGGACAGGCTCCACTGCTTCCATCATCAGCTCTACTGCTGGTAGCAAAGCAAGAGAATCAAGGCGACAGAGGAACAAAGGGAAGATTCGACCTGGAAGGTATTCTTGCTTTAAGTTTTCTCGCTACTTCGGTTTTTTATTTGCTTCTTTCTAGTCACAACATAACCGGTCTATGATGTATTTCACATCTCAGCCCCGGAGAGGAAATGGCCCTAGTAGAGCATCTGAAGGGCATGTCTTTAACCAATGGAGCTATGCGTGAGCTGCAATCTCTGCTAATTTGCCTGGTCATGCTAGGTGAGCAAGAAATTGCTAGGAAGTTGCAACGCACAGGAGAAAATTTTCAAGGTTCTCAAATAGCTGCAGTCAAACTAGCTGAAGATACAGTGTCCACTGATGTCATGGATGAGAGAGAGCAAACTTTGGAGCGTTACTTCCACAAAGCAAGGGTTGAATTGCAAAATTCAGAGGCCCTTTCCTGGCGTTGCAAGGTCTTCGTCTCTCCTTGAAAGATGATTTAATCCTTGTTTAGAGCATGCTTACCTTGTATTACAATGGGAAAATTATTTAAACAGGCTAGTTGGGTTCATCCGGAAAGGTGCACCACCAATTTTGTTCTTCTTTATGAATTTAGCTGTTTCCGACCACCACAGAAACCTGTTCTTTTCTAGGGTTATGGCGGTCTCGTCAGTAAAATAGCTGTAAAAATCAGTTATTTATGCTGAAGACTTAGGGCGTGCCCTTTAAAGAATGCAAAGTTTCAAACGTCGCCGGTAAGAAACTTCAGGCTAGAGAGAGAGAGAGAGTGAGTTTTACAGGCGTTATGGGTTAGAATGTCTTAATTAAAAGCTTATAGATATGTTATGTGTACTTAAGTTTTCAATTTTGGTTTAAAAAATCCATTTGACTAAATGTGCCATCCGTACCCCGAATTAGTTTTATTGTATTTTAGCCGTTTAGGGCTTGCATGATTCTCCATAATTTCTGTTCCATAATGATTTTTTTTTTGTTTCATAACTCAATCTAGAATAAAAATCCATTTGGTATAATTTTTTTTATACATATGTTTGGCCAAGAAATCACAAATTTTTATTTTAGAATGAGAATTCCGCAAATTGTTTCTCTTACTGAGTTGCACACCACACACAATTGATGAAACCTTATAGCAATCTTCTCTCTCCCTATCTCAGCCTTTGTAAAGCGTTTCCTATTGATGCTACTTTAGATTGAATTTCTTTTTTTGCATAAGTATCACTCGTGTCTAAAGTAAATTTGGAGTTACACAACAATAAAAAATGTGATGAAATTTGTCAATTTTTTATACTAAATAATAAGCATTTGAAATTTATAGAAATGAACATTTTGCAAACTTTAAAATGAAACATCTTATTTTAAATTTTAAAAATATATTATCAAACGGATTTTATTAAATACATTTTTTTCCTCAAAAATTCATTTTGGAATAAAAATATAAAAATCTAATTTTGTTTCAGAACTAAATTCTGGTTAGAAATTGTACCATCCGCACCTTAATTTATGTAAGATTATTGTTCAACTTAATGGTCGATGGATGGCATAGTATAATTAGTATGTCATTTTAATTTATTGCAGCTAATCAATTATTCATGGAGTGTGCAATCAACACAAGTCTCCGAGCAATTCTGAATGTGTTGGTTGCGCGTCAATTTTCCTTACTGGAGATTAATTTTCATGACACCTTAGGGTGCAAATGGTAATATTTCTGTTCCGAAAAATAATTTATTTTGAGAAATATTTCTTTTTTATTTCTACTTCCTGGAACAATTTTTGAGTAAAATATGGCGTTTGATAACTACATAAAAATTCTACTCTTGGAATGAAGGAAAAATAAGAATGTGTTTGGTACGATTAACAAATTTTTTAATTTTTAATTTTATTTTTTCTTCTTGCTCACGGACTTTGAATGCAGCCGGCCGCCACTCGTTAGCCGCCCAATCACCGCCACCCGCCGTCCATAGCCCATCGCCGGCTTGTCGACCGCAGGAGGCATGGGGTAGCAAGGTTGCCGGAGGCTAGCAATCGAGTAGTGGAGGTTGTCGGTGACGGTCGGTGGCAGCGGTGGCAAATAGCCGGAGGTGGCCGCAACAAGATATAAGAACAAAAGAAAAAAAAGAAAATTAGCTTATTTATATAAATTGTTCTCAGGAATAAGAAGTTACTTTTTTTTTTCTTGTTTTAGCCCAAATCTAATCTCGGGAACAACTTTATATTCTTAGGAACAAAAAAAAATAAAAATTGACATAACCAAACGGATTTTTGTTCTTTTGTTTTTGTTCTTCTTTTATTCTAGGGAACAAAAGAACAAAAATTGAGAGAAATGAAAACGTTACCATGGGCAACCTTAATTTCCAAGTCCAGTTTGTGGACTTGCTCTAGATATTCATCGGCAATGCTACTCAACGCTGTAAAATGAACGTTTTACAAGCGCTCTTGAGGCAAAATTTTTAGTTGCTTATACATAGCTATCGCCTTTGAACAATTCATACAGAGCCTGTTCATAGGCAGCCTTATCTATCAGTTCATGATACAAGTACTGGCTGTCACTGATTCGACAGCAAGAATTGCTTTGCACACTGGCAGATGGATACCGGGAAAAGTTTTTTATGTATCCTGTTAGCCGTTAAAGCATTAGCTAGTCATAGCCGAGGGCATAAGGTGACTTGCTTAAGAGTTATTCCAGCAGCCGTGAGCGAGCTTGGATTTATTGACAGTTTGAGTCGGAGTAACTCATGAACATGATCGAGAATCTAATTAGTGAGCTCTGATGAGTGAGCTTTTGTGAACAAAGGCGTGACACTGGCATTAAAAAACCCATAATAAACCCCCTTCTCCCCTTCAATCTCACTCAGCTGCAGCCTGCCAGCCACTGTTCATTGTTGTCGGTGCTCTGCCTCTGGCATCTTTCTTGCAGTTTCTTCCTTGTCGCTTTCGCCTGTTTTGTCTGCCTTCCTGTCAGCAACCTACAAAAAGAAATTGAAATTATTTGCTCCATTGGCCTCGTTAAATGCATCTTGAGCTCATCTATAAATTTTAATGCTTACCCTTAGCGTATTGTCCTTGCACCAGTCAATTAGCAGCCTTGCTTTCATCTCTATCTTCACTATTGCTCTTCTCTTGTCGCCCTCTATTCATTGTTCTACCAACAAATTCTGTTGTTTCATCAAGGTGCATTGTAATCTCGTGTGTGAGACTGCTCCGGCATGAGCACAGGAAAATTATACACGCAGTGAGGAAAGGAGCATGCAAAGAATATGACACCTTTCCTTTACATTCACGGTGCAAATTACATAGGATCCTCAAAATATAACAACTCTGTGGGCCATGGGATCTCCAGCACTAGCGTCAAGCATATTGTCGGCTTTGAGGATGAGAATGAGGGGAGCTGAGTCTATAAGGTCATAAGTTTCACTTCATCCTCAAACAAGACTTTGCAGCTGACGGACCGGTGTTCTCGCTTCTCCAATTAAAAATTCTTCTAATGCTGGATTAATATGTAGCCACCGTCACCACTCATTCTTCTCTTTAGTCATTATGCTAGAGATTGTGAAATTGGCATTTTGCAGCAAAGTCATCAGTAATCCCCACACGAGCAGATGCCCTCCCCAAGAGGTGATGCAAACGGGTGGCATCTTGTACAACTTGTAATCTTTGCAATGAACTCGATAGCTGTATGGAAGTCCACACATATATGAAGATTCTTCACTATCAGGATAGTTGATCCAGGTTCTGTATTTATAGCGCAAAAGTTATGGCTGGTCTTTCACTATGACTCTGAAGAACTGTAACTCATCCTCTTCCACCCCCTGCAGGACACAGCTCCTGTGAGGAATATACCTCCAAGTTTTCCATCTTCATAAGCAAATTGTTCCGCAAAACTTGCTTTTTCTCGTATTAGGGGTGATTTAAGTCACCTACTAGAAACGTGTGAATCCTGTTTTTCACTTCAAACCAGCTACAACCAGGGGTTTTCTTCATCCCGGTGTCTTTCAGGTTTAACCTTCTCTTTCCTGCATCTGCCCACCTACCAGACTGAGCATACATGTTTGACAAAACTACAAAGTGTGTTGGGTTCCAAGGCTCAATTTCAGCAAGATGCTTCAATGCAACTTCACCCAACTTCACATTTGAATGCATCAAACTGGCTCCTAATAAGGCTCCCCAGACTCCAGCATCAGGTTCCATTGGCATTTTCTCAATTAGACACAATGTTTCATCAAATAAGCCAGCTCGGCCTAACAAGTCCACCATACATGCGTAATGTTCCGCATCTGGCTGAATCCTGCATTCTTCTTGCATAGTATGGAAAATTTTCTTTCCTTCTTCTATCAATCCTGCATGTCTGCAAGCAGACAAAACATTCACATAGGACACAGAATCAAATACTATGTGGTTTTTTTGCATCAGCAAGAAAAGTGCAACGGCATGGTCCCCTTGACCATGTACTGCATATCCTGCCAGCATAGAATTCCAGGAGGCTACGTCCTTGTTTTCCATCTCATTGAAACATCTCTTAGACAAATCAATCTTGCCACACTTAGCATACATGTCAATGAGACTGTTGCAAACCACTGCATATGACAGAAATCCCGTTTTGACGATACAAGAATGATAACTCATCCCTTCTCTTAGGGCTGCCAAGTACGCTGCTGCAGGAAGTACGCTCACATAGGTAACTAAATTCGGCTGATGGTTCTCCAATCTCATCTGGCGAAATGCAGATAAAGCTTTCTTGGCATCTCCATTCTGTGTGAATGCAGCAATCATTATGTTCCATGATACTTTGTCCCTAATGAAATCCAGTCGGTTAAACAAGTACAATCCTGAGGGAAGATTGCCACACTTGGAATACATGTCAATTAGTGCACTATTAACATGGCAATCGGAATTGAACCCACTCTTAATACTCAGAGCATGAATGGAAGTTCCTAGCTTGAGATCATTCAAGAGGGCACAAGCTGGTATCAAACACACCATAGTTCCAGCATCTGGGTGCAGACCAGAAAACTGCAGTTTCTGGTACATTTCAAATGCTCGGTGCACTTCATCATTCTGATAATACCCATTTATCAAAGCGTTCCATGCCACAACATCTTTAGATAGCATGGTGTCAAATAGAATATGTGCATAACTAAAATGTCCACATTTAGCATACATGGATAGTAGGGCTGTTCCCATTGGAATATCAGAATCAACATCTGCCTTGATGGCATAACAATGTATGCTCTTGCCTAATCTCAGAAAAGATAGTTCAGCGCAGGCAGTAAGGATACTGATCAGAGTTACCTTATTTGGTTTAATGTTTTCATTCTCCATATCTTGAAGTAAAGATAACGCCTTTTCAGGATAACCAGATTGGACAATAACGGCAATGAGTGCAGACCAAGCAACTAAATCCCTTCCTGGGAGCCCCTTAAGCAATTTTTCAGCTTTCTCCAACTCTCCACACTTTGCATACATGGATATTATAAGAGTAGCAACAGGAACATCCATGTCGATAGCTTGTTTCTTGGCAAACTGATGTATCTCCTTCCCCTTCTCTAAATCTCTAATCTCTCCTGCAGCTAATAGAGCACTAATGACAGAGACCTTATTCATCTGAAGATCTATCTCTTTCATGCTGTCATATAAACCCAAAACCTTAGAGAAATATCCATTATGAGCATAACCGGCCATCATAGTACTCCATGAAACATCACCTCGAGTAAGATTAAGGTCAAAAACTAAGCGAGCCGACTCCACATCCCCACACTTTGCATACGTGTCAATTAAAGCATTTGAAACTTCGGACCCAAAATTCCTCCTAATCCCGTAGGCATGCATACATCTGCACGAATCAACATCTGCCAATTTCGAAACAGCTGGAAACAAATTCAAGAGGCTAACCGAATGGGGAACAAGTCCTGTCAGATGCATCCTCTTAAAAAGTGCCAAAGCCGCAAGAGGATCCGAGCTATGCGATAATCCTGCTATCATTGAGTTCCAGGCGACGACGTCTCTCTCAGGCAATTTATCAAATACTTCTCGTGCACTCTCCAAGTCCCCTGCTTTACAATACATATCTATCAGGCCAGTGCATATATACACATCACTCTCCAACCCTCTGCGACAGACCTCACGGCGGATCAAAGCACCCTCTTGCAAATCCAGAGCACCAGCACAAGCTTTCAATACAAAAGTGAAAGTATACCTGTCCGGTACCAAGCCTCTGTCCACCATGGAACGGTACAACTTCAGAGCCTCCTGGTGTCGGTTCGATCTCGTATAAGCTCTTACCATGGAGTTCCACGACACGACGCTCGGAGCCGGCGAGGAATCGAGGACGGAGCGGGCAAGGTCGCATCTTTGAAGCGAAGAGTAGGAGTTTATGAGGTGGGTAGTCGTGGAGGCGTCACGACCGAGGCCCGCGATGACTATGCGCGCGTGGACTTGGAGGAGAGAGCTCAGGTTCTTGCACGAAGAGAGCAGACGAATGTGGGCGTGCTTGCGCATGTAAGTGCTGTCGTCTGTAATGGGAATTTCTTCAATCTTGATCCGTTTGCCAGGAACATGGAGAGAACGCGCAACTTCGTTACCACCGCACTAGATTTGGGTGATGAAATTCTAGCCACCGCTGTATCCAAGCTTTGTATTGCTACACTTATTGTACTTTCATCCCGACTACAAACATCACCACCATAGGTTTTTTCAAAGTTCCTTCCTTGGCATTCTTAGTGCATCTTTTCAAAATATAAGGAGATGGAATACTTAAAACCAATGTTACCATTCAGAATATAAGTAGATTCAAATCATTACTTCGATTTACAGTTACACATAATTTTTTAGAAATACTTATCTTTGAAACTCGCCTTGTGATAAAAGGTGTGGCATGTTCCGACTAGCTTTTCCTTTACATGCATAGTACAAAAAACTCGCCCTAAATAATGTTGTGTATTTGAAAACCGCATTTAAATGACTTTTGCCGTAGTTTGGTCTTGGTAAGTGAAATTTGCAGTTTCGTGCCACATCTGGAATGTTTTGATAAAGAATAAGTTATGAAAAGTCATAATTCAAGGAAATAAAATTTGAAACATAAGTTTAGTAATTTCAAAATGTTTACAGCCATAGACATTGATATATATTGACTTCACATAGTGACAGAATAAAAAATTCTGCCATAGAAATCATTGACAGGTTATATGCGCTCTCGGACACGTGTCCAATTATTGTTAACATTAACATTTACAGAGTTGGGATTTCCCTAGTGTACAATAACTATTGTTGATAATTTTTTGTGCGTTCGATATATCTTTTGACTTGCCGGGATTTTTAACAGACACCCAGTTCCTTATTTATTTACTAAAATGTAAACATCATCACGAAATTACCTAACATCTTCATCTAATAATTCGCTTTCAATTACTTGTTCACTGGTTTCATTTTCACCATGAAATATGACTGCTGAATGCTAATATTGGTGACATATCAATTAACCACGGTTTACTTGATCTCGAAGAGTGAAGAAGAGGAATAGAAAACAATGAAAACATCTTCATTCACCATCTTGGCCAAATCAAACCCCACCACAATCTTCAACTTCAAAATTTTCCTATCTTCTCATTTCTTGCAGAGAAAAGAACCAACTCATCACCATTTCCAATGGGAATGATGTAATGTAGCGAACACCTACCTCGCAGTCTATTTACTAGAGAGAGAACTCCCCTATATGAGTTGTGAATAAGACTCTGGGAAATGACAGATGTTTTATCATGTAAGATAGGTCTCCATAGGGTTGAGGGGATATGGGGTCCAACGATTTCTTACATGTTAAGAGCTCACGGCTCATATTAATGACAAATGATATGACTTGAGTATCTGATTATGAGATAAACATCATCATAAGGATGTATAATGGCATATTTATCCTCGATGAATTAAATGATACCCGTGATGAACGGGTTGATGCGTGGCTAGATGATTCTATGATTCCATCCACCATCAGTTGATGGTGACAATATTTTGTTAGTTGAGATGAATTTTGGCTAGAGATGAGCAGGCTAGATACTAACTTGTGTTTATTAATGGGCCACTGTGCTTTGAGTCCGTATCATGAAAAAATATGTCATTTGCTCGCATTTCCAATATACAATTTTATGTTATATCGGCAACGGACATTCATTTGCATATCATGGTAGTAAGTTAACGTTTCTACTCATTTCATTTTGCATATGCAAATATTTTAAATTTGTTGCGAATTCATGGTGTTGTACTTGATATTGGATCGAGTGCAAATACGATTTCCTATCTTGGACCTCGACATTTCCTTCAATAAGCTACGGATCACCCCTTTATTTTATGTTATTTTATGGATATGTAGTGATGGTTTCACCTCGTGCTATAAAATTTGGGATACCACTATCTTATGTGCGCAACTATTATTATGTACCTCCACCCAGTTTGCAAAGGTATACCTTAAGCAGAACTTTACAATTTGAGTAGACGTAGGGTTATCTCAATCCACCCCATGCTTGAAGTCATGGACCCTTCAGTAGGGTGGTAGTTTGAGTATTGTCTATGCAAGTGCTTGTTCAGATACCGATATTGTGATTTTAGGTAACCTCGACACTGTTCCTTGAATTGATGTAATGTATTGTATTTTCTTTAGATGATGACTGATACATATGTATACACACATAAAATTAAGCTAGCTATTGTGTGGGATGATTTGTACTTACACTATTATGCTTTTTGCATGTTCTTATAATTGTATAGAGAAAAAAAAACACGTATTGCCCATGATATTCTAGGGTGTCATATGAATTGTCGGTGGGCCTTGCAAAACTTTAGTCATGATCCTCTAAAGTTCACAAAAAGTCTTTTTAGTAAGAAAACATCTCGATTGAAAATGAGCAATGAAACCTAGATTTTTCAATTTTCCAAAAATTCGTAAAATTTAGATACCAAATGATGCAAATTCTATGGGCTCACTTGATTGGGCAAATCTTTGGATGGTCCTACGACCGGTGAGCTGAACATGAGCTGAACATCTAACATGAATAATGGTCGCTGAGTATTCTTCTTCTCTCTCTCCCCCTTACTCATGTATTATGAGTGATATATATCTATATATCTGAAGCGGAAGTGATCGTTCTACGAAGATCCATGAGTTGCGAATTGCTGACCTCAACCCCCAATCGAACCTGTGATTGGTAATCTTGGTATGAACGCGACCTGTTGACAAACCTGTGTCAACCAATCAACGCTATAACGCCACGAACAAGAGAATTCGCGATCTTGCTCGATAAGTTAAATTCGATCGCCACAAGGAAACCTTGATAAGATCTAGTCCTCAAAAGAACTCAAAGAAGGAAAACCTTTCTGTGTAAAATTATGTCTGTCCCTTGAGAAACCTATCAGCAACCTTATATAGGGTGCTAACCCTAATCCTAACCCTACTAGGATTAGAATTACAAAAATAACCCTAATTAATTTAAATTCGTCCAAAATGGAAAAAGGCCTAAAAGTCTATCTAAACGACTTCAAATCGCTAAAACATATCATCAATCACTACTAAAGTAGTGTGTATTGATCAATGGCTCGTTTCCAAGCGTCTATCCAAATCTGAGTCAATTCGGAGTTCGTCAACTTGAAACCTCTTCAGAATTCGCTAGAGTAAAAGTAATCATGTTGCACCAAAGAATTTCAGCATCTTCAAATCTTGAATCCGAATTGTCTCCATGCCAAATATCTTGAATCATGATGCCAATAGCTTGTTTGAATTCCTTTGCTCTCGCTCGAGTGATCGGGCCTGGCGGATAGAACAACGGGTCTCTAGCACCTCATCCTCGATAGGGTTCGATGTCCTCATCATTCCCTCCCCCGTGCAAAGGATTTGCCCTCAAATCAGCGTATGCATAAAAAAGAGTCAAATCAGAAACATTGAAAGTAGCACTAATACCATATTCACCTGGAAGGTCGATCTTATAAGCATTATCGTTGACTCTCTCCAACACCATGAATGGTCCATCCCCTCACGGTAGTAATTTAGACCGTTGCTGTTTGGGAAAACGCTATGTGCGCATATGAACCTAAACCCAATCGCCGGGCTCAAACACTACTTTCTTGCGCCCTTTATTAGCTTGCTTTTCATACTGCTTTGTCTTGTGCTCAATATTCATTCGCGTCTTCTCGTGCAAGGTCTTCACAAAGTCAGCTTTCTTAGCACCATCTAAATCCACACGCTCATCAATAGGCAAAGGGGTTAAATCTAACGGAGTTAAGGGATTAAAACCATAGACAACCTCAAACGGTGTGAATTTAGTAGCAAAATGCACGCTCCTATTATAAGCAAACTCAACATGTGGTAAGCAATCTTCCCAAGACTTAATGTTCTTTTTAATGATAGCACGCAACAATGTCCCTAAAGTCCTGTTAACTACTTCAGTCTGACCATCAGTCTGTGGATGACAAGTAGTAGAAAATAAAAGTTGTGTACCTAACTTCTTCCACAATGTCTTCCAAAAGTAGCTAAGAAATTTAGAATCTCGATCAGAAACAATAAACCTAGGCATGCCGTGCAAACGTACAACCTCACGAAAGAACAATTCAGCAACATGCGACGCATCATCAGATTTATGACATGGTATAAAATGAGCCATCTTTGAAAATCGATCAACAACCACAAAAATAGAATCCTTTCCATGCTTAGACCTAGGCAATCCTAATACAAAATCCATAGAGATGTCAACCCACGGATGTGTCGGAATAGGCAAAGGTGTATACAGACCATGTGGTTTAGTAGTAGACTTAGCCTGCTTACATGTAATACATTTCTCACAAATTCGTGTAACATCTCGTTTCATGTGTGGCCAATAAAAATGTTCATGTAGCATTTCATAAGTTTTATTGATTCCAAAATGCCCCATTAAACCTCCACTATGTGCCTCTCGCACTAACAACTCGCGCAAAGAGCATCTAGGCACATACAACTTGTTTTCACGAAAAAGATATCCATCATGCCTATAAAATTTTTCAAACGCAGCATGCTCACAAGCTTCGAATACTCTTCCAAAATCATCATCGTTACTGTATAAACCTTTGATATGCTCAAAACCTAAACACTTTGCTCCTAGAGTAGTTAGAATTGCATACCGTCGAGAAAGTGCATCCACTACCACATTTTCCTTACCCTTCTTGTACTTGATTACATATGGAAAAGTCTCAATGAACTCCACCCATTTGGCATGTCTTTTGTTCAATTTTTGCTGCCCCCTCAAGTACTTTAAGGTCTCGTGGTCGGTGTGGATCACAAACTCCTTTGGCCACAAGTAATGTTGCCAAGTCTCCAAAGCTCGCACCAAAGCATACATCTCCTTATCGTAAGTCGAATAATTCAATGTTGCTTCGCTTAACTTCTCGCTGAAATATGCTATGGGACGTCCTCCTTGCATTAACACAGCTCCAATACCTGTACCAGAAGCATCGCATTCTATCTCAAAAGTAGTACTGAAATTCGGTAAAGATAATAAAGGAGCATTAGTCAACTTATCCTTTAATAGATTGAATGCTTTCTCTTGCTCTTCTCCCCATGTGAAACTCACGTGCTTCTTGATAACCTCGGTTAAAGGTGCGGCAATGGTGCTGAAATCTTTCACAAATCTACGATAGAAACTGGCTAAACCATGAAAACTGCGCACCTCTCCTACTGTCTTAGGTGTCGGCCATTCACGGATTGCTTTTACCTTTTCTTCATCAACCTGTATTCCATCAGCACCAACAACAAAGCCTAGAAATACTAATTTGTCAGTTACAAAACAACACTTCTTTTGGTTAGCATATAGTTGTTCAGCCCTTAAAACCTGCAAAACAGCTCGCACATGCTTAATATGGTCATCAATGCTTCCACTATATATCAAGATATCATCAAAATAGACAACAATAAATCGACCAATAAAAGCACGCAAAACATGATTCATAAGTCGCATGAATGTACTAGGTGCATTAGTTAAACCAAATGGCATGACTAACCACTCATACAACCCGTACTTGGTCTTAAATGCAGTTTTCCATTCATCCCCCTCTTTCATCCTAATCTGATGATAACCACTTTTCAGATCAATTTTAGTAAATATGCAAGCTCCATGCAATTCATCCAACATGTCATCTAGCCTAGGAATAGGATGTCGATACTTTACCGTTATATTATTGATTGCTCGACAATCAATACACATTCGCCAAGACCCATCCTTCTTTGGCACCAACAAAACAGGAACAGCGCATGGGCTAAGAGATTCCCTCACATATCCTTTTTGTAGCAATTCGCTAACTTGCCGTTGGAGTTCCTTTGTCTCTTCAGGATTACTTCGATATGCTGGTCGGTTAGGCAATGGTGCACCAGGAATCAAATCGATTTGATGCTCTATGCCTCGAATCGGTGGTAAACCTCCAGGAATCTCATCAGGAAAGACATCTTCAAATTCCTGTAACAAAGACATGACAGAACTTGGCAAATTCGGGTCAAGTGCATTAGTAGTAAGTAGTGCCTCCTTGTACAAAAGTACAAGTATCGGTCGGTCCAGAACCAAAGCTCTCCTCACTTCGCTCAATTTTGCATAGAAATTATTTTCTCTCTTTTCTTTTTTCTCTCCTTTTCCCTCGGTTTTTACCACTCCACTCTCTTTTTTCTCTCCTTTTGCTTGCGTTTCAAAATTTCCACGCAACCCCTCAATTTTATCACTTTTTTTTTTCTCTCTCAACCTCACGTTGTAGTTTCAATTGATCTTCATACACCTCAGTAGGTGTCATTGGTACCAACGTGTAAGTCTTCTGATTCATCACCAATGAATATCGGTTAGTGTACCCATCATGATGTACCTTTCGATCATATTGCCATGGCCTACCAAGTAAAAGATGCCCCGCTTGCATAGGTACAACATCACACACCACCTCATCCTTGTATCGCCCTATTTCAAATGGAATGCGGACTTGCTTTGATACTTTTACTTCCCCACTATCATTTAACCACTGCAGTCGGTATGGTCTTGGATGTTTTGTAGTCTTCAATCCCAGTTTTTCCACCATTGTACAACTTGCTACGTTTGTACAACTACCTCCATCAATAATCAAACTACAAACCTTACCATTCACCAAGCATCTTGTATGGAACAAGTTATCGCGTTGCTGGTGATGCTCTTCTTCCTTGACTTGAACACTAAGAGAACGCCTAACAACCATCAATTCACCTGCAACTGGCATCTCAACATCACTACAATCTTCCAACGATGGCATGTCATCATCGTCTTCCTCCCTATCACTTTCAGATTGAACATCTCTAGGCCCAGTCATTATCATCACCCTCCTATTAGGGCATTGATTTGCCATATGACCCCTGCCTAAACACTTAAAACATTTAATTTCACGTGTTCTAGTATTAGAGTTTTCAGTTTTACCTGAAACAGGATTTGAACCAACTCTGCCATCTTTCTCCTTCTCCTTTGAAGATTCTGTCTTTGTGTTGTTTCCCTTCCAATTCGGCTTCTCATCTCTCTTCCAATTAGACTTCCAATTCGAGTTTGAACCTCCACCACTCTTGTGATTTCGATCCAACTTCAATTGCCGCTCAACTTTGATGGCTTTGTCCACTAACTCCTCCAATTCAACGTAGTGTTGCAGCTCTACCACCCTTGCTATATCCCAACTCAAACCACATAAAAATCGTGACATTGTGGCCTCACGATCTTCCACCACATTAGCACGGATCATAGCAATCTACATCTCTTTATGATATTCTTCTACACTCTTGTTGCCTTGTGTGAGATTTTGCAGCTTATGGAACAAGTCTCTGTGGTAATGACTAGGTATGAAGCGCCTCCTCATTACCGCCTTCATCTCATCCCATGTTTCTATTGATCTTTCACCGTTGCGTCTCCTGCTAGTCACAAGTTGATCCCACCAAATTATAGCATAATCAGTGAATTCAACAGCTGCAATTTTTACCTTTTTAAGCTCCGAATAACGCTGGCAATCAAATATCATCTCCATTCGCTTCTCCCATTCTAGATACGCATCAGGATCATTCTTTCCTTGAAAAGATGGAATTTTCATCTTGATATTGCCAAGCTCATTATCTTCTCGATGTCTAAATCCGCGGCGTCCGTTTGTCCTCTCAAACCTGCCATCTCGATCATCTTCTGTATCGGACACGTATGCATCATCGAATTGACGTTGCCATCTAGGTTGTGCCCTAGGCTCCTCTCGCTGATTTTGTTGTCCCCCTCGGGGTGGCTCATCAATTCTCGTCTCACATCTTGCAACCCGGTTGCTAAGTGCTTCAATTTGTAAACTCAATTGTTGTATGCCTGCTAGAATCGCATCATCCCTTGGACGAGTGCCATCCTCCCTTTGATTCACACTTTCCTGACCTGACATCTTTTTGTTTTTTTTTAATCTGCAAGAAAACGTTAGAGAAAAAAAAAGTTCTCACCAAACACTCCCTCACGTGTTTCACTCAAGGTGTTTGTCGCTCCTCTCGTGTTTAACTCAATTTCGGCTTTTTTTTTCCCTCAAATAAACTCACCCAGTCTTGCCTTTTACCTCTCGTTTCCTTCTTACAAGCTCTTTATCGGACTTCAATCTAGTATCACAAGCTCCTCGCAACAATCTCTTAACCTCCAAACAAGATCAAATTCAGCACTATATTGTTCAAATAAGAAAATTTTGTTAGATTTGAATTCAGACTTAATGTTTGCTGCTATTTCTTGTCTATTCGGTCCAACTATCAACAATAATAATAATAACGAGTCGTCCTCTTGATTTTTTTTGTGACTTTTTTTTGGTTTTTTTTTTGGCCTCTTTTTTTTTGCCAAATCTTTTTTTTGGCTTTTTTTTGGCCGAATTTTTTTTTGCCTCTTTTTTTTTCTGACGAACTCAATTACATAAAAAAAAGAACTAGGACCGAGAAACCCTAAATCAAAGTTTAAATCGCAGCAAGAACAAATTTAGAACCTTGACTCAACTGGTAACAAAACACTAAATCCTAAAAACCTAGTTTTATGAATGAAAAGCAATAAAAGTATGATAACTAGACCTTGTAGAACTAGCTCTGATACCAGATGATATATATCTATATATCTGAAGCGGAAGTGATCGTTCTACGAAGATCCGTGAGTTGCGAATTGCTGACCTCAACCCCCAATCGAACTGTGATTGGTAATCTTGGTATGAACGCGACCTGTTGACGAACCTGTGTCAACCAATCAACGCTATAACGCCACGAACAAGAGAATTCGCGATCTTGCTCGATAAGTTAAATTCGATCGCCACAAGGAAACCTTGATAAGATCTATTCCTCAAAAGAACTCAAAGAAGGAAAACCTTTCTGTGTAAAATTATGTCTGTCTCTTGAGAAACCTATAAGCAACCTTATATAGGGTGCTAACCCTAATCCTAACCCTACTAGGATTAGAATTACAAAAATAACCCTAATTAATTTAAATTCGTCCAAAATGGAAAAAAGGCCTAAAAGTCTATCTAAACGACTTCAAATCGCTAAAACATATCATCAATTACTACTAAAGTAGTGAGTATTGATCAATGGCCCGTTTCCAAGCGTCTATCCAAATTTGAGTCAATTCGGAGTTCGTCAATTTGAAACCCCTTCAGAATTCGCTAGAGTAAAAGTAATCATGTTGCGCCAAAGAATTTCAGCATCTTCAAATCTTGAATCCGAATTGTCTCCATGCCAAATATCTTGAATCATGATGCCGCGATAGCTTGTTTGAATTCCTTTGCTCTCGCTCGAGTGATCGGGCCTGACGGATAGATCAACGGGTCCCTAGCACCTCCTCCTCGATAGGGTTTGATGTCCTCATCAATGAGTGTGTTTTGAAATTATGGTCGTTGACATTCAAACCTTGAGGCATAACAATGTATATTTGAGTTGGTCTTTTGCGATCTAAATCTCAAATTTCTAATATTTGCACAATTGATCATGGATTATAATTGTCTTTTTTTTCAATTAAGCCCTTGGAGTGCCAAATTACATAAAATTTTATCTAATTTGAGAAGGAATTTTAGCTAAACCCTCTTCCTCAATGGGCTGGACAAAATTCTAGCTTCGTGGGATCTAGATTTGTAACAGCCCATTTTTGGTCAAATTCGAGATCAAATATTTGGAATTTCGGACTTCTGTTCGTGGCCCATTGGTCCTGAGAATTCCTCGGCTGAAATCACAAAAATTTATTTCGAAGCATGCCTTAAACATTTGATATTGCAAAGAGGTCCCTCAACTTTTGGGAAATTGCAAATCGACCCCTTGTCCACGGTTAGCCTTCGTCTTTGTTGATTGCCCACATGCGACAAATCCTCTTTCCTCTATTCACTGAGCCTACTGCCCACAGTCGCAATCAGCGCCAGTTCGCGCGAACGGCCATCGCCCACCGCTGCCCAATGCCTTTAGTTGCTGCCTAGCATCGCCACAGAGGGAACCCACCCCTTGCGTGGCCAAATCGCGCCTTCGGCATCGCCAGATTTTCGCCATTCTCCCTCGTGTCGCAAGGGATGCTTTGTTTTAGGGTCCGAGAAGTCATGCGAGAAATCGAGCCAACCCAATGACACCCAGGCGACCGCGACCCCTCTATTGCGTTCCTAGATGTCCCCTTAGCCCCTCCAAGCCCTTGGCTGCCGCCGTCGTTGTCCCGAAAGCCGCCGGCAATTGCCTCGACTCGCAGGCGTTCTGTTTTGCACCCGATTGCTATTTGTGATCACCGCTCGCAATCCGAAACCTTTTAGCCATGGCCATCGCATGGGAAAGCTTCCTGAGTCCTCTCTGATCACTGCTTAGTCGACAATTGCCTCGACTCGCAGGCATCCTGTTTTGCACTTGGTTGTTGTTTGCGACCATCGCTCGCAGTCTAGGGCCTTTTAGTCGTGGCCACCACTTAGGAAAGCTTCCTGGGTCCTCCCTAGTCATTGCCTAGCTACTTGCCGCCGTCGAAATTTCGCCTCAAGGTTGAATTTCTTCCCAAAGCTTCAGCGCTATTTCCTAGTGTTCTGTTTCGCATTCTGCGACCTCTGATGCCCTTCGACGCCACTTCACCGCCACCCATCGCCGTCCACCAGTCTCTTTGGACCACCCACGACGACCCCTAACGGCCGTTGAGCCCTGAGATGCTACACTTACGCCAGACCAGCCACTTCCAGAGTTGCCCAGACTTGTCCCTTGTTCTGGCCGCTATACCTCGTCGGAGTCCAGTCGCTGTGGCCACCTACTTCGTATCCATCCGTTGTTCGACTGCCCCTGCCATCTTACCTAGGTGATTGGCCACCTCGTTGCTGCCGGAATCAATCGTTCAAAGACTCACTGGCAACCTCCGGGAGCTCGCCGGAAAAGTGCCGCCATGTCTATCGCGTCGTGATGTGCCATGCCAGGCTGACCGTACGTACATAGTGCAAGTTACACGAAGTCATATGCTCATCGTAGGCCATTGCCATTAACCGCTCGGAAAAGCTTGGACTCAAAGCGAGTTGGCGTTCTATCCTTGATTAAGGCAATTATTCCCTTTAGTAGCTAATGATAAGTTGATGGGGCTGATTTGGTGCTTAATTGAATAATAAGGGCATTTTGGTAATTTAAACTTGTAGAGGCATTCTGGTAATTTAGCCTTACATGGGCATTTCAATAATTTGCATGTTGGTAAATTAGTTTGGATATGAGATTGTTGGCCAAAGGGTAGTCAATTGAGGTGATAGCAACTGTAAAATATCGAACGATGAATTGCAGTTCGAAGTAGGAAACCAAACGAATCTTTGATTGGCTTACCTAGGCAGTTGATAGTACGGCATAATTTTGGGGTTGATTTATGATCAATTATACTTTATTTAATTTAATTGATGTTTATTACTAAATTTTATACTTTATTAATGATTGATTAGTGCATGTGGTTGAATTTGAGTTTATTGTAATTGATGAAATAGTTGAAGCCAATACTGATTGTGGATAAGGGTTTTAAGAAAAGACTATGCCAAGGTGAGAAGTTGTGTGCTAATCGAGCCTGAGGGCCCGTATAGTCACATGTATGGCAAAAGAGTCAGCTTTGTAGCGATTGCTAGTACCCTGATTAATAAGCTAGAACTGTTGTATTGAGCCTCGTATGAGAGTTGGTGGGAACAAATAAAGACCTTAAGGTGAGTGCTCTCCTAGTTGGGAATTAGGATGCAAACTCATTGAAATTATTATCTCATTTGTTGTATAACTCCATTATACAGGTCATGAGCATGGAGAATTCGCTCGATGAACCAGACATGCCGGAGCCGCCCCTAAAGGCGACTAGGTGATCAATACCTTTCTACTTAGCTATGGGTACATTTTGGAGAAGCATGAGACTACTATATGGAATTTCGACTTTAACGTTTGGAGTTGGCTGCCTCACCAATATTGGATTAGGTACTCTGATGAAGTGGGAGGCCCCTTGGTGCGGGGTTAGGACTACCATGAAGTCCCTTGGGGACAGTTCCATGAGTGGTATAACTTGAACCTAGTGGGCACTGATCCTCCTGATGGCGTAGTGATTGGTCCGTAAGGTAGGATGCCCTAGGGTCTGCCATCACTTTTGACTGAACCTAGTTAGGTGTAGGGAGACTAGATAGTCTATTCCTAACCTAATTTTTGATTAATTTCAAGTCCATGATCTATTTTCTAGATTTGCAGGCCATAATCTATTTTCTAAACCTTATTTTGATTAATTTCAAGTCCTAATAAATTAATGGGCTAAATTTCATCATAATTAAGGCTCAAATTATCCCACATTAGAGGTTGAAAAATTCAGTCCACCTTCCCAGTGCCACTAAAATTCCTTGGGGGTGCCAGCCATGTCTCCTAAAATGATTTTGGTTCATGCTACCGCTGATCTGAAACTAGCTACCATCATGAATACCTAAATATTATACGTACCTAAATAGATCATCAAAATTCAAATGTCAACAATGAATTTGTCTCTTTTAAAAATATTAAAATATTATGAAACTTATCTACATTATTGTCAACTACACCACATAGAACATTTAACATTCATGCTAGTGATTTTTGCCAAAATTTAACGAAAATATTGAATTGGTACAATTGCAAAAGATTTAATATTCAATTGATAAAAAAATTAAGACCGAATTGACACAATCATAATATATTTAATTTTTTTGTTGGTATTTTCGAGTCACTAGTAAAGCTAAGGGATGTCCGGGTTCTACTCTTTGCACTTGCCCGTTCCATAGACTTTGCGGTTTCTTCCACCAGGATCATAGGAAAGAACAAAGATACTCTTTAAATAGAGTATTTATCTCTTGAATAAGTGAGGTACCATGGTTCCTTTGGCCTGCGATGGCAACCAGGCTGGCGATTGGTGGCAAGTAAAGGCGTCAAATGGGTGGGTCGGGTCGGGTCGGGTTTGGGCTGGGTCAAATTCAATATATGGGTCAGACCTTATTTGATCCATTTAACTCGTTTTGACCCAAATTCATATAGTGTAAATATAATGACTCATACCCGACCTGACCCGTATTGTTAAAATATTTTCATATTTAATCAAGTTTAGGAAAATTTGCTTGGTGATTTTTTTTAAATGTATTGTTAAAATAAATTAATGCAATACGATTTTTTTGATAATTTTGATAATTTTTAATTTTTAATTTGTATTTTTAATTTTTTGTTTTTGTTTTTTCCTCTTCCAGTGACCAGAGTCTGGTGAGTTCATTCCTTGCCTTTTGGCCAGCGGCCAACTTAGAAAGAGGGAAAAAGGAGAAAAAGAAAAGGAAAGAAAAAAACAAAAAAAAAGGGAAAATAAAAATAATTAAATTTTTATTTTTTTTAAAAAAAATAAAATAATTAGAATAGCAAAATTTTCATAGTCTAAAAATGAATTGTTAATAATATTTAAAATGATTTATTAATAATACTTAAAATTAATTAGGTAACCCATTTATGACCCGTCTAGAATTCATTTAAAATCCATGATGTTGTTAAGTGACTCATTTCAGACCCAACTAACTTTTTAAGCTAACCCATTTATAACTCATATTATCAAATATGGGTTAAAATATAGATCTTTGACCCATTTTGCCACATCTAATGGCAGGTGGCCGATCTTTTGGGCATGTGGCTAATTTGGGTAGAGAAGAAGACCATGGGGAGGAAGCAACAAGAAAAAAGAACCGAACATACTAGAAAGAAAAGACGCATTTCAGCCACTCTAATATTCAATAATTGAGATGTATTATCTTCCTAAGGCATAAAACTTAAAAGTATTCACGTGCTAAATTTCTAGTCATCCAACCAATTGGAGAGGAAAACTAGTACCTGGAATGTGATTACTAGAAATGTGAATCTATTAACGAATTTCTTGTTAATGGAATCAAAGGAGGCACTGAAAAGGACCAGTGACAGATTTAGCATAGGAATGCTTTTAAATTTAGGCCTTCGGAAGTGGACCACTAATAATATTAGCAGCACATGACCTCAGTCGGCCAAACGCACACTGCAATCCCCTTGTACAAACATGGGAGCAACTCCGAACTTTCTCGGTGTATACAATAAAAGATCACTGGACATCTGAAAACAATGACTGCTCCATATTAGCTGGAGCTCTTCTGAACCACATTTTCTCTCAGGGCAGGATGCTAAAGAGTAATGGGGATAACGGCACTAGGACCATCAGTGAAGTTTCATACCCGGGAAAACAAAACAAAGGGGATAACGGCACCCATTACAACAACTACAAGAACAAAGTCCTTTCCTCCCATTCCCATAAATATGGAATGGCGTGCTCATTTCAAAGCATGAACATTAGGGCTAACTCCAATGACATCCTGGAACTTATGAAGTAGCTCAAATCAAACTCTGGAGGATGCTAAATTGCGACAGGTTTGTCCACATGTAACTTCGAGGAGCAGATTTTGCGGTAAATTATTATCAATCATCCAATGATGACAACCCCCAACTAGAACTACATGAATATGTTCTTTGCTTTTTCATGTAAACTAGCCATAACCAGGGATAGAAGAGAGACAATTGGCAAGCAAGTGAAGGTTATATACACACCATAAACATCAAATAAAAACTATATGTGTTGCAATGCCAAACGTCACCATCACAACCGCATATGAGGACCTGGAGCATCATCCGATGCTTAAGATGAAGACTTCTATGATAAATTTCAGATGACCAGCCAATAGATAAAGTAACTGCAAGTCCTAGATCCCGGAAGATGTAAATATAACACATATAGAACGCAAATGGTGTTAAGAACCTGCATTGCATATTAAACTTAACATTTAAGTGGAGCGGCTCCTAATAACGTCAATGCCCATCTCTGTTGGATCAGTAGCCTGCAATTCAACCTGGATACCATCCAACTCTCTTTTGAACCTATCCTTGGAGCTTGCATAAATCATCTTGTTTCGCACTTTAGAAGTGTCAGGGGACCTTCATACAAAATGAAAATGAGTTCAGAAATGAAAAACCAAGAGCAGAAGTTACTAATGGGTGCCATTGCCAACTATTACCAAGCAATGAAAATGATTCTGCTCTTCTGGCAATTCTCTTCAGTCACATAATCAAAGTCATACACAGCATATCTGCACTCATCAGCAGGAAGGCTGGCAGTGAAATCTTCATAGCTATTAGTAGGTTCTCCAAGTTTCTCAACAACGACTTGCTTTTGTATCTCCTCAATTTTAAATACTATGAAACGGAAGGTCCTTTTAGTCTTCAACTCTAAAAACCTCAACTTGCAATCATCGTGCACTGCGATACCTGAAGCTGCGTTTGCCTAGAAGCACATATTTTTCGCAAGCAAAACATAATGATCAGAGGTGAAAACATTATGTACTAACACAGTAGAGCACCTTCCGATGATTGTCATGTAATATAAACACTTGAAAAGAAATCTGATTCCTAGTCCAAAATTAACCCAGAGAAAGACAAGAAGGCACCTTCTCACGTGAAGTGCCTCTTCCATTCTAAACATCCCATATGTCTACGCTCGTTCTCAACATATAGGAATTTACACTACAATACTGACTACTCAGCTGCTCCCTCATGCTGAATATTTGGTGGCGACTCATCGTTGGTTAGTATCAAGTCAAGGATCATATAACAAATGCTCCAACAAGTGATGCAAATAAGTCCAGTTCGCAGATTTAAAGCACTCATTAAGGAATGTCCAACTAAAAGAAATGTGCACCTAGATAAACAAAAAGCAGCCAGCAATAAACCAAGGAAAGCAAAAAATGATCAGCCAGCCCACAGAAAAGCAACCTTGCATTTTGTCCAAAAACAATGCCGAGATCTCAGCTGCTAAAATCCATGGCCCTCGTGCATACTGAAAGCACAGGAGATAGTCAAAGACAAGAATTGGCTAAATCTGAGTCTTCAGAAGAAGGTCCAAACATGTGTAAATTCTGATAACCTCGGTCTGAAGTACTTGCAAAAAAGGAAAAAAATTGCTAATCTCACATCGAAATGTCTCCTTTGGTTTTATATTTGCTTTCTCCTTCTCCTATCCAAACAACCAACTTTTCAAGCGATTGCTGTTTCACCAGAATTATACGTAAGACATCAAAGATTTGCACTATGGTACAGCTCTTGAAGTCGATCTTCACTGACCAAAGAAACTTTATGGGATTCACTTTCCATATGCTCTGGTCTTGCTTTGGATCACAGATTTCCAGCATTTTCAAAATAGAACACCAGAGAACATGGTCTATACTAACTGGTCTCTTCGCGGGTTCCCTCCTCACCGCATTCATCAGTCGCCACTCGACCACCCATAGCGAGCACGTAATACCTATCAAACAGCTAGGAAGCACTTAGACCACAGAAGAAGAAGAAGAAGAAGAAGAAGCAAGGAACCTCAGGTGGCGAGAGATCGGACACACCGAATCGAAGACAAGAAGGACCGTCGACTCAGTACATACCAAGATCAATCGTCCCAATTTTACCGACTCAAACTAAAATCCACTCGGGAAAAAAAGTTCCGATCATCAACAACATTATTCAAGATAAACAGCAGAAGGTACGAGAAATGCCGCCGGACGGCGCAAATGTCGGAGACAAAGACTAAGATAGCGAGTAAATAAGATGGAGACACAGACGAGACTCACCATGTCGCCGACAAAGCGGAGCAGAGGACCAAAAGTGAAGAGGAAGACAGTGGAGGAAATCTAGGGCTCGAAGAGAGAGAGAGAGAGAGAGAGAGAGAGAGAGATGTGGTAGATTGCAGAGTTTTTGGAGCAGGAACTCCTCTGCCCTCGCCGTGGACCAGTCTCGATTGACGAAGGCAGGTGACTTGTCAAAAAGCACGGGTGCCTTTATCGTTGAAGTAGTCTTCTTATCATGATTCATGAGGTTGACCCTGCCCCATATACGTATTGACCATTACTTGGTTCCCAATTATCTTAATTCATAAAAAATATTAGATGATGCGTCGAAGTAATGAAAAAAAAAAAGAAACCTGTATTTGGTTATCAAAAGTCTAAGATAATAAATTGGAAAAAAAATTGCACCTTTCCAATTCTATAAGGATAACCATCTCACTGCGATCTTGTATAGGTAGGTGTGTGTAAGTGTGCGTGTGCGTGCACGTGAAGAGAGAGAAAGCTACGCTATAAGATTACCATAGTAAAAATCTTAACATTATGATAAAGAAAAAAAAAGATTTATGCACTTGATTTGAAGCTCATCATTCTTTATGTGGATCATTCTTTATGTGGAATAGTGATAACTCATAACCTAATTAAGTCTTCTCTATGGCCATTTATATCACCGACTCAGTGGAATTACCGTCATGTAATCTCATTACAGGTTTGGAGGAGAGATCTCAATACTATTTATAGAATTAGCAGCCACAAGCCTTCTCATTACACAACCTATACATGACCTACTCAAGTTAGTCTCATGCTAGACTAATTAAAAATCTTTATAATTAATTTTATTAGACCAATTCGTAGAACGAAAAATCACAATCTCAATTAAATTAGCTCACACGAGAGAAGTTATTACAAGATAATCACATGCTTATGGTTAACGTTTCTATTTTAGATTTTGGTTATGCAGGTTGAGATTAGGTGAGTCTAAACTCTCTTAGGATCCAAATCTAGTTGCGGTTCTTATTATAAACCATTTTAACAAAGGACGGGACAATCAAGCCAGGCCTTGAGTCCTACCAAAATCTCAGAGAGAGAGAGAGAGAGAGAGAGAGAGAGAGAGAGGGGATCTCAAGATCAAGCTGATTCTTTCATAATGTCCAGAGGTGAACTTAAAAGCAAGCTGCAGAGAGCACGCGATCTCTAACCTTCAAAGAGAGACTAACGTAGTCGGTGCGATAGAGACAATGTCGTCCACCACAAAAAGCTGCAAGAACAAATCCTTACCTCCCACAACGGGAGATAGTGGCACGTATTAGCACAAAGAAGCGTATGTTTCCCAAAGGAAACATACGGAAGCTCGAATATAAAGAATCCCAGAAAATATTATGAAGTAAACACAGTAGCTCCAGTCAACCCCAGAAGTCCAGCTATGGTTGCCGCAGGTAGCACAAGCATGAAACACCCATCACAGGAGCACAACTCATGAGGACACAAAAGGAGCCAAATATCTAGAAATTATCTCCGCATATAGAGCCATGTCGTTGAGTCAAACTACTTGTACCCACATGGAAAGAAAGACAAATTGGCAAACACTGGAGTCCATACACTCCACAAACCACAACATACAACGATGAATGTCACAATCCCGAAAACAGCAACCATTACAACATATAATGATCCTGCGCATCAACTTGCGCTTACGGTGGAAGACTTCTTTGACAAGCCAATACGTAAAATAACTGCTAGTCCTATGTCCCAAGTCTCCCAAAGGAAGTGAATATGGCACATATGGAAACAGAAATGGTGTGAAGAGCCTGCGTTGCATATGAAACTTTACATTCAGTTGGTGCGGCTTCTAATAACATCTAGGCCCATTTCGGTCGGATCAGTAGCCTGCAACTCAATCTGGATACCGTCCAACTCTCTCTTGAACCTGTCTTTAGAACTTGCATAAATCATCTTGTTTCTCACTTTAGAAGTATCAGGAGACCTGCACATAAAGTGAAAATGAGTTAAAGAAAACTAAAATGAACCCCCCAAAAAAAAAAAAATCAACACGTGCAATCACCAGCTATTACCAGGCAATGAAGATAATCCTGCTCTTTGGAACATTTTCCTCAGTCATAAAATCAAAGTCATACACAGCATATCTGCACTCATCAGCAGGAAGGCTTGCAGTGAAATCTTCATAACTATTTGCAGGTTCTCCAAGTTTTTCAATGATCACTTGCTTTTGTTTCTCTTCGATCTTATATACTATGAAACGGTAAGTCCTTTTTGCCTTCAACTCTAAGAACTTCAACTTGCAATCATCATGCACAGCCATACCAGAAGCTGCGTTTGCCTAAAAGCATATAGTTGCTAGAAATAAGACAGCAAATTGAGCAAGTGGAGCCAAATTATGAAACCAAAACATGTCATAACAAAATTGAGCTACTTTTGAATGACGCTCACATGAAAGATCTAAATGGCAATGGACATTTTCTGCTCCTCCAATTTTTAACACAAGGAAAGGAAGACCGAGACCTCTCTATTGCACCTTTTTAACATATATCAACTTCCCACTCTGCTAACAGCAGCTCCCTCATCTTGAAAATTATTTAGCAACATGTATAGTGTTTAGATTGCCAGAATGTCCTTTGATCGCATGAAAAGGACCAAGCACCAAACGTCACATGTACAGATGCACACACTACAATGAATGATAGACCAGAAAAAGAGCTTGTGCTACCAAATTTACAGAAGCCAGTTTTAAGAACGAGAAAGCAAGAAACCATTCTGCACCTGGGAAAGGTGAGAGAGCATTTTACCCGAAAATGGCAACGACTGAACTGCTCAAAGCCATGGCGCTTGTTGGGCCATATCATAAGCACACAAGATAGTTAAAGACAAGAACAAGTGCAATCTGCGGTTTCACCCAATGTTGTATGCATTTGCGAGCACAGATAAATTGAGTGTGGATCAAGAAGATATATTATCCTTTTAAGGAAGCTGAGCAGGCATTCCAACTAGCTCCATTGCTCATTTTCCCATGCAGATGGACTGACTTTTGCAGACTCAAACATGGCTAAATTCAGTTTCTTAGACACAATATAAGCTGTTAACGTAATGGCACAATCTCAAACAACAAATAAGCTTTACACTTGATCATTCACACCCACCATTCCACTATTGCTTTAGTTCTTAGTTTTCAACGTTTTTTCAAAAAATAATCAGAGGAACTACTACGGTTCCCCAAAGTCAGCCACAGTTCTTGGCATTTCAAAAAGTTGGCACAACTTTTCATCCCTTAATTATCATTCAAGAAATATTATGCTTTCACGGGCTTCTCTAGGCTTCTTTCATCGCGATTCGGACTTTAGTTCATGCTTCCATAGACCCCGCCCCCAAAGAGGAAAAATATCACTAGACCCCCAAAAAAGCAATATGACCCGAGAAAAGAGTCCCGGATGTTCCGCAACGTCAACGACACGTCACCAAACACCTCGGGAGCATTTGCAGGACTACAGATCAAGCAAGAAACCCACAAGCACGATGGGGAAATCAGCCGCGTCGGTCGGGCACCGACCGAGATGGATCGCCCCAAATCCACCAAGCCGAGCTCAGATCGGACCCGAGAAGGCCCCGATCACAAACCAAATCTACGCGTACATCGCGTGGAAATCGGCCAAACCAGCACCCCGCAACAGCCGCAGCTCATTTGGCAAAGAACCCGCAGTAATCGGAGGAAACGGAGAGGAAGCGACCCGATGCAGAAGGGAGTACGAAGGATTCTTACCATCTCGCCGAGGAAATCGAGCACCGAGGAGTGAGGGGGAAGAACGAGAGGAAATCTAGGGATCGGGAGAGAAGAGAGAGAGAGAGAGAGAAAGAGGTGTGGATCGCGGAAGGATTTTCCTATTTATTTTTGATTTATTGGGATTATGTAAACCTTTAGATGATTGCATATTCCGTGGGCCAAGTCGAAAAGACGTCTTTGCCCTCGGCGGACCAGTCTCCACTTTTAAGTGTGCGGGGGGGCCTGGTCGGGTCTTGTCCTTTGGGAGCCAGCGCGATTCATTTGCGGAAGGCCTAATTTCCTAACTCTATTAACCGATTTCTTCAAAATTATCCACGTTAGGAGGCTATTGTCATTCCGTACGAGAGTGAGAATACTATTGAAGATGCTGGTTCCGATAATGAATCTATAATCAACTCCTGATGTGAATAATTTCGAACAAACTGGTGTCTATCTTAAGCGAAGAAGGCTTGGAATTGATAGAAGTTTGTGAATTTTTCAAACGACAAAAAATTGGAATAGATTTGGAATTGCACCAAAAATTGAGGATCCTTTTTCTTTTGTAGAGAATCAAGCCATTACCAAAGATGTTTCCGATTGTCATTTTCAAAAGAAAATAAGAAGTGATGCACATTTTGTAACTCCACCTTGTTTTCTTGAGATTTTTGTAAAGAGCAACTTTTCCATCGTCTGCCAAAAAAATTATAAAATGTAAAATATAGTAACAAAAAAATTATGAATATTTTGTTTGTGAACCATATCGATATATGATCAATTTTATCTCAAATCTTTTATCAAAAAAAGAGTGTCGAAATACGCATAAGATCTAAAAACAGAAGAAGAAGGAGAAAGTCAAAAGGCTGCAGAGGCAAAAACAGGAATAAACAATAGACCCACTTGGTTAATGGAGATAAATCATTTAACATAATTTGAAAGTTCTCAAAAAAAAAAAAAAACATTGGAATTTGCTTTTCTCAAAGCTAAAAAATATACCCCCCAAACAAAAAAAATTAGGAGCCTTTGATTAGTTATGCGTTTTGAGCGAATACTAGTCGATGCTCGCGTGGTGTTCAGTGGACCAGTCCGAACCATCTTTCCGATGAAGGGTCCATGACAGATCGAGCTGTCCCTGAAAATGATGACCCATCTTTTTAGCTGGAAACGGGGGACTCATCGCTCATGTTTATCTTCGCTATTCGATCACACCAGTCCTGCTTCACATGACAAATAAGAAACAAGCATGATCCGGTCGAGCTAAACACACGGCGCCGGTACCGGGTGCCGGCGAAAGTGTAATCGCGAGATTGGTGCGCGCCACGATTTCCTAGAACACCCGTCTGTTTCGATTTTCTGATATTCTTCTCTTTCTGGGTCTTAATACCAACGCACGCAGACCAGCACTAGACATGTTCTTGTGGAGAATTGCGCAACTTGCAGTGGTGGGAGGAGTACTTGTAACTGTTCCCTCTCGTGGGAGCATCTGAATTAGTCGCGACCTGGGTCGACCCGTCGTGGGCAGCCTGGCTCAGTTCGAAATCCCAACAGATATATATTGGCAAATATGGTCAGATGATTCCACGAGATATTCGCTAATGGACGTGTCCTTATCTAGGAAATGCAGTCAATTTATAACAGAAGAGTATGAGGTTGAATGTATGAATTGACGTTTTTCAAAGGATGCCTACTGGTTTCCGGGCGTTTCTCTCAGTTCCCCTAAGAATGTAAAAGTTTTGTCCGGGCCCTTCTAGTCACAAGACTCTGTGAAATGCGTTTTGCCAGTCTCCTGTGCAGAGCAGTTGCAAGTTTCAGTGCTTTACGCCACTCCAAGTGGGGATCATTATGCTGATCTGCCTTGGCTTTTGAGGCTAAAGATCTTAGCTAGGACAGAGTTTCTCCGATTTTCACTCAGCATAAGGAGTAAGAAACTCTCAAGAAAGGGTTGTACTAACTCTCTGCTATACCCGTTCGTTCGCTCTCTTCTTCTTCCCTCCCCAACGAAATGCTCAAAAGCGCACCCGGGACTTCTATGCTCCAGTCAAAGCCACTGGCTTCAAATTCGACAATGGAACCTTTGACCATGTTATTCCCCATATTTGTTGTGTCCTCGGAGAACTTAAAATTTCCAATCTCAATTTCCGGAGTTGTCCATGTTCTTAGTCTCTCGAGCATATCCTAGTAAAGAACTCAAACTGAACAGGTTGCACCCACATCACCACAATTCACAAAGAACTCCAGAAACCACATCCAGATTAGGTACAAAGGCTAATGTACACCAGAACACAACATCCTTATCCGATGTACCCATCAAAACGATCAGAAGCTAACCTATATTCACAGATGCAATCAAAGCGTAAACAAAAGCTAGCTGTCAAAATCCTGCAGTTCAATGAAGTCTTGAGACAGAAACGCCCAAGACTCAACCTGACAGCATATGAAAGGTATAATTCCTTCACGATGGAGAAAGGTCCCTTAATGAATTGTCTCAAGCTAATTTTTTTTTTTTTAAAGTTCAAGAAAGTACAAAGCAAGCATTGAGTTCCAGCATCCTCGAGCACTGCTGTCTACCTCAAGATTCTTCTTCAAGTAGCTTGCTAATGCCCCTTTACTGATGGAACTTGGTCCTTTGCATTGTTTTGCTAAAGCGCCCAGGTGGCTGCTAAATATGATGCTGAGAGAACAATAAAAATCCGTAAGATAAAGCTTGTAATGGACGATGCTAGTGCTCAAAAACAAAGAAGCGAACATTCTGCATAGACATTTTCTTTGGCTGATTTCACTAACATCCCTAATCTATGACAAATTCGATTATGATGGAACATAATTGACGACAGTTTGAAACAATATGATTGATGTGTTACTGCATTCAATCAGACAAAAGAAAGGGTGTTTTTGGGACCGTTGCAAAACTAAATGACGCACTAAATGCGTCTGAACTAATCTATCTGCGAATGATATGCAAATTAAAAGCAACAACTTAAGAGTGCGATATTTTAATCAAGTGAGGGGGTGCTGGAGAGGAGTCAGAGATTAGAATGACCTTTCAAAAAGCGAAAGTGTGGCCGACTAACGGCGGAACCAGCAATGTTAGGAATTGCATCAAAAAGCATATCCTCTGGTGTGTCCCTCATCTCTTGAAAAACGTCATCAATGGTTTTGCCATTCTCGAAGTAGATGCAGGTATTCGGATGCTTTGTCCTCCCTCCAGCGTGGAGCTCAAATTTGGTGCGGCTAATGTACTGCACCGTTCAACATAAAAAATGAGTTACTTAACGGAACTCTGATTCATCCGGTCCTCTTCTACTTTTTCCTCTTAAATCTCTCCAGGACCCCAAAAAAAGAAGAAGAAAAGAATTGAAGTGCAATCGGTTGCTTACTTTAGAGTTTTTGCATTCATTGCAGCTGCAAAGAATCTTCTGCCCTTTCAAAACACCGGTAAGGATTTTCTGTGGAACACCGTGCGTCAAGTGTCGAATAAAGAACCATAAAAACTGAGAAGAAACATATCTTTAAAGAGACTTAAAAATAACAATACGAGAAAGAACTTACGCCATGCCTCCTCAAAATGTACTTTACTGGAGCACCATCAAATAGTCCCGTCGACAATAGCCTATGGACGGATAACAGGTATGTGCTAGGGTGAGGCTCGCGGACCATCTTTGGCTTCTCTCTTTTGAAAGCTTCCTGTTTGTTTGAATTGCCTGTTGGATTCCAATTGCTCACTGGAGAAGAATGAGCATTTGGCTCAACCGTGCCCACTCGACTAGTTGTCCCCAAAGATTGAGCAAAGTTCTGATTGTCTACCATTGCCTCATCATTGGGAGTGCCCTTAACTCCTCCAAGAACGACAATTCCTTTGTTCTTAACATTGCAACCTAAGGTATAGCATCGACCCTTGCGAATCACATATACCTGTATATTATTCTGATTGGCATTCAGCTGAATAGTGTTCGTCTGGCTAGTTGCTTCCGACAAATGAGCATTGTTTGGATAGTTCACAATCACCCTGTTATCAGCAATGGCCATACCAGATGCATGTTTAGGTTCTTCATCAGCTCTGTCGGAAATAATGTCCTCCTTGTAGTTGCGACCTAAGGTGAGATTCAGGTCCAGTCCTTCATTGTGGATCACATCTACCGGTGTCTTATTCCCATCCTTAATCTGAGGTGGACGACCCAAAGTCAAGAAGTTGCCATAGTACTTGTCATAGCCAACAGTCCTCAACAATCTACTATCATCGGCCTTCCTAAAAGAGTTGCGTATGGGCGCAGACATGACATTTTCATAACCATGAACGTGATTAACTTTTGCCTTTAGGATTTCATGAGGATGGTGGAAATCTGCTGAGCCATCATTTTGACGTGCATTTTTTAAATCCTTCCTTGCCGCACTCGTACCACCATCAAGAAGTGCCGAATCGACCATGTACATAAATTGTCTGGGCCTCGATACAGGTTCGCCTTGAACTTGGCTTGGATTTAACGGATAATTGGAGGCTCTGTCCAATGGATAAACACTCCTCTGCATAAAATCTGGCCTGTTGATTGCAGCTTCAACTGCTTGTTTCTTGTTACTTGCTATTTCGGGGCGAGTTACACTCGTTAACCATGGATAGAGACGCTTCACATCATATATTCTGGGAGTATTATAGCCCAGTCTAGCATATTTGCTGCATCCGTTGTCGTTCACCATTGGAAAAAATTCGCGCTTGAAGGTCTACAAGATAAATAAACAAGTTTGTTTAGTGGGCACCGATAACTACGACACAATCAGAATCTAAGTATCTTAAAAGTAACAGAAGTGAGTACAGAAAGCGAAAAAGTATACTTTATCTAGCATAATGAACAAAAAAACATTAACTCATGAATAGGATGTAAATTGCTGCACTGACATAAGGCCCTCATGGCAGTATAAGGGCAATTATAGCAATTTCACAGAACAAAATGTCGCTTACGGTAGTATAATCAGAGTAGCCAGACCATCCATGTCAGCCCAAAAACATACGGTCTTCGATAGCCACAACAGCACGAAATCACTGGCTACAGCACATTAATGTTTATTTTTCTTTTCAATTGTGCTGCAACGCTTGATGTCCAAGCTGAAAGCTCATTTTCTCTCCAGGAATTCCCTAAAAAAGAGTTTCTTGAGAGGCCCGTCTTCTTTCAAAACCATTGGCAAAGATTAGACGGGAGAAAAATTGAATGTAAGCAGATCTTCCAGTTTCTTACTTAACTTATCATCAATGAGCTTCAGTGTGACTATTGATATGAATGTCATATGGGAGATGTTAAAAAACTCATCATTCTCAAAACTCTCTGAAACACAGTGCACGATTCTTGCGTCTTGTTAACAAATTTTCTAGGTTGCCAGTTAATCCAACTATGTATAGTAAGTTCATATATTCAGGAAACTTGAAACTTGTAAAGTGCGACAAATCTACACATTATAACAAAATTCGACATGAAAAAGAAGGAGAAAACCTTCTTATCTCTCCAAAACAATCTGACTGTCCTATGGAAACCGTTAAGCAAATCCTTACTAGATATCTTTCCTAGATTATATGCGGGAAAAAAACACCGCAGGTATAAAATTGAGAAATGCCAAATATAGTCATACCAATTATCTAAATGCAATATCAGATGTGTACCTGTCAGAATTTTAGCATGAGTTACCTTAAAGAATAGCACAAAATAGTCAAAACATTTTCCATTTTGTGCTGAATCTATAAGAATCAACACTGAAAGAAGAGATATAAGTGTGTGACTTTTTAAGAAGATAATATTTTTGGCTTACATGTACTGCACCCGTCAACTTTGAAATGAATTTAGAGAGTTCCAGTGTTAGCAAATTTGAATCATGATGAAAGTCTGCTAAAGCTTGAGCATTTGAGTTCAGATAAGTATTCTCTCTATAATCTCAACTTTTATGTCTCTAGATTCTTACCATGTTCCTAGTTTCTAGCTTTAGATAGACCCCGAGGCTTCGCAAAGGATCTCTTTAAACTTGTTTAACAAAGATAACGGCGTACTCTTGAAACTGAGATTACAGTCAACACTAATTCTTCATGGAGACAATGAAAATTCATAGACAAGGCAATCAGGTTCGTTTTCTTTACAAATGTGGGATCGTCCATCACACTTGGTCATGCAGCCCAAATGCATGAAAGTAGAAAGATTTTCTGACCTTACTATATTTTAGTTGCCTCTACTATTTCCCTTTCTATAAGCAGCATCAGTAACACGCATTTCTTGAGTTTTGTTTTCTCATAAATTTTAGCTACAAACGAAAATGTTAGTCACGGACTAGAAGTATGACCTTCGACAACCATCATGCAATCGCGAGGAGAACTACGACTACTGTCGTGGTTAAGCCTACTGAGGATTGGCCTTCCCAATTCATCCTGGAGCATGCACAAACAGACCCGGGGTGAAGCATCAGGTAGGACAATTAAGCAGTTCTCATTATGAGAGGAAGAGAGTGGAGAAGTTTTCGTAGTTGATAAATTTGTAGGAGGCATGGCTTAAACCATTGTGCTTCCATACAAAATCTGTTCAAGTCAGTTAGACACACGAACTATTTGAGGCAGGCGGAAAATTGGCATCTATTCTTGTTCATTAATATAATTAAGACATAATCTTATCTTCCTAACATGCAACAGAAAATAAAGGAGCTCAATAAAGTCTCATAGGCCTTCAAGAGGAATCTTAAGATATAGTTTCGTCGTGGAAGAAGTCTTTGGCATCTCTTCAGATCTAGAAATGGGGGAAAGCAATTGTTCGGGATCATAGATGATCATCTTCTTACGATTCCGACTTGGCTCAAATTACCATTTCCAACGATCAAGTCAGGTGACGACAAAACCCTAGTAAGCGGAATATCCAGTAAGTTTGTAATAAACCGACATCATTAATTATAGATAAAATTGCTCATATACAAGCCGCGTGTCACGCAACCCAACGCCGTCATAGTTAGCCTAAGTGTGGATTGGAAATCTTGATTAAGTACACATAGCCACGATAAAATAGGAATCGAAAGGGAAAATAATGATGAACAGCATAGATCCTCCGATCCACAAGGAGAACTCTTAGAGATAGAAATTCATCACAGCAAAATAATTGAATTCGAGAGTAAATTCGTGAGAGAAAAACTTCAGTGAGAGTTTAACGATCACTACCATTTTTCTTGCCCGGGAGTCTTGCGAGCAAAAGCTAGGTCACTGTTTTGTCACCTCGAGCTCGAAGTACGCTGCATCAACCACCAAACAGTCAAAAGTTCAATGCCATTTATGGAATTTCAAATAGAACTCGTAGATCAACCCGATGAAAAAGAACAACAGTAACCTACTACCCAAAAGGAAAAAAAAAATCGTGAATCGCGCGTACAAAGATTATAACCTTAATCAGACGAACATGCAACGACTGAATATGGAGAGACACACGTTGTGGTGATGTAGAAAGACTTAGCGCAAGACGATCGTAATGAATTGCGGATCTTTTAAAGGTTTGGTCTCCATAGACGCAAGAACATTGGCGCGCACATGTGCAAGTTGGCACACTCCAGACACTTCACATCTTTTCATAGGAAAAAGGGAAGAGAAACAACAGACATATGCAATGAAATGACATAGTCCAAGAGTGAAGTACCAGAGTTGTGGCCGGTGGGACTCGTTTTTCCCTGACAGAGAGATTAGGGCGAGTGCTCTTCTGATGAGGGAAATGTGTGTGAAAGAGAGGTTAAAAGTATGACTCTTTTTAATTACCAATGGGAAGGTCCACTAGTTGTTGCATTACCATCTATGCAATTTCCATTTGCAAACTTCGTAGTTTGGTAATCTGCGCCTAATTATGTGGGCCAACTCTGCTCTTTCTTAAAGCCGAATTATGTACCAAATGTGCACTAGCTAAGCCATGTTTCCTAAAGTCGTCGAGCTGGTATATTATTGAATTATTGGCAAAGTAAATTTCAGAACAAATCATGATTAAAAATTATACAATTTTTTTACAACACAACTAAAGAATAGTTGAATCAATTGCATTTAGCATTGTATGAAAGGAGAGCCTTTGATATCATGGGTCAATATTTTCTTTTTAAGTTTTCCTGTGAATATCATTGTTTATGAAATTAAAGCTCGTCAGAAGGAGTTTCAATAACGATTTTCTTTCAAAGAAATTGTTTATGCAAAGTTTTTTTTTTTGGTAATGTAAGAATTTTATAGACTTTTACAAAAAATATACAAGATTATGTAGCTTGGCGCTACAAAAGCTTGCATTCACAACATCATAAAGATGGATATGAGTAGAAGGGTACCAAGGTCTCCGAATGAAGAGCATAAAAAGTGACAAATTGGCCTACAAAGATACAAAGTACTAGCCCACTAATGTATAAATATATCCAGATCTAAACCCCAACTACGCTGAAGCATCCTATTTCTGGGAGAGTCCAACACACAATAAAAAGTTCTAGCCTTATCTTTCACCATCTTCTCCAGCTTCATCTTCATAGTCGGAACAAAAACAGCCTGGTTGCGAAATAAGGCATTGTTCCTCGCCTTCCAAATAATATAACAAAGAGTTCCAAACGAAAACCTAGATAAACTTTGATGAAAACAGTGACCTTGAATAGACAGAGTTTTTTTATTTAAGCTATGATCAGCACAAATGGATATACTTGGGGTTCTTCAGAAGTAATTATTGCAGGGGGAGTCATTGGCTTTTTGAATGAGCCTAAACTAGATTGCCTTCCAAATATGGTCGAAAAAAAAATGAAGGGGGTATGGATCGTATCCTCACGTGCCTTTCATCGTGCGCGCAGATATAGGAAGAGAATCCGGTCCCATAATTAATGCCTTACGTCATGCACGTCCACGGGAGTAATGCTTAATTACTGCCAGATTCGTTCACAATCAGTCTTGATTGTGAGAGCAGGCAAAGAAGGTAACATTGACCCGAGAAAGCTGCACCAAGAACGTGAAATCTTGTAACTCCCTCGTGTATTTATTTGAGTAGTTTTCATGTCAAATTGAATTAGGGTTGCCGCGATTTCTTTCCCTCGAAGACCAAAGGGCATTTCGCCGGAGAACTTCAGAAAACCTTGTCTAGAACAATTAAACCATGAGAAGCTTTTATAGAAGTTGAGATACCTAATGACTTTTCTATGAATTTTTTTTTTTAAATATGAATAGATGAAATCCTACATTAACTTTGAATGACTTTGAATTATGTACTAATAACATAGTTGCTAATTGTTAAAGCACTCGGTTGATACTGCTCTCTCGCGGTAATTACAAGTTGTAAGTAGATTAACTATCTAGGTGCTAATAAATAGAGTGAGTGATGTACTCTAATAGTAAAAAAATAAAAAATATAATAGTTTGGCAGGAAAAGCTGGAGGCTTATTAGTTATTAGATTCAATGTAAAGATGCATAGAGAAATTTTTTTTTACCTTATAGTGGTTCGACATTAGAGTTCAGGAAGATTGCGAAGTATCCGTAGCCC
The DNA here is from genome assembly GCA_019926035.1 of Melaleuca alternifolia. Taxonomy (NCBI): domain Eukaryota; kingdom Viridiplantae; phylum Streptophyta; class Magnoliopsida; order Myrtales; family Myrtaceae; genus Melaleuca; species Melaleuca alternifolia. The sequence continues at coordinate 2,086,353 of JAGKPW010000053.1, forward strand.
ATTCAGCATGTATTAAGAGCCACTAATTAAACACGTGTGATGACCTCAAAGAATAGTCCGAAGATTGGACATTATGGTTTTTCGAACAAGAAAATCCATTGTAGATAAATTATGAACACATGATATACCGTATTAGTGTCAATAATAAAATAAAATGCATGTCAAAATCCGGATGCGAGATCCATTTGGATAACATTTTGAACTAAGGAATTGAAGTTCCTAAACCATACAGAAGGAGGTTTCTTAACTTCAATTGGTTTGCGAGCTTTCCATGGATGCAAAATTACGCCAATCGGATGTTGGATGGAAAGGTTATATTTTATCATGTTTGGTGAAGAAGAAGAAACCAAGACTTGCATTGTAATGCATAGATCCGTATAATTAGACCTAACTCCGCACATAGATTCAACTGCTCAGCGTATAATCCAATGTGAACCTGCATGAGCATGGGCATGTGCAAAATCAGGCCACTGTGCATGCTGGGCTAACTCTGTGCAGCAAAGGTCAAGCTTATTCATGGCCGGAATGAGATCATGAAGCTAGCCCTCCTGGCCATTTGTACCACTGTCTATGCATTTTTCCTATGTTTCGAATTGTCATTATCCTTTTGATACAATAATTATAATATGGATAAGCCTTTGCCCAACAAATTTTTAGTATGGTAAGTTGATTCCTCACATTTTTCATTCGGAATTCGTCTCTTTGCAATCAATAGCAACCTGCAACATTTTTCTCATGTCATCTAAGAGTTCTCGAAGGCCGTCCAATCCAAGTGGGAGGTGGAGAGAGGGTCAAGAATGTTTTCCAATTTCTTTCCTTTTTTCTTAATGTCGTTACACTGCTTAAATAAGATTAGAGCATTTTTCGTGAATGGTTGTTACTTTCAATCTATAAAGAGCCTAATTCCTTTAAAAAACACAAACTCTGGCTTGGGTTCTAATTTTAGCCAACCAAAATATTTTTTCTCATTAAAAAAATACTTAAACTCATGTCTCGATTCCAATCTTAAATTTTTGTCTCATAAAAAAGCATAAACTTTAGTCCGGGTCCCAATTTTGGCCCAATTCTTTTTTGTCTAGCAAGAAATCACTAACTTCAATAAGTGCCTATATCTGGCCAAGTGTCTATATACGTCATCATCCCACATGTACTTGGCGGAAACTTGATGGGGCCAGCTCTTTTACCGGTGGGTTTTGTGGTTGTTTCGCTCGTTTGAGTTTTCCCGAGGATCGTGATCAGGAAAATCTCGCGGATGAGCGACGATTTGTCTTGAGCTCGCTCGAGTGCGCTCGTTCTTCGCTGTTGCCGAGCCATGTAGGGATTTGCGTCGTTTTTTCTTGTTTCGTTTTTTCTTCTTTCTTGCGTCGTTTTTCTCTAGCCGTTCTGGGCGTCGGTTGGTCCAAGCTTGTTTTGATTTTCCAAGCTTCTTTCTTTGATGCATATTAGGTCTAGATTTTGTCTTCCTTTGGTCTTGTAAGTGAACCCCTCTCACCACACTTTATTTTTTGATGATTTGCGTGATAAATTAGTGATACCTTGAGTCTTTTTTGGTGTGGTTTGATTTGTACGCTTGTGAGTTGTGTTGACGTTAGGCCGTTGCTTCCTTGGATGGCGCATTCTACGAAGCCACGATCCTCAGGCGCGTGAGAAAGAAGAAGATTTTCCCAAGCGTGAGCTTGGGCTTTCTTTTATTATTCTGTTTTTTATTATATTTTTAATAAAAAGTAAAAAAAATATTTTCTACAATAAAAGGGGTCTTTCATTATGCTGATTTTTTTATTCCTTTCATGTTTTTTTTTTCAATTTGCTTGTTTTAGGTGATAGACATTATTAAATTGTGATTTCGTTTCCCTTTTTTTGTAATGTGCATTAGTCGATAGTCCGATCTTATGCTGAAGATACGACTCACGACCGCACGAAAATCAGCCGATCCGATCTTACGCTTGAGATACGATCCGTTGATTTGGTTACGCTTTTTTATATTCATAAAATACAAAAAAACATTGCATTCCATGTCTAGATTGCATATTAGATAAGAATTACATTTCATATTTAGGTTAGATTCACATTAGTAGATTCACATTAGGTAATATTATATTGCATGATTAGATTGCACGGTAGATATTTTTGCATGTCTTAGCATGAATCTTTGCATCTTAGTTTGCATTATTAGGTTTTGCTTGACATTTAGATTAAGTATATCAAATCTAGTGTCATTTAGGAATTGTACAAAAATTCACATAATGATAGAACATCACATTTAGAAACTTTGGAATCATGCTAAATTAGGTTTTCATATTTTATTAATTTAATTAATTTCGAATTTCATTAAATAAATAAATAATGCCTAAAAAATATCTTTTTGCATGTCATTACTTTAGTTAAATAGCATGTCATGTAGGCTAGGTTAACTTAAGTTTTGCATATTTCAAAGCATGTTAAGTCTTGTCACATTTAGAGTTAGATTTTCCATGCATTACATATTTAAATAGTCTTTGCATTTTAGAATATTATCCGTAGTTGAGATAATATTTTAATTTAAATTAGGGATTAACGTAGTTTAGTTCCTAGTTTAGATTAGATGTTATTTAACTATAGATGATTAGTTTCATTTAATAATTTCGGAATTCATAAAAATTGCATTTAGGGTTGCATTAAGATAGTTGCAAATAGGATTAGTTTTCCATTACATGCATCGCATACACATAGAAAACCCCCAAAAAGATCTTCTTGTTGAATTGCTTCATCTTTGTTCGTTGCTTTGAGCTTTTACATTAATGTTTGCGCACCCGCATGATTACCGTGCATGTTAGGGAATAAAGTTAAAATCAATTCAAACTGCCTGCAAATTATTTTTGAAATAAAAGAAATTGGTTCTCAAGTCCCCAAATTCAAAATCTCTGGTTTGTAAGGGTAAAGTACTACTCCCAGTATTTTACATGGATTTCTAATCGACCTACCATAAATAGATTAGTGGCGACTCCCTTTGAAATTGATTTTGCATGTTTAAAAAGTGAAACCTAAGTCGCAAATTGGTATGAGCTTGGGAGAGCTTGAGCTAGGTTAAACTTAGTAATCCATTAGCCGAATCCTAGGTGGTGCACCTTCGGAGAGGTCGCAACACCGGTGTAAGGATGGTGAAGGTCAATGCAATGTATAGTTTGGAGGGATGTAAATTGATATTCATTTATCTTGCTTCTGTTGTATGTAACTTTGATTTTTGAGAAGACCGCATTGGGAACAAGAGAAAAGAAAAATCGGGGTCTGCAATGTATAGTTTGGAGGGATGTAAATTGATATTCATTTACTCATGCTCGGAAGGCGAGGCGTGACAGATGCCATCTATATTCAATTGCAGAGATGATAAGGCCGCGGTCCATGAGTCTTCCCTGCTTGGCTGCTTGCTTGCCTTTATTAGTGTCCTAGCCCTCGTCGCTACATGTTCTGTGTGCATGAATGCCCCCGCCTCTATTTATACATGATTCACACATAATCGTGCACATTCGACAGGAACCCAGAAACCCTAAAAGATGGCAGCAACAGCAACCCATGAAGTGAGGCTGAAGCTTCCGATAGATAGAGCAAGCCAAAAGGTGGCCCTGGCCACAGCCAGCAAGGAGTTTGTGGACCTTCTTCTGGACATTCTTTTCCTCTCTGTCGATAGCTTAATGAATCAGGCCCTGGGGCAGACTCATCAGGTAGCCTGGGACATACAAAAGAGAACGTCGCGAATGGCCTCAATGAAGAATATTTACGTGGGGAGCTGGTAGCTTCATGTGAGGGTTGATGGATGTGAAGGAATGTTTCGAATATGGTGATGGAAGATCTGGTGGTGAAGTCATTTATAATGTCTTACGTATGTCCGTTCAAGGAACTTAAGATTACGGATTTTGATGGCGGGATTGGAGAAGTTTGTCATTCAGTTCTCTAATATTTTTTGGACTTTGAATTGGGTCTAATGAATTCATGTCTGAGTCTACATCCATGCGTAATTTATCAACAAAAGAAAGAAAATAAATTCCTTTGCTTTTATGTATCGTGATTGAAATATGCAAACAGATTGGTTGATATCGCACTAGACATTCCCCGGGAAATGATAATTCTATGTAGACCACAGTATTCTTACCTAATTAATTTTATCTTCAATATCCTTGGGAGGTTTCTCCATTGCAAGTACGACACTTATTCTTCTCTTTGTGCTTTTTGGTTATGCAGGGTAAACAATCACTTGAGGCTTCCCTCTGTTCCAAGAATGTTCTAACAGATGTAGCACTCCGCAAGAAAGGCAAAAATTGACGATAAGCCCCAGTTTCCGAGTTCACACAGGAACTATTTTCTAAAATGTCTTTTTAACTGACATACCGGCAGTTTCTGAATGTAGAAGCTTGCTGGTCAGGGCATGAAGTTTGGACCAGCAGATTTTTACTTCATCAAAGTCAAGCAAAGTTCACCAATAATTTGGACCGTCACAAAACCTGATGATTTGCTAAATGTATCTGAACCAATCAATCTTGCAATGATATGCAACTTACCATGACGGCTTAAAGTGCAACATTTTACATTGGGGAGGGGGCACTGCGGAGGGGGATATTAGAACGACCTTTCCAAATGTGGAAGTTTAGCTGATTAACGGCGGAACCAGCGATCTTCTGAATTGCATAAAAAAACTTATCCTCAGAAGTGTTTCTCAGCTCGTGAAAAACTTCATAGATGGTCCTGCCATTCTCGAAATAGATGTGATTATTCGGCCTCTTGGTCTTCCCTCCAGCATGGCGTTCAAATTTGGAAGGACCAATGTACTATAGGTTTCAACATAAAAGACGAGTTACCTTATGAAACATTGATTCATATTATCCTGTTTTTCCTTCTAACTCTCTCTAGGACCAAACAGAAAAGAAAAGAAGATTGAAGTGCAATCAGCTACTTACTTCAGAGTTGTTGCATTTGTTGCAGCTACAAAGAATTTTCGACCCTTTTATAACACCACAAAGAATTAACTGCAGAACACGTTGAGCGTCAAACAAAGAATCAGAAAAATCAAGAAGAACAAATTATTAAAGAGACTTGAAAAATAAACATATGAGAGAGAACTAACATCACGACTCTCGCGAATGTACTTCACCGGAGCCCCATCAAATATTCCAGTCGATAATAGACAAAAAATGGATGACGGATATAAATTTGGGCGAGGTTCCCTAGCGGTCTTCAGCTGACCATTCTGTTCTCTTGAGTAACCTCCATGATATGAATTTTTCTCTGAAGAAGGATAAGCATTTGGCACATTTGTGCCCACCCGATTAGTTTTTTCTGAAGATTGAGTAGAGTTCTGATTGCCTAGCAGCGCCTCATCATTGGCACTGACCTTAACTGCTCCAAAAACAAAGATGTTTCCTTTTTCCTTACTGTAGCAACCTACTGTTAGATGCACATTGCGTTCGCCCCTGCAAATCACATGCTTTGGTATGTTGTTCTGATAAGCATTCCACTTGATAGTGTTTGTCTGCGTAGTTGCTCTTGACAAATGAGCATAGCTTGGATAGTCTACAATGACGTTATCAGGGAAGGCTTTCTTATCAGCAATGACCATTCCAGATACATGTTCCATAGGTCCTTCGTCAGCTCTACCAGAAACAATTTTATCTTTCTTCTCCTCATAGATTTGACCTAAGGTGAGACTCAAGTCCAATCCTTCATTACGAACCACATCCATCGATGTGTTATTCCCATCCTTAATCAGACAGGGATTGCCCCACAAGAAGCGGCCATAGTACTTGTTACAACCAGCGCTCCTCAACAATCTTCCATCATCAGCCCTTCTCAAGAAGTTGGTTTTTGACGCAGACACAACATTTTTAGAATCACAGACGTGATTGACTTTTGCATTTAGAATTTCACGACGATTGTAAGAATTAACTGAGGCATCCCCTTGACATGCGTTCTTCTGCTTCATTCCTACGCTCAGAACACCATTATCAAGTGGCACATCAGCCATGTATAGAAATTGCGAGGGCCACGATGCAAGTCCACATCGAACTTGGTGCGTAATTGACTGATAATTGAAGGTTTTGTCCAATGGATAAACACTCCACTGCAAAAAATCTGGCCTGTTGGCGGTAGCTTCAACTGCTTGTTTTTTGCTGCTCGATATTCCAGGATGAGTTACATCGGTTGACCATGGATAGACACGCTTCAGATCATAGTTTCTGGGAGTATAGTAGCTCAGTCTAGCATATCTACTGCATCCGTTGTCCTTTGTCATTGGAAAAATCTCAAGCCCGAAGGTCTAAAAATAAATGAATAATTTTATTGGTGAGGAGAAATGACTTAACTGACAAAAATAGAATTTAAGTATCTTAAAAGTAAGCGAACCGAGTGCTGCAAGCGATAAATTATACTTCCCCTAGCAGAATGAAATAAATCAACTCTTGCATATGATATATATTGCTGCAAAGTCATGAGGCCCTCGTGATAGGGTAAGGATAGTTATAGCAATTTCATAGAACAAAATATCGCTTATGGTAGAATAATCAAGGCAGGCAGACTGTCCACACAAAAAAAGATACATATAATATCAAGTTGTTGATATTCATATGGACTACAACCGTGCAAAATCCATAAGCTACAACACATCAACATGCCAATCTACTAGCATTAAACACATAATGGAAAGGCATTGTCGAACTGAGATCTTTTTTTTTTTTTCTCTAGGAATAGCTTGATAATTTTTTTAGCACTTTGTTCTTTTTAATTGCATTTTAGAGCTTAATGTCAAAATGAAGGTCAATTTCCCTTCGAGAAACCCTACTAAAGAACTTTCTTGAAAAGTCACCATCTTCTTTCTAAACCATTGCCAATATTATTCGGGAGAAAAACTGAATCTAAGAAGATCCCCCATTTTCTTACTTAAATGATCATCAATGAGCTTCCACGCAAGTACCTATATGACTATCATATGTGAGATTCCAGTATAACTTATCACTCTTAAAGCTCTCTAAAACATGGTGCACGGTTCCAGTCAATTCCCAAGGTCTTGCTAACAAATGTTTTAGGTCACCGATTAAGCCAACTAGATATGGCAAGTCTATAATTTCTGGAAACTTGAAACTAGCAAAGTGCAACAAATCTGCACATCACCAAAAAACTGGACATTTTGGGGGGGGGGGGGGGGGGGGGGGGGGGGGGGGGCTAAAGGACCTTCGTCTCCAAAACACGTCAAGTGTCCTAACGAAACCATTAACAAAATCCTCATTCTTTCCAAGCTGGTATGTGAGAAAGAAAAACACAAGTACAAAGATGATAGATTGAAGGCCGATATAGAGAATCTGACCTTGCTACGGCTAATACAAAAAGCGAAGCATATTTTAACTTGCTTCGTGATTGCTATGGGTGGCAACATCGATCATGTTCAGAAGTTAAGAAAATTTCCCCATCATGGTCAGTCTGTTAATGAGGATCAACTGTTGGAAGACATCCTTTCTCGTGTCAAGTGTACTCGGAGTAGTTAAAAATATTGAATAGGATGACTCGATCAATTTTCATTGTCAGAGGAATACAAATTGGGGAAGTTTTCATGAGCTGATGGGTTTTTTGTAGGCTTGGCTTTCATGATTGCGCTTCCCTACACTGTCTGTTCAAGTCAATTAGACACATCAACTACATGAGGCAGGCGGAAAATTTGCAGTTTTGTACTTTAAGATGCGAATAAGTCTGAGAGAGACGTGTAAGTATTTGTTCATTTATGTATCGAAGCCGTAATCTTATCTTCCTGGACATGTTACCGAAGATAAAGGAGCTGAAGAAAGTCACATAGGCCTTCAAGAGGAATCTCTCTATCTAGTTTCATGCGGAAAAAGTCGTAGGCATCTCTTCAGTTCCAGAAATGTGGGAAAACGATTGTTCATGATCACATACGATCATCTTTATGCTATGCAGCTGCGTACAAAGATAAAAACCTTAGATCAAACAAACAGATGATAGTTCAGAGAGAGAATGGGTAATCTGCTGACTGGAGTTGTCGCCGAGAAGACTTTTTTTCCCCCTCGCCGGAGAGATTAGGTTGATTGTTTTTCTTAGAGATAATGAAAATGTATATGAAAAAAAGGTTAAGAATCTTGGGTCACTTAAATTACTAATGGCCAAAGTTTAAGAGCGATTGTGTTACCATCTATGAATTTCAATTAGTAGACGCTCCAAACTTGGTAATGCCTAGCTAATTCGGGCCATCCTCCTCATTTATGGAGCCGGATTACGTACCATGTATGAACCATCTGGAATATGCCTTGTAGGATGTTGAGTCGATGTTATTGAATTATTGGCCAAGTGAACTTCAAAACCATTTACAATTAAAAATCGTACAGGAAATAACTTTAAAAAAATAAATCCATCAGTGACATTTAGCATCATATATACATATATATATATATATATATATATATATATATATATATATATATATATATATATATACTGGGTCGACATGCTTTCCATTTTGTGTGTGTTTATCATTGCTTTTAAATAAAACTCGTTAAAGACATTTCTAGAATCTGTTCTAGTAATAAATTTCTTCCAGAAAAGTTTTTGTATGTAGAATTTTTCAAGCTATATATGAGATCAAAAGGCCGCTTCTTGTGTAGCTGACATTGATGGATTCCATACATATTTCTCGCTGAGTTAAAATTATGCTATGGACTTAATATGGCTATTCAAGGGGTCGGAATTTCTTCATAGTTTCTGTAATTGACAATTTTTTGCCTATATTTTTCGAAAGTCATTATTGTGGGGGCAATTATTGACTTTTTAAGAAGACCAAAGTTGATTGCCCTCCAAATATGGCAAGAACCAAAACGAGGGGGGCAAGCATGGTATGCTTACGTGCCTTTCATGCACATAGATTTTGAACAGAATCCGATCCCATAATTAATGGCACATGCATGTGCGAGTTTGTCTTAATTATGAGAAGAGGTAAGAACAATAATAATAATAATCTGGAGGAGGCCCCTCTAGAGGCACGAAATCATTAATTCCTTGTGTACTTATGTGAGTAGCTTTCTAGTCATATTGCGGAATGCTATGATGAACTCTAGAATGGGTGATAAAATATCTTTTCAACACGTTGAATGTGCTCAATGTTAAGCAATAATAAAATCTTAGATAAATAAAAGTCAGTCCAACTAAGCTTTGTTCATCATACCAAGGGTATGATAGTCTATTAGGGCCTGCATGATTCGTTTTCTACTAGAAATTGATTTATGGAATAGAAATAGATTCCATAGCAAGTTTTTGAAGAAAAAAAATACTTTTAATAAGGACAAACAATTTATATTTCAGAAATAAAATTTGCAAAATAATTTATATATCTTCAAATAGATTTTTCCTTTTAGATGGTGATGGTGATGGGCTGGTTGACGATAGCGGCGGCGACAACCTATCGAACGGCAATAGTGGTGACTGGCCATTGGCAATCGGCGAGTCGTGGCGGTGCTGATGGTGACTAGTAACCAGCAGCTACTATGGTGATCGGTCGACCGCTATGGTGACCGATGAAGGTGCTTGGTCGACAGTGGTGTTCGGTAGTGGCAGCCAGAGGATGATTGGTGGTGATCGGTGATGGCGATCGGCAACGACTAACATTTGATGAGAAAGGTGGTAATGGTGATCAGTCAGCGGCGACAAGGTGGGGGGCAGCAACAACGGTGATAGGCTAGTTGGCGACCGGTGGAGGCGGCGATCAATTGACGATGGCAACAACTGGTGGTTGCAGCAATTGGTGGTAGTGCCCAACTGTGGTGGAATCTAGGGGAATTGGGCGAGGAAGAAACAATTTATTGATTTCTCATTCTGCAAGTGTCACGCCCTTAGCCCGAACACGCGACAATCCCCATTGTTCCTCGATCTCGGTTGATACTCGTGATGTCCCAGGTCTTATCGCTGACCCAATGGATAAAAATTAAATACACAACGGAAGCAAACTAAAAAATCCTTTGACAATTTCCGGGATAATCAAAACTCCTCATCTTATAGATAAAATGGCCAATGTTTTTACAAAATAGACCTATGAGAAGTAAACCCATGTACATAATAATCCAAAAGAATGGGTTAGAAGAATTCTACCTAGTCCCTATACAAAACTAGGTCTAGTCAAAAAGCGATGGAGAACTTAAGGGCATCCTACCCTAGGGATCTATCACGGAACCTTCTAGAGCGTCAATGGTATACCACTCCAAATACCATTCCACGTTACTCTCCCGTTCCTTCGGGTCCAACACGTACAGATGATATCCTCCCCACGACTCTCTGTGATAATTTACTCCCTCATCATAGGGCCTCCCATCTCAGAGGAATATCGGACTCGGTATTGGTGTGGCACCCAACATAAACATCATAATCAAAATCCCAAGGGTCGTCTCCTACATCTCAAAAATGTCCCCATCGTAGGACACGAAAGTGTCAACTAGCCACCCGCCATTAATGGGCGTCTCCGGTTTTACCTGACCCTCTAGGAGGAACTCCATGATCGATACCTGTAAAAATGGTTAACAATAACAAATGAGATATAAATCTCAGCGAGCCTACGCCTTTTTCCCATTTAGGAGGGTATTCACTCTCAGGTCCCTGTCGGTACGACCAACACACACATGAGTCTCAATGCTACTGCTCTACGTGTCACTCAAAGAACTAGTCGTCACTATTTACCTAGGTACTAGGTAAACCAGCTCTCTCGTTGCACTTGAGGCAACACGGACCCCAGGCCCAATCAACCCATCAACTCACTAGTCATCACTCGATACCAGCCCCCAGACATTCAATTAGTCACAATCAATTCAATCTCATACCAGTCACCAATCAATTGCACATATTAATCAATTACTAATAAAATGCACCATTCAATGATAATAATAAGCAATTAAATCAAGTAATCACAACTAATAATAAATCAACTCTCAAGTAATTCTAATTAGCCAACTGCCTAGGCACGCTAATCAACGATCTGCTTGGGTCCCTATTTCAAATTACAATACACCATTCGATATTCTACGGGTGCCATCACCTTAGTTGACTATCATTTGGCCAACCACCCCTTATCCAACTAAAATTACCGCCCCTAATTAGCCAAAAAATACCAAAATACCCTTGATAGCCAAAATACCAAATTGGCCAAAATCGGCTAATTACCAAATTGCCCCAATAACCAAAAGTACCAATTTCCCCCTAAATAACTAAATTACCAAATTGCCCATACCCCTCAATTAGTCACGCAACTAGTACAATCAACTTGTAAAAAGATGCTAAAGCATGTCACCGCCCTAATTGAGAGTTAGAACGCTAACTTGCCCTTCAGTCCAAGCTTCTTAGGAATATGGCGGTAGTGACTCGCGGCGAGCTTGCAACATCGCGTAGCTCACATAATGAGAGCATGGGTGGTCCAGTACAATGCGGCGTGGTGACGACCAAAAAATAGAAGCACGATTACTGGTCCTTGCCGGACAGAGCTGAACTCGAGCTCGTTTGGTCCCATGACAGTTGAAAACTTGAAGCAAGTGGCCAGGAGGCAGATCGATGACTCCGGGCGGCTATTTGCGCGTTGGTGAAGGCTAGAAAATAGTGAATTGACGCTGGACAACGATGAAGCAATGAGCTCACACGGAGACTAGTGAAGGAGGCTTCGAAGTTGCTAGTTATGGGCGGCGGCCGAGGCGAAGGTGTGGAGGTGGCTTCGACTAGCCACGACTGTGGCTGGAACGGCCATCGGGGTTGAGGAACAATGAACGATGAGGCGAGGCAATGGTGGAGGCGGAGCAAAACAAAAGGTGGGGCTGAACGTGGAGGCTGGACATTGAGCGTAGACGGCGGCATCATGGAGGAAGTAGCCTTGTCGTGGGTTGCGGAGTAGTGATAACACGGGCTGCGAAGTAGCAAGGGAAAGTGGCGACGTGCGAGCAGCGGCGTGGACGACTGAGGTCGAGCTAGGGGCGCCAGACGCAGCAGCAGAGAGGTAGAAGTAGTAGAGTCAGGTCCGAGCAGGAAAGACGACAAAGATGGACAATGAAGCAGAAAGATAAAGAGGAAAAAGAAAAACAGAGAAGAAGACCGAAGGGGAAAAGAGAGAGAGAGAGAGAGAGAGAGAGAGAGAGAGAGAGAAAAGATGGGGCCCTATTGTGGGCCCTCTTCATGCCAGCAATCACAAAGAGAGAGAGAGAGAGAGAGAGAGAGAGAGAGAGAGAGAGAGAGAGTCAATGGTGGGTGGGTCAGCAGGGGAAAGCCCGTGGGAGAAGTGAAAAGAAAAGAAAGGAAAAAAGGGAGAGAGAAGGAATAAAGAAAAAGAAAAAGGGAAAGAAAAGATAGAGAAAGAGTCGGCGCATAAGGAAGGGAAAAAGAGAGAAAGGAAAGAGAAAAATTAAAAGAAATGGGGATGTTATAGTATAAGAAATCACAAATTTTTTACATTTGATTTCTTGTTTTGGTTGAAAGACATATTTCATTCATTTGTTAGAATAATTTATGGGAAGTACACAGAAATCTTTCAAGTCTAGCAAATCTACACATAACAATATAGCGAACACACTCTTATCCCTCAAGAACAGATCTGCCAATGTAAGCGTTTGGTGGCCAATCACTATATTCAATGATAAACTCACGCCAAGATCTTCATTTCTACTTGCAATAGACTTGCGATGTTCATTTAGGTTTAACACTCTCATTACCATCACCATGTTATAAAATCAACACCAAAAGATAATAGGAACACAAATCATGTACCTGTAAAGAACTCCCAAATTTAAATTGGGAAAGCAAAATCCCCAAATTCAGATCGAAATCTAAATCGAGAGAGAAGATGGGCCGAATCTTGGATTGAAATCACGATCATCCTCCTCGATAGTTGTCTACTCAATAAAAGACTGAATTAGACTCCACAGTTACTTGAGATTTGCTGCAGAAATTTATTCAGACAAGCTAACTCCCAAAACAGATTGGAAGAGAAAAGAAAAGACAAGCAAAATAAAAAATGATAAATCAAAGGTGAAGTAGGCTCTCAGCTTCAGAATCTGAAGCTAGAGCCTACAGGAGAATTGCATAAAGGAAAAGTTTTTGGAAGATGAACAGTTTGCTTTGAGAGAGAGGAGGAAAGGTTTTGGTTCAATTGAAACCAAAATCATGTTATTTAGTCAAACCTATTTCTGGAAAAATAAAATCCTACCAAACGGATTTATGTTCTAGATCATGCAAGCACATAGTGTCCAAGTTTCAATGCCAGTCCAACATGACATATATGGTAAAGCCCATTTGGGCTTTTAGCCCAATAACTTAATTTTCCGGTCCGACAAGTTCCTTAGCCCATTGTTGGCCCATTTGGGATAAAATAGAAAGACCAAGGAGAGCTTAGGCCCACTTAGCCTTCTTTCATTTGCTTTGAGGGGACAAATCGTATGTAGGATGATATGAAGGTGCAAGACCATCTCTTCTTCTTCTTTTTTGTACCAGTGATTGTGCATTAGTAAATCTATGATATCTCATCATTCTAATTTCTTATATTCCCCTTTTCCATGTGCAGGATTGCACGTCGACGTCCAAGTTATGGATAACGAAGTGTTCACTTGTTTTGGGCACCACCTAACCCATTTAAATCTCTATATTCATGGGTCCTCATGATTGGAGGATGTATCAAGTTGTGTTTCAAGCGTTTTACTGATATCTTTAAGTCTCGAGCACTATGATTATTTTTTGGAATTTATGATAACCTAATTCATGTAGTCAGCATGGTGTTTATATTCATTTCATGCTATAGATGTGTGTCGAAGCGTTATTAGTCATGTTGGGACATTTCGGCCAAGCCCATTTGAACTAAGAGTGAGCATTGAGTGCCCACTGTCCAGCGCGTGTGGTGCACCGAATAGCGGACTCCAAGGCCCATTATGGTCCATTTGAATGCTTCGGGTGGTTGCAAGACCTCCATGTTCCATTACTATTGTTTTCAGGTGGTCAATTGTATGTTTGACCTTTTATTATGGTTCAATTCGTGCCATCATGGTTAACGCGTTTATTGTGACTTAAGTGTCAAGTTATACAATCTCTAGAGTAGAGGGAAGGATGGGAAATAATAAATGAAAAACAAACAAAAATGACATTTTAGAGATAAATCACATTTGTATGAGGGTTTAAATTGATCTTCATTTGCATATCATTATAGTTCAGTCATGATGCATTTGGTATTTTAAGAAAAGAGAGAGAAAGGGAGAAATTGACAAGGGATCTAACAAGACAAGGGGACAAGTTTTGTCAAACAAGGAGAGAGAGCGGGGGAATTGACGGGCTAAATTTCAAAATTCATCTGGCCTAGCATGTGATCGGTGGACTTGACTGGACACGTGGCGCTCTTTGAATGGACTTTTGCATATCCTACTTGGCATCATAACTGCACATAATATTTTCTTTAGCTTCAATTGCTCAGTGCGTGATCTAGTGTATAACCTACATGAACATGGGCTTGCACAATACTATGCCAAGTGTAGAACCAACGAGTAGCCCTTTAGGCATGCTGGGCTAACTCTGTGCAACAAGGGCCCAAGCTTATAGGGGTGAGCAAGCGAAATCGCTTACCCGGGAACCACCCGGACCGATCAGTTCTGGGCGGTTCTAAAATGTACCGGTCCGATTCCCTATTCCATATAAATGGAATTAGGAATTTTCGGTTCGGTTCTCGATTTTGGGATGGAACCGCCCACCCGGACCACTAGGACTAGACTGACACTATTTAAAAAATAAAATAAGTATAAAACAAATTTTTTACCAAATTCTTTTTTTTATCACCCCTGCGTAGTACGCTCCATACTCTTAGCCTCTCACTGTGATAATATGGTAATAATTTTTAAACTCTTTCATAACTCACTCTAACCTTAACCTCTCTACTCTCGTACTCCTTCAAACCTCCACACCACAGAAGCGGCTCTTCCTCCGTCTTCCTTCAGAGGGCCGCTCGACTCCAGCACCTTCACCTTGCATGCGACTCCTCCACCTATTCTCGCTCTTATCGATAAGTTACTCTTTGCTTTGTCTCGACTCAATTTGCACTGCAAATCGGCTAGATCGACTGTGCATGAGGTTTTCTAGATCCCTACCCTAGGGTTTGCATGTTGGACTTCTCTACGAGAGCGCGGCTCGAGCCTCTCGTTTACCGAGAGCTCTCTCTTTCTCTCTCTCTCTCTCTCTGTGTTTGATTTGGAGATTCAATTTGTATGGGTTACTCTTTGTCTTGGCTCAAGATTCATCTGAGCCAAGCACATAAGAAGCAAATGTTGTCGATTTTTATTAGCATTATTTGCTTCGAATGTTGTCGATTGTAACTAGTGGGTCAGATTCAAAGAGCAGTGTTTCTGCAGATTGGCTCCTTTATTTGTTGTGCTTTGTCCTGTGTTCAACGCTTTAGATTCGTATTCTGAATGTGAAACGAGCCCGCAGTCGTCTGTGCTTTGTTTGTAAATCGAGTGGGATATGATAGTAGATGATAAGAATGTATGCAGGTTGGTCTTTTGAAGTATTGGTTAATTGCTTTCTCAAGTTAATGACTGGGGGTTATATGTTGTGCATATGTGCCATAGATTTCTATCTTGTTGGCACTTGGCAATTGTCTGTGCTTCCCAGATGATGCGAGTGTTTGGAGGTCCATGCGCATCTTTGGTATTACCTTTAGCTTAAAGGAGAAGATTAAAGGGAGATGGGGAGACAAATTTCTTTTGTAAAACCAAGGAAGTCTTTCTAAGAATTTTAAGGAGATGGTTCCCTAGTTGCTTATATTTCTTTTTGTCCTTTCCTATCCTCATATACTTACGCTTAAGCATAATTTGTGTATCTTATAGCACAGTCTCTTTCATAAAAGAGTCACTTATCAGCCTTGGGCAATCGGTCATGCAAAAAAAAGTAGTAGCCATAATCTTGAAACCAATGCAAGCGAGACCTTTGTGGTTTTGGTGGCTTGAAGACTAAAGTTAATTGTATTTTTCATTTGCAACTCATTAAGTTTATAGGCATCTTGCTATCATCTTAGGATAGAGGTTGGTCCCTCTGTTTATGCTGAAATCTTCTTTTCTAGTCATCTGGCTGGCCATTTCTAAATCAATGCTGTAACGCCCTGGCGTTACCCACAGTATGGATATTGTCCGCTTTGGGCCCACTGGCCCTCACGGTTTTGTTCTCCTTGGTCCATCCGAGAAAACGCGTCCATACTATTAAGGAACCTACAACCTTATAAGCTGGCCCAGGACTCCCCCCTAGGCGATGTGGGACAGGGATATCACAATATCCCCCCCTCAATGGCACAGCGTCCTCGCTGTGCCCTCATCAGCACCAGCGAGCGCTCCACTGTGGCCCCACACGCGGTTGGGAGTCGGCTTTGATACCACTTGTAACGCCTCAGCGTTACCCACAGTATGGATATTGTCCGCTTTGGACCCACTGGCCCTTACAGTTTAGTTCTCCTTGGTCCATCCGAGAAAACGCGTCCATACTATTAAGGAACCTACAACCTTATAAGCTGGCCCAGGACTCCCCCTAGGCGATGTGGGACAGGGTTATCACAAATGCTCATCAGAAACATTTTTGAATCAATATTCATCAATATATTGAGCCATTTCTTTTTCTCTCTTTTCTATTTCTATTTTTTTTTTCCTTTCAAGCTGTTACTTCTGGTTGACTTCAATCACCTTGAAATTGCTTTCCAATTTCTGCTTTCTTTATTTGATTCTCTGAAATATCATGGTACAAATACTTGCAAGCAAGTACACATACTCATGCCTACAAACTCAAGTGACTGGAGTATTTTGATTTTGGTATACTATTCTTGTTTGTATTGATGGGCGAATTACAGAAACAATTTTCTGTGGCTCATATGATAAGTTTTAAGAAAGTATGCAATGTACTACTGATTGACACGGTGAATTGCAAGGAGTCATCATATATTATATATACAATTTTTAGGCTTAAACCTTTTCCCATGGATGACTGACTTTCTTGATTTCCTTTATGCTTGCAGGTTTTCACGTTGATGACTCAAAAGTAACTCTAAATGTGTGCTTAGGTAAGCAATTTTCTAGTGGAGAGTTGTTTTTTTGGGGTACACGGTGTAAGGCATGTGAACTCAGGCACCTACTCAAAAGTACATCACTTGTTAAATATGAATGAACGTGTCGAGTGCTAGCAAGATTTCATTATCTTATCATTTAAACAAGCTTTTCTTTAGGATAGATGCCACACGTCCTCTTAACTTATTAATGGTTTAATTGAGCTATCTTGGGCAACTAAAATTATCTTTTCGAAGGTAGGGAAACATATTTTCCTCCTAATCGTATGATACAAACGTGCTAATTAGTATTTAATCTGCCTTTAATTTTGTCATTTGTAACGTTTTTTCATTTCTGTTCTTGGCATTGCTCTTTGTCACTTGGTCTTTAACCACGAACCTCTGGATTGCTTTGCACATTATTGATATTACTGACTTGTTTTGATTCTTATTTTTGGCAGCTAATTTAGATGATCTAATTAATGTCAATGGAAGTAGACAAACGCCATGTGCGAAAAATTTAGGAATGAAATCACTACAATATGAAGGTAAATAAGACTTTGATCTTGAAGAGGCATCCGACACAAACAAGGTATCTAATCCTTGTGCTTCTAGTAAACAAAAATCAACAATTTGGATTCATTTTCGGATGGAGTTAAATAAGGAGAAGGGAAAAACTAATGTAATATACAATTATTGTGGGGCCAAGTATAAATACAATGTTGATAACGGTACTTCTGCCATGTGGAAACATTTGAGAATGTGCAACAAATATTCTCGCAATTTAGACAAGAAGCAAAAATTGTTTGCAGCACGTAGAGTGGACATGAGTCACAAGACTGAAGTGACAATGGGATTAAGAGATACTAGTACTAGTAGTGCTAGTTATTTATCGACATGGAAATTGGATTAGGATTATTGTACGCAAATGCTTGTTCTTATGATTATAGTTAATAAACAGCCTTTCTCTATGGTTGAACGTGTTGGATTTTGAAATATTATCAATCAGTTACAATCTCTCTTCAATCATATCTCACGATTTATAGAGTCTAGAGATTGCATGAAGCTGTATCTTTGTGAAAAAACAAGTTTGAAGACTTGTTTTCACAAGCTTGATTCTATGGTTGCATTTACAACTGATATATGAAGTTCAATTTAAAATTTGAATTATTTATGCATGACCGCGCATTTTATTGATGAAAACTGGAAATTGAATAAAAGAATCATCAACTTTGTGGTGATGCATAGTCACAAGGGCAAGGATATTGGAAAATGATTTAGAAATGCTTCTATGAATGGGGATTAGAGAAAAAAGTATCTACAATTATTGTGGATAATGCTAGTTCAAATGATGTTGCTATTGATTTTTTGAAAGAGAAACTTTCAAGAGAGAAGTTATTAATCTTAGATGAGATGCACAACCCATATATTAAATTTGATTATGAGGGATGATTTAATTGAGGTACGTGATTCCATTACACGTATTCGAAATGTTGTTAGGTATGTGAGAAGTTCTCCCATGAGAGCTAAAACATTTCAAGATTGCATTGAGAGTGTGAAGATCACTTACAAATGTTTGGTTTGTCTTGATGTCACAACTAGATGGAATTCCACTTATCTCATGCTAGACACTGCCTTAAAGTTTAGAAGAACTTTTGAAAGGATGGAAGAAGATAATCTTTCTTTTTCTTATGATCTTGACTTTGATGCTCATAAGCATGAAGATTGTGAAAATGCTAGAGTTCTTTCTATATTTTTGAAGAAATTTTGTGATGCTACTAACAAGATATCTAGGATTTTGTATATCACTGCAAATGATTATTTTGAGGGGATATCTACTTTATACAAAAATCTGAAGCATGCAAAAAGGGCTGTGGATCCGAGATTGAAAGTTATGGGTACGAAGATGAAAGAAAATTTTGACAAATATCATAGAAGTTTTGACAAAATAAACATGATAGTGTTAGTTGCTGTAATTCTAGATCCAAGAAAGAAGCTAAATTATGTGCGTTATTCTATAAATTAATTTATGATGATAGTGCAAAGGTTGATGAGATGTGCAATGAGGTGAGGATTGCCCTTGAAGGTTTGTTTAACTTTTATGACGAAGTCTTCTCGTAATTCTTGTAACAAAGAATATGGTAGTCAACTTTTGAATAATAGTGGTACTAATTGGGATCTTGATAGTCATGAGGAGGATAACAAAGACATATGGGATGATTGCGAATTAGATTTCGATTTGGAAAAGACATATGAAAGCTTTTTTGATGAGGAGAAAAAAGTTTCAGAAGGAAATTTATCGAAACTTGATCGGTATTTTAAAGCCAAACGTGAAGAAGGTCGTGATCTTGATTTCTTGATGTGGTGGAAAATTGCTGGTCAAAAATTTAAAATCTTATCTTTGATGACTTGAGATATTTTAGCTATTCATGTAATCACGATTGCTTCAGAGTCAACTTTTAGTATATCAGGTCGTGTGCTTGATGGCTTTCGGAGTTCTTTGACCCCAAAAGTGGTGGAGGCTTTGATTTGCACACAAGATTGGTTGAGAGCGATTGCTAGCCGATTGATGTTGAAAAATGCATCGAGAATGCGACAAAGTTTGAGTGTGGTAAGTTGGATACATTTTTTTATTTAGTTATTCTTTTGTATACTAATAATTGAATGCTTCATTTGATATTATATTTATATTAGATATGGATGATGTTCACTTGGAGCTTACCGGTAAATAGAGTTGATTCAAAGGTAAGCATATCTTTTGTTTATAAGGATATTTTATGCCCTTTTTTTTAGTCCAATCCGATTTGACTGTGCATGTGCTACTATGACCAGTTCGCCCTGCATTTTCTGACCATCCCTAATTCTCTTGTAATAAATTTTAGAGCTTGATATGGACTTGTTCCAGAAGCGCATAAGGTTATCTAGGGGTGATATGATTTTCTTATTCATTGACTGTAATGGTCTCTTTCAACTTAAAACACCATCTACTAATTTAGAATTACAGTGAATGTGGAGCTTGCTTAATTTGTTTGCAGAAGTGATGACTCAATGACTCATTGTATTAGTTCCCAATACTGATTAGAGAGGCCATGTGAGTATCCTACTAAGCGTGACACTGTGATGTTTGTTTTGATTACATGGAAGAAAATTGATGGGTCCAGGACTTTGCAATTGCTTGCTCTGAAATATCTGAAAAAATTGACATCTCCTTTTGTGTCTAAAATAGTTGAGGATAGGATTAGCCTCGATGCATTTATGTTATGCATTGAACCCATTTGTATCAAGGTATAACTTGCGCTATGTTGACTTAATCTCCTGTCAATGCTTGTTACCAACACATATAAACGAGGGAAACCTCATATGCTATTTGTTGTTGGAAATTGATCTGCTTTCATCTTGTTTCTACCTGTCAAGTAGCTAAAAGAGGAACTATTGAATATTACAACGACTATTTGGAGCCTGTTTTCAAAATAGTTGATAGTAGCATAATGTAAAAAAAATACTATTTTGCTTTGTTCATTGTCCTAAACCTGCTACAAATTATTTGCTTTTGATTGTCCATGATTACAATGAAATGTCTATAACTTATAGGCCTTTTCATGCAGATAAGCAAATGCAACTTATGATATGAAATATGGTGTGAAATCAGTTCAGGTAACGTTTTAAACAAAAGGTCTTATGCCAAATTTTGGTAAAAGACTGATGTGTTGAAACTAACTCTCATTACTTACTCATTGTCTCCATTACTAGGGTGGTGGAAGATCTTCAGCAAGAGAAATAATTGGAAGAGTTGCATCAAGGGCAATTGCTAAAAATATTCTTAAGGAATTATCAGGAACTAAGATGCCTTCATTTTGTGTGTTTATTGATTTTTTCTGTGGCGATTCAGAACTTGAACACATTTTCTTTGATTTTTTGTTGGTTGGCATATTTTCCATAATGGTTTCTAGTAGCAAGTGAAAAATGTATTAGACTGGAGAAGTTTGTGAGTAAGTTATGTTCAATTCAATGAGAGCAGTGCTTTCATCCGTTCCTTAATTCTTCTGCATTTGTGGCTTTCTAGATGTTGGGTCTGGATGTTGTCTTTGAGTAATGTAGATGAATACCCACCTAGGAACCGGACCGAGCGAGAACTAGACTGGACCGCCCAGTCCGGTCCGGTTCGGTTCCCGGTCCCACATAACAGGGAACCGCCCGGGAACCGATCCCCATACAAGCTTATTCATGCCCTCAATTTGGCTGCGAAGCCCTCCTACCCATTTGTTGCGATCTAACCTCCAGGCGTTAGGGGGAGCATGATAGGTTTAGAGGCATTTGCTCTTGATTTCCTCAATCTCGAGCTTGAATTATCTCGAATCCATACCTCACGTGACATTTAGGTATTTTCATTTTTTCTAAAGTTTTTTAACAACCTAAAATATTTCTAGGAGTCGCCACTAGCCTAATGGGGCTAGCTAGAAACCGATCGAGACGCGGGAGTATCGTCTTGATCCCTACGCAACTAGAGATTCTAAGTTTGGGAACTTGTTTACGCTAACATTTCTATTAGCGCATTTTCGGTACCTAACTAATTGATTGTTCAATCTAAATTGGTTAAACGTCCTTGCTCATCATTTAAAGCCCTAAAGGTCATTCAAATTTACTAAGTGTTCATGCAATTATTCCTATAAGGTCATTTTCATGCGAATCTAGACTAAAGCGAAATTAAGAAAAGAAACTAACATGCGATTTATTGAAAGACGGTGCAAGAAATAAACAATCAAAGTATTGAAATACGATGCAATAATAAACAAATCAAATAATTAAGTGCAACTAGTTAGGACAAGAATATAAAATCCGCATACTCGTCGGCTAATTAAAATTACATGGGCTCTCTATAAACTTTACAAGATCAAGACTGGAATGGACATCGGCCTAATGACATCGTCTCCGTTAAAGCCACCTCCTCGTCATTACCACGAACCATAGTCCAATGGGTCTCAATTTCAGTGTTCAGACGATCACTCAATGCATTCAGTTAAGCAAATCATCAGCGATGCACATATCAAATTAAACAAACAATCTCACAGTTGACATGAAATTAAATCATGCAATTAAACTAACTCGAGACATTCTCATAAGATATCTATCGAATTGTGCATTGAGTCTAATCATGCATATAACAATCATAGACTAAGATGATGATGTAAGCAATTAAGCTAAAAAGCAAACAACAACTCACTTAATTGTCCATCGTTTCAATTTTTTTTAAAAAGAGTGACTCTCATTAATTAAACTAAACAAACTCTAATAATAGGTTTTGATTAATTAATCTAGGCCAATTTTAATGTTAGAATTTGACTTTTTTAAGTAAGACTAGCCTTCCTAAACAGAACTTCAATTTTTTATTTTCGGGATTTTCTTATAAAAATATTATTTTTTAGATTTTTTTATTTCTAAATATCACGATATTATTTTCTTATTATAATACTATAATGCTATAATATTAAATAGGGTCTGGGCCCTACCCGACGACGGATGGGCCAAACTCGCGGGTGCAGACCCACGAGTCAGGCCTTCCACGAGCAAGCCCGCGAATTACGGCTTTTCAGCCCAAATTCGCGGCCTCTATATTCACCTTTCTTATGGGCCGACTTCCCTACCAGCCCAGTCCAATCTATACCAATCTAAACCCCAGACTTCAGCCCATAACCATACAAGACTAATTTCGGCCCAAACAAACCTTGGCCCAAGCAAAATACATTCGCCTAGCCCAAGCAAAACAAAGGTCTCCCAGCGTGCATTGCAGTTCGAACCTTCGAGCGGCGACTTATGGCTCCGCCACGCGGCGGCCAAGCTGGGAGAAGGCTGTGATGATGGGAGCTCTGGGAATCCAAGCAGAGGTGGAGAGACGGGCTGAGCTAGGAGTTGGGATGATTAAGAGTGAGCGAGCTCAGGGCTTCCGAGGAGATGTAGGGCGGAGCTGTGAGGGTGAGCTGAGGGGGACCAGAGGTGATGAGGCTAAGTGGGGTGAGCCCCGGCGAAGACGAGCTGAAGCTGCAAGCGAGAGCTGTTCCGATGAGCTAAGGGCGTGGGCGAGCTGGAAGCGTGGAGGGCAGAGAAGGTGAGTTGAGGGTCGCGGCTAAGCTCAGGGAAGAGCAGCGACGGGCCGTGCAGGCGGCGAAGCTGGGAGATGCCGTCGAGCTGAGGAACGCAGCCGAGACAGAGAGAGGGCGAGCTTAAGGAGATGCGGCGAGCTGAGGGCGGTGATGAGGCCGGCGTTCGACGAACTCCCCCTTCCTCCTCTACCCTTTTTGCGTGTGCCCCCTAGATGAAGAAGAACTACCCCCCTCCAAAAAAAGAAGAAAATCAAAATGAAGAGATAAGAGAAAGGGGGATGGCATGGGGGCAGGTCTGCAGGGGGAAACGTGTGGCAGAAGAGAAAAAGAAAAGAGGGGGAAAAGTCAAAGGAGAATGGGGGAAAAATAGGGGGGCTCGGCGCATGGGGAATGGAGAGGAGAGAGAAGAGGGAGAGAGAGAAAGTGGGATGTTATAGGACCGGTAAAAATAGGTGTCAACACCATTATATAGTACTTTTTATGAATTTTGCCTACATTTGCATCATCATATGTACGCCATCAAGAATTACCCTTTTGATGCATAAAAAAAAATACTTTTTCCAACTCATTTTTTGTATGGCAAGTTGATTCCTCTCTCTTTTTCTTTTCATTCGCAAATTGTCTCTCTAAATTGGTAGTGACTTAGAACATTTTTCACATATGATCTTAAGTTGTCGAGTCTATCTCCAATCCAAGTGGGAGGCAAGAAAGGTCAAGTATGGTTTCCAATGTATCTCCTTTTTATTAAATTAATGTCATTAGGCTATCTAAATAAAATTAGGACATTTTTCACAAATAGTTGTTATTTTCACAATATTAATCCTAATTTTAGCCAACCCAAATATTTATCTCGTAATATTTTTTTGTAACAGCCCACTTCTAACCCCTTTTAGAGGTTTATCAAGTGAAATTATGAGTTAGGTTGAGGCCGAAGAGCCCCAGGAATTTTCTCAGTAATTATCATAATTTTCATGTAGACGTCGGCATTACCAAAATTTAGTTTTGATTTTCCAATTTTATTTATTCGTTTTTTGACCCCAAAAATAGTTAGTTATATTTTTGGGAGGCTTTTCTGAATTTATGGGATTTTTCCGGATTTTATTGGAATTTTTATAAATTATTTACTATTATTATATTATATTATGTTATTTTAATAATTTTTATTCCAAGGTTGACCAGGTCAACATGGGACCGGTCCAACCCGTTAGTCAGACCGGTCCGATCATGCGTGAACCGGCCTAATCCCACGCAAACTAGCCTTCCTCCCCAAATTTCTCTTTTTCTATTAGCTATTCAACGAGCACCTATCATGCATCACGTGAAATGGGCCCCACTGATGATTAATCACCAGCCACTAGCCGGCAAAGGCTTCCAGCCACCTCCCACGTGTCGTTGGCTGCCTCACGGCCAGTGGTTGGTCGCCGTTTGCCTCCGATCATGTCATCCCCTCCATTGAAGAACCCGAGCTCCCTGTTTTGCAACCGGTATGACTCCTCATCTTTAGACGGCCATAACTTTCAGCTCCGACCTCTGTTTGACGTACCGTTGGTGGCGTTGGAATCATTAAAATACCAGCTTTCATTTCCAACCAACCGCAGCTCATAATTCCTCCTGGATCTCAGCTAGTGGCCCTTGAAAAGTAATTCCACGGAGCTGTTTCTCCCCTATTTTTTCAGATTGCCGTGAGCTTCAAATGGTGAGTTCTTCCAATCCTTCGATCTATAGCCCTTGATGTCGCTTCCATTGAGTTCCTAGGTATCCCTTTATGCTATTTTAGACTTTGCCCCAATTTTGACCGTCCAAGCCCTAGATTGGCCAATCTGTTGATTCAGCGACACCCATCCTCCAATTTCACTTCCAATCAAGTGTTTGGACATTGTGAGTGATGTATGGGTGATTAATTGGATTGATTTGGTCCTAGTTCCATGATCTGAGGCTCGATTGGCTTGCCCATTTCACTGGTTTCGAACCGTCACCCTCGACAAGCCATTTCTTCCTCCTGCGGCCATCTCAGTTGCTGTGGATTGTGTCAAAAGACTCGTATGGAAGTCATCTATAAATCCCAACCAGTTTTGAGTCTTGATTTGGTCTGAGGAAGGAGAATCGAGCTCAAAATCGAACGAACCTCCTGCTCAACCCGGTTTTGGCCCAAATCACGTGGACCGGGTTTGATCTTGGGTCTGATCTCAAAATCGTCTCATCGTCCGTCTTCATCACCCAAGACCTTGGCTCGCCTCTTGGAGCCAAGAGGAGTCGCCGTAATCTTCATCGGAGCTCACTAGAATCTCGCCGAACTGCTGCTCAAAAATCGCTAAAGCTACCATCGTGATTCACTGAAGCTAGGCCATACAACCGCATAATCGGATTTGAGATTTAAGGTTCGTGTCGAGCTCGAGCACAATTGAAGCCTCGGAAACCGCATTGCCTTCAATTGTTGAAACCGTGCGAATTTAATGTGAGTAGGCTTCTTAAACCTTAATTAGGCATGTTTATTGTCTTAGTAGAATTATTAGACCAAATGTGTGGTTTTATGGTTTGATTGGGTGAAATCGGTCAATTATGACCGGGTATCGGATGTCAGGAACGTGTGGTGCAATGGAATAAGAGATCGTAAGGACCCATTTATAAATTGGATGTCTAGGAAGTCCAATTGGAGGCTGGCGGAACGACAATTAATGGAAGTTGAACTATGATATAGTGATGAGGCAGGAAAGCTAGTTAGGGTCTCAGGCTGGTTGTTGACGACCTTGATTTATTTGCACAATTTATTTAATTATTGATAATTTATATAATCATTGCAATAGATTTTTATTGTGAGATGATTATGCTTAGTGCTAGGTGGCGACTAAGGTCTAGTAGACTCATGGATAAGATGAGCATGAAAGAGAGATTAACCAGGTGAGCAAGTGCTATAAAAGGGTAAGGAATGAATAAATTTTAGGTAATTGAGGAGACGTGAGATGCGAATAAGGACCCTAGGTTGATGGTAGACCTAATTCTGGGTAAAGGGGTCAGCTCACTAAGATATCCCCATATCTCATTCCACGCCCCCCCCCCAACAAAACCCTCCTTTCAGGAATTAAATCTTGGACCTAGAAGAATAGGCGTTCGTGGAGGAGTCAAAGGAGGGAAAGTCAATGGAAGTGGAGCCGATTGATGGAGATGGAGAGTCAATGAATGAAGATGAAATGGTGTCGGACGTGGACTTGAACTCAGATAAGGAGTCAGAGAAAGTGAGTGATCTGCAAATTATATACTGATTTAGTTGGAGACTGATGTAATATTATTTGTGGAAGGGTTGTATTTTATTACCAATTCACCTCGCTCTCGTTGTGATGTAGCTTTGGTTGTTAAGAAAACCATGATAAGGAAAGAGAAGAGAAAAATCAGGATCTGCCGCGCGCTCGGAAGGCGGGGCGTGACAATTTTAGTTCATGTATTAATTATAGTTTGAGCTTTTTTTGTTTCCTAAATAATACAAACTTCAAGTCGTGTCCCGAATCTAGCCCAATTCTTTTATGTCCAATAAAGTATCTCTCACTTTAATTGGTAGCCAAATCTAGCCAAGTTTCCTTTCAACAATGCCCTTAAAGATTCAAAATACATGTCATTCCCTGTGTACTTGAGGGAAACATGACAAGGGTTGGATTTCAGTATAGAATGAAACTTAGTGTTTTTAATGTAATGTAAAAACTTTGGGTCAGAATTGTGACTTGAGCCAAAGTTGGTGCCTTTTGTAAGTAAAAGAAAAGTTTGGGCAAAAATCAAGACTCGACCTAGAGTTGGTGCTTTGTAATGAGGAAAAAAAAAAGAGTTTTGGTGAAAATTGAGACTCTAGCTAAAATTGGTGCTCCTTATGGGATTTATCCCTATAAAAAGTAATAAATTTCAGCAAAATAAAACTGTCACCTTGCTTGTTCAACACTAGATTTTTTTCAAAAATAAATGGTTATTATTCTACTCTAGTAAATTTTGAAGAACGCAATGCTTGTTGTTTTTATTTTACCAAATTTAATGCAAGAAATTTCATATCTCTCTCCTTAATATTGCCGATCAGACAAAGAGCAAGCTAAGCTTACGAGTACAAAATTTTCAAAATCGGGCAATTCTCAATATGTTTCTTATGATTCGATCTAAGAAATAAATGATATTTATCTATTAGGTGAATAATGATCAAAGAGCATATTGATTCACTAAGTTACAATTTGATAAAAGTTTACAGGTTCTGTTGATTCAAAACTTATTATATGTTGATCAATCAAGTAACAGTATAGATTTGTTGTATTTCATGTTGAATTTATTATATCTTCATCTTTATAATTACGCACAAGCTTTTCTTTTGTAGAATTTCAATTATGTATAAGATGCGTAAAAATTGTCATAACAATGATATGCAATTATATTATTGGTTGGCAATAATTTTTTAAAGCATCAAAACATGAAAGTGAGTCTGAAATTAACATTTCATTCCAAGACATGGATCTTACTCAATGTTATTTTGTAGGACTTCTTATTTGATATAAGTATCCATGTGACGGGTAATATAAATTTTAGGTGTTTCACTTAACCCGACTATTCCATTTGATTTGATTTTTGATTCAGAAATTGATTTGCATTTCATATCTCGATTTGCCGATTATAGATGTGGATGATCCAAATATTGAATTGTTTGCATTTTTAATTAGTAAGTTCTTTTATATGTACAGGTAGAACGTCTAGAAATTAGGTAGAACTTTTTTGCATTCGTGTGTCATTGTCCAAACATTTATAGGTGCATCATGTTAATGTGCATATCATGTTATTATTCTTAGTTAATGTGTCTAATATGTATTTAAATATGTTTAAAATGTTTATCTGACCTCCTCAGCTGATTAAGTTAGCATACCCTCGTCCGAGCAACAAAGGGTGTGACGGAGATATCCTTTTGTCGGGCTTCAAATTCGTCGTGATTTATGGGGAGGAGTCCAAGATTAGAATGACCTTTCCAGTTGATTAACAGTGGAACTTGCGATTTTCATCAAAAAGCTTATCCTCTGAAGTGTCCCTTAGCTCATAAAAAAGATATTGTTGCCATTCTCAAAGTAGATATGACTATTCGGCCTCTTGGTCTTTACTCCAGCATGACGTTCAAATCTGTAGGGACCATGTATTGCACACTTCAACAGAAAAGACGAATTACTTTACGAAACCTCGATTCATACCGTCCCCTTCTGTTTTTCCCCATGACCAAATAGAAAGAGCAAAGGATCAAATAAAAATTCGATGCTTATTTGAGAGTTGTTGCATCCATTGCGGCTATAAAGAATCTTTGATCCTTGAGGATTGAGTAGAGTTTTGATTGTCTAGTATCGCCTCATTATTGGCAGTGACCTTAGTCCTCAAAGAACGACATTTCATTGCCGTTACCACCTATGGTTTAATGTGCATTGCGTCCACCGTTGCAAATCACATGTACCGGTATGTTATACTAATGAGCATTCGGCTCAATGGTGTTTGTCTGACTAGCTGCTGCTGACAAATGAGCCTCCTTTAAAGAGTTGACAGGCCTCGTTATTAGCAATGGCCTTCTCATCGGCAATAGCCATGATAGATGCATGTTCCATAGGTCCTTCGCTCTGCCAAAAGCGTTGATCTCTCTCCTATTCTCATAGTTGTGACCTAGGGTGAGGGTCAAGTCCAATCCTTCATTGCGAATACATCCATCGATGTGTTATTCCCATATTTAATCTGACACAGACTACCCAAAGACAAGAAGTTGCCATAATACTTGTTACAGCCAGCATTCCTCAACAATCTCCCATCATCGGCCTTTCTTAAAAAAATTGTCTGCGGCTTAGACACGACGATTTCAAAATCACAAATGTGATCGACTTTTGCCTTTAGGGTTTCGCCAAGATTGTGAGAATTAACTGAGGCATCACCTTGACATGCGTCCTTGAAGTCCTTCCTTTTCGCGCTCATAACACCAATACCTAGTGGTACATCAGCTATGCACAGATATTTCGAGTGCTTCAATGCAATTCCACCTCGAAGTTGGCCTATAGTTGACTGCTAATTAGAGGCTTTATCCAATAAATAAACACTTAACGGCAAAAAAATCTGTCCTGTTGGCGCCAGCTTCAATTGCTTGTTTCTTACTGCCTAACATTCCACGACAAGTCACATCCATTGACCACGGACAAACACGCTTCACATCATATATTGTGGGAGTATAACAACACAGTCCAACATATTTGCTGCATTGGTTGTCCTTTGTAATTGGAAAAAGTTCGTGGCCTAAGGTTTGAAGAATAATTAATTAAATTTTTTTTTTGTAGTGGGGATAGATGACTAATTGACAGAAATAGAATCCAAGTATCTTAAAAGTAAGAGAAGTGAGTGCTACAAAAGAATAAATTTTACTTTTTCTAGCTTCTACAACCAGCAAAAAAATCCTCATCAACATTCTTCGAAGCAAACATAAGATCTATCAAACTTAATCCCATAGTTAGGTAACGACCTTTTCACAACCTCTAGGTATACTTTACTGGCATTCGCTAGCATAATCCCAAACTTAAGCATATTATTCCATATACTGACTCATGAGTGTACTCATGACCTTCTACTTAGCCATTGTGCATTAATTCCTCGACACATTAACCCTCAAATGTTACTTCACTAACAGCTCGAATTGATGACTCTTAGTCTCAGGTATCGTCATGATAGTGTTGAAGAGATGCTTTAACAATCATGCACTTGTTACCCTTTTGTTTTAAAAAATAATAGAACAATTATGTTCCTCTTAAAATGACCAAATCTGAAATGAACCACTCTTCCGAGTCAATGTACCATAGATTTTCAATGAACAATTTACTTATGCACACATGCCTTTAATATTTTCTTAATTATCATACTTCTGAATGTAGAAGCTTGTTAGGTGGAGAGGACCGCAAATAGGTCTTCCATCAGCTAAGAGACAATTGTATTTGTCCTCTCTTCGCAGTTGCAGATTGCCAATCACATCCACGGGGAAATGAATGATCTGCCTTGCGTACTTGCAGGGCAGGAGTGACTTGATGGGCCCCCGGCTGTCCGATTTGAGATCGGATGGCTGAAGGCAAAAAGTACTTTTAAAGAAAAACCCTAATAAATGGGGACCATCCGATCTCAAATCGGACGGCCCCAAATCCAGTCACTTGCCCTGATCCGGATCCCATCCACAGTGGGTTGTTCTCATCCCTAGTCTGATATGGACACCAAGGACAAGAAGCTGCCGTAGTACTCGTTACTGCCAGCACTACTCAATAGTCTTTCGTCATCAGCCTTTCCCGAAAAGTTCCCTATCGGCTCACACATCACATTTGCAGGATTAAGAACGTGATTGACTTTTGCTTTTAGGATATCAGCAAGTTTGTGAGATTTCGCTGAGGCACCACCTTGACTTGCATCCCTGAAATCCTTCCTTCTGGCGATCATACTACCGGTAACGAGTGACATGTCAGCCATGTAGATAAATGGCGAGGACCTTGATACTAGTCCACCTCTAACTTGGCCTTGAATTGAGTGATAATTGGAGGTTTGGTCTAATGGATAAACACTACGCTGCAAAAGGTCTGGCCTGTTGACGGCAGCTTCGACTGTTAGTTTCTTGTTGCTCGATTTTACAGGACGAATTACGTCCATCAACCATGGATAGATGGCTCAGTCCAACATATTTGCATTTCTTGTCTTTGGTCATTGGACAAAGTTCATGCCTGAAAGTCTGAAAAATAAATGAATAACTTTATTTAGGGCTGAGAGATGACTAATTGACACAAATAGAATCCGAGTTTCTTAAAATTAGGAGAAGTAAATACTCCAAGCGCAAACTTACCAAAAAAAAAAATACTACAAGCGCAAAAAGTAATATTTCCCAAGCAGAACCCGTAAAACATTAACTCAAGCATACATTATAAATTGCTGCGTCTACTGAAGCCTCCATGATAGGGTAAAGGCAAGTATAGCAATTTCACGGAACAAAGACATCGCGTATGGTAGTATAATCAAACTAGCCAGATGTGCACATAGATACACGTACTGTCCATGATAATTAATATTCATATGGACCATGACAGCATAAAAATTCCAATAGCTACAGCACATTAACATGGCACTTCAAGCTTTATACAGACATGCATTGTGGTAAGGACATAGAAAGACATTGTTTTTTAAGCGAGATATTCTTTTCTCTTGAATAGCTTATTGATTTCTTTTCAGCACTTTGTTCTTTTTAATTGCACTGCAGGGCTAATGTCGAAGCCGAAAGCTCATTTTGTCTTGAAGAGCCTAATCAACGGTTTCTGGAAAAGCCACTGTCTCCTCTTGATACCATGACCAAGATCATATGGGAGCAAAACTGAATGTAAGATGATCTTCCAATTTTTCACTTGACTCATCATCAATGAGATTTCATGAAAGCATGGTTATGGTTAGCACCTGTAAGATGGCAGACAGATTTATTATTCATTAAGCTCTTTGAAACACGACACACGATACTGCATCTTGTTAACAAATTTTCTAGGTCACCAATTAAAGGAACTATGTATAGTAAGTCCATCTTTTCAGGAAATTTGAAACTAATAAGTGCGACAATAGGACCAAATTTGACATGAAAAAGAGGGGGCGGGGGAGGAGGGAAAAAACTGCTTACCTATCAAAAAAATGTCAGGTGTCCTAATGATACCATTTAACAAAATTCTCATAGCTTTCCTAGCTTTTGTGCAAGAAAGAAAGCGCCGGTACAAAGACAAGAAATGCTGAACATAGTCACAGCAATTACCTTTAGGCAATATCATATGCATGCCTTTCACTAATTCGGCATCTGAAATAGCATAACAGAATCATCGTGTTAACCAAATCAATTATTCATTTTGAGCATAATATATCAAAATCAACATGGAAATAAGACGTGAGTGTATGGCTTTTTAAGAAGAAGATATTTATGACTTACGTGAACTGTACTATCGACTTCAAAATGAACTTAGAGAGTTGTAGTATAGCAAAAAGAAACATGATGAAACTCTACTAAAGCTCGAGCATTTGAGCTTAGACAAGTATTTTCTCTATTATCTCAACCTTTATGTTTCTAGCTTCCCATATTCCTAGTTTCTAGCTTTTGATGGACTCCGAGGCTTCGCAAAGGTTGCTCTTCAAACTTGTTTAACAAAGGTGACAGCATACTCTTGACAATGATACTACAGTCAACACAGAGACTTCATGGATAAATGCAAATTCATAGCATAATCAGGCTTGTTTTCTTTACAAATACCTAGCAATGTAGCCCGATTGCAGATCCAGGCAAGCGTGAAAGTTGAAAAATATTCTGAATTACTACATTTATTTCGCCCTTACTATTTCAAATTCATTAGGGAACATAAATTACATTCATTCCTTAAGTGTATCCACAGCTATCGTTTTCTCAAGAATGTTAACTTCAAAAGAAAAGGTTAGTTCCGGTGACGTAATTTGAAAATGATCTTCCACAACCAACATGCAATGGTTATGTCTGGAGGTGAACTACGGCCATTTGGCGGTGGGGATGACATGCTGGATTGCTGCGTTGTATCATTATCCTCACCACCTTGTGTCTAGGATAGAGGACAATTTGACTTCCCAATTCGTGTGACACAACAACCTCTCACGTAAATTATTTTGATGCATGATTATGCAATTGGAAGTATTGTACGTACAAGTGCACTCATGGAACTTAAATGCAAAAGAAATTCAGTGCTACTATACCGCTACAACTATGCAAAAGAAATTCAGTGCTACTATACCCCTACAACTGCTGTCGTGTGTAACCTTGTTGGACGTTGGTCTTCCCTAACCCTCAGTATGCACATCCTGACCCTAGAGTAAGCACAAACCGACCTGTGGCGAGATCAGGGCTTGGCTGGTCCGTGATTTATTGGGCAATAGGAGGTGACGATAACCACCAAGCCTTTTCCTTCTAAATGGAGTCGGAATCATGGATCCTTTCTTGATAATTATCTCTTGTAAGGTATCCTGCTCCATCTTTTTAGACTTTCTCCTATCTGTTGTATCAGTCATCTTCATGACTTTGTCGAGCCTTCTCTAATTCTCTAGACTCCGTCTTCACATGTCCGAACCCTTCTCTCATCTTATCCTCTAGCGATACCACATCAACATTTCCTCCGTGGACAGATTTGCTTTTCTACCATTTATTGAGTATCTTGATCAAGGTCAAGAGGATCCATCAGGTCTTGGCAGCAAGGATAAAGCTTCCGAAAGTCTTTGTCAGTAGTTAGAGGTCTTCATTAGCGTAAGAGAGGGTTAGGTTGCATCCGATGAAAGTCATATGCATGGTTGGGAAGTAGATCTTTCAAATCCCTTGAGATGTACCTTATAACATAGGGTCTAGTAGTTCGAACCCAACGTGAGAAGGCATTTTTGAGCGTTTTGCTGTTGCAACAGAATAATTGTTTCTGAACCATCTACGCTAATGGTTGAGACGTCTTGTATATGACTCGTTCGTGAGAATTGATCTGCGTAATACTCAAATAGAGAGAGGAACACGTTCCATTAGGGGTTATACTTGAGAGAAAACACTCTTATGATCATCTATTCATTCTTGTGGATTTTGGACCATGTCTTCTTGCAAACAAAGTTCTGTTCACCAAACCACATGATTCTATGTACTCTCTGATCTCGCTGCTCCTGATGTGCTTTAAACAAATGCCTTCAAGGTACAGGAATTTACTGCTGTAAGGCTTGATCCTCTGCTTAAATTTGGTCAGTTAGCCACCTCAGAACGCTTCCTTGACGAATTATATAGATGAGCTAGAATAGTATCAAATCAAGCTAGACCCAAACACAGCTTGCTTTCTACTTTCAGATAAAGGAGCATCAACTACTCAAGGACTGATATCATAAGATCTCTTTAATGCTTTTCTCTCATTGAGTGATTAACATACTATACTTACCAGATTCACAGGGGATTAATCTATTTATAAGCAGTCTCTCATGAAGAGCACGGATGCATAGAGACGGACTTTTCTTGTAGTTTCAAACTGCGATTAACTGCTACTAGAATGCTTCCATTCCTTTGACTGTGTCAGCGCTCATTAGATCCTCCTGATGGAGGAATCACGAACGACGACTTTGCTTCAGTTTTTTACCATTTTTTCAGTTAATTTTACTTTCTGATCAAATGGGTAGTCTAGAAGATGGAATTGTCACGAAAGCACCTAAGCACCATAAATCCAATATGAAATTGAGCAATTAATAAATGGCTTACAGACATTATGGTTGTCTTCACATCATATGGGTTAGTGTATCTCACTAATGGGGCTTCTTGGTGCCACTCACCATAATGGGTGTGATGTCTTGGCAATTTAAGTGCCATGCGAAGATCGGAGTATCTTTTTTCTTTGCTGGCCTATGAAAAATATGGGTTAGCATGGTTCCATGTAAAAAGGGAACCTAGGAACAGGGCCAATGAGAACCGGTTAGGTTCTAAGTTCTAAGGAATGTAGGGTAGGTTATAGATTTCAAAATTTGAGGAACCTATTCCAATAGATAGGTTTTAGGTTTTTGGACTTTGAAGCTGGAACTTAGACCCTAGAACCTAGAACCTAAAACATGTTTTTTTGTTTATATTTTTGTGCGATCCTATGATATTCCATGGTGTCGATGATGAATAGTTATTTGAAATTACTAGTATGAACTTTCATTGTTAGCGATATCCACGACCGAAACTTTTCTTTATTAATGTTTCACATTTTTGTGTATCTAAATATGAATTGTAGTCAGTGAATTATAACAATAATTAGAAGCAATGATGTATTATAATTGTTCAATTATGAATTCAGATGGAAAAGTTAGATCTTGGAACCGACCACAAAACCTGTGACAGAGTAGGTTTTAGGTTATAGGATATGTAAGGTAGGTTCTAACTTTCAAAAAATAGGGAATCTATACGAACATGCAAATTTTAGATTTCAAACGCAACCTGTAAGAAACTTAGAAATGTTCACTCCTAATGACAAATCCTAGTCCATCTGCCGCTCAGATTTCTTTGCTAGCAGTTGGGTTAAATAGAAAATAGGTTGAAGCCTAAAGAACAAACATTTCGACTTAAACTCTGTTCGTTTCTCGAAAAATATAACATTAAAAAGATATTTTTTAGGAACCTATTTTCCTGAAAAATGACAATATTTTTGGGTGTTCGCTTTAAACTTAATAAATTATAAACTATTGAATTTTTTATTTTTATTTTTGTTTTACATTTACTAGTCGTCGACCACGAACCTCACTAGGCCTCAACTAACTCCCGGCTTGCCATCAAAAGTCACAAACTCACCAATCCAAGGCAAGCCTTGAGCTCGCCTCTAGATAATGCGAGTTTGCTACAAGAGGCTGACAGCTCGCTGCTAGAGGCCCCCCAGCTTGCCGGCCTTGGTTAAGATCGAGGTACACTGCTAGAGGCCACAATATTTAAAGATAAACAAAGAAAATGTAAAATATTTTCCCCTTTCTAAAAAGCGGAAAACATTTTCCCCACTTTTGAAGGTGTTGTTCCATTGATGGAAACTATTTTCTTTAACTATTGTATTTTATGTGAAACGAACGACAGAAAATCCGAAATATATTTTTCTAAAAGTTATTATATTTGAAACGAATGGAGCCTTTATTGTTAGAAGAGGACGGGAGGAGCTTCTGCCGGAAATACAAGGAAGGTAAATGATATTCTCTCTCAATCACAGAATTGCCCGGACGACATAAATGCACGGGCTAGAGCAAAACAAAACACAACTTCTCATGATGCTAACAAAGTACAAGAAACATTTCAATCCTGCTTCGACAATAAAATTATGAAAGACACAAACAAGACCTTTTTTGTTACAACGTAACAAAGCCAGCTTCTCTCTATCACGCCTGACGAAAAAGACAATTATTCTTGCATTCCGCCGAATTAAACAAGATTAACGAAAGAGCCCTAGAAATCGGCAGCCGGAAGAGGCTCATGCGCGTTGTCTCCGATGAAAATGTTGTCGTACACGAGAGCCGCGATAGCAGCGCCGACGAGTGGGCCGAGCCAGTACACCCAGTGGTTGGACCAGGACCAGCTGACCACGGCTGGGCCGAAGGAGACGGCCGGGTTCATGGACGCGCCGTCGAACGCTCCGCCGGCCAAGATGTTGGCGCCGACTATGAAGCCAATCGCGATGGGCGCGACGATCCCCACGTTGCCCTTCTTCGGATCCACCGCAGTGGCGTACACGGTGTATACCAGGCCGAAGGTCATCACGATCTCCAAGACGAGCGCGTTCCACACGGAAACGTCGGAAGAGAGTGAGAACGCTGATGTTTCCTGCACTCAAACAATCAAAATGGCTTCTCAAGAATTTCTCTATCGGATTTTGAAAGACACGTGTTACGTGAGTGATTCTCGGAGGAGGGTTTGACTGGACGCACCATTCCGCCGGTGGCGAACTTCAAGAGCAAGCAGGCCACGACCGACCCGAGACACTGCGCGATCCAATACAAGATGCCCCGTAGCAAGGTTATGTTCCCACCCAGGAACGCCCCGAACGTCACGGCCGGGTTCACGTGGCCGCCCGATATGTTCGCGCCAACCGAGACCGCGACGAACAGGCCGAACGCGTGAGCCAGCGCCGCCGCCACCAGACCCGACGGGGTAGTCGATCCGTCGTCGGTGAGTTTGTCTGACGAAATGACGCGAATTCACAACTCATAAATATACCCATGCAAGTTGGCCACTATTGGAATGAGACTTAATCGGGCCAGACAGCATGAAGAATGAACTCAAAAAGAATACGATGACTTACTGAAAGCCATGCCGGATCCCTCGCCGGCGAAGACAAATATAAGCGTGGAGAAGAACTCGGCGAGCGCCGCTCTGAGCGCATCTGGGTGGCTCGCCTCTCCCGGCGTCCCGACGGCGACCCTGTAGATTGCCATGTTCTTTCCCTCTTCTCTCACCTCCTCCCGCTCTCTCAAAGTGCCTACTTCTCTCTCGATTCCACGGTGACTGGTGAGTGAACGTGCTCACTCACGCTCACTCTCTCTCCCTTTATAAACCACCTAAGTTGACGGCGGTGGAACCGGTATGGCCAGTTGCCGGTAAAAGAATAGAAACTCCCGCGCACGAGGCCTAATGAACCGTGCGGGGGTGTCCTTGAGCTTCGCGTTCCTCTGTGTAAGGGAGTCGGTGGCTTTACAGCTAATGACCGCGACGTGTCACCGGCCTCGGCGCTGCCACGTGTGGGACCGCGATGGAACTTGGCTGGATTGTGTGGTCAGATCGACGGCCGACCCATGACGTGGCGGGACCCGGTCGGTGATCACGTTTGCGATGGTCGGCGAGCCGTTGGATTATCGAACCGCCCTTCCCCTCCCCTCCCTCCCCTGCCCACCCTTTGAACATTTCAAAATTGGAAACGAGTGGGAGAAAGGGCGGAGACAGGGGTTGGGGATTTTGCTCGTCGCGTTCGTGTGTGGGGGACCACATGGATCGCGGGAAATCACGGGCCGTCCACATCATCACGCGCCGTCCAAAAAGGTGGGGCCCCACTTGGTATAATGGACGAACGTGATGGAAAAGGGCTCGGCTTCGCCCTTGTTGTTGGTGGGAAGTCAATGATTGGAGAGCAGAGAATTTCGCGGGACGTTTTCTTCTCCACCGGAAGAACACATGGGAGTTTGGTTGGAGAGGCAAGCAGGCTCGAGTCTCTCTATCAGCGCAAAAGGAAATCAACAGAGGCGTTTGGTAGGTAAACGAAAAGTGTGTGAGCTTAAAAGAAGAGCATGATTGATACTATGACGATTCGATTCGACGAGGATAAGGAGTGATCGTCGGGATTAGAAAGTTTAAATAGGAAATGATTCTTGACAGAGTTCTAGGATAGCTAAGGAGATAAGACTGAAATGAATTGAACTGTGTACCGAACGATGGGAACGAGATTGTGAGATATGTATGTATGAAAACCAAAACCAACTCACATAAACACTTTTTAACTCAAAATTTAAATTTGGACCATCCGATGTCCTAGTGGTGAGGTGTCAAATATAAATTGATCTCTTTTTTTAACTCTAGAGGATCTCAATCTTTCCAGAATAATGAACGTTCGAAATTCTACTTCTATTATCTTTTTTTTTACTTAATCACGTGCTATTCACTTCCGGAAGCACTGTGCAATCCTTCATTATCAGCAGAAGGAAAGTTTTGCACGGATAGCCTGACGCATCATTTGATTGAGTGATTGATGAAGGATGCAACATATGGAAATCAACCCATACCTGTTGCAAAAGAAACTTGTTTGGCTCCATGTGAAGGGACATCGACATGTGAATCCCGCTCTTTGTTTGGAAATGCGTACGACTCTGAAGATCTCCAGAGTATTGAGTAGCTATCCTTAAACTAGATAGAACACTTTAGAAGCAAAATCAATCATGTGAAGGGGTTTCTTTCGTAAAGAAATTTGAACTTAGCCAACCTATGGTGCTTGTTTTGTTCACGAAGAAATCATAGGACGAAAGCCAAGAACCACAAAAAATGAAGAAGAGTAAGCACATGAAGAGGATAAGTTGTGCGTTATTACATTTGGTGATCTTGTAAAGTTGCAAGACGGCAAGCCCCGGGACAAAAAGGGGATGGATCTGTGGTACAGCCTCTCTTCATGTGGGCTGTTCGTGCAGCACAGAGTTCGATCTTAGACACGAGTGCAGTTATTACTCTTTGTTTCTCCGCAACCTCTGTAGAGTTTTGGCGTGCAATTCCCCACGTTGGATCACGGCATGATTGAGGCAGATGAGCCGGCTCTGTTCATGCACATGGTCAGCCAAGTTGATCATTCGTGATCCCAAGAGTCATGGAAATTATAGAATGGGATTCTTATGGTACGATTAAATCTTTCATTTTTATTCTATGACGTTTTGAGTTCTGCTCTTGCCTTCTTTTGAGTTAATTATCAACCTACTACTCAATATGAAGAGGACTAGCAAAGCACTTGTCGTCCGCAAGAGAAAGGTTTTTCACGAATAGCCTTATGCATCCTTTGTTTTTATCATTGGTGAAGGACGTGACATATGGGGAATTAACCCAAATCTGCCGGTAAAGGAACTTGTTTGGCTCCATGTGAAGGGACGCCGGCACGTATATCCCATCCTTCGTTTAGAAACGCGTACGGCTAGGAAGATTTCCCGAGTATCGACTAGCGATCCTTAAACCAGGCAGAATGCTTCAGAAGCATGAATCAATCACACGACCAATCTTCATTTCCCGAAAATCTAAGACTAGCCAAGTAAAATATTTATGTGTGTGAGAAGTAGGACTGATCATAGCTGAGAATTAACACGAGATCCATCTTCTTGCCGTGCAAGATTTGACAATATTTCATAAAATATATAAGTCCACATCTGTCCACTCATGACGGAGAGCTTTCATGTACAGTAGGGAGGCTAATCAATCCTGGCGTGGGTGCACTAATGGTTGGCACTATTGGTGGAATGAGACTCCAGATTATGCCCAACTGCGAAAGCTACAAGGCATGTTCAGGACGACTTCGTCGCACCTCTTCTGTACCCTTGCGGCCAGAAGAACTTTGTCGGCGACTCCACAAAGTTGGGTCTAGTAGTTTCTGAGGGGTTGTACTTCTTAAAGTTTGTAAAAATTATCTTATTGGGAGAGAAGTACCATATATACAAGAACCCTAACTTTTCAACAATACATAATAATAATAACAACACTAATCATAATAATGAACTTATAATGACCATAGTTATTATCATTGTCCCATATTTTCAAGGTTATATACCCAGAAGGAAACATATAGCAACTTTTCTAGAATTATGAAACAATAACTTTTAGAATTATGATGTCATTATATAATAACGATAGAACGTATACATATAAGATAATAATCTCAATGACGACAATTGTTGTCGCCATCGAGGTCGACGTACGGTGAAATGCAGTAGTTCTAATAGTACAAATATGGATTTTTGCCATCTTTTTTGCGTTATTCCAATGACCACGACAATCTCGGGGTAGTTTTTCCCAGACGAATTCATCTTCGGTAGCACGGTGCTTCTGAAGATATGTCGCCCGACACACATGCTTTGACCCGGAACTGTCACAGCCCCGTTCCAGCCGCCCCAAAATGGGACCCTAGAGCTTCATTTTCTGGTGGTCTACGTTTATCTTGTCCCGCATGTCATGCCACACAATTAAGAGGAGAGAAACAAGCGTGGGATGGATTCATTTGCTTTCGTGCCGACGGACTTCCTTCCGACGAATTCCATTTATTGGACCGACCATCTTCGGATTCCTCTCAGTGAAGAAAAGGAAAACTGTCTCTCGTGCTCGACGACCCCTTTTTGTCATGATTGAGTTTTGTCGCCCCCCTGCATATCTTCATCATCGCAATAAAGCCAAAGACTCTGATGTATGTATTCTCTTTCACGTAATCGGAATCTTCAAGATGAACATCTAGGGTGCGTTTCCTACTTTCCATCTCACAATCTAAAGCAGATTATTTGTCTGGTGATAGGTGGAATAGAATTCTTGTTTTCCTCCTTTTACCCGCATTCTAAGCTAATTAGTTTTGCACGTGAGTGGCATCCACAGCTTGATTAGGTCTGTGGTCTTACAGTGTTTCATTGGGGAAAACTATCCAAAAAGTCCTACACATATTGCACTTTTACCAATTTAGTCCTAAATATTTAAGTTTTGTCTCGGAAGGACCAAATTGGCAAGATTTTAAAATGTTTAGGACTGAATTGGCAAACTTTAGAAGTTTATGACTGAATTGACAAACGTGCAATAAGTTTAGGACTTTTTGGATTATTTTCCCTGTTTCATTGGATGAGTTTCAAAGGACCCAAAGATAAATAAGAATTAGAAGCGGAAAAACTATTCATGTCGATGTTGCCATACATGTGATGTGTATATTAGATGATGTAAGGATACAAAAGTATTTTGTATAGTTGATAACGCATATTTGCTATATGTTAATATTTAATTGAGGTGTTTTTGGACCATATAGAAGAGTAATCGATGCACTTGGCATTAGATGAAATCTTCTTAAATGCATGTGTCGGGTTTAAGCCAAAAGAGGAAGGAAACAGTCATCCCAAAAAAAAATTGTACGGTTAATTGAAAATATGTATCAAAATTTTAATGAGGAAAGTATAGTTTATGGTGCGTGTAGATGCTTAAAATTTCTCCTTTTTTTAATCCAAATATATTTCATGGATATTATAAAAAATTCAATCAATAGTTTTTTTTTTGGTCAAAAATCAATAGTTGAATAATGGAAAGAAAATGCACTTGGCCTAAGTGGGTCCTAATGTAAAGATTGATTGCTTATCCTTCACCAACTTCAGGGGCAAGAAAGGGAAATTAGAGATTATAATATCATCGCAAACTCTTGCACTCCTTGGCTAAATGAGTTGGTCAACCAATTTTCGTATGTTTAGACTGGTCATAAAGCCGTGCCATTGGCATGAGGATAATAATGCAATTTTGTTAAGATCAAAAACTTTATCATGAATAATCTTTTGATGTATGTCTAAGAGGGAGCATGTGACAGCTAAGCAATGAGCTAAAATCTGTATCTGCAAATGTTTGGTATTTTTCAACAAGCGATCATTAAAATGTACGCACTTCTTGTTTATATTAGTGAAGAAATTATAATTAAAAAAAAAGTCTCAAACCTAACTTAATTGTATTAATAAGTCTTAAATTTTTTTTAAACCAATTGAGTTATAAGCCTTTTGTATTTGTACAAATTCAATCTATCCAAGTATTTTTTTTTTACTAGCCAGCACTAATATTGACAATTTTAAAAAAAAATTTATAATTTATTTATTCTTTTATCTTATTTTTCCCTTTTTCTTTTCTTTATCTTTTATTTTTCTTCCTTCCTTCTTCTTATTTTTCCTATAGCTAATCACTGGACAATGAGTAGCCAGAGGTGAGAGCTACTTAAGTTAACCTCGTTGGCCCCCACGTGAGCCTCACCCATCCCTGGCAAGGCTAAGGCAAGACACAACCTCACTGAATCTGGCAAGTCGAGCCTCACATATACTAGGGAGGCCTAAACCTTACCAGCCTGGTGAGCAACTCGGTGAGTCACCGTTGCACCGAGCCCTGGCAAGGGTTGCCCTCGTCTTCACTAGTCCTAGTCTCTAGTCGATTGCCAAGGCTATGTGAATAGCTGGAGTAAGATGAAAAAGCAAAGAAAAAAAAAAGGAAAGAGAGAAAATAAAGATAAGTAAATTTGAAAAATAAATTACTAAATTATTATTAAATTATTCACATGAGTACTAATAACTTCACATCAATGCTAGACAATCAAAATTGATCGGATGGATACAATTAGTACAAATGAAAAACGTTTACGACTTAATTAACAAAAATTAGCACTAAATTTACGTAATTACGAATGTTTAAAAATTTTGTAGTACTCTTCCCGATAGTGGGCATTTTTTTCTTTGATCTTTTGAACAAAGATGCTCTAATATTTCAAACATAAAAAAACCTACTTTTCATTAATTTATTATTCTTTTACTTGGTACATTTCAAAGCACATAAATGGCTAAGATGCAATTTTTTTTTTGTCTAAATGATAAAATTTTTTCAATTCCATATTTATTTTACTCAAAATGACAGAAATGATAGTGTTTATCTAATCCCCCAAACTTTAGAAGCTAAAAACTTACGGCTTAGCTAAAGCAACATATTTACTTCTTACTACTTAAATCATTTAAAATAAAATAAAATTGAAACAATAATATCTAAAATTAACTTAATTTGAAGTTAACTTATAAAAACATATAAGTGGTAATAAGTCCATAAGGTTCGATTTATCTTTTGAAAAGAGAAATTGGTACTGGATACGAAGATGTAGTCTCCGGTCTCAACTTAGGCATGATAAAAATCATACGAAAATGTCATTTGAAAAATACGACACTTAGTAAACAAATCCACATAATCAAAATGAAAAATCTAATTGAACTTTTAATTAAGCGAATGATACTCGGACTCTTCCTTTCTAATCTTTCTATAGAAGGGCTATGAAGCGAAGCAACAACTTCAATATTTTTAGGCCGCATTTTGTATGTCCAATTCAACATATTTTTGTATTGGCATTTTCTATACTCAATGTAACAACCCAAACATATAAAAATACCGACACTACCAATACAAAGAAAAATAGACGTTTAAAAATATGTTTCTATGCTGTCCATGTAACTAGTTTGAATTTATCAAAGATGGTCCTGGTTGTGCATAGCATCAAAATTTTCCAACAAAAGCATTAGGCCAGAACAAGTTAAACAAACCGCCCAAGCCGCGATATACTACGAACACTGCAGAACTTGTGGCGGAGGCCTTGTATAGAGCGCTTCTCAGTAGCACCTGCTAGCTCGAGAAGATCACGTCGAATTCGGAGTCCTAGCCTGAATGAACAACGGCGACAAATCCTCTCGGGCATGGTAACCAAGGGCAAATTCTAGACCCAGCTG
This sequence comes from Melaleuca alternifolia, assembly GCA_019926035.1. NCBI lineage: Eukaryota > Viridiplantae > Streptophyta > Magnoliopsida > Myrtales > Myrtaceae > Melaleuca > Melaleuca alternifolia. The sequence continues at coordinate 2,130,030 of JAGKPW010000053.1, forward strand.
AGCAGCTATTAAGACGCAAACGCGAGAACTAAACATTGAACCTCCATTCGGGTTCATGGGAGTGGGAAATCTATAAGATAGTCTTTCCAGTTGAACCATGGAATTCACATTGAGCTTGAGAACAATAATATTAACCAGGACAACTGGGAGTAGACAGCCTTCACTTTGCCTCTCTCTCCATCTATAATCATTCTATAGCATGCACAAAATTGGGAAAGATACACAGCAAGAAACTATAAGAACCTTAGGGAAAAAAGAGAGAAAATCAACAAGAAAACATACCTCATCCTGACTAAAATCACCATATCACTCTTTTACCAATAAATTAACAAATCGATCTGCCCTGGAGGCTATTTAGGCTTTTATACAATGGTGCTTGCCTCCAAAAGAATACGCACCTAACCTGAGCCACATCCTCAACAAGCCAACTGCACACCTAAATATGTATTCTCCCCAATATTTTGACAATTTGATCATTCCTGCTCAGCATTTATAAAAGCGTAGGCCATTTCTTTCATCCAAGTGCTTTGTGGAATGCCATCAAACATTCTGAGAAGACCGAGCCAGCATCTCCAGCTAATCTCCACATGCTTTTTCTCTCATCAGCATATCCAGCAATTGGAGGGGAGGATCGAGAACTTTTGATGAGCAAAACTACAATCTGCATAAACCCCCACTGCTACTGCTAAATAAGACGGTGTTGACGCAAACCCTTCCCGAAGTGAGGTTGCATCAAACGTACATACAAACCATTCTTGGACATCAAAGAATCATGTGTTCCTTCTTCCACAATGCGTCCCCCATTTAGAACTACAATGTTGTCGACATGCCGCATCATTGCAGCTCTATGGGCTATAAGAATGGTGGTTTTGTTTCCCATCACCAGTGTATCAAGAGCCTCCTGCACCACCCTACTTGACTCAGATTCAATGGATGAGCTAGCTTCATCTAGTAACAATATGGGAGCATTCTTCAGAACTACACGAGCAATTGCAATTCTCTGTTTCTGTCCCGGGGTTAGATCAACACCTCTCATCCCCACATGTGTGTCATAACCATGAGGCAAGCTGCTGATGAAATGATGAGCATTTGCTATTCTAGCAGCCTCCTTCATCTCCGCTTCGCTTGCATTGTGCCTGGCATAAATGATATTTTCTCTGATGGTTGTTGAAAATATAATGGGTTCCTGCTGAACAAGGCCTAGGTGGTTTCTCAACCATCTCAAGTTGTAATGCTTCAAATCTCGTCCATCTAATAAAACCTGACCAGCGACTGGATCATAGAATCTTTCAATCAAAGATATTATGGTGCTTTTTCCAGATCCTGAAACTCCAACCACTGCCACAGTTTGTCCCCCATTTACCTTCAGACTGAAATTGCTCAGCACCAACACTTCAGGGCGAGTTGGATAACAAAAGTCAACATTTTTTAACTCAATGCTCCCATAGACATTAGGAGGCTTCAATGCTGCATTATCATCTGGCTCAATTTTAGGCGCTCGGTCAATTATCTCAAATACAGAGGTGAGAGATTTCCGTCGTTTCAATATATATGGAGCCAGTCCAAAAGGCTCCACTAGAGCAAATGTTGCAAAGGAGAAAACCATAAATAACTTCATGCCAGTTGGTGGATCCATATGTCCATTCTTAATCAATAATGCAGTGTACCACAGAAGAAGGGCATTGCAAGCGAAAAGGAGAAACTGTGAGAAACCAAAGGCAAAACCAATTGCCACTCCATGAAGAAAACTCTGCCTGAGTATCCTCTTTAATTGTGATCTGTACAGCTCCATGACTTTGTTACCAGCACAAAATGCAACAACAGTGTATATATTTCTAACTGCATCCTCAAGGACCAAAGATGCCTTTCGATGCATTTCCTGGATACCCCTTGAGAAGCCACCAAGCCATAGTTTCTACAAAACCAAATTTGGCATCTGATCAGTTATTCATGAACAAGAGAATAGAAAACATGCAGTGCAACAAATATACTTGGTGCTGATGATGGACAGGACACCAATCAAGAACAGATGCAGACACAGCGAGTAAAGAGATGTTTCAAAAACGCGGATGCTATAAGGGCCTGTTTGTTTAAGTTAAAGCAAAAGGTACTTTCCTGCCAAGACTAAAAAATTATTCAAATTCCAAAAATGTATGAGAATATTATAGTAAACCGTCGTGTTGACATTTATATATAGTGCAAGTTCGCATGTCACAGGTTAAAAAATTTCAAAGTGCGTTTGCTGCAAAATCTAAATCAAACAAAAAGTTAAGGGTAGAAGTTTATCCACACGCCCTAAGAGTGACAAAGGATAGATGAGAATACAACTAAGTTGCTAATCAAGAAGGTTGACACAAAAACAAACAGAACTACAGGGAATCTTGTTGACTATCATTGAACTTGAAAGAAGTGTGCACATCTAACCTAAAGAAAAACCAGGATAGAAGCCCAAAAATCATGACCAAAGTGACCTTTGACTAACAACTTGAACACTGCAGCTTATAGGAAATTAACAAATGCTTCATGAATTATAATCATCAAATCTGACAACTTGCAATTCTGTAATGATTTCATCACTTTAATGGATGTGCAGTCTACAGGATTAAAGACATGCCTACATCAGTGTCGACATAGCTTAACATAACTACGGCCCTTTCCCTTCCTTCCACATGTTTTCATGTTTCAAAATGTCTAAGACTCTAATCTAGACTGAAACATAAATCTGATCAAGGATATAAATTGTCAAGTGTTGACCAAATCAAACTTATCTCCAAAAGAATTAAATCCATCTTTTCATTAATGGAATCTCTTAATCGCATCTAGAGCTGCATAATAGTAAGTGGCTATCAAAGCTTCTTTCCCTTCCAAACATCAATTTAATGCAGCTGTGGTATCATCATCAGTAATAAAATACAAGAATAATGGAAAAAGTAACAAATGGACATATGTTCCACTTCCAGTACAATTAGATTTTAAGCACCACTCCATCCAGGTATATGATAGCAACAAAAAGGTGTCAAGCTTGACTAAAAGGATCATAACATCCTCTGGGGCCAGTAATTTACAAGAATCAGGGATATTGCGCTTCAAAAGGATTAGGGCTACTCAAAAGCTTAGGAATCAAGTCACTCTACGAGACAGGAGGGACTGAGTCAACTTGTCATGAGCTGACCAGGTGAAGAAGAAATACATAGAAGACAACTAGGATCAGCAGTATAACAAAAGAATGGGAGATGACCACCAAGTCACACAGTACTTGCACAAATGGATTTAAGATTGCAGGATTAACAGTTTAAAACAGGAGACCATCAAGATACATAAGAAAAAGTAGTAGAAAACTGAAAGTTACTCTTCCTTTCAATGGCAAGTGATGGTGAAGTTATATGAGAAAAATGGAGACAACAACATTAGATAACTAACAAACCTGTGCAATAGCTGAAACAGTAAGAACAGGCAGGGTTGCAAAAGCCACAAGTGCTAGTCGCCATTCTAACAGCATGCCTATAAGGATAGCCACAATAACAGCAGCACTGTCCTGTATAAATATGGAAAGACGATTACTAAAGGCAGCTCGGACAAAAGTAGCATCATTTGCCAAGCGCATGGACAAAGTGTCAGCACTATTCTCCTCTTCATCAAACCATCCAACTTCATTGCGAAGCATAGCTGTTTCAACAAGGTAAATGCTCATCATTTCATGTTATGAAATAATACATATAACATTCTGGGACAAGTCTAAGAAGAATGAAAAAGAAAATAAACTAAATGTTACCTGAAAACATCATCCTACGAACTCGTTCTGTCATTTTCTCCCCCATGATACCAAAATAGAAGTGCTGAAGAAAATTGGCCACCACAGTTACTATTCCCATGCAAGCTATGATCAAGCACCATTTATCAACCTCCTGCCTTAGATGAGGGCCTTCAGGAGGTCTATAGTATGCTGTTACTATCAAGGCGATTACATAAGCAAGAAGAGGATTAAAAGAGCCAAATATTGCAGCACCAACACTGCCTAATGCAGCATAAAGCCATTCTGGAAAACTAAGCTTTGCCAATCGCCACAGTGACGGTGCTTCCCCATGTGTTCTGTCCTTTGAATCCTTTAATTTTATTGGAATATCATCAGAGTGACTGTGGGGTCGACTAAATGTTTGAGAATGTGAACGCTCATTTTTCGGATCTGATGTCAGAAGGGGTGAAACAGGAGACTCGGGATCTGAACCATTCACTTGTCGTTGTACAGTCTGAACATCAATCTTTGGTAACTCTGGTAATCTCATCTCAAAACTATCCTGCCTTCTCATTGATGGCTCCTTATCCCCTGCATCTGTTGGGATACCATTTTCCTGCATATGCTCAGGAGGAGGGCTCCGAACTTTTGGTGATTCTTGCAAGCTATAATTAACATCTCCAGGTCGAAATCCATGAACGCCAGGAACCCGCTGAAGAGAGGGTGATTTCATCAGTTTGGGAGAGGAAGGTTCTTGGAAGCTATGACTTACTGAAGAATCCTTTTCAATTTCAAAAGCAGCAGGAGCTCCCTTATAATGTTTGACAGGCATCCTGAATTAAAAAAGAATCACTCATCATTTTGGACACTAGGCATCAGAAAGTTAATATCTTTTAAGTAAAATGTGTACCTCCTTGGAAGCTTTGCTGCTTCTTCACCTCTAAGAATATCAGCATAAAGACCATCCAGGCCTACTAATTCATCATGTGTGCCCATTTCAACAAGCTGTCCCTCCTCCATTACAGCAATGTAATCAGCATTCCTGATGAGGCTAAGACGCCGAGCAATGATTATAGTAGAGCGCCCCAACATGAGGAGATCAAGAGCTGCCTGGACAACCTTTTCAGCCTCAAAATCAAGGCCACCAGTGACCTCATCAAGCAGAAGAATTGATGGATTTAGAAGCACAGCTCTCGCAATAGAAAGTTTAATTTTTTGTTCTTCTGTCAATGATAAACCAGCTCTACCAATCTGCAATGAATACAAGCTCCTTTCAGATGGAATCAAAAGAGAAAAGAACAGCCATTTAAAATTCCAATTTACTTCAGCATTTCAATCATGGGTTCAAACTTCTACATTTTACCTGTGTTTCATATCCTTTTTCCAGTGAAGTGATGAAGGTATGTGCATGTGCAATTTTGGCAGCTTCCTCAATTTGATCCAAAGTAACATCCCGGCCATAAGCAATGTTATCTCTGATGCTCAGGCTCAGTAAGGCAGGTTCCTGGGTGACCAGTCCTATTTGGCGTCTTAGCCATTCCAATTTCATATTCTTAATATTTTCTCCGTCAAGAAGAACTTCTCCTGCATTAAAAAAAAAAAAAATTTGTGCATTCGCAAAATAGTTGCCAAAGATTTCAATGGACCTTTTGTACACAATGTCTAGGGACTAAAGTAAAAGGAGGAATTTATTATACCTAATGTGGGATCATAAAACCGCTCCATCAGAGGAATGATACTGCTCTTCCCTGAACCATTCCGTCCAACAAGTGCAACAGCTTTCTTAGCAGGTACAGTGAGATAAAATCCACTCAGAATAGGGATTTCAGGACGAGAAAGATAGCTGAAATACACATTCCGGAACTCAATATTTCCTTGAACAGACATCAAAGTATTCCCATCATGATTGACTGAAGAGGATGATCGACTAATCATCTCAAATAGTCTATAAGCAGCAATCCTTCCTTGATCAAATGAATAGAAATTTGTTGCAGCTTGATTCAAACCTCTACACACACACAAACAAAAGTCCCCCTTGAGAAGGTCGTGAAAATAATGGTGAGATCTATGAGCAAAAGATGGGCTCAATGTACTTACAGGCCACTTAGTATTATAGCAAACAAGGCTGCTATGACTTCACCACCATGAGCTTTTCCATGAGTAACTAGGAACCTCCCAACCCAAAGTTGTAAGGCACAAGAACATATTGCAAGCCCATAAGTAAATCCAAGTCCAAGTCCTTGCACAAGACTTATCAGTATACCATATCTCAGAGTCGCTTGTAGTGAAGTTGCATATGAATACTTGGCCAATGTTTCATTGGTGAATGCATATAAAGTCCTAATACATGAAACTGCCTGCATATTTGGAAACATAAGGAAAGAAGGTACAACTTCAACATTTCTCGCAAGAAGTGACATACTAATGAATCAATTCTGATACTAGTGCTTACCTTATGCCTAAAAATAACATATATGCTTACCTACCTAATATAAAGGGAGACTTTTATGTCATTTGCTTCAACTATAATAGAATCAATATTAGAAACTTTCTGAAAGTCCATAATGACAACTCAAGATCTCAATCATCCATGGCTTATTTCATCAAAAATAAAAGTCATAAAGCAGGCATTCTAGGTGGACTAAGGAACCATCAAAATTGCTTCCCTAAGAGAAGTGTTCTGTTCCTTTGTATGTCATAAGAGGCTCAATCCAGGTGCAAGGATCTTAGAAATGTATATAAACACCACAAAGCAAAAAGAGCACAAACAAAGATACTACAAAAAGTCTATACAATCATAACAATCACTAGGATGTTATGAGTGCAAGCTTTTGTGGTGCCAAGTCACCTCCCCATGTTCAAATTTGATAAAAGTCTATACAATTCTTACTTTACCCAAAAAAAAAAAGATACTACAAAAAGGCTTATTGGCTCACAGGTGAAGTCCAGGAAACAGATGAGATGCAGCTAACCAAATCATGCGAGAAGATATTTGTTCAAATATTGACATTTCTACCAAGTCTTGGTGAAGATGAATTTCACGAATCCAGTAAGATCCTATAGGATTCTTCTGTATATAAATGACAAGTCTTACATCGTTTAGAATTCAACTCTTATTAGAATTTTAAGAAACTTTCCATTTTATTTTAAATAAAATATAACGTTCCCTATTATACATTGTTTTTCTAGTTTAGAGGTTTCCTATTTCAACCAGCAGCAGAACTTTAGGGAATCTACCATTGTACTTCTTTCTTCTCAACAGAGTTGATGGTTATTTGCATTTTGCAAGTATTTGTCTTGGTATTGTGCAATGCGATTACTCTCTTAGGTGTGATGCTTAAGAAACCCCAGGTGTGATGCTTAGTATGCTTTGAGTGTGATGCCTAAGATTTATTCTCTATTGTGAGATTTGTCCTCCCACATCAATTTTGGTATCAGGCAAAGGTTCCTACACTTTCTCCCACAATGGTGACCAATGTTGAGTTGAGCTCCAAGGATAATGAGTTATCCGAGTTGGACACTTTGCATAAAGATCATGGACACTGTTTCGAGCAACAAAACAGGAAGATTGATGAATTTAAAGTTGTTTAATGCACCAGGAGTGCAACCAATGGAAAGAACCATTGATCAAGTCCCTCCTCAGAATTAAATATTATAGGTGTTCAAGATTATCAAGTAGTAGAAGAATCCAAACTCAAGAAAGAAAATCTTAAATCACATAACAATGTTGATTGCATGAAAGAGATTAACAGTAAAAACAGATGAAAGAAGGAGGATGGCTAGAAAATTGTGCACTTCTTGTGTGGAGATTTCAGTGATATTGCTTATCAATGTCCAGTGAAGGTGGATGCTGGTCCAAACAAGCAAAATTCAGTTCAAGGTGGCTGTGAAGATCATGCAAGCAAAATTGAGGATACCAATTTTGTCATACCATCCAATATTGATTATCAGAATGATTTTAATCATGATTTGTCTCAAAACATGCCATAATTGAACTTTCTTCAGCTAGAGGCACAGAACTTATCACAAAGCAGATATATCTGAAAAATTAAATTGTTCGAAGCTTCAAAACTCGATAGAAGTTTTCTCTAACCAGGGAAGAATGATGCAGCCAACGAAAACATTTACTCAAATATTGATTCTACCAAGTTTTGGTAAAGGCGGACTTCACAAATCAAATGAAAGCCCTAAGGGACTAGGATTCTCCTCTCAGATAAATTAGCAGTTTAATATCTTTTCAGATTTGATTCTTATTAAGATTTTATTAAGATCACAGTAGTTCTTTCTATTCAATAGGGTTCATGGTTATTTGAATTTTGCAAGTATTTGCTATGGTATTGTGCAATGCAATTCTTCTTTTAGGATGATGCTTGAGAGACCCTCGATGTGATGCTTAGGAAGCTTTGGATGTGAAGCCTAAATATTTATTCTCTATAGTGGGATTTGTCGTCCTACGTCAAGATGGCTATGTACAAGTGCCACATGTATTACAAGTTAATCGACAACTCCATAGGGACTGTTCAATCCCCAGCAAAGGGTATTTCTACAGCCTTCAAGCCAAAAGCATGAAGTTCACATAGCAATATTCCATATCTCCAAAAAAAGGGGAAACCTCTAAACAGGTCTCAATTCACATCGCCTGCCTCACTTTCAAAACTTAACCACCAACATTAACTTCACACCCGGCCAATAATTGTTCTAGCCAATTTCAGAAAAGATATCATCCACTATTCATTTAAAACTTAGCTATGTCTAAATACAACTGCATGGACAATCACCATGGATATATACATATACATTTAAGACGTTAAAAATGCTTTCCAATCTCAATTATAAATCTGACTAAATGCTTACCCGAGCAATGCCGCAGGTTGTAAATAATTACACAGAGGTTTTTCTTTCATAAATTGCATTTTGTACTTTTTAGCACTCACATTGAATACAAGTTAATCCACATCAAATGTAAAGAAAATGTTGCCAAAACAAAGATTTCTTCAACTTTTATGGAAATAAGATACAAATGAAATAATTTCAAGGTAGAAACATACACTAAACACCAATATATTTTCAACCATGAAGCATTATGAAATAAGGATAGCGTTGAGCGAGTAAAGTGGACATTGTCCCATAACTTACCATACTTAATCTGTCCTTTAGAATGTTAAAAGGTCAACAAAGTTCATGTTCATTTGCGGACACTTGTCAACCATGGTTGCTTTCAACCTTCACTTAAGATTTGTCATCTAAATGCAATATCGAAGCAGGTTATTTAATATGTTTTAAAAGCGAGGCAAGGTGATTTGAGATTGAACCTTTCAACAGGGAATGACTTCTAACGCTCTTTAAAACCTATTGAAGAATATTCCAACTAGTAAGACCCTATGAGGGACCTCTCAGGAAGATTTCTGGACATGGCAATTTTGCAGCCCAAAATGGATGTTGGTGAATACAGTAAGCTGAAGGAAAGCTGGACAAAAACCCATCATGTGCTGCAGAAGATGAAAATTACAAATCAACTTGAACAAGTTGTTCATAATGTCCACATTCAAAGTCTTTTAACCCAAACCTATTCCACCCCCTTTCCTAGTAAAGCTAGAAACCTGATAAAAATAAGAAGGAAAGCTGAAGGAAAGCTGGACAAAAACCCATCATGTGCTGCAGAAGATGAAAATTACAAATCAACTTGAACAAGTTGTTCATAATGTCCACATTCAAAGTCTTTTAACCCAAACCTATTCCACCCCCTTTCCTAGTAAAGCTAGAAACCTGATAAAAATAAGATCAAAAAGGCCAAATGTCTTATCTTAAGGCAGCAGATCAATACATTTCAATAGACCAGACTCAGAAGGTTTCTAACTGCTTTAATTGGATAAACACTTCAGCAAACAAAAAGAGAGGCCTCTTACATGACATGGGTCACTTTTACTCTCGCAAAGAAACTGTTGGTAGTGACACAAGATTATCTTAGATAAGATTACTATAAAATCGCATGGGAAGGTAAGCTTTTCAATCCCAGGATATACTACATCAATCAAAAAATTATCTCAAATCATCCCACATTGTACATTACAAGCAGATTTGGTTGTAAAAAATCTCAAGAAGCATTAAAGGAGAAGAGAGAAGAGAGCCAGTGAGGACCTTTCAGCATGCAAACCTCGAAAAATGACTTGTCCTGAAGCAGTGCATTTATCTTTTGTTTTTACTCTGATTGTTCTGTTTTGGTGAAAATGGATAGTTCAGTCACAGAGAAACAAGGGAGAGACGGTAATTTTTTATAGGATCAAAAAGTCACCATTTGGAATCAAGTTGTATTCACAATTCAGTTTCACTCATCTTTATTCTTCATGATTTTGATGCACCTGATTGTCATCCAATGTCAAATTTATACTCTTCAAAAACATGAAATCCGTGACATAAGTGTGCAATGAATGTGCAAACGTTGCAGGTATTAGCAAACATAAATTGTCGTCCCCATGCCCCCGCCCCTCGCGCAGGGTTATCGCCAAATTAGAGAAGTAAATGTACCTGTTCAGCAATGCTAGCTGCTTCTGCATATGCATCTTGGATATTCTCAGCGAGCCTATGAAGAAATATATTGGATATTCCTCCAGCAGCAACAATGAAAGGACCAGTTGCCAATGTTATCAAAGCAATCTGCCAACAGTTGACAAATCCAATAACTAGCCCACTGAAAAAAGTGGCCATGTTATGAATATAATTCCCAACCTGCAGTTTGAAAGGCTAATCCCATTACTAAAAAATAATTGCATTGACAAAATATTTCCATTACTTAAGTCTCACAACAATAAATTTCAAAAAGAAAAGGTTCAACAAGAACACAGAAGAGACTGTACCTTTTCACTGAGAGCAGACTGAATGAGCAGCACGTCACTCAATACTTGGCTCACAATGTCCCCATTATTCCCATATGTATCGAAAAAACTCATGTCCTGGTTAAGCAACACTTGGACATACTTTGACCGAATGACTGCCGTCTGTCGTTCCCCCGTCAGTATCCAGCATGAGACCTCTATTACAAAGAATAAGTTAGTGTTGTGGCAGCAATGCATCACCTTGTAATTTGTAGATAGTAACAAATGACAAAATACAGAAAATGAACGCATGATTATCAAATCTTACCAATCCAACCGAAAGCAAAGACACCAACTGCGATCCAAAGAAGTGATAAAGAGAGCTGCAAAAAAGACATACACAGAAATGGAAAGTGTAAGATCGAATCTACAAATATTACAGTTCCCCTACAAATTAAATCAAAACACTCAATATTAATAGCATGGTGATATATATGGTCACTGGGAGGACAATAGACCAGAAGAGTGCCCTAAAAGAATAGGAACCAGGCTTCACATACAATCACCTCCTTCCCAATGAATTTTCCTCCAGAAACATGATCGAAAACTAGTGAGCACCAGATGGTAAACTATCTCCTTTCATCGATCAATTTCTACAATTAAATCATGCCTTTTGACACTAATGACCATTTTTAAGGATATGATGTTCCTCACTGGTTGTTCAATAAATCATGAAATGTCAGCAAAACATTAGTTGCTCACTACTTTATCAAGAGGAAGGAAAAAGATCATACGCCAATACAAAACCAACTTAATGACAGTCGGGTCAACTATGCATTGATAATTTCTCCATATACACAATTCCTTAAAACATCACCTACATTGTCAGATACATCAATTACACTGATACTCCTCTCTTCTGCCTTGACGCTATTCACTTTAAGAGGACAAGGACAAATGGCCGATTACATAAATGTCTATCAGACATAAAGATGAACAGCCATTGTGTTGAAGATATTGAAATGACACCTCATACAGGTTTTAAGTAACTACACTACACACCTTATGCTTTATGAAATATTTAATACGAAACCTAATGCCTCATTTACTATTACTACAACGCCTTTTGCTTTAATAAAATATAACAATGATACGTCATACATTTTTAAAGGAGCTCTACGAAGTCTAGATAGACTGAGATTGCTAACATGGTTTAATATTATACAGTATACATGCACAATTTAAATTGATGGATAGTAATTCACCCAATCATACATCTAAAGTGTCAAAATATAAATTATTCAACAATCTTACTCTAAGTGAACACATTACAGACCATAACCACTATAGTAGACCCATTCTAGGTTCAATGACCTTATGGGGCTGCGTAAGTGATTTTTCTGTAGAATATGAAAGGCACCATGATGATTTTAAAAAGATACAATCACAGACAATATCATCGTCATGTATTGGAAACCAAGGGGGTGCCAATACCCTACATAGAACACGTAAGGAAATATCATGCTTGACGTCTATTGTATTTATTTATATTTTGAGCCTCAAATTTCAACAAATTACACCACTCTTTACCTCTAATATCCATCAGACTTAATGACACTACCAAATCCTAGACAAAGCATAGTTCTCATTTCAAAATGATATACTCTAGATACACATTTATAGATCCGATTACGAATTACAAACCAACTGGAAAAACTATGCTTGACATGTTTAGTGTTGATTACATTCTTCATCTTTTTCTAATACACAACACTTTAGCTCCACCAAACAATAGGTTCTCAATACTAAATCCATAACAAGGCATATTTTCATTTAGTGAATATATTTCGTAATGAGTGTCCCCAAGATACTTGTTAAGCAACCAAATAAGGAAAGTACACAGTTTCCAATGCATTGTTTTTCTCATGTCATGCTTAATAAATGTTCTGGAAATTGATATAATCTTCATTGAAAGTGCTTAGCAAGTGCACTATGGGCACTAGTCAACAAGACACTTCAAAAAACTACAGTATAAATGCTCACTTAAATCGGCATCAAGTTTCAATAGTTAAGCTTGGGTCACAATGAACCAAGTCAAATAAAAATTGCCCAGTCTCTCCCTTACTTCTTTTCTGGGTAGAATATACCTAACTCCCGACATGTTTACCTCGCAAGCACATTTACCAGCTCAAAGTAAAGGAGACGCGAGTTGTTTAGTGCCTTTCCACCCCTTTGCCTTTTGTTGGGGATAAAAATTTCCCAAAAACAGAAAGCTATAGAAAATAACAAATTAACAAACCTAATACAGCTTGCACCTGTAACTTGTCTCCTCCATACAGAAGAAAAACTAGGGGAAAATTATCTTTTCAGGCCAGAGTTATTGGATCCAATCCAACTTTTGCAGTGAAGTTAATTGTCTACGAACTACTGATCAAGTTCATAGGCCGATTGGCTGCATAGCAAAATAATTCAAGGCAGTAATACCGTTTCTGAAACAAATTTAGTAAGCACAGCATTTACATGAACAAGTCACGAGCCTAAAAGAAGACCTCCCAACAATAGGTTGGAGTAATAAATAAAGTTCACCAGCTTCAGCAATGAGCCCCAGGTTTCTAAACTGGTGGGAAGATCAGGCAGGATATACATGCCATTGCTATAGCTCGAGACAAAACAAAATCGGCCAAATTCCTTTAGCAAACCTAGCAGAGCAGCTGATAATTTATCAAGGAGGTCACGTAACACAAGCCGGTGGGTAAAAATCACAACTTTCCCCACAAAGAACAACCGATCCAATAACTCTCCTTAGGTCAGATAAGCTCATTTCAGTTCACATAACACTCTCCTTCACGAATGCTCTACCAGCTCCTCCCTAAGCCCTACTGCCAACAATCTTGCTCGAGCCAAACAGGACCAAATTAGCACCGCACGAACAATACTAGACTAGGGTTTTGAAGAAAGTCCACTTACCTCTTTAAACCGGTGAAACATCTCGGGAAGAGACGAAGGTGGTGGCGAATCTCCTTGCGGAGGTTCTTGCAGATGGTCTAAGTGAAGGACATCCACAATCTTGGCGAAGTAATGCAAGTAAAACACGAGGGCGGTGCCGTGCGCGGCCGCGGCGAGAGATCCCACGATCATCAGGCCCCAATCGAAGCGGTCCGCGCAGGCGAAGAGCCGCGAGAAGGGCACAGCGGCGGGGGGCGGCTCTACCTCCTCGGGCTCCTCCATCTCCTCCTCCGGCTCCACCTGGGCCCCGGCGGTGCCCCCCGGCTCGACGCTCGTGTCGACGTATGGGGAGGGCGACTCCGGCGGCTCGGACACCTCCGAAACCGGCGTCAGCGGCTGGATGTGCGGCGGCGACCAGCCGAACAGCCCCCTTGATATCATCATCGTGCCGCGAAACGCCCCTCGCTCTCTCTCCCCCACACCCCGCCCGAACTCTCGATTTCACTGTCTCCTCCCCCGAAACAAGAGAGAGAAAGAGAAAAGTAAAAACCCTAGAAGAGAGCGTCGCAACCCCGCTCTCTCTCTCTCTCTCTCTCTTGAAAGCTCGGCAGAGTAGAGAGAGGGGAGCTCTGACGCGAGTGGATCTGCCAAATATGGAGAAAGCGGAGGCGGAGGCGGAGGCGTGACGGAGGAGATTCAGTTTCAGCGACCGAACATTTTCGATTCTCACTGTCCGCTGTATTTTTTGCTTTATTGTCGTTGCTTTTCTCTTCTTCTACTTCTTCTTCTTCTTCTTCTTCTTCTTTCTTTCTCCTTTTCTTTTTTTCGACACAAAAGCGAGAAAAAATCTGAAAAAAGCGAGTCGTCGTCGTCGTCGTTGAGGGCGCAACCGAGTCAAAGGAGGCGGAGGGTGGTGGCGGAGGAGGAGGAGACCCTTTTTGACTCACCCGCGGTAGCACCCAATATGCGTCCAACCTTCCCCTTTTTTCTTCTTTTCTTTATTTTAGTTTTCCTCCTATCTCTCTCTCTCTCTCTCTCTTCTTTTTCTTCTCGATTTAACGGTCAGACGCCGCCGAGGGCATGTGGTGTTTAATTCGGAAATGACGAAAACAAGGAGTCAGCGACCGGGTCCCGGGGGACATTTTGGGGTTTTCACAGTGCAATGATGGGGATGAGTGTGTGAACAGCTGGACCAACTGAAATATAAAAAGGTCTTTTTTACCGGAAGATTTTTGGTTCTCTTTTTCTTTTCGTTTTAATTTTCCTTAATAATGGTCTGGCTAATGTAGAAAAATCAACTTTTTGTTTTTGCAAAATGCTCAGATCCTTGATTTATTTTTTATGAAATGTTTGTTAGGAATTATCAGTTTCTAATTCAACTCAAAAGATAAATATATATTACGACATTTGGTCACTAGAATAACGTCGATAGAAAATGTAAAAAAGCATGAGCTTAATTGATGGCTTTTTGTGCTGGAATTAAAATCATAAATTATTTTTATTTGATAAGCATTACGTATTACGAAATTTAAATTTCAGAAATTATAAAATTGATTCTCTCCCAGATAAATTGTTTAGTAGGTTATCATTGCTCTACAGATTAAAAAGGGAAGAGAAAAAAATGAAATATATAAATATGAAACAAAAACAAATCTTAATATGCATGGGGAAAGTTGTTAATGCTGAAAGACCATAAACTTTTTTTGTCGTGGGAGTATTGAGCTCTGCCCAAAGATTCATCAATGGAAGAGGCAACTAACTTGAAGAGAATCCATCGCTTGTAGTCAATGTCGCAAACAACGAACATAGTGGAAGTTATCGAAGAAAGCCTTTCATCTGTGGATGAAAGTCATTGACGGTCCACCGACTATGAGTTTTGCTTAGTATTGGAGTTTGAAGATAAAGAATATGTACCCATTTGAATACAATATCGATAGTTGATTGCCTTAATAGTCTCAAATGTCGTAACTTGAGTAATGATTGTGCCTAAAATCTTGAGGAAATATGTATCAATAACTCTACTTAGTGAGTTATTAGTAGATCTGAAGTGATAACCAATCATACTAAGCAGTGAATTTTCATAAGAGACTCCAAAGAGTCGATAGCAAGAATGTAGGTCTTCACGAATTTATGGATTCGACACTATAAATTGCACTATTCGCATTTTAACTTCCCTAATTCCAAGGTACACACTTTTTAATACAAAATTAACAAAGAAACCTGTTTTTTCTTTCTTTGTTTTTACAAAAGTCCAAATTAATCCTCTGATTTTATATTTTTTTTGGCTTTCTGGAGTGAAAGAAAAGTAGATTTCCAATGCTCCTTGAGTGGCCTGGAGAATATTTAGGTGGACAGGTCTGCCCTCCACTTGTGCATTATACGACTTTCACAGTGTGAAGTTTTTATTTTATCTTCCGCACTTTTTATCTTCCCCAAGATTTTAGGCACATTTCTTGTGCTCTAATAATTATTACCCAAGTTACAACTTTCGAGACTATTGAGGCAATCAACTATCATTAATGTAAAATGAGTGAATTTTCATAAAGAGGCTATGGAAAGTCTATGGCAAGAATGTGGGTCTTCACAAATTCTGGATTCGACACTGTAAATTCTAGTATTTGCACTTTTTTTTTATAATCGAGAAATCTATCACGGCCCTTCATGTCAGGACGGACCAAAGGGCCGAGCCTCTACACCTCGAGAGAGACTAGCACACGACCCTAACACCATGATCACACATTTAAGACGGTAGCAATTGCGAATTTTAAAACCTTGACCTCAACGGTGAAAGAACAGTTCTAAGCTAACACGGTTATCCATCATTGAGTTCTAATATTCGCACTTTAACTCCCCTAATTTCAAGATACACACTTTCTAATCTAAAATTAACAAAGAAACTCGTTTTATTTTTTATTTTGTTTTACGAAAGTCCAAATTAATCCTTTGAATTTTTTTTTTCATATTGGAGTGAAAGAAAAGTAGATTTTCAATGCTCCTTGAATGGCCCGGAGAATATTTTGGTGGACAGGTTTGCCCTTCACCTGTGCATTATATGACTTTCACTATGAGAAGTTTTTATTTTATCTTCCATAATTTTTATTTTTCTCCTTCCAGATTGACCATCTTCCGGGGGAAATGGATTCCCTGCCTAGGTATGGCCTGGGCAAGGATGACTAAGTGTTGTTCCAGATCGGACGGTGGGAACCAAAAAGTACTTTTAAAAAAATAATAAAAAATAAAAATCCAACCCCCCTTTAATGGGGGCCGTCCGATTTTCATTAACGGTAAGATCTGGTCACCTGCTTATCTCGGCTAGTGATCCGGATCCTCTTCTGGGCATTCAATTAGGCATTTTATGGAAGAGAGATTTCTACACCTCCCGAAGCTGTTGAAAAGAGTGGCTGCAACCATTCACATGAATGGTATGGTTACTTGATGTTGTTCATTAAGTAACGTCAGTTCATCTATTATGGTCCGTTTTTGTCATCTTGCGTCTTTTGACTTTTGAATCGCCTAAAAAAAGATGTAATGAGTATATGCTTTTCTTAATGAATGTAAATCTATGCTCATATTCACAAAAATTGGTTTACGAAATAAAAATTGGAACTGAATGATCGAACTCCAGATCCCAATGCTCGGGCTCAAGTTGCTTGAAGCTAGGCCAAAGACTTCGGTGCTTGGGCATGGGTCCACAGTGCACAGGTCATGGTCCCTGGAGTTGTTCGAGCTCACAATGCTTGCACCAGACCTAGTCCCTCAATGCTTGGCCTGGGATCACAGTGACTATTCAAATAACAAAATTTTCATATTGATTTATTATCGTATGTCATGTGTATATATACAAATATAGTTATAATGAATCGATTATGATATAGTACGCATATGTATTTCAAAACACTTGGGAATCGAGAGTATTGAGTTATAACAACTTTTGAGTTTATTTGTAAAAAGTGAATCACCACTTCCCACTTTGGTTATTTGGGGTGCGACGCATTTACGAACCTATTGAGTTCAACAATAGCAAGGCCTGTAATCTCTAATATTGATCAAGAGTAATTTGAAATGAAAAATAGTCTCAACAATCACAAATGGAATTCTAATACCAAAAAGAAAACAGAAGATAAAAAAAAATAAAGAAGAACTCAGCTACCAATTCTCCACAAAATTGAAAAGGAAGAACATAACAATTTACAATTCCTGAAAAATTTTGGACCAACCTACATCATCCTTTTTGGCTGCAGAAACAAGCCTTTCCTTTTTGCAGAAAAGAAAAGCTAAAATCTCTTCGTGGTCATGAACAATAAAGATCAAGAGAAAAAGGAAGACGTTTTGCTGTTCGATTCAATGGGTTCCAGTTTTCCCTTTCGGAGTCCTTCATAGTGGTTCTGCAGAGTACACCATATGTCCATATTTGCCTCCCAAGGTCAATTCAGATGACATGTGGGGTTTTTTCTTCGGGATCGAACCGACAAAGCTTTGAATTTTTTGTTGACTCGGCTGAACATGGAGCTGATGGGGTTGTTCGTCGTCATTGAAGCTTGTCATTTCGTGCTCAAGCGCGATTGGGATGACAAAGTTGGTCTCGCAGATCCTTGTGAGTTAAATTTCACGGCTTCTTTAACTCCTTGGATGGCATGAATTTTCTTATGGGTTCATTTTCACATAAGAGTTTAGAAACAGTTCGCTGATAAAGAATGATCTGTCGTCTTCGCTGATCCTTACGAGCATCTCGGTGCAACCGATGATCTTGTTTCTTTGTCTGGATAATGTATTTCGAGATGAGCCTTGGCAAGCTTTGACAGTATGCGATACGGCAAAGCTATACAAATCCATCGTTTTCAAATGACCTATCGACATGATGCTCGACAAAAAGTTCCACTGTGGTGAAACAAGTCAAGTCATCTAGGATGCCTTTTCACTGCGGTGGCTTTCTGGAAATGTATGGGAAATCATTATATTCTTCAATGCCAGAGATAGATGCAATGCTTTCTCCATTTACCGATTCAGTTCATAAATTAAGCAGAACCTTTTTCATTCTTTGCAATGAATAAGTGGCCAATGATGGTGCGGGATTTCTTCATGCTGTTTCCGTGAACCATGCTGGTATAGTCCTTGGCCACAAGCCGTTCGTCCACCTCGGTGGAAATAAATGTGAGGGCTTTCTTCACAATTAAGAGCCAAGAATTGGTTGACATCTTTGCTCATTTTGGGCTGTCTAGCTTTTCTTCTTTTGACGGGCGTGAAGATCGACATCAGAATAATTCTGATGACAGGGGAAAAGGGTCTGGACACTGGCGTAGCATCGTTGTTAATGCCATTCCTGGTTGGACTATTAGGTGTGGGAAAGCTCGGTGCTGTGCGACGGCTTTCTCGTGATAGCAAACCGACTCTAGTTATATAACTCCGTTTCCCATCCTCGCTTGCCTCCTCGATGACCTCAAAATCTTGAACGAGGAACTTGGCCGTTCAAGACTGTCTGCTGACCTGATCACTGACGTATCGAGCATGCTTCTTTAACTTGTAACTACCTTGGCCATGGGTGGGGTTAACGAGGATAAGCGTTTGAGAGCTATAGGAAGGGTTGTGGATGTTAGGGGTGTGCAACCGGACTGGTTCTGTTCGGCGGATTAGGCTGCTCGACAAACAGGTTTAAGAATCAGTTTCCATAAGAATCAGTCTCGGAATAGGTTCTAACTTTTTGGACGCAGTCCGTGAATGGATTCTGAGTGAATAGCCACTCGAGAACAGGATCAGACCGTGCTGTTTTCGGACCGGCTTCGAAACCGATTTTATAAGCTAAAGAGCCAACGTTCTATTTCTTTTTTCTTTTTTCTCCTAAATTCTCACCTCAGCCCTCCTTCAGTATCTCGTCTTTCCGCTTCCTCGCATGGTGCTGCTAGGAACTCCTCGCCATTCGCCACCATCGTCGCGGTGTCGCCTGTCATTCCTCTCTCAATCTCTGACTCTCCCACTTCCGCTCGCACTCGCGACAACCCAAGTTTCATCTCTCTCGTTTTCGCCTCTCTCTCTCTATTTCTCTCTATCTGCAGCAACCCCTGCGCCGCCTCTCTCTTTCTTTTGGGGCTTGCCTGCTTCTATTTGCGGCCTAACTTTGCGTCAACGTGTGTAGTTAGTCGATTCTCTATTGAAAACAAGGTGAGTCTTGCTCTCAGTATTGAGCTGACAAGAGAGAGAATCTAGTGGCAGCGGACGGGGGCGCTGCGGAGGAGATGCTGGTGGTGGCGAGTCGGAGAGATGGTACACCAGCCACAGCACTCAGTAGAAATGAAAATGCAGAGATCTCAACCATCTTGTCACTTGACAAGTGAGGGAACTCCCAGATGGGAGCTGAGAAGACAAACTGTCCCTAGCTGAGGGAAACGACTGAACAGAGTTGAGCAAGGGCAAGAGGGGACACGAATGGCCACCAGGAGAGAAAAGCAGCGGTAAGGGTGAAGGACAACAGCGCCGAGCTGCCGACAGAAAACAAAAAGAAGCAAAGTATAGCTTGTGGTGGAAGGGGAGTAGCACGTTGGCGTGAGAGAGAGCGTGTCCGCGTGGAGACTGGACAGAGAGTGACAGAGAGAGTTGAGTGAGAGCAAACTAAGACAGATTATACAAAAAGGAATTCGTAGAGGAAGTTAAAAGAAAAACAAAAGTACTTGGGTAGACCCTGAAACCAGTCTGGAAAACAAGGGTAGGTTCCATGTTCCAGAATCAGTTTCAGACAAATAAGATAGATTTTGGGGTCTAAAAACAGTGGATTGTTACCTACCCACTCTGAACCTATCACCCATGGTGGGTGTGCTTGTATCCCTTGCTTTCCTTATCAAAGTGATTCAGCCAGTGATGATTTGGATCATCGGATGAACTCCGGAAGGCAGGCCAGTTAAGAACGTGTATATCAATGCCATAATTCTGTATTCCCTTGCTTCTTTGATGATCTTACATTCGGCAGGGCTTTCTAGCTTCAGTGCGCCATTAATTCTGGGTTTAGCCATTCCCGATCGTCCGCCATTAGGAGCTCACTTAGTGGAGAAGTTGGATTACTTTACTTCGTGTCTTCTGCCTCTCTTTATAACATGATAGGGTTGTATGAAAAACCGAATAAAAAAGATCACAAAAAAATAATAATAATAAGATGGCACAACGGTTTACCCAGAGTTACTCAGAATATGGCTACATCATGCAAAGAACTTCTCTACGTTTTGTGGCGACTCAAATCATACAATAATCTTTCATACAAGTAGAATATATAGCACTTATAAATGAGCCCAAAACATAAATTGATCATAACCATTTTCATCCCAAAATAAATGGACTCACTAAACATAAATCTAAAATCGATTTTGCTTTAGGGGCGCTGCCCCACACTCTCGCCTGCTCATCGGTGAGGGGACGAGTGAGGCAGTCGTTCGCTCATCGGAGAGCAAAACCCCAATAATTTCAGACATAGGATTTATAAGTCGTTGATTCATATTTTTATTTCCCTAAGCTCACGTGGACATGCCCAATATGAGAAATAAGGATCTCCGAAATATTCACCATCTCGAACATAACGAAGACCAACTTCTAAGAGATCCATTTCAACAGAGACTTTGTCCAAGTCAGCAGCATCGTCACTGTTGTATTAGTCGTGGCCAAGTTCATAAGCTCTATGGTCCCTTCGTTAGTGTTCAATGACGAGATACGTTGGCCCTTGCTTTCATAATGAGCAGCCAAGGCATGTTGGACTTGGCTAGGATGAGCTTTTTCAGAGACTAGGATACTCCATATGTCAATGAAAATGCAGCGTCACGTCTCGGCATACATCCAGTTATCTATGGAAACTCTACATTCTGTGCTTTGAAGAGCATAAACTCTTTACAAACTTCTCTTTTGAGATGATTCCTCAATAATTCATCACTTTGGAACATCCACTGAAAAACAGGAAAAATCACAAAAGGAATTCATAGGTGGTTCTTTATACTGAAAAACTTCGTTCTTTGTTAAATCTAATTAGAACATATCATTTTCCTGTTGAATGATGATCGGTGACAGCTATAGAGAATTGGATCAAGAAATCTTGCCAATTTGCTAGATATTGAGGTAAACATGACTCTGCAGAACAATACGCTTTGTGAAGCTTGTTCATCGTTGTGGGGTGAAATCACACCAAGCTTGTTTTTTATTCCATGATTGACTGCATCTAGCTCTCTTGAGGCAGATTGAAAAAATCTCAGGCCGCTACTGTAGAAAATGCTTTTCCTGAATTTTGAGGATCACATTTTCAATAAAGGAAAACCAATTTCTTTCCTTTCTGCAGTGACATTCTTACGCATAAAATTTCTCAAGCCTAGCATGACAATCACATTGCAAAAATTCAAATTTGCTCGAAATTATCTGGAACAATTACCAAAATTGGAGGAAAAGGAGCACCAACCAATGAACCTCGTGGCCAGATGTGCTGGATGAAATAAAGCTTCATGTTTTTGGCAACTACAACAAGCTTTAATACATTGATGCCGAATCTAAAACGAGTTTCAATAGATGAAGGACCATTGCCACCAGGACCAGGCCTTGAGGGGCCTGAGCATCGGGTCCTAGGCCTGGGCTTGAGGGACACAGACACTGGACATAGGAGTTGCTACCGAGCCCGACCATGGAGGTCTCAGGCATGGATGCAGGGACTTGGCGCAGGTCCAACCTCAAGAATCTTGGGTGAGGGCATGAGCGCTAGCCACCCAGGTGCGAGAGCCAAGTACAGCGGCCTAGCCGCCGGGGTCTTGTGCAATGCCACAGTCTGGTGATGGCTAGGGCTATGCGACTAAGGCCATGGTTGACTGAGGTAACGTGACCTAAGGCGAGCCAGATCTGGCCTCAACCATTGGCCCAAGGTCACTTAATCCCTCCTCAACTGGCTCAAGTAATGGCCACGAGCCGCCACTTCTCTCTCCGATTCCATCTTCATGTGCATATGTGCTTCAGTTGGAGGCAATAGTGGCCGTCCTGCGTCGGCCACGGGCCTGGGAGCTTATTTACTGTAATTCATTTTGCTCAAAACAGCCGCTGCCAAAGTCATGACTTCGTTGCACCACTATTTTTCGATTTGATGTGGGTCTACCTTTATTTAGTAATATGATTTACATGATGCACGTAATCTCTGAATAACAATACATTGTTTTGATCCTGAAATATAGACGGTATGCGAAGTGCCTACTTTGATCTCCTTGTAAATAGCCCATGGACAACAAAAAATGATCTCCCACAAAGTATTTGCAAGTTGTGTCATAGATTTCCACTCCCAACATGACATGTTTAAAACATGAATCCTTACATGTAATTAGTATGGGTGTTATTACACTTAGTAATAGAAAATGAGTGATAAATCTATATCTTAACTTATATTTAATGAGCTAGATTGTTACATAGTTTAGTTAGATTCAATGAACTGGTCATAGATGAGTTTCAAATGGTAAACTCCTAAATAATGAATATTAAATAAGTTCAAAACTTGCCCATCTCTATGACTCTCTTTTTCCCTTACTCATTCATACGCTTGCGCTCTCACTTTAATTTAGATATAACCTTTCCTAAATTTTGTTAAATATAGAGTGTTTTTGCAATATGAATCAAATCAGGGTACAAATCATTCGATTTGATTTATATAGAAATAAGTCTAAAATAGTTAAAAATGGGTCAATTTGAGTTGGACCATTTACACTCTGACCAAAACCCGACTCGACCCACCATTTTGATGCATTTGTTAAATAGATAAACATAAACAAATTGTGTTTACACGAATAACATTTTAATGTTAGATAAATGTGTCTAAGAGTGTCACAAACGAGTCAAAAGAATGAATTCAGGTACCTCAGCTGTCAAAATGATAATTTAATGTGTTCATCATCAGATGAATAATCCACCGCCTGATTATATTCTACTGCCAATTTCATTCTTTCTCAATCGATGACTAAGAAAGTGGCGTCGAAAATTGTCGTGAGAAGTCCCCCATTGCGAAAACTTCCTCACGAAGCGCCTTCAGCGCTGTGCTCCAGCGAAAACCTTCGCCACGAAGATCCTGACTCAATAATTTCCGCTGACCCAAAAGATCAAAAAGAACTGTCGTCCTTTTCAAAAGCCCCCGTCTTTTCCCAAACTCCACTATGGAAATGGCAAAGCTCTCTGTCAACGCGGCCAAGACTTGCGAAGCAGCAGCTCCTACACTAGCAGGGATGCGACGACGATCCAGAGGTGCGCATTTCGTTATCACTCTCTGTTCAGCTTCATGGTTTCTCTCTGCGGGTATTAAGAGTGGTTCTCTTGAACTCGCCACGTCCATTCGTGTGACCCGATTGACGCTCTTGCGAGTTTTTGTTAGGAGAAAGCAAGTGAAGTAGGCAAGCTGTTGTTTTCTTCGTTAGGACGAGGCTTCCGCATGTCGGCATGGCGCGCTGATGATTTTCCCCAACGAGGAGTTGCTTTGTTTTCAGTCTATCGTGAAGATGGTTTCTTCACGAAACTTTTTGCCCATTTACTTATCCAGGAAAAAGAAACAAAAGTTTGCGGGTTTCTCCATTTTCTCTCGTTTCCCATTGAGACAACTTCACAATGGTAATTGGTAGGATGGCCAACCATTTTTATTCCGGGGATGGCCAATAACCAACTTCGCCCGATTATCTTTATTTTTATTCCAGGGATGGCGTCGACCGCAACTCTTCAGGTTAAATGTATTGATATAAGTTAAAGATTTTTGGTAAATTTGAGGTAAATATGTTACATGACCAAAAATAATTTAGGATAAATATGTCACATGACAATAAGTTTAGGGTTTTTGTGACACAAGGAAAAAGTTTAGGGTAAATGTGTCACAAAAAGTATAGTTTATGATTTTTTATGATATTTTTCATATATTTTTTTAAATACTAGACAAAAAAATAAAGAAAAAGAGTACACATCAAGGAGAGATGAAGGTAAGGGAAGCAGGGATGGCCAATAACCAACTTTGCCCGATCATCTTTACTCTTATTTCAAGTGAATATTGATGTCCAATCATTATGACATGATGTTAAGGCGAATCGCTATAGGTTTAGAAGAAGAGGGCAACGTGAAACAAAAATAGAAAGGATGATTTGTAAAGCAAAAGGGATTGTCCGTACACCAAGGAATTAGAAAACTTATTATTTTCAATTTAATTAGATTTAAAACCTATTTCACTTTTTGTGGGACGTAACTTATTTTGTAGACCAAACATATGGTATAATTTATTGAGATGTATTTTTTTAATTAAGAAATTATATTAAACTTCTCACTCTTTTACAAAGTACAATCAAGTCTAAATATATTTTTAAATGTAATCAAATCCTCATTTTGCAATATATGAAATTGAGTTCTAAATTTGTTACTATCTACATTGAATGACAAGAATTCTAGAACACTATAATCCAGACCATTGCTGATAATGCCATTGCTCCATTTCTTGAAACACTATAATCTGGCTGGCAGACTTCCAAATTTGCGGCCATGGTTCCAACCTTATAATATGCGGTGATTGCAATTCATCTATAGTCGCGAGCAATAGGTTTTGACTCCCAGATATGCAACCATGGCACCAAATATCCATTTTTAGCAAGGCAGCTCATATGTGGCTGTGAGTGATGATGGTTGGCTTAAATGTGGTGCAGGAGTAGTAGTAGACACATCGTGACTGCATTGACAGAGCAGCCTCATCATGGCACAGGGACAACAGACTAGGAACGACGCCAATGCAGTGGTGGCTTGTTGGTAATCAAAGCAGCTCAAGGGAGGTAGGAGGTGTTGTCAACAAGCAATATAGCCTTGTTTAGCCATCAATGCGACGGATCAAACGTTGTCGGAGCGCCTCGTGGGGCTGCATTGACTTAAGGTTTTATGAAGGGGAAGAGTGCGTATTGGGGAAGAACCGAATTATGGCTTCGAATTTGGGGTAAAACTTGAAAATAACGTGGTTGAGGGGATCGTACGTTGAGGAAGTATACCGACGAGACACATTGGTATGAAAAATTAATATAAAAAAATGGCAACATTATATCTCTAACAATCTTAATTAGAGTTGACATTTTAAGTGATCTTTTTAAAAACAATGATATTTAAATGATCAAAAAAGGATTTTGACAATAAAATAAGCGTAAAATTTATTGACACTTTTGATGCATTTCTATACAATCATTTTTTTTATATTTTATGACTGATGATCTCCACTTTCTGCCAATTTTTCGAGCTTACGTATTCGCGGATCAATACCACAGGGGAAACTGGTAGGGTCCCCTACTTAAATTACAAAACTATTGTCACGTCCAACTCCCAAGCACACGGCAGTCCTTGGTTTCCTCTTGCCTTCTAGCCAAATTCTTGAGCAATGTCCCAAGTAGGTTGCTAGCCCTTCTTAAATTATCATAGTTATAAGCCACAAAAGCGAGGTAAATAAATACATTACAACCCTCCGTAAAAAATAAATATGTACATTAATAAATATCAGAGTTTGGACAACGGACCGTCCATCAAAAGCTAGATACGACCGGGGGAGAAACAAACTCAACCTGCACGGTACAACCAAAATCTGCGGGGAGGGGAGACTAGGCTAACCATCAGTAGACAAAAGGGGTCCGAACCTATTAATCAACCTAAGCCAATCTACCCTAGGGATCAATCAAACAACCATATGGAGGATCAGCCCCGGACGGATCAGTATGCCAAGGTATGTAACCACCCCCATGGGGTCCTGTGATGCTCCGAGAGGAAAGTTAGTGGAGCCCCAACTATCCCCATGTAACTTCTCTAGTATTGGTGGGGGACCCACCCCCAAAAGTTCGTATCTCAGTACCAAACAGAACTCTCATGTTTCTCCATGACCTGGCCATTATGTAATTCACGCTCATCTATCACCCAGCCTGAATCTTCGGGATGTGTGGGCACTACACGTTCCTCTGGGTCCTCATCTTCCTCATCTGTGCTCAAGATTACCTCCAACTCCCATTCCTCATCCTCCTCCTCTGGCTCTAGGGGCACCTGCTCCATAGGTTTCTCTTCCATCAGCTCATCCTCCCTAAGCTCCTTTTCCTCTACCAGCTCCTGCCCCGGGTAACAGAATTAGGAATACTACCGTCTTAGGGTTCCTAATCACTTTTCACCCATCATTTGTCACCTCTGGTCAAACTCCTATCGCTTAGCTCATACTTATAATTTAATCAATTTTAACTCTTTCAAATAACTAATTTCCCCCTAACTATGAGTCCATGGGTCTGTGACCGCAACTGGGCACTAAGCCCAATCCACCCGTAACAAAAATACCATAATTCATTAAATAAACAAACACATAATTAAATAAATAATAAATAAATAAATAAATAAATCACTACTTAATATATAAATTACTAACTAAATAAATAAATTGTGCAATTAGCTAAATAAGGCCGTTCACAACTGGCATGAGACTTTAGCTAAGTCTCCTTGGTACCAGATACAATTCCATCCACGATTAGGGCCAATTGGCTACCCAATCTGTCCATCGGTTGCCACGATTGGCCTCATCATCCAATTATGCAATTAATCACTCAATAATCAATAAAAGTCTACTAAAATGATAAATATGCCTAATTGAGGTTTATGGAGTCCACTCACATCAAATTCACTAAAAAGGCAATTGGCTTGAAGATACGAGGCAACCACTGCGATGAGGAGAATTATTTTCTTTTCTCCTTTTCTTTCTGGGCCGCGCCGGGTTGAGGCTACTAATCTTGGCCCAAGCCCAGCAGCTCCAGCGAGCTGGTGGCCCATTAGCAGACTTGGGTCAGGGATCCGAGTCCTAGAACCAAGTCAGGGGATGTTCGACCGAGTTGGAGCTCAATTCTCCCTCCTTGAGCCCAATCAAAGCTGGCGATTGGCTGGATCTTGAAGGGGACTCCTTGACATGTCGACTAGTGGTGGTGGCAGCAGCTGAAGTGGCCAAAGCGGCGAGAAATTGCCCTTCGAAGACAGCGGTTCGGTGAGCTAAGGTTTCCTGAATAGGGGCAAGGACAAACGAGCTTCAATCCTCCAATATTCAAATCAATCGAATTAAAGTGCTAAGCTTTACTCACAAGGTGTCCACGAGTCAAACGAGGGTAACGGCAAGAGGTGGGTGTCGCCAAAATGGCGAGACGACCAAAACTAGAGTTTCGGCGACTCGTTTTTGGGGAAAACGAAGTTCGATTGAAACCTAGCCAAATCTAAACCAAATCGATCAAATCAAAAGTCAAAACAAAGGTAAAAGGGTACCAATGAATTGATTGGAAGCAGTGGTACAAGCTCTAGATTGAAGAATTGAGAGAACTTACCTCTTGAAGTTCGGCGAGTTTTCTAGAAAAACAAGGGAAAGCAGAGTCATGAGGCCTTCTTTCGGGGGCTGCCGATAGTGTTCCAGGCGAAGACAATAGCAACAGTTGGGGGCTTCTTGAAGAGGACGTTGCAAGCTTCACAACGACAAGGAAAATGAAGCTCTAAGCGACAAGAAACAACAATCGAAAGTAAGCTCGGGGTCCGGCTTCATGGACATGGGAGGTAACGTGATCAAGGGATAAAAAGCTTCTCCGACAACCCATGGCGAGCTCCCATTGGCCGCAAGGTACTCTAACTAAGTCTTAGGGGCGAGGTGTAGCCTTTGCTAGCGAATAGCTGGCTATAGCTCACCGATGGGATGGCCTACGCGTGTGCACACCACCTGCTTGGCATAATGCCCGTGAGAAGAGGGAAGAAGAAAGGGAGAGAGGCTCGCACATGGCTAGGCTGGGTTGCGGGCGTCCTGGGCCAGTCAACGAAGACTTGGGCCAGGTCGACGCGAACCTAGCCCATTTAGCTAGAAAACTCAGAACTAAAAATAAAATAATAAAAGAAATAATAATATTAAATAAAGTAAGTAAGTTTAATAAAATTACAGAAAATTCCCAAAAATTCAGAAAAGCTTCCCAAAAATAAAAATAAGTATTTTTGGGCCAAAAATGCTATCAATTCAATTTTCGGGAGTCCAAAACTAATCTTAGAAATTTTCACGTTCATACAGAAATTACAATAAATACGGAAAAAAATTTTGGGGCTCTTAAATCATGATCCAAGCTTAGATAAATACACAATAACTCCTAGGGAAGGCCGAGCCACAGTTGTTACAACCATACATGGGAGTCGAATCAGGAACTTAATTGTGGGAAAGAAAACGTCTCCACTAGCTTAGTTATGTGTGGATATGTTTAGTTTTTGTTTGATTCCACATCAATGGACATGTGTCAATCAAAAGGTGGATATTAATAAGAATGCACGTCATAGTAGCTATTGTTGTGACTTTATGGAATTATTGGATATTTTCTCCTAAAAAACACAGGGGAGCTAAGTTTCAATTTTGAAAAAGAAATTTGAAAAAAGCAGACGAGGAAAAGTAAAGAAGAAGAAAAATAAAACATATAAAGGAGGCAGAAAGTGAGGGAAGTGACGCGACTTACCACCACCCAGCTTTGCCCACTTTGTTACTATTGACGTAGAATCATCACGGATAGGTATTAAGATGAATCGCTAATAGATCAGTACTTTTTGCGTCACCATGTTCTGAAAGAAGCAATACGAAACAAAACAAACAAACGAAAAAGTAGAAAAGCATTTGATATATAAAATCGATATAGCAAAAGGAATTGTTATCTCTGCACGAACAGGTTTGGAATTTTATTTATTTTTTATTTCTTTTACAAACTACAATCAAATCCTCAACATTTTTGCAAATGCAATCCAATTGTCACTTTGCATGATATGAAATTGAGTACTAAATTTGCTGCCATTGGCATCCAATTACAAGAATTCCGAAATATCATGATTTGTCACAAATTTAAGCTCTATTTTAACCATAATTATGTGATAAAACTCGTGAGCTTTGTCAATCACCGAGTACATGGCCTAGTTATGATAATCAATTGGAATAAAGCTCAAACATTATAGCAGAAGTGCAATTTATGTTGAAAATTTAATACCGTCACTTCCATCTCAATGGAGTCTGAGAAAAGTCAATCAAATGCTCAATTAGTCATTTGTTAATGCATAAAAATGTTAGTCTCTTGTCTAATATTAAATCGATATTTGCAAAAAAAAAACATTTTAATTCTTTTTCTTATCTTACCAAAAAAAAACATTTTAATTCTTTCATATAATGTGTTTAAGCGTGTTGTGAAAGAGTCAAAAGATTGAATACCGATATAGATTAATTGTCCAAATGGGACTTTATTATGTTCGTTGTCGTCATTAGATTAACCCGTGGTTGTTGGCGATAAATTATGTGCCATATAAACTTCCTCAAGAAGTATCAACCTTCGCCAGGAAGGACTTGTCCTGACCCAAAAGATTAAGTGTCAACCTTTACAAAAGCCTCCACCATTTCCGAACTCTTCCATAAAAAGGGCAAAGCTCTCTGTCTGGGACCAAGGCTTGTTAAGAAGCAGCTCTTACACTCGCAGGGTTGAAGCGACGATCCAGAGGTGCGCATTTCGATAACACTGTCTGTTGCGAAATTAGTTTACGATTTTTCTCTATGAGCATTAAGAGTGGTTCGCACGAAATCACCACATCCAGTTCATGTGATCTGATTGACGCCCTCGTAAGTTAGTGTTGCCTGCAACAAGTTGACATGCTCTCTCTCTCTCCTCTTTCTTCTTTTGTTATTCGCATCAATTTAGACGAGGCCTACCCATGTCAACATGCCTCACTGACCATTTTCCCCGACTGGAGTTGTTTTGAGTGTATTATGTAGATGTTTCTTCATGAAACTTCGCAGATTTACTTATCTAACAAAAGAAACTTTTGCATATTTCTCCATTTTTATTAGCTTTACACTGAGATCGCCTCCTTATCGCCCTCTCTAATTCCAGCTTTATTTAAGATGTTTCGGTGAATTTGGGATGGTCTGGAATGATCAACTTGGATCAAAAGTCTCATCTTCCTCTCTGCACACAGTGACCCAGAGAATGGCGACAGACAGAGTAAGCTTGAAGCTTCTGGTCAACAAGAGCAATCAAACAGTGCTCTTTGCTGAAGCAGGCAAAGATTTTGTCGACTTCCTCTTCCACATACTTGCATTGCCGGTGGGAACGGTGATCCAGCTCCTCACAAAAACCGGGATGGTGGGCAGTTTAGGCAATCTCTATGGCAGCGTCGAGAAATTGAACGATGTGTACATCAAATCTTCCAAGAAAGACATGCTCTTGAAACCCAAAGCACCCGGCTGGGTATCTGAAATCCCACTTATATTGCCTGACATTTCTTCAGATTCCACGCCCAAAAGTTACTACGGGTGCCGTGGCAGCGGATATAACAACTGTTCGAATTATGTGGCAGAGGACCCTTCTGCAATTTGTCCTCAGTGCCAACGTGTCATGAGCTGGACATTCACTCTTGTCAAATCAGTGGCTGGTAATCCGACGGCTGCTGCGTCATCACCAGCTGAATTAAACAGCAAGGGCGGTTTTGTGCAAGGGGTGGTTACGTACATGGTGATGGACGATCTGGAAGTGAAGCCAATGTCGACTATTTCGAGCATTACTTTGCTGAACGAGTTCAACGTGAAGGAGATTGGGCTACTTGAGGAGAAGGTGGTCAGCTTGGGAATGGACGAGGTAAGCCTATGCCATTTCTTGCCATTAGGTTATGTTTTGATTTTAGAAAGTGACTCAACGGTTTATAAAGAAAATCTCTTTCAACAGACTTTTAAATTAAAAATGCATATTGATCGACGTAGAGTTGTTTGAAAAAAGAAATTACTACCTCCGTTAAATGAAAGTATTCTCAACTAATTATTGATATATATTCAATTAATCCGAATTTTTGCTCTTGTACAATCATTAGAGACACTTGTGGAGTAACATGGCTTATTAATTATCCGTCCTTTAATTATTTGGTTTGAAACTCTGAAGGGTATAAAGCTGCTGAAGACTTCATTTTACTCCAAGAAGGTTCTCACTCTTGTTTTCCTCGACAAGAATTGAGAGGGGAAGAGATCAGATCAGGCTCAAGTGGCTAATATTTGTGCGCGCGTTTGGTGGGTGTTATATATATATATATATATGTATGTATGTATGTATGTATGTATGTATGAAGTATGTGGTGTGATATCTTCTGATTTTGTGACAGTTTATGTAGGACCGGCAATGATTGACCTTTTTAATTTTAGTTTTTGTTGGAAACATTAGTATGTTTATCGTCTCTATTTATGGTAATATTGTATTAGTCTAGTTGTAAAAAATGATGTGCACATGCTGAAGAAAGAGTATACGCCTCATAGCCTATAACGAATGCTAAAGCATATGTTGAAGTTGTGGAACCAATGTGGACACACCATTCGTAAAACTAACCATGCTGGAGAACGTGGAGTGATTAATTTTTAAGTAATTGCACCTGTACACCGTGGTTGGGTCCATTGGGGGCAAAAAATGGTGTGAGCATCGTTTCCAAGATTGGACACGCGTTAATTTCTAAGACGCTGAGAAATAGGCTACCACCTGCCCACCATTGGACACTATCTGGGTCACTTGCAAATAGGAGCACTGAGGAACGGTTTCCTCTCTCTCAACATTCCTTAATTTCTATCTCCACCCCCTTTCGTCTGGATTTTCCATATTCTAGGAATAACTCAAATGTTGGAGGGCCAACCTAAACACTAGATTTGAATGTTGCTGGCTGTATACACTAAAGCAATCATATAATAGTCACATATATAGTCATTCGCTCATCGGAGAGCAAAACCCCCATAATTTCAGACATAGGGTTTACAAGTCGTTGATTCATATTTTGATTTCCCTAAGCTCACGTGGACATGCCCAGTATGAGAAGTAAGGGTCTCCGAAATATTTACCATCTTGAACGTAACGAAGGCCAACTTCTAAGAGATCCATTTCAATAGAGACTTTGTCCAGGTCAGCAGCATCGCCACTGCTATATTAGTCGTGGCCAAATTCATAAGCTCTATGTGTTAGTGGTCTGCTCTAGGAGCCAATTAATAATGATACTCTAACAATAATTGTGGTTTAGGTTGTGTCGGTAATATCGACATTCACTATACTTAGGTAGTCATAATGTCTTGTTAGAGACCGCTTATGATTTGTGGGCTAAAATAGTTTTAGCAAGCTGCTAATGTATAGTGAACCTATAGGGTTGCACACAATATATCGAACTGATTTATTTTATCCGGTGGATAATGACCCAAAGACTTAAGTGGGTCCCGCCCTTTTTGCTTGATAATATATATACTCCTTTTATGGAAGAAACTCTAGAGGTTTTTCGTTAAAGTCACATATCAAGGAGAAAACATATAGAGGCGTCTGTACTCATTGATCCGCGAGACAATCTCGAGGATTACAGGCTATCGAGCAGAAGGAACTCCATAATCTGCAAGCTAGCACGTGGATTTTGGAGATTTTAGTTCGTGTGTGTGGATACCGGTAGAGGTGTAACACTTGGGGTGCTAATCTAGACACAACCAAGCGCAAATTTGTTTGTATTCAGCAAAAGGTATGTCTAGAAAACTCACTTCGATTTTAATATACACATGGATCCTATTTGGGCTTCGTTTTTCCGCTACGTTTAAGAAACCGAGAAACCTAACACTATGGTCCCTTCGTTAGTGTTAAATGACGAGACACATTGGCCCTTGCTTTCATAATGAGCAGCCAAGGCATGTTGGACTTGGCTAGGATGAGCTTTTTCAGAGACTAGGATACTCCATATGTCAATGAAAATGCAGCATCACGTCTTGGCAAACGTCCAATTATCTATGGAAACTCTACATGTTGTGCTTTGAAGAGCATAAACTCTTTAGAAACTTCTCTTTTGTGATAATTCCTCAATAATTCAGCATTTTGGAACATCCACTGAAAAATAGGAAAAATCACAAAAGGAATTCATCGGTGGCTCTTTATACTGAAAAACTTCGTTCTTTGTTAGATCTAATTAGAGCATATCATTTTCCTGTTGAATGATGATCGGTGACAGCTATAAAGAATTGGATCAAGAAATCTTGCCAATTTGTTGGATATTGAGTGAACATGACTCTGCAGAACAATACAGTTTGTGAAGCTTGTTCATCGTTGGGGGGTGAAATTACACCAAGCTCCACGAGCTTGCTCTAACTGCATCTGGCTCTCTTGAGGCAGATTGAAAAAATCTCAGGCCCTCACTGTAGAAAATGCTTTTCTTGAATTTTGAGGATACCATTTTCAATAAAGGAAAACCAATTTCTTTCCTTTCTGCAGGGGCATTCTTAAGCATAAAATTTCTCGAGCCTAGCATGACAATCACATTGCAAAACTTCAAATTGCTCGAAATTATATAGAACAATTACCAAAATTGGCGGAAAAGGAGCATCAACCAATGAA
The DNA here is from genome assembly GCA_019926035.1 of Melaleuca alternifolia. Classification (NCBI taxonomy): domain Eukaryota; kingdom Viridiplantae; phylum Streptophyta; class Magnoliopsida; order Myrtales; family Myrtaceae; genus Melaleuca; species Melaleuca alternifolia. The sequence goes on from JAGKPW010000053.1 coordinate 2,163,917, forward strand.
CCTCGTGGCAGGATGTGCTGGATGAAATAAAACTTCATGCTTTTGGCAACTACGACAAGCTTTAATACATTGATACCGAATCTAAAAGGAGTTTCCATAGATGAAGGACCATTGCCACCAGGACCAGGCCTTGTCTCCTAAGCATCGGGTCCTAGGCCTGGGCTTGAGGGACACAGACACTGGACATAGGAGTTGCTACCGAGCCCGGCCATGGAGGTCTTAGGCATGGATGCAAGGACTTGGTGCAGGTCCAACCTCAAGAATCCTGGGTGAGGGCATGAGTGCTAGCCACCCGGGTGCGAGAGCCAAGTACAGGGGCCTAGTCGACGAGGTCTTGTGCAATGGCACAGTCTAGTGGTGGTGGCTAGGGCTATTGTGAAACTAAGGCCATGGTTGAACGTGACCTAAGGCGAGCCAGATGTGGCCTCAACCATTGGCCCAAGGTCACTTAATCTCCTCAACTGGCTCGAGTAATGGCCACGAGCCGCCACTTCTCTCTCTGTTTCCATCTTCATGTGCATATTGTTGGAGTTGTCTTAGTGCTGTTGAGATGTTCTATGGTGTTTATGTTAAGTTATCCTTGTGTTTGTGTTAAGTCACGTAGGTTGTATTAGGCAGTTATTGTCTTAGCTATTTTTCAGCAAGTGGAGATAGTCAGTTTCTTAGTTGCTATTTTCTAGGGAAGTGGAACTAGGTAGTTAGCACATGCTGTAAGTAGTTCCACAATGTTATTTAATCTCTTGTATATGATAGTTTGTTTTTAGTTGAATGAAGTTGATGTTTTCTCCATTCGCTCTCTACAGCTTCTCTATCTTAGAATGTTCTGACTCTTAGAATATACTGACTTAGAATGTTCTGCCTCAGAATGTATATGTCATATATTGCTTGATTTGCTTTAACAATTGGTATTAGAGCTCGCTTGAAGGATCTTAAGGGATTGTGAAGTGAAGGTAAGTGAAGAAGTGAAGGTAAGTGAAGTTTGTGAAGGATGGAAACAAGTTCAAGTTTCTCTTCTATGGCTGCTCCAATATTTACTGGTGAAAATTATCAGGCGTGGGCTGTCAAGATGACGGCATTTTTAGAGGGTCATGATCTATGGGAGGCTATGGAGGATGATTATGAAATTACTCCACTTCCTAACAATCCTACCTTGAATCAAATTAAACTCCATAAAGAGAGAAATACGAGGAAGGCCAAGGCAAAGTCTTGCATGTATGCTGCTGTTTCACCTTCTATTTTCACAAGGATCATGAGATGTGATTCTGTAAAGGCTATATGGGACTTTCTGAAGAAGGAATATGAGGGAGATGAGAAGATAAGGAACATGAAGGTGCTAAATCTCTTGAGGGAATTTGAGAGACAACAGATGAAGGATTCAGAGTCAGTGAAGGAGTATTCTGATAGGCTGATTGATGTAGTCGAGAAGATCAGAGTATTAGGATTGACTTGAATGATGAAAGGCTGGTTCAGAAAATCCTTGTGTCTCTTCTAGAGAAGTTTGAAGCTACCATAGCTTCTTTGGAAAATACAAAAGATTTAGGTGATATAAAGCTTGTAGAATTGTTAAGTTCTCTGCAGGCTCAAGAGCAAAGAAGATTGATGAGAAAAGAAGTGAATATAGAGGGTGCTTTACAAGCTAAAGTGAAGCACAATGATGGAGGCAAATGAAAGAAATGGAATCAGTCCAAAGGAAGCGCAGGTGACTTCAAGTATGCTGCAAAAGAAGGAGGTTCTAGTGGATCGGGAAAATGGAAGAAAAACAAGAAGCCTTGTCAACACTATGGAGGAACTAATCATCAATCCTTTAGATGTTGGAGGAGGCCTGATGTTAAGTGTAGAAGATGCAACAAACTTGGTCACATGGAAGCTATTTGCAAAGAGAACAACCAGTAGCAAATTGGAGAAGCACAGATAGCAGTGAATGGTATTGAGGAAGAACACTTATTTGTGGCTTCCAATTCTAGCTTTTCTCTTGAGGATAATGCATGGCTAGTGGATAGTGGCTGTACAAATCATATGACTGGCAATCTGAAGTTGTTTAGGAGTCCAGACAAGTCAGTCAAGTCCAAAGTTAGAATTGACAATGGACAATTCATTGAAGTATAAGGGAAAGGTACAGTAGTTATTGAAGGAAATCAGGAATTGAAGCTGATAAGTGATGATCTTTTTGCTCCAGAGATTGACCAGAATCTGTTGAGTGTTGGTCAACTAGTTGAGAATGGCTATAGAGTGAAGTTTGAAGGAAAAGAATGTCTTATTGATGATGTTGATTGTAAGGAAGTTCTGAGAGTGCCAATGAGGGATAAGAGCTTTATGTTCAAGCCAAAGGAGATGCAACAAATGGCTTTAAAATGCAAAGAAGAAAATGTTGAGCTATGGCATAAAAGGCTTAGGCACATCCATAGAAAGATTATGCTGTACATGCATAAAAATAATTTGGCAAATGACTTGCCAAGTTTGGAGGAGGAGTTTCCACAGTGCATAACTTGTCTTCTTGGCAAGCAAGCTAGATTTCCTTTCAAAGGAGGAAGCTGGAAAGCACGTGAGAAGCTGTAATTAGTTCACACAGACTTATGTGGAGCTATGTCAGAATCTTCTCTCAATGGTAGCAGGTACTTCATTACTTTCACAGATGATATGTCTAGGATGAGCTGGGTTTATTTTCTGCAAGCCAAGTCTAGAGTTATTGATGTGTTTATGAGATTTAAAGCATTGGTTGAGAATCAGAGTGAGAAGAAAATTAAAATGTTTAGGTCTGATAATGGTACTGAGTATACGGCTTACAAGTTTAAGTCAATATGTGAGCAAGCAAGCATTGTACAACAATTTATAGCTCCATATTCTCCTCAACAGAATGAGGTTAGTGAGAGGAAAAACCGAAGTATTATAGAGATGGCTAGATGTTTGATGCAGGAGAAGAGTTTACCTAAGAAGTTTTGGGCTGAGGTAGCAAGTACTGCTGTGTTCTTGTTGATTAGATTGCCCACAAAAGCCTTAGAGAGGTCAACACCTTTTGAAATGTGGTATGGTGTTAGACTTTTTGTGAAGCGTTTAAAGGTTTTTGGATGTTTGTGTTATACTCATGTTTCTCATGTCAAGAGGGACAAGCTGGATCAAAAGGCTGAGCTTGGAATCTTCATTGGGACAGCCTTCATTCGAAGGCTTATAGAATTTTTCAACCTATGACAGGAAAGGTTGTTGTGAATAGAAATGTTGTTTTCTTAGAGGAAGATGAGTGGAATTGGATGGAAGGAAAGATTGCAGTGCAAAAGCAATATGAAAAACAACAACAAGAGGTTGATGAAGCTGTGGATGGGCTGGAAGATAATATAGATGATTTTCCAGTATAAGGCACAAGGTCACTTGCTGAAATTTATGAAAGAAGCAATGTGGCTGTGCTTGAACCAGTTAATTATGTTGAAGCTAAAGATGATCAGAAGTGGATTGTAGCAATGTAGGAGGAGCTTGCAATGATTCAGAAAAACCACACATGGGAACTTGTTGATAGGCCTTATAATAAGAATGTGATTGGGGTTTAGTGGGTGTTTAGAGCAAAACTTAATTCTGATGGTTCTATCAATAAACACAAAGCCAGATTAGTTGTGAAAGGTTATGCTCAAATATGGGGAATAGATTATTCAGAGACATTTGCTCCTGTTGCAAGGCTTGATACAATCAAGCTGCTTCTAGCTGTGGCAGCAGAAAAGGGATGGCCTATATTCCAACTAGATGTTAAGTCTGCTTTTCTGAATGGAGAGCTCGAGGAGGAGATATTTGTTGAACAACCTGAAGGCTTCAGCATTAAAGGGCAAGAAGAGAAAGTATACAGATTGAAGAAAGCTCTATATGGACTGAAACAGGTTCCAAGAGCTTGGTATGGAAAGATAGACCGATATTTGCAGGCCTTTGGCTTTGTTAGAAGCTTGAGTGAGTTTACTCTTTATGTCAAGAAGGTTAATCATAGTGTTGTTATTCTGTCACTCTATGTTGATGACTTATTAGTGATAGGGAATGATGTGGAATTGATAGAGAAAGTAAATCAAAGTCTGTTTGTAGTCTTTGAGATGTCAGACTTATGAAAGATGGCTTATTTCTTGGGTCTGGAAGTACAGCAAGCTTCACATGAGATCTTCATCTGCAAGAAGAAGTATACAAAGGAAATTTTGAAGAAGTTTCAGATGGAAGATTGTAGAAGTGTAAGCACTCCTATGGCTGTTAAGGAGAAGCTGAAAAAAGGATGATGGAACAGAAGCAGTAGATGCTTCTATATATAGAAGCTTGATTGGATGTTTAATATATCTTATAGCAACTAGTCCAAACATTCTATTTGCTGTGAGTGTTCTTTCCAGATTCATGAGCAGTCCTAATCAGCTACATTTGGTTGCAGCAAAGAGGGTATTAAGATACCTCAAAGGAACATTGCATTTTGGTGTGAAGTTCAAGCAAAGTCAAAAGTTTATAATGCAAGGTTTCTTGGATAGTGATTGGGCTGGCTCAGTTGATGATATGAAGAGTACATCTGGATATTGTTTTACTCTTGGTTTTGCTTGTTTCTCTTGGTGTTCTAAGAAGCGAGAGATTGTAGCTCAGTCCACTGCTGAGGCTGAGTTCATAGCAGCTACAGCAGCTGCAAATCAAGCCTTATGGCTGAAGAAGATACTGAATGATCTGTGGTTGAACTTAGGTGATTGTTTTGAAGTAAATGTAGACAATCAAGCTGCATTGGCAATATCACGGAATCTAATTTTCCATGGCAAAACCAAGCATTTCAAAGTTAAGTTCTTCTTTCTACGTGAAGTGCAAGAAAAATGTGAAGTTAAGTTGGTCTATTGCAAGTCTGAAGATCAGCTTGCAGACATATTTACAAAGCTACTTCAAGCCGAAAGATTTGAGATGTTAAGAGAAAGAGTAGGAGTATGTAGTAGCAACTAATCTAAGGAGGAGTTTGTTGGTGTTGTCTTAGTGCTGCTGAGATGTTTTGTGGTGTTTATGTTAAGCTGTCCTTGTGTTTGTGTTAAGTCACATAGGTTGTATTAGGCAGTTATTGTCTTAGCTATTTTTCAGCTAGTGGAAATAGTCAGTTTCTTAGTTGCTATTTTCCAGTGAAGTGGAACTAGGCAGTTAGCACATGTTGTAAGCAGTTCCACAATGTTATTTTATTTCTTGTACATAACAGTTTGTTTTTAGTTGAATGGAGTTGATGTTTTCTTCATTCGCTCTCTATAGCTTCTCTATCTCAGAATGTTCAGACTCTCATAATGTACTAACTCAGAATGATCTGCCTCAGAATGTATATGTCCTGTATTGCTTGATTTGCTTTAACACATATGTGCTTCGGTTGGAGGCAGTAGTGGCCGTCCTAGGTCGGCCACAGGCCTGCGAGCTATTATACTCTAATTCATTCTGCTCAAAACAACCGTTGCCTAAGTCATGGCTTTGTTGCACCACTATTCATTAGATTTTATGTCGGTCTCCCTTTATTTAGTAATTTAATTTACACGATGCACTTACTCTCTGAGCAATAATACATTGTTTGTTTTGATCCTGAAATATAGACGGTATGCGAAGTGCCTACTTTTATCTCCTTGTAAATAGCCCATGGACCTAAAAAATGATCTCTCATAGAGTATTTGCAAGTTGTGTCATAGCTTTGAAATCCACTCCCAACATGACACGTTTAAAACACGAATCCTCATATGTAAGTATGTGCGGAAAAAAACGTATGGGTGTTATTCTACTGAGTAATAAACCTATCAAAATGAGTGATAAATCTACATCTTAACTTATATTCAATGAACTAGATTGTTACATAGTTTTGTTAGATTCAGTAAACGGGTCATAGATGAGTGTCGAATGGTAAACTCCTAGATAATATGAATATTAAATAAGTTCACAACTTGCCCATCTCTATGACTCTCTTTTTCCCTTAGATAAAAAGTCATTCATACATTTGTCTCACTAAACTTTCCTAAATTTTGTTAAATATAGAAAAGTGTTTTTGCAATACGGATCAAATCAGGTACAAATCATTCGATTTTTTTTGGTAAGTTAAGAATTGTATTGATTTTACCAAGTTGTTTTGTACAAAGTGAGATGTCTTGGCACCACCAATCATTCGATTTGTTTTATATAGATATAAGTATAACATAGTTAAAATGGGTCAATTTGGGTCGGACAATTTCCGCTCCAATCCAAACCCGACTTGAACCCACCATTTTGATGCATCTGTTAAATAGATAAACATAAACAAATTGTGTTTACGCGAATAACATTTTAATGTGTACAGATAAATGTGTCTAAGAGTGTCACAAACGAGTCAAAAGAATGAATACAGGTACCTCAGCTGTCAAAATGATAATTTAATGTGTTCATCATCATATGAATAATCCACCGCCTGATTATATTCTACTGCCAATTTCATTCTTTCTCAATCGATGACTAAGAAAGTGGCGTCGAAAATTATCGTGAGAAGTCCCCCATTGCGAAAACTTCCTCAAGAAGCACCTTCAGCGCTGTGCTCCAGCGAAAACCTTCGCCACGAAGATCCTGTCACATAAATTTTCTCTGACCCAAAAGATAAAAAAAAAACAAGAACTGTCGTCTTTTTCAAAAGGCCCGCCTTTCCCAAACTCCACGATAGAAAAGGCAAAGCTCTCTGTCCGCGGCCAAGACTTGTGAAGCAGCAGCTCTTAAACTAGCAGGGATGCGACGACAATCCAGCGGTGCGCATTTCTTATCACTCTCTGCTCAGTTTCATGGTTTCTCTCTGCGGGCATTAAGAGTGGTTCTCTTGAACTCAACATCCATTCGTGTGACCTGATTGACGCTCTTGCGAGTTTGTGTTAGGACAAAGCAAGTGAAGTAGGCAAGCTGTTGTTTTCTTCATTAGGACGAGGCTTCCGCATGTCGGCATGGCGCGCTGATGATTTTCCCCACCGAGGAGTTGTTTTGTTTTCAGTCTGTCGTGAAGATGGTTTCTTCAAGAAACGTTTTGCCCATTTACTTATCCAGGAAAAGAAACAAACGTTTGCGGGTTTCTCCATTTTTCTCGTTTCCCATTGAGACCACTTCACAATGGTGGGATGGCCAATATCCAACTTTGCCCGATTATCTTTATTTTTATTCCAGGGATGGCGCGGACCAAATTCAATGAATTTTTTTTTTTAAGGGCAAATGTCTTACAAGGATATAAATTCAGGATTTTTAGTAAGTTTGAGGTAAATATGTTATACGAGTATAAGTTTAGAATTTTTTATGACACAAAAAATAACGATAATAAGTTTAGGGTTTTTGTGACACAAGAAAATTTTTTAAGATAAATGTGTTACAAAGAGTATAGTTTATGATTTTTTATATTTTTCCATATGTATATTTTTTAAATAGTAGATAAAAAAAATAAAGAAAAAGAATACACATCAAGGAAAGATGAAGGTAAGGGAAGCAGGGACGACAAATAACCAATTTTGCCCGATTATCTTTACTCTTATTTCAGGTGAATATTGATGTCCAATCATTATGATATGATGTTAAGGCGAATCGCTACAGGTTCAGAAGAAGAGCAACACGAAACAAAAATAGAAAGGATGATATTTTAAGCAAAAGGAATCATTGTCCGTACACCAATAAATTAGAAAACTCATTCTCTTCAATTTAATTAGATTAAAACCTATTTCACTTTTTGTGGGACATAACTTATTTTGTAGACCAAACATATGATATAGTTTATTGAGATGTATTTTCTTTAATTAAAAAATATATTAAACTTCTCACTCTTTTACAAAGTACAATCAAGTCTAAATAATTTTTTAAAATGTAATCAAATCCTCATTTTCATAATATATGAAATTGAGTTCTAAATTTGTTGCCATCTACATTGAATGGCAAGAATTCTAGAGCACTATTATCCAGACCACTGTTGACAATGCCATTGCTCCATATCTGGAGGCACTAGATCTGGTCAACATGCTTCCAAATTTGCGGCCATGGTTCCGGCCTTATAAGATGTGGTGATTGCAATTCATCTATAGCCACGAGCGATAGGTTTTGACTCCCAGGTATGCAAACATGGCACCAAATATCCATATTTAGCAAGGCAGCTCATCTGTGGCCGGGAGTGATGATGGTTGGCTTAAATGTGGTGCTAGCAACTCCGCTATGGCGATGACTAGGGGAGGGGCAAAGATTGGGCTCAACAACTCCAATGAGACTAAGAGGCTTCCATGGCAAAATAGAGACTATTTACTTATCGACAAAAAAAACACAGAAAATATCAAAAACTTTGTATAACTCTCATTTTAATACAAACAAATTTCATCAGCTTACTTATTTAAATGTCAAATCGAAGGAAAAACGATCACTTAAGTGTGAATGACAATAAATTCTAGCCAAAATAATCACATGACTTTTATAATTTAAAAATAAGTTCAATTGGGGATTTTTTTTAAAAAATTTCAATAGGTGGACTAGCAAAGCAATGTCACTTAGTCCAATGTGGCAGGTAGGGCTAAACGACGCCATGCCATCCATTTCCCAAAAACGAAGCTGCACATGGTGAGGCGGTGCAGGAGTAGTAATAGACACATCGTGGCTGCATTGACAGAGCAGCACAGGGACAACAGACTAGGAACGACGCCAATGCAGTGGTGGCTTGTTGGTAATCAAAGCAGCTCAAGGGAGGCAGGAGGTGTTGTCAACAAGCAGTATAGCCTTGTCTAGCCATCAATGCGACAGATCAAACGTTGTCGGAGCGCCTCGTGGGGCTGCTGCATTGACTTAAGGCTTCATGAAGGGGAAGACTGAAGAGTGCGTATTGGGGAAGAACCAAATTAAGGCTTCAAATTTGGGGTAAAACTCGAATATAACATGGTTGAGGGGATTGTATGTAGAGGAAGTATACCGATGAGACACATTGGTATGAAAAATTAATATAAAAAAATGGCAACATTATTTCTCTAACGATCTTATTTAGAGTTGACATTTTAAATGATCTTTTTTTAAAAATGTTATTTAAATGATCAAAAAAGGATTTTGACAATAAAATAAGCTTCATAAAATTTTTGACAATTTTGATGCTTTTCTATATATTTAATTTTTTTATATGACCGATGATTTCCACTTTCTGTCAATTTTTCAAACCTACGTATTCGCGGGTCAATACCTCAGGGAAGACAAGTCCGGTAACCTACCTTCAAGGTCCCCCATTTAAATTACGGAATTATACCTGAGAGTTGAACCCTGAACCCAATTGTGGGAAAGAAAATGCCTCCACCAGTGTAGTTATGCGTGGGTAGGTTTTTGTTTGATTCCATATTAATGGACATGTGTCAATCAAAAGGTGGACATTAATAAAAATGCACGTAATAGTAGCTATTGTTGTGACGTTAAGGAATCATCGGATATTTTCTCCTGAAAAACACAGGGAGGTAAGTTTCAAATTTAAAAAAAGAAATTTGGAAAAAGCAGACGAGGAAAACTAAAGAAGAAGAAAAAGAAAACATATAACGGAGGGAGGAAAGTGAGGGAAGTGACGCAGCTTACCACCACCCAGCTTTGCCCAATATGTAACTATTGATGTCGAATCATCACGACCTGGTGTTAAGGTGAATCGCTAATAGATCAGTACTTTTTGCGTCATCATGTTCTGAAAGGAGCAACACGAAACATAACAAATGAACGAAAAAGTAAAAAAGCATTTGATATATAAATTCCGATAAAGCAAAAGGAATTGTTATTTCTGTACGAACAGGTTAAATAATTTATTTCTTTTTTATTTCTTTTACAAACTATAATCAAATCCTCAACATTTTTGCTAAATGCAATCCAATCGTCACTTTGCAGGATATGAAATCAAGTACTAAATTTGCTGCCATCGGCATCCAATTACAAGAATTCTGAAACATTATGATTTGTCACAAATTTAAGCTCTATTTAAACCATAGTTATATGATAAAACTCATGAGCTTTGTCAATCACCGAGCACATGGCCTAGATATGATCATCAATTGGAATAAAACTCAAACATTATAGTTGAAGTGCAATTTAGATTGAAATCTTAAAACCGTCACTGCCATCTCAAATGGAGTTTGAGAAGAGTCAATCAAATGCTCAATTAGTCATTTGTGAATGCACAAAAATGTTGTTCCCTTGTCTGATATTAAATCAATATTTACGAAAAACAACATTCCCTCGTTTATATACTATGTCTAAGTGTGTTGTAAAAGAGTTAAAAGATTGAATTCATGGTATGGATTAATTGTCCAAATGGAACTTTATTATGTTCGTTGTCATCATTAGATTAACCGGTGGTCCTTCACGATAAATTATGTGCCATATAAACTTCGTCAAGAAGTATCGACGGCACAGTGCCGCGGCCGAAAAACTCGTGAGGAAGGACCTGTCTCGATAATCTTCTTTCTGTTCCGTCCTGACCCAAAAGAATGAGTGTCAACCTTTTCAAAAGCTCCCATCATTTCCGAACTCTTCCATAAGAAGGGCAAAGCTCTCTGTCTGGGACCAAGGCTTGTGAAGAAGCAGCTCTTACACTTAGGGTTGAAGCGACGATCCAGAGGTGCGCATTTTGATACCACTCTTGTCTGTTGTGAAATTAGTTTATGATTTTTCGCTATTAGCATTAAGAGTGGCTCGCATGAAATCACCCCATCCAGTTCATATGATCTGATTGACGCCCTCGTGAGTTAGTGTTGGCATGATCAACTTGGATCGAAAGTCTCATCTTCCTCTCTGCATACAGTGACCCAGAGAATGGCGACAGACAGAGTAAGCTTGAAGCTTCTGGTCAACAAGAGCAACCAAACAGTGCTCTTTGCTGAAGCAGGCAAAGATTTTGTCGACTTCCTATTCCACATACTTGCATTGCCGGTGGGAACGGTGATCCAGCTCCTCACAAAAACTGGGATGGTGGGCAGCTTAGGCAATCTCTATGGCAGCGTTGAGAAATTGAACGATGTGTACATCAAATCTTCCAAGAAAGAAATGCTCCTGAAACCCAAAGCCCCCGGCTGGGTATCTGAAATCCCAATTATATTGCCTGACACTTCTTCAGATTCCAAGCCCAAAAGTTACTACGGGTGCTCTGGCCGCCGTCATACCAACTGTTCGACTGTGGCAGAGGACCCTTCTGCAATATGTCCCCAGTGCCATCATGTCATGAGCCGAACAGTCACTCTTGTCAAATCAGTGGCTGGTAATCCGACGGCTGCTGCGTCATCAACAGCTGATTTAAACAGCAAGGGCGGTTTTGTGCAAGGGGTGGTTACGTACATGGTGATGGACGATCTGGAAGTGAAGCCAATGTCGACTATTTCGAGCATTACTTTGCTGAACCAGTTCAACGTGAAGGAGATTGGGCTACTTGAGGAGAAGGTTGTCAGCTTGGGAATGGACGAGGTAAGCCTATGCCCTTCCTCGCGACTGTAGAAAATCTCTTTTGACAGACTTTTAAATTAAAAATGCATATTGATAGACGTAGAGTCATGTGAAAAAAGAAATTGTTAGCTCTGTTACGTGAAAGTATTCTCAACTAATTAGTGACATATATTTTATTAATCAGAATTTTTGCTTTTGTACAATCATTAGAGACACATGTGGAGTAAAATAAGATCATGTTATACAGGGCTTATAAAGAATCTGTCCTTTAATTTATTTGGTTTGAAACTCTGAAGGGTATAAAGCTGCTGAAGACTTCATTTTACTCCAAGAAGGTTCTCACTCTGGTCTTCCTCGACAAGAATTGAGAGAGATCGTGATCAGAGATCAGGATCAAGTGGCTAATATTTGTGTGCGTGTTATACCTATATAATATACGTATATGTATTTATGTGTATATGTATGTATGAAGTATGTGGAATGATATCAGCTGATTTTGTGACAGTTTATGTAGGACTGTCAGTGCGGATTGACCTTTTTAATTTTAATTTTAATTTTTGTTGGAGATATTAGCATGTTTATCGTCCCTTTTAATGTATGACTGTATTAGTCTGGTTGTGAAAATGATGTGCACATGCTAAAGAAAGAGTATACGTCTTATAGCCCATAACGAATGCTAAAGCATATGTTGAAGTTGTGGAACCAACGTGGACACACCAGTCGTAAAACTAACTATTCGGGAGAACGTGGAGTGATTAATTTTTTACGTAATTGCACCTGTATCCCGCGGTTGGGTCCAACAGGGTGCCTAACTCAATCCACGATGAATTGTCCTCGAAACTCTATTGGCTCGGATATAAAGGGGAAAAAACTAGCCGAACTCGTCACCTATGCAAGAACGTCTAACATTTTTCTGAGGAGAAGTCATGCTCGATTACTTTGTTGAGTTCAGTTTGAAATATAGATACTTGGCTCGATCTGCTCATTAGCCTAATCGAGTATATTGATTTTTATGTAGTTCTTCCTTCCTGTTTTAGTGACAAATAATTTATAATGTACTTATAATTATACTTCTTACCATGCAACTGCGTTTTCATCTTTAATACATTTTTAAATATAGACAAAAAGGGCGCATGCAAGTATTTCAAGGTGAGTTGAGTTCGATTGAGCAAGAAAAAATCAACTATATTGAGTTTTATATACTTAGGAATGTGTTAAACCCACTAAATCTCAAGTATGTCGAGCTTGTCTAGTTTGAGTAGGGAAACAAAGTACTCAATCGAGTTTGAATTCAGTTTTGGACTTCGAGTTCGATGAAGCTCAAGCCCAACATGTGTCTGCTTGAATCAACTTGACTCGATTTCCCCCTTACATGCATCTAACTTAATCTGATTGAATATAAGTGAGGTGATGTTCAATGCAACTCTCAATATGGGGTTGACATGTGGATTTATTATTGAATGCGAAGTGTAATTTCTTATTATGCCCTTTATTTATTATGGTTCGGCTGCTAGTTTTGTTTTCTGTAATCTTCTTTTAAATCAAAGATTCTACATCTAATCTCCTAAAAAGTAAAAGTAAGGTTTTGAGAACTCGCCAAAAAAATGAAAGGTGATGTTATTTTTTTAAAATCTCCTATTTAGTGATTAAATGTGACATGTGCATCACTTAGTGTAGATGTCCTTTAGAGTTAGCTGTGTTGATGATCCAACATTTTTCTAGTTGCATGTATCTTATTATTTGAGGATGTATTTAATAATATTTCTATTTTTAGAAACAATTTTCTTTTAGAAATAATTATTTATTTATATTTTTTGTTTGAGTAAGTTTCTTTATAAAATGATTCGTTTGGTAACTACTAATCTCAGAATAGAAAAAAAGAATTGAAAATTTGTTTAATATAACCCTAATTTTCTGATATTTTATAATCTTTTTAATTTTTTCCTTTTTTTCATTTCTTGTTTTTCGTCTTTCTTGGTGACCAACTAGAGGAAGAAGGAAAAAAAAAACTTGTTTCAAGAAATTCTTCTTAGGATCAAATGAAGTATTCATATATATGTGTGTGTGTGTTTTCTAATTTATTCCCTAAGTACTTATCTATTTAGGGCACTAGAAAAATTAACCGATGTTACCAAATGGATTGCTATTATTAGAATCAAATAAAAAAATTAAAACGTTACCAAACAGAGTTTAAATAAGTGGTGCTCTTAATTAATGAGATCTTATAATCAACAAAAATCACATGCCACATTGAATGAATTGAATAATTGTCACAAGAACTTGCATTAGTTTTTATTTTTTGTTTTCTCTTTTGTTAGGATAACATTTCATTCATATTTATAAAAATTCAAGATAGATACAACGTAGTCCAACTATAAAACAAAACAAATCCTAGATAGCTTCAAACAAAAGAAACTCCAAATAATAGGAAAAATCATTAGAATAGAGTGAGATGTTGCAGATTCAAAGAGTATATCTGTGATTATTTTAAATTAAAAGCAATGGCAAATCACCAAATTGAATCTGTCATCAAGAACGAGCACATACTAAATCTTCATCAATTACTACAGCTTTGCCTTTTAGTGATACATGCCTAGATTCAACATCCTCAACACTATTGCCCTTTAGAGAAAAAAGATTGAACGAGCATAGATTGATGCTTGTGAGAGTAAAACCTTTACAAAACTCTTATGATATCTTTGAAAATTGGAGTTGTACACTAATGAAAAATGAGCGAAGAGCATACACACGAAGATCCCCAAACCTAGCCTAGATTGGAATAGAAACCTCCTCAAAATGGAAGAAAGAAACTTTCAGATCTAGACTAAATCATATGAGAAAAGCTTCCAAGTTGGATGAAAGCAAGGGAAGAAAGCAGAGAACCAAAGCAATTGAAGAAAAAAAGAAGAAGAGAGAGGAAGAGATCTATCTCAAACCCTTTCCTCCATGGAGGATAAAGAAAAGAGGCTGCAAGATGAGAAGGAGAGGAGAGAGAAATTCGGGCTGGCTAGATGATAATAACATGTAACAGTTGAGTTGTGCCAACATTGTTATGTAACTAGAGCCATATAGGGAAATGCATGTGCAGCGACAAAAATCCTTGGATGCTTCCAAAACACCACATAAAGATTAATCCATCCAATCAATTTCATTAGATTATTTTTCTTTGAAAGAAAAATGAAAAATGGGAAAATTACACAAAACTCCCACTAATTTTTAGGATAGTCCATCTTCATCCCTAAACTTTCATTTACCACACAAACTTCGATGAGGGTAGTTGATTCTTCATCTATTTCTTGGTTTGCAAATGCTTAGCAAATGATTTGCAATTTACAAAATTACATTTTTGCCCTCAAATGCATTAAAAATTAGAGAATAAATAGAGAAAAATAATAAAAATTAGTTATCTTTAAATAATAATAATAATAATCTCCACCACCACCACCGCCGCCACCATCATCTTTTATTTTTATTTTCCTTTGACTGTGATTGACTTTTTTAATTATAAAATTATTTATCTTGTTTCCAATATTCTAATAAAGAAGTCTCCACCGCCTCTAGCAAAATTAGTGTTTCTCGCGATAGTCACCACAAAACTGAAAGATGACTCAAGTCGATTCTCTTTAATTTTTTTTTTCTAGTGTTTTAAGTATGTACTTAGTAAGTATTTTTCCATAGTTTTTACGTTTCCAAGAATTATGTTTTATTGTACAAATAAATACAATAGTGCATAACTCAACAGTGGGTAACCGTGTTGGTTGAAAGTTTCTCTCTTATCGAGAGTTTCTCCCTCATTGTTGAGGTTGAGGGTTCAAAACCCGAAGTTGCTAGCGTCTTAAGTGGAGAGCCATGGTGTTGGGGTCCTATGCTAGTCTCCTTCGAGATATAAGGGATCGGTCCTTTGGTGCCATTCAGGCACAATGGTAAATGGTTAAGTTCTCGGTTACAAAAAAAAAAATACAAGAGTGCATAATTGTGCTACATCAAAAATCATGATCCTTTTAAAAGAGCTCACTAATGAAGGATAAATGATAATATTAAAACATACGGATAAATTTGAAAAAAAAAATTGTTACGAAGTTAACCATATTATTATTCTTTCTACTACTTCAATGACTAGTTACTTCTTTTCTTATTTTTATTCATTTGACATGAATTTTAATATTTTAATGTACTTGGAAGCAAAATGGGGAATCGTTAAAATAAAAATCATATATCTATTGTATTGATGCTAATTCACCCTTAAACTTTTCAATTTAACTATTTTAGTCCTAAATATTTTTCGTGATTAGACAATGCAATCATTCTAGTCAATTTTTCATTGAAGAACGTAGATATGGATGTTTGCCATTCTACGTAACATGGCCAATATTAATATGATTCTTTTTTGAATTTCCAAGTTTCCTTTTTTAGAAATTTTTAGAAATTTGTATTTCTTTTCTTTTGTACTAAAGTTCAGTGAGGCCAACAACCCTTATTCACAGCAAACAAGGGCTTCACAACCTTTGCCTAGTGATCAGTGACCCTTGCTAGCCCATAGTGGAAAACAAAAAATAAAATATATGAAAGAAAAGAATAAAAAATTAGAAAATTTAAATAAAATGTGAAAATTATCAACATTAGTACCATCCGTACTATATAAAATAGTTAGCATTATCATTAGCAATTATTAGTTAAAATTGATCCGAATGACTATATTGACGGACTATTAATAGTTTTAATAAAAAATTAAAGAGTCTAACTGAAAGATCTAATGCGATCACCTAGAGGGGGGTGAATAGGTGATTTTAAAACTTTTTGCGGAAGTATAAAATACACAGCGTGTGAAGTGTGATATACGAGTGATATACGAAGAGCTATAAGCACAAATAGAGAGTTAATAGAGAGGAGATCAAAACATAAAATTCATAGTGGTTCGACTTAGCTCAAGCCTACGTCCACTTTCTCAGGTTGACAACCTATCGGTTGGATTCTACTATGAATCAAAAGAGTTACAATTCAGGTCCAAGACTTCACAAAGTCTTCTGCTCTTACAAAGCAAGTATGTGTTACACTCTTTTGTTTACAATGTAAGCGCACAGTAAATGGACAGCTCTAAACTTTGGAATTATACTCTCATGCTCGTCTTTTTGAAAGACTCGAAACATCCCTCTTATATACTCCTTCATGCCTACATGACCGTTGGCACTTTCCAAATGAATTCTTCCAATCAACCCATTAGACATAATCAGTCAGGGAGATCTCAAGCAATCTTTGGATCGTGATAAGAGTCCGTCAATCCTAGTCGCCCGTACAATCAGGATATTGGTTTCCAAAAGTGAATATTTGCCACATTTACCCGATCTTCAAAGAATCCAGAATATCAATAATAATCTTCATAATCTTCATGAGAATAATCAATCTTGTCAATCCACCAATAAGTTGTCTGAAATCCACGAGTATCAAAGTCGTAAGAATATTATCTTACTTAAACAGTCGTTACAATTCGACTTCCCAAATTTTACTAAATCTAACTTCCCAGACTTTATGGTGTATGCTGCCTCCAGACGATATTCTTTCTGACATCTCCAGATGTTACTCTATCCGGCCTCTCCAGACGATACAATATATGACTTCTCCAGTCAATACGATATTTGGACACAACTTTTGTCATCTTCAGAGATAACTTATATTTGACTTCAAGTCTTGTCACTAAGTTTTGTCATCTTGTCATTGAGTTTTGTCATCTTCAAAATAGCAATAGAGCTTCCCCCTTTTTGATGATGACAAAACGATCCTGTAGATTTGAGATTGTATCTCCAGCAACATAATACTTTAGCAGTACATAACAACATTTAATCGTATAAAATCTGCTCTTTGTCATCTTCAAAATCACACCAGAGTTTCCTTTAACACTAACAAGTGATGGGACTCTGATACTAATTGTTAGGCTAACAATACAATATAGAGTTTTTGAATAGGTTGTTTGACAACTATGAAAAACATTTACAAAATATAACAAGTTTAACTACAAATAGTAGTAGAAATAGATTATTGAAATCAAATGTACATGCTGATGTCTAAGAGATAATAATGATAACAAATAGGTGTGGTTAATAAGGAAAAGATAGAAGATATTGCAAGTAGATACCTAGTGGTTGGGCTTTGTCCCCAAGCATATGTCTACTCTCAATACTAATAGCCATAACAAGGTTGGGATCCAATAGTAATCTTTAAGATAAGCCACAATTTGTTGTACCACATTTCCAACAAATCACACTATCAGAACTCAAGTATTTCTATTACTTTTGTACACTTACTTTCATCACTAATTACAAACATTAGCATGATCTAGATATTGACATCAAGAGTACACAACTAATGTTAACAAAAACATAGCAAAGAAGAACTCTCAAAGCAAATGACCCATTTTATTTGTTTCCACCAACCTAAATTCTTCTATGAGACTCAATATATAGTCATGCACCATTCTCCATTGAAATCCTCAAGTGGCCATTGATTTTATCATTGCCAAAAGCATGACTTCAGTGGAAATCGTTGGAATGACTCTCTGACGTCTGCAATGTCTCTCTCATAGTGGCAATGTATCTTTGTCAGATGCTCATTAATGCCATAATTGCTTGGTCAAGTTTGTTGATTTGTTTTTCGGATTATAAACCTTAGAAATAATTGTTAGACAACGTATGGTGGTTGAAAAGAGGAGATCGCATGTCTTCTACCTCTATGATAGCTAAACCTCCTCTTACCAACAATCTGTTTTACCCGATAACGATTCGTCTTTCTATCTTTTGCCTTTCCGAGCATATTAAGTTTGTGACTCTACCCAGCTATTTACCTTCATGGTCATTCTAAGCTTTACTAAAAATTCTCATTCTAGACTTGTTTACTATCACCAGGTCCATCCAACTATTCACCCAATCTTGGTATCTTCAAGTCATCACGAACATCCTCATTCTTCTCAAATTGTTCACCCTCAATCAAAGTCCTTCCAAATGCTCACCAATATAAAGATCCTTACGGATTGTAGACATCTCGACATCTAATACCTTATTCACCTAATATATCAACAACAAATCCTTGATATTGGTGGAGAACTCTTGACAGTGCAAAACACTCCTCACATCAGTTCACCCAGTGCTAGTCTTGACATCATTTATATATTCTCTCACAAACACATCACTTTGTACTCCTTAATCAATATACATATTAATAGAATTTGATTGCCTTTGTCATCATTAAAATAACATAAGGTATTTTCCCAACAATTATACTAAAAGTCTAAACTATTTTAAAAATTACAATAAAATCCTAAACATTTTTGAAGATGCAATCAAGTCCTCATTTGGCAGTATATGAAATCAAGTTTTAAATTTGCTGCCATTGCCGTCCAATCGCAAGAATTTTTAAACGTTATGATTCGGACCCCCGGTGGCTACATTGCTACCTAGAAACTTCCAAATTAGCGAACATGGTGACAGCAGCTCGCCTATCTAGTAACAAACATACGATATCATTTACTCTAGGGAAAATTTCATATGAGGGTCTAAAGTAGAGCCACTTTCTCAAAAAAGAGTCTGGAGTGAACATTGTCTCTGATAAGGGTTTGTAATGACCAAATTGTTTCAAATAAAGGCCTAAAGTGGCCAAATCGTATTAAATAAAGGTTTGAGTTTGCTGGCTAGCCAAATTTTGATTAATTTGGCCACTGAATAGGGGTATTTTAGTAAAAAAATATAGGTATAAAAAAATTCTTGAAAAAAAAATAAAAAACTTCTAATGCTTCTCTACTCTTGCTTTGGTTTTTTCTCCTCTCGCCAGGATGTAGTCCTCTTCTCTTCAATTCTCTCTTCTTCAAGACCCAAATCAATAACACTATCACTCTTTGCTTTTGCTCTCGATAACATTTTGCCAATGATTTCCAGCCATTTTTAATCACCATTTTCACCACTACTCGATGGAGATCATGTCTATTTCCATCTCCAGTTGCTATCACCGAATAGCTCAACCAATTGTCATTTCCTCTCATTTTGTTGATTTTGATCCTTAAAGTTGTTTTGTGGTTACCTTATTTAGGTTCGATGGATAATCACCCAAGTAACAATAATTTACTAGATCCAATTGAATTTGCTTTGTTTTAGGTTATTGCGAATGGAAAACAATCTATGTGACTTGGATTTTCAAAGTTTATTCTAAAGTGGAAAACAATTAAAATTCTATTTCACTTCAAGTCACATAGATTGGCTAGCATCCTTAATGTGACATGCGACCAAACAAGAAAAAGTGGATTGTCTGCAAATAAAACATAATCATAGAAAAACAAAACAAACGCATTACAATTTTATGAAAACAGAAACCACCATCGATTCTTATGTCAAATTTTCAATTGGAAAATGCACATTAGAACAACTTCCCAATAGAAAACGCTACTCGTATTCATCAATTCACACAATATGAGACAAAATGCACCTTAAAGTTTGATCAAAATGGCTAAATCAACACCATAAAAGGAAAAAAAATATTTATCTTACAATCATGATCATCATTCCCATCGATATGGCATTCCACGATATGTCCACACTTCATTGACATGTTGCTTCACTAACCTCCTCTATGAAAAATCGACTACAGTCCAGACAAAAACGAAGAAATCTATGTAAAGGAAGTTGCAATGGGAAGAAACATAGCAAGCAAAGATTTTCATTTAGCAAAGAATAGATTAGTCGAAAACGAAGAAACGTTGCAAATGAAGAAACGAATGAAGACAAACAAAGCATACGAACCAAGGAAGAGAAGAAACGAAGTATTTGGGGTTTTAGTTTTAGGCTTTTTAAGTTTTGATATAAGAAGATGATGGGGAAGGGAAATATTGATATAATTTTTTTTCTTGCCTTTTGTATTTAAGAGTTCTATTTTATACCTAATCTTTGTACTAAAATACCCATCTTCAATGACCAAATTAATCAAAATTTGGCTAGCCAGCAAACTCAAACCTTTATTTAATACAATTTGGCCACTTTAGGTCTCTATTTGAGACATTTTGGTCATTGTAAATCCTTATTTGAGATAATGTTCACACCGGACCCTTTTTTTATACATTGACTCTTCTTTGGACTCTTATTTGAAATTTTCCCTTTCCTCATTTTTAAGTACTTGAAAATAACTTCTTTATTTGGTGCCCATGGTGTCAAATTGCAAGAAATCCAAGACATTATGATTAGGATCTGCATTATCGACGCCACTGTCCAAATGGAGATGCTCTAGATCTAGCTTGTGAACTTCCAAATCTACGACCATGGCTCTAGACTTCCAAATTTGGTGATGGCAAGTTGTCTATAGCGCGAGTGATGATGGCCTTCGATTTCCGAATATGCAACACCGTCGCTCTCTAGATCTCCAAATTTGGCAATGGCGGCTCGTCCATGGTGTGAGTAGGTGTGTTAAATGGGTGGATCGGCTAAAAAATAGTCTGACTATATTAACTCATTTAATCCGTTTTAACTCATTTTCATAAAATATAATTTTAGCGACTCATACCCGACCCGTATTGTTAAAACACTTCCATATTTAACCAAGTCCAATAAAAGTTACATCATGATTTTTTTTTAAAATGTATTGTTAAAATAATTTTATGCAATACGATTTATTTGATAATTTTTCTAATTTTTTTTGAAATTTAAATAATTTTTTTAAAAAATCCATTTTGCCACCAATAGATGTGAGCGATGATTGTTGGCTTGGATCCAGGGTCGACGATTTCACAGGGGTGAAAATAACTTCGTAGAGGCGATGATGGGGGGAGGGGTGGAGTTCAGTCTCAGCAACTCCAATGAAGTCAAGAGGCTTCTAAAGCTGAATAAAGAGCATACATTCAATATATTTTTATTTGATTCCACGTCAATGAGCATATATCAATAAATAAGTTGATGTAAGCTCGCCACATCAACTACTGATGTGGTCCTATGGATTGCTGAATAGTAGACAAAAAAACAAAGAAAAAAGAATACACATCAAGGAGAGATGAAGGTGAGGGAAGCAGGGATGGCCAATAACCAACTTTGCCCGATCATCTTTGCTTTTGTTTCAGGTCAATATTGATGTCCAATCATTATGACATGATGTTAAGACATATCGCTGCAGATTTAGAAGAAGAGCAACGCGAAACAAAAATAGAGAGGAAAAGAAAGGAGGATCTATAAAGCAAAAGGAACTATTGTCCGTACACCAAGAAATTAGAAAAGTTATTCTTTTTACTTTAATTAGATTTCAAACTGATTTCTCTTTTTGTGTGACGTACCTTATTTTGTAGACCAAACATATGATATAATTTATTGAGGTGTATACATTAAACTTCTCACTCTTTGACAAAGTACACTCAAGTCTAAACATTTTTAAAATGTAATCAAATGCTCATTGCAATATATGAAATTGAGTTCTAAATTTGTTGCCATCTACATTGAATGGCAAGAATTCTAGAACACTATAATCCAGATCATCGCTGACCATGCCATTGGTCCATATTTGGAGGCACTAGGTCCGACCAGCAGACTTCAAAATTTGCAGCCATGGTTCCAGCCTCATAAGATGTGGTGATTGCAATTCATCTATAGCTGCGAGCAATAGGTTTTGACTTCTAGATATGCAATGATCGCACCAAATATCCATATTTAGCGAGACAGCTCATCTGTGGCCGTGAGTGATGATGGTCAGATTAAATGTGGCGCTAGCAACTCTGCTATGTCGATGACTAAAGGAGGGGGCGAAGATTGGGCTCAACAACCCCAATGAGGCCATGAGGCATCTATGGCAAAACAGAGAATATATATCTATCGACAAAAGAGCACAAAAGTATCAAAAATTTTGTGCAGCTTTCATTTTAAATGCAAAAATTTCATCAGCTCACTTAAATGTCAAATTGAAAGAAAAGCGATCACTTAAGTGTCAACAATTAGAAATTCTAGCCAAAATAATTACGTGACTCTTATAATTTAAAAATAAGTTCAATTGGCTTTTTTTTTTAATTCATATGTGTGGACTAGCAAACAATGTCACTTGGTTGAACGTGGCTAATAGGGCTAAACGACGCCTCACCATCCATTTCCCAAAAAATGACACTACACATGGTGAGGCGGTGCAAGAGTAGTAGTAGACGTTGGAGGTAATGGGTTTGAGAAAGTATAGAGTGTTTTGTGGCATGAAGCATTACACCAAGAGACATCAAATTTAGAACATTTAACAGTGTTACATCAAGCTTAGGAGAATCATAGAGTTAATATGCAAACTTTTGAGCTCCATCTCATATACGTCTAAACAACCATACTTTCACCATTGTGCTTGTATATGAACATGTTATTTGGATTATATTAACAATATATTCAACAATCTCCTCCTATGTTCACTATATAACACAATCCAATATGATTGTCAATGTAATGTTCAAACAAATATGAATTATCCACATTCAGTCCAAGACAAAAACTTGGATCAGTTAAAGAGTTTTAGCAGTAAAATATTAAACTCATTCATCATTTGCAATGTGAATAAGTGAATCATCCTTATTACAAATCTATTCTGAGATCATATACCAAAAAAAATATAATGAGTTTTAGATTTAGTCTAAATTCATCCAAATCCCAACATCTAAAGTAAATCTTAGAATCAGTTCACAATCAACATATGCATAATAGTTTAGTTTAAATAGGCCACTTAAAAATAGTCCAAGGCTTTACAAATAAAAGAAAAAACATAATAATGTTCACTAAATAAAGATTACAAAATGTAAGTCTTAAGTAAATGGACTTCATTAAAATGGGCAATAATAGGTTAACTATAGCTTACTCAACACAAGATTGACTAAGAGATTATCATACATATTAGAATTATCCCCTTTCAGCTTGAAACTTATGTTTTTAAGTTCAATTAACTGAAAGGTAGTACTTGATTTTATATTGAATTTAAAGTAAAAAAAAAAAACTTTCCCATTATGAGAGTTTTAGATAGGACCTCTTATTTTTGGAACTGAGTATTAAAGTGATCCTATATCTCTTTCGCTGTCTTATACACACTATATAATTCATAACTAGATGAGGATTCAAAGATATTAACAAGTAATCGCTACAAAATCTTCATCTAAATTCCTTTGAAATTCATCTACATCTTTAGTGGTAAATGCAAAATCACTCAATATAATATGAACTATTTCATGTTATTTCATGCCAAATTGAATATGTAATTTCCAACTATGAAATTCAATAACATTAAATGACTGTAGCTTTATAATATCATAGGAACTATATTTTTTCATTTCAATCATAGCAAAGACTTAGAAAAAAGTGCACCTTGTTGTCCTCAAAACTCACAAAGTTGAATAATGCCCTTAACCCTAATCAAATCGCTCTGTAGAAATGAAATTTGCCAAACCAAACCCCAAAGTTGAATCTGGAGCACCCAAAAACCCTACAATGGGCTGCCCTTGTTGCCGGAAACTTGCTGGAAAAATAACAGAAAAATTGCCCGAAAATCACGCAGAAAATTGCACACGATAATAAAACTTCTGGTGGTTGTATCTTTGCCGTTTGACCTCCATTCGACAAGAGTGATAACTCAAAACACTCGTATCAATGAGTAGAATAAAGCCCAAGTGATTTTTTTTTTTGGTAAAGTAAGAGATGTATTGATCTTTAGTGCCAAAATTACATGATGGAGAGACCTGGTACTACAAAAGCCCAAGTTGTTTCACTCTCCTATTATGCCCTTTATTTATTATGGTTCGGCTGCTAGTTTTATTTTCTCTAATCTTCTTTTAAATCAAAGTTTCTAAAAAGTAAAAGTAAGGTTTTGAGAACTCACCAAAAAATGACAGGTGATGTTTTTTTTTTTCAATCCTATTATTTAATGATTAAATATGTTTATGTGCATCACTTAGTGTAGATGTCCTTTACAGTTAGCCGTGTTGATGATCCAACACATTTTTTGGTGCAAGTATCTTAGTATTTGAGGATGTGTTTAATAATATTTACATTTTAAAAAACAATTCCTTTTAGAAATAATTTTTTTATTTCTATTCTCTGAATAATTCTTTATAAAAGGATTCATTTCGTAACTATTAATCTCATAATAAAAAAGAATAGAAATTTTGTTTAATATAACCTTAATTTTCTGATATTTTATAGTTTTTATAACTTTTCCTTTTTTTTTCTTCTTTCTTGGCGACTAGCTAGAAGAAGAAGAAAAAAGAAAAATCAAACTTGTTTGAAGAAATTGTTTTTCGGTGAAAATGGAGTATTCACATATGCATTTATTATTTATGTCTTAAATCAATTCCCTAAGTACTTATCTATTTTGAGTAATAGAATAAGTGGCGTTATCAAATGGATTGCTATTTTTAAAAACAAAATAATAGAAAAATCAAAATAATTAATGACATCTTAATAATCAACAAAAATCCCATG
Organism: Melaleuca alternifolia; assembly: GCA_019926035.1. Taxonomy (NCBI): domain Eukaryota; kingdom Viridiplantae; phylum Streptophyta; class Magnoliopsida; order Myrtales; family Myrtaceae; genus Melaleuca; species Melaleuca alternifolia. Next base: position 2,188,750 of record JAGKPW010000053.1, read on the forward strand.
CCACATTGAATGGATTGAATCATTGTCACATGAACTTGCATTAGTTTTTGTTTTTTGTTTGTTTTTTTAGGATAACATTTGATTCATATTTATAGAAATTCAAGAAAGATACAATGGAGTCCAACTATAAACCAAAACAAACACCAGATAGCTTCAAAACAAAACAAACTCTAAATAATGGGAAAAATCATTAGAATAAAGTGAGATGTTGCACATTCAAAGAGCAAATATGTGATTTCTTTAAATCAAAATCGACAACAGATCATCAAATTGAATCCGTCATCAAGAATGAGCACATACTAAAATCGTCATTAGTTACTATGGCTTTGCCTTTCAGCGACACATGCCTAGATTCAACGTCCCCAACACTATCACCCTTTAGAGAAAAGATTGAACAAGCATAGATTGATGCTCATGAGAGTGAAACCTTTACAAAACTCTTCTAATCCCCTTGAAAATTGGGCTTCTACACCAATGAAAGATGAACGAAGAGCATACGCACGAAGATCCCCAAATCTAGCCTAGATCAGGATAGAAACCTCCTTGAAATGGAAGAAAGAAACTTTTAGATCTAGACTAAATCATAAGAGAAAAGCTTCCAAGTTGGAGAAAAGCAAGGGAAGAAAGTAGAGAAGCAAAACAGTGGAAGAAAAAAAAAGAGAGAGGGAGAGATCTAGCTCAAACCCTCTCCTCCATGGAGGATAAAGAAAAAAGGCTGCAAGATGAGAGGGAGAGGAGAGAGAAATTTGGGATGGCTAGATGATAATAAAATGTAGTAGTTGAGTGGTGCCAACGATGTTATGTAACTGGAGCCGTATAGGGAAATGCATGTGCATAGACAAAAATCCTTGGATGCTTGTAAAACACCACATAAAGATTAATCCATCCAATCAATTTCATTAAATTATTATTTTGAAAGAAAAATGAAAATTGTGAAAATTACACAAAACTCCAATTACTTTTTAGGATAGTCCATCTTCGCCCCTAAACTTTCAATTACTACACAAACTTTGATGAGGGTAGTTGATTCTTCATCTATTTCTTGGTTTACAGATGCTTAGCATATGATTTTTCAAGGCAAACATTTTATTCATCTTGATCTTTTAGTAAATCACCTTTTTCCCCTCAAATGCATTAAGAATTAGAAAATAAATAGAGAAAATTATTTTTTATTAATTTTCTGTAAAAAGTAGTAGCCTAGTAATAATAATAATAATAATAATATTATTATTATTATTATTATTATTATTATTATTATTCATCATCATCACCACCACCACCATCTTTTCTTTTTATTTTTCTTTGACTGTGATTGACTTTTTAATTATAAATTATTTATCTCATTTCCGGTATTCTAATAAGGAAGTCTCCACCACCTCTAGCAAAATTGGTGTTTCTCGTGATAGTCACCACAAAATGAAAGATGACTCAAGTTGATTCACTTTAACTTTTTCTAGTGTTTTAAGTATTTCCTTAGTTAGTCTTTTTCCAAAGTTTTTCCGTTTTCAAGAATTATGTTGTATTGTACAAATAAATACAAGAGCACATGCTGTGCTACGTCAAAAATCATGGTCCGTTTAAAGGGCTAACTAATGGAGGATAAATGATAATATTAAAACGTCCAAATAAATTTGACAAAAAATTCTATTACGAAGTTAACCATATTATTATTCTTCCTGCTACTTCAATGATTGGTTCATTGTTTTCTTCTTTTTATTCATTTATTGCATGAGTTTTAATATTTTTAATGTACTTGGAAGCAAAATAGGGAATTATTACAAGAACGATCATGTACTTATTGTATCGATGTTAATTCACTCTTAAACTTTTCACTTTAACCAAATTAGTCCTAAATATTTTTATTCCTTTGAAAATGCAATCATTCTAGTCAATTTTGATTGAAGAACATAGATATGGATGTTTGCCGTTCTACTGACATGGCCAACATTGAAACGATTCTTTTTTGAATTTCCAATTTTCCTTTATTATAAATTTTTTTAATTTATATTTTTTTCTTTTCTTTTTCTTTTTGTTTTTGTTTTGTACTGAAGTTTGGTGAGGCCAACAACCCTCATTCACACCAAACAAGGGCTTTACAACCTTTGCCTAGTGATAAGTGACCCTTGCTAGCCCACAGCGGAAAACAAAAAAACAAAATAAAGGAAAGAAAATAATAAAAAGTCATAAAAAACTTAGAAATTTTAAATAAAATGAGAAAATTATCAACATTAGTACCGTTCATACTATTTAAAATAGTTAGCATTCTTGTTAGCAATTATCGGTTAAAATTGATCCAAATGACTATATTGACAAACAGTCAATAGTTTTCATATTATATTGACTAAATTAAAAAGTTTAAGACTAAATTGATATCCATACTATAGGTTTATGGCTTTTTTTATAATTATTTTGATAAAATAGTTGTTTGACTAAAAAAGTCGAGAAGAATTACAATTTTCTAGTAGAGAAATCATGTATTAGGTACTTGCAAATGGAAAAAGAGACGGATGGTTGACGGCTGTAACAAAAAGCAAGTTCAAGGGAGTTTTGTATAATAGTCAAAATTTCGAAAGGGAACGTGCACCATCCTAAAATTTCATATGATGCATTGGTTTTGGCTGTGGAAATAAATCTATTTTGGGAGTCACGAGGTGTTTGCACTTTCCTCCATTTTTTAAGAGTTCCATATGTTCATCCTGATGGGTATATTGATGGATGTGGTTTTAACTAATTGATTGGCTCCCAACATGTGGCCAAACATTAATTCGAGGTGTTTTGGTAAGCTTACCTGATGGTAGCACTGAGTAACTCGACCGATTGAACTTGATAAAACGCCACTATAATATCAACTCATTGGGGGCAGAAAATGGTGTGAGCGTCGTTTCCAAGATTGGACATGCGTTGATTTCTGACACGCTGAGAAGTAGGCTAGCACCTGCCCACCGTTGGACACTATCAGGGTCGCTTGAAAATAGGAGCACCGAGGAACGGTTCTCTCTCTCTCTCTCTCTCTCTCTCTCTCTCTCTCTCACACACACACACACACACACAACATTCCTTAAATTCTATCTCCACTCCCTTTTTTCTGGATTTTCCAATTCCAGAAATAACTTAAATGTTGGAAGGCCAACCTAAACACTAGATCTGAATGTTGCTGGCTGTATACACCAAAAGATTAGGAATCCATGTTGAACTTTCAATATTATCAATATATGATGATAAAGATATAATTATTCAGTTGTCATTCATACAAATGAGTCCATAAGATCAGTTGGGATCAAAGCTATTTTTAAGATATCAAGAATATATGTGATAGGTTTATCATCAAAATAAGTGTTTAAACTATTCCCGATCGATGGATCATTGAATAGATATGGATGATTTTGTTGATATTGTTGTATTCTCGTAACTTTAGAGATATTGGATATCTAAGGGAATGATAAGTCACAATTCATTGAGTATTGTGATACTTAAGTTAGAACACGTGTACTTGTACTGGATAATTTTACTAAACATAGCACGATTAGCAACGTGAAAGTTTTTAGTGGTCAATGAATAATTGTTTTTTGTTTTGGTCTCATGTAAAATCTTTACACTTGAGGCCCAGCGATAACTTTTATATAAGATGACTATGGTTTACAAGTGCGCACAATGATGCTTTGCCGAACCATCTACATACTTATTGGTTATAGTTTTTTCATGGGCAAAGCCACGTGTGTGCAACATGAGAAGCAACTTGAGATTTTGTCTTCTTATTGTTTACAAGATAAAATAGCAATGCCCTGTGCGAGCCAATTGCGATATTGTACTGAAATCTTTGATTGGTGTTGTAATTGAGAGTGAATTGCTAATATCTCATTTAAATACAAGTTAATTAGATTTGTGTATATGACCAAATGGGCAGCTTGACAAGTAATTCACCACATTTGTTCAATTGGGACATAGTAAAATAGAAGGATATGTTGATAGATTCATTATGTTCATAAAACATCCATATTGTCTAAATAGCCATGATATGTTACTAGATATCACTCATAGTTTGTAGGAACTGGAGATATCGGGACAATTAGTTGATTCCATTGTATTGATAAGTGTAAGTCTTAATACCAGCTTAGTATGAACCTAGAGATGTTACACACCATAACCAATTTAAAATGACATCTGAACACGAGAGACATTGTTGCAAAAGTGTTGCAATCAAAGGCAATCAAGTGGAGTTAGACTGAAGAATAATGTTCTAAAATGAGTTCAAAAGCTAATGTTTCGAAACAAGTTGGAATTTTCATTTTCTGAAACAGGATCAAAAGCAATGATTGAACGTTAATGTTTTGAAATGGCTTTTGAATCAATGATCAAAAAAATTATTTGAAATGGTTTGAGACTTAACTGTTTAATTAATGTTTGTAAAGGTTATAGAGTTAACGCATCGAATAATGTCTGTAATGGTTTCATAATTAATGCCCATAACCAAAATTGTTTTTAGAATTAATGTTCATTTTATATTCTAAAACGGTTTTGGAATTAATGCCCACACGGTTTAACGTTGTGATACAGTATCAAAATCAATGTCTAGATTCATAGTCTGAAATAGTCTCAGACTTAACAACCAAATTAAATCTCTAAAATGGTTTTGGAATCAATGGCTAAGATTGACAAATGGGCATGAGTAGAGCAAATCCATCAAGATTTTGGAATACACATAAGAATAATTGGTTGCACAATTGAAGTGGTATACACTATCTCTAATTTTTCTTTGGCATTTGAAACATGATTAGTGGTGTGTCTAAACTTGATATCTGACATTTGTAAGGGCTTAAACTGAACAACATCAAAACTAGATTGTTTTTTGGGATATGCTAGAAAGAGTATCAAAACCAAAATTGCTGAAGAGCCTTTAAAACTTCTAAAGAATGTCAAAACCAAAATTTCGGAAACACTTCCAGGGTAATTCAATTAGTCTAGGGTTGAGCACAATGGACCACCCAACCCGAGAACCACTCGAACATGACCGGACCGGTCGAGTTAGTCCAATTTTTTTTTTAGTTTTGGTCCGGTCCACGATTCCTAAAAATGGAACTGGTTCTCGGGCTGTCTGGTTCCCATTTCCTAAGAGGGTGGGACCAGACTGAAGCACTTGCACTACAATTGATTATGTGCAGTCAATAAGATAACCATTTTCTAATGTATGAAGTTGTTGAGGAAGATATGAGGACTGCAATGCTCCAAATGAGTTATCTTGAAGGTCCTCTTCCGGATGGCTTTCGTGGAATCTTTTAATCAGAAATCTCGGGATGTAATTGGATCTTCTACCACTCAAGCAACCAAAAATTATGAATGAGATCTTACATGGTTACTGACATCCATCAAGGGAACTGGTTAACTTGCAAAAATCAAACATTTTTGTAAGTCTTAATGTAGATGAAGCCATGAGACAAGCAATGAGCAGAGTGTTGGGGATCCACGTTATCCTTGACCTTAGGAAGTACATTGGGCTTCCTACTTTGGTGGGGAAGTCTAAGGATGCAATTTTTAAATTGTTAAAAAACAGCTTCTTATGTCATAGCTACATGTCCAATGCCTTGTTTTCATTTCCCTAAAAGATAGAATAAATGAGGCAGAATTAACTTCTTTTAAATTTTTGTGGGGATAACATGATTTATTAATCAAGGTTGCCCAAAAAGGGATGGTATAGACTCAACTTAGCTTGGAGTATGTGAGGGCCGGTTTGGGGTTAAGCTTGTCACAGTTCAATCTGGCCCTCCTTGCTAACTCAGCTTGGAGCATACAATAGAGTCCATCTAAATTTTGTGTCCGGCTTTTGAAGAGTCTGTGTTTTACAAATTGTAGTTTTATGGAAGTTAGGAGCAATCCATTTGTTTGAATTTGTTATGGTTTCATTGGACCACCCGAGAACCGAATTGGGCCAGTTGGTCCAATCCCAAGATTGGTCGATTCAGTTCCCGATTTCAGGGGGGAACTAGACCGCTCGAGGAATAGCTCACCCCTAGATTAGTCTTCTTATAGCTTTCACGTACTTGTTATTAAATTGCATGAATAATGTTTGGAGGAGGATGTATGGTTATTTTTCGCTTATGCTTAATTGTATTAATTTATTTTCTCATACATTTGGAGAAAAAATCATCGACAGATGCGAACTGGCCAGTTGGTCCGATCCCAAGATTGGTCGATTCAGTTCCCGATTTCATGGGAGAACTAGACTGCTCGAGGAATAGCTCACCCCTAGATTAGTCTTCTTATAGCTTTCACGTAGTTGTTATTAAATTGCATGAATAATGTTTGGAGGAGGATGTATGGTTATTCTTCGCTTTTGCCTAATTGTATTAATTTATTTTCTCATACATTTGGAGAAAAAATCATCGACAGATGCCTCGAATTGTTTATTCTGGTGTGAACCACTTTTTGGTGAGAGCTTTGATTAAATATGTGGTCCATGTCTCCACGTTGCTATCACTTATGGGAACAAGTAAATATCTTTGTCGTTCTTCTTGAAAATTTTCTAGAGCTTGATTACCTCCACAACCAATCTATCTCCTCCCATCACACCCATAATAAGACTTAGGGCCTGCATGATAGGCCTTATTTTTGTTCTAGAATGAGTTTTTATATTCTAGAACTCATTTTCGAATAATAGTCCATTTGGTAAGAAATTTTTTTTTCTATTTATGGAATAAATTGGCCAAGAAATCAAAAATAGAAAATTTGTGAGTTTTCTTCTAGAATGAGAATTAAGAAATTGTTTCTCATTTGCCCAACTCCCCCAAAGTTCGCCACCGCCGATTGTCGCTGCCATTGATTGTCGTCGCCGCCGCCTACCACCCCGCTGCCGTCGACCAGTCACCATCACCACCGTTGTCGCCGCCTCTTCCAGCTATCTATTGGTGGGTCACTGCCACCTCTGCCGATTACCATGTCAGCCGGCCGATCACCATCACTGCCACCGGTTGATCGATCACCATCGACATTGTTGCAACCTATCGGTTGCCGGTGGCTGATTACTGCCACTGTTGTCCGGTCGATCACTACCGTTGCCACTGATCGGCCGGTTACCAATACCATCCAAAAGAATAAATCTTAAAAAAAAAGAATTTTTTTTCATCATCAAATAAATTTATATTTCTGAATTACAAATTGTTTGTTCTTATCAAACGTATTTTTTTTCTTCGAAAGCTCATTCTAGAATATAAATAGAAAAATCTATTTATATTCCAGGGTTCAATTTCTATCTAGAAATTGAATCATGCAGGCCCTTATGCTCTCGATTTGCCATACCAAGCCACATATGCATTGCCATTTTATGCGACATGTCATGCTCTGAACCTTGAGCGCGCATGCATCCCACAATGGTGGACTATAAATGTGACGTTCTCAGGTAGAGTCGCTGACCCAAACTTCTATGCACATGCAGAAACGTAATAAACAATCCCCGAATAACAATCAACTTGAGATAAGAAAGTAAGACAACCAATTTACACAAAGTACATCTCAAAAAGAAATCTCGAGTTCATATACAAAAGACTAAACCAAAAGAAAAGTTTAGCTACTCTAGGATCTACAGCCACTAGTTCCATGTCCACCAAAAAGGCATGCTCCAAAAACCATCGCCTACGGAACCTCCCCTAACGTACGTGTTGTTCCTCCATCTAGGTACCTGAAAAATAGTTCACTGAGTCAACTCTCCAAGCCTCGATTAGAAAGAAATCCACCCAAGATAACCTAATCACAACAAGCAAATCAAGGTCTAAAAACTGTCAAACTATCTGGCGTCTGAGACTCTCTAAAGTCTGAGACGATGCATCATTTGGAGACGATGTAACGTCTAAGACCATGTACCGTCTGGAAACATTCGGACTCCACAGTTCATGTACATAAGCATACAACACACATCTGTAACCACCGAACCACTTCAGATCAATTATCATATAATCACAAAGGTCTCAATTATAAGGCCAAATTGTTATGACACGTCACATACCATGTCACACAATTCCGTCTCATAATAAGGCTCAACATATCAACAGTTCAATCCATCATTCAGATGTCCAGATGTTTCTTGACCCGTGAAAAGTTTTCGCCTCAGGTCCTTGTCACAACACATAATGCAATGCAATGCAAGGGTAGAGGCATTACGTATTGCTGTCCTTCCCTCAAGCTGCAAGGATAGAGGCGTTACGTATTGCCGTCCCTCTTCCAAGCCAATATGTAATGCAATGCAATGCAAAGGCAGAGGCGTTACATATCGTCGTCCCTCTTCCAAGCTGTAAGGATGAAGGTGTTACGTATTGCCATTCATCTTCCAAGCCAAAATGTACTGCAAGGGCAGAGGCATTGCATATCGCCGTCCCTCTCCCCGAGTCAGTATGCAATGCAAGGGCAGAGGTGTTACGTATCGCCGTCCCTCTCCAGAGTCCATATGCCATTCTTACCACAACATACACTTGTCATCACACAATCACATTCTATCCAGCCAATATTAAGGAGGTCAATCACCCAACCTTATTGCACACGTCCCATATCGTGCCAACTCAGTTAAATGTAAAACCACTATAACTGGCAAAACCAAGTCACTAGCATGTCTCCACGTCTAAATTCAGAAATACAATCAAATGAGTTCATAAAATTCTCAAATTTTAGTATGTCATAAAGGACACATAAACAAACATTTTTCATGATTAAACTTTGATCCAGATCCTTCTATACAGATAGTGGTAAATCGCTCAAACTGTTACAAAAACTGCATCCGTTTTTCGAAATCAAGTTCTCCAAAATCAATTTGGTTCGAAATCTAAAACTCATTATTTTGGTCTGAAATTCGACTATGTTAAACTCCAAGATGTGACAAGACACTTTTGTGAAGAAAGTCTTTCGAAATTCGAGCTGAAAAAGTTGATAAAATTTCATAGAACATCAAAAGGTCACAAGTTCCAGTAAAAACAGAGGTTTTATTTCATTCAAAACGAAGTTGACATAAATTTCTTTTAACTCCATAAAATCTTAGATAAAATATATGTCAAAGCTGAAGATGTATGAAACACTTTTTATGAGAAACCAACCCCATAATCTCATCACATCTCGATCCACAAAATCAGCAAATAATAATAGTCCAGCAAACATATTCCGGAAAAATTCTTTATTCTGAACTAAACCCCTATCACTTGTGTTAATCCCATCTAACACTCATCTCATCACACTAGTTAACACTCATCTAACTCCTTAAGTGTAATCGCAACCTAATAAAGGTTTGGAAGTTGACTTACCTGATCAACAAACCAACAAGTCCATGACGACGATGGCTCGAAGGTAACTACAACTCATGTTTATTTCAACTCCAAAAGAGACTCGGATGATGCTAAAAAGGCCTTGTAAGTCGCTTCCTGAGTTGATGGTTTGAGAGCAACATATCTCGGCTAGAACAATGGGTGTGATAAGAAGTGAAAATATCTAGGAGAAGCTAAATGAGATATAGCTGTAATCTACAATGTTCAATTGTAAATGAGGAACAAGAAGCCTTGAAAAGTCAAACCAAAATATCTAAAACACTTTAGTACTGGCCCCATTAGTTTTCAAGTCCATCTAATAGTAATTTTCTCTTCCCAAACTTCTCCAACAAGCCAATATGAAGGCTGTAATACAACAGCCCCTCATACATAGGAATTTTCACCAATTCACCTCAAGTCACATTCAAATCCTCATCTAATCAAATCATCATCCATTCAAATTAGGCTTGAATCTTCTTCACAAAATCTCATCTCATCTGATTTCAAACAGGGTCGAAAATTAGGATGTCACACGACATCTAATGGACACTTAGATGCCTTAGTACCCCATGCCTTATTATCACTCAAACAATTCCTTGGCAGCTCCCCCCTTGTTGGGACGTCAAGTAAGTGGGTCGAGTCAGGTAAAAAATGGTCCGACTTATATTGACCAATTTAACGTGTTTTAACATTTTTCTATACAATACAATTTTAGTGATCCATACTCGATTCGACCCATATTATTAAAACACTTCTATATTTAACCAAGTTCACAATTTTCTTTTTGGTAAGTTAAGATTTGTATTGATTTTACCAAATGTGTATGTATAGACGCCATCAAAACTTACACTCAAAGTGTTAGGATAACAAGTTCACAAATAGATCATAAGCACAATGCCTAAAAAAGGGTAAAAGACAATAAAATTACAAGTTCAAAAAGATAATGGGGTTGGGAACCCAACTTCTTTGTATCCTCCTATTCCTTGGAGAATCAAATACCGATCGGAGGGATATGACCTTGTCCTTCACCATCTTTATTAGCTTCTTCTTTATGGCCGGAATGACCACAACTTTGCTTTATTAGAAGATTGTTCATTTCCTTCCAAATAATGTGACATAAAGCTCCTAAAGAAAACCATGCTATGCTTTGATGAAAGCATTTTCTAGAAATATTTCCTATAGCCCAAGTAAGTATATGAATCCAAGATAAAGGTAGCCAAGGAAGACTACATTTGCTCGCCCAAAATTGCGACCAAAGTTCTGAAAATTTTTCTTCATGTTTTTTTTTCAAAAATGTATTGTTAAAATAATTTTACAAAATACAATTTATTTGATAATTTTTAAAAAAATTTCTCAAATTTAATTATTTTTTAAATAATTTTTTTTTTTGCTTTTCCTCTTCCAGTCGTTGGAGTCTAGTGAGCTCATCCCCCACCTCTTGGCTTATGACCGACTTAGAAAGAGGGAAAAATGATATAAAAAAAGAGAAAAGTCAAATTCTTATTTTTTTTAAATAAAAAATAATTATAATATTCCTCACCAAAAAAAAATAATTATAATATTAAAATTTCCGTAGTTTAAAAATGACTTGTAATAACACTTAAAATGAATTAGTACTAACACTTAACATTAATTAGGTAACCCATTCATGATTAATTTGGAACTTATTTAAGATTCATTAGGTTATTAAGTAACTCATTTAAGACCCATTTAACCTTTTAAACTAACCCAATTATGACCCACATTATTCAATATAAGTTAAAATATAAATTTTTGACCTATTTTGCCACCTCTATTCCATTGTATGGCCGATTTGGCTTAAAGCTTGCAGCATGGGCCATACATGCTATAGGAGTGTAAGCTAATATTAGAGGCAAAGTACACTACCAGAACCGGTTTTCCAACCCAAAATATAAGGTTGACATGCTCTTAGATTCATACCATTGAGGCTCACATGGTTAATGAGAATTTGAATTCAGTAGATGAAAAATCGAAAGCTTGTTCCGCAATATGGTGGAAGGTATGGAAATTTTTTTTCGTACTATCATGGGTTGGATCTCAAAGTGGAGATCAATTAGGCGATTTGAGGTAAGCTGTCAAATTAGGAAATGAAAGGCTATATTAGATAGACTTTTACGGATTCATGCGATTTTTAGATATTCAGGGATTACGCCACTTAAATTAGGTAGTAAAATCAACTAAGTTGGCAAATTGTATTGAGCTTGGATTTTTACCTAATCTGAGATAACATGCGGATCACGTTCTCGAGCTTAAATATGAGATACGTCTTCCATGTCAAGAGAACCGATGGGCTCGTGGTCCTCTGTATGGCCGACGATGCCTATGAAAGTATGCTCCTTTTCTTTTTCTTATCCCTGGCAAAGTAAATCTGTTTTTGACGGCAATGTGCGTGTGTTGCCATGTTCGATCATGGGTTATGGAGATATTTAGTTTTTGGTCAAGGGTGATTGTGAATCGGGTAGCTAGAAAGATGACATTTTTAGCGTGCCTTGATGTTCTTGTTGATAATGAAGGCAAGATGGCAAATAAAATAGTCTACCGAGTTTTTTTAATAATTTTTTATTAAGATTTACGTAGACCTTTTTGTATCATATATCTTATCTTACTTTGTGAAAATCGAATGTGTGCTTGCTAGTTATGGCTAGTCTGTTCCATATGGATCTACAGACTCCATGAATCTGCTTTAATCAATCTTTTGTTTGGGGAAGTTGGTGTTTTAAATTTTGGCAATATGGATGCTTAACTTCTTTGCGGTTTGGTAATTTATTACATGGCCCTGAGCAATTTGAGCTCTTGCATCCTCAATTATATGTGCACTACGTGATGTTTAATAACTAATATGCTGTGTCAAAGTTTATTTTCTGAAATCATGTACAAATATAATTACCCCAATTGAATAGGCACTATTTGACTAAGAAAGGAAGAAGGCACGGCAGGCAGAGCAGAAGAGAGGAGAGAGAGCGTGCGGCAGAAGAGAGAGAACTAGTCTAATTAATGAATAGAGAGAGGGCGGAGTGCAAGGCTGAAAGGGTGGGACCCACAGATGACACGTTTGCTCCACGTGGTGACACTCGTCGTCCACTGATTGGACGGGCCCACGGTGACGTGGAGTGCCTGGAGCACCTAACATCTTATCCTAGGAACGACGCGAAAGCAGTAGTGGCATGTCAGTCATCAAAGCTCAAGGAAGGTAGGAGGTGTTGCCAACAAGCAATATAGCCTTGTCTAGCCATCAATGCGACTAATCAAACGTTGTTGGAGCGCCTCGTGGGGCTGCGTTGACTTAAGGCTTCCTGAAGGGGAAGAGTGCGTGTTGGGGAAGAATCGAATTAAGGCTTCGAATTTGGGGTAAAACTTGAAAAATAACATGGTTGAGGGGATTGTATGTTGAGGAAGTATACCGACGAGACACATTGGTATGAAAAATTAATATAAAAAATGGCAGCATTATATCTCTAACGATCTTAATTAGAGTTGACATTTTAAGTGATCTTTTAAAAAAATGATATTTAAATGATAAAAAAAGGATTTTGGCAATAAAATAAGCTTCATAAAAGTTTTGACACTTTTGATGCCTTTCTATATATTCAATTTTTGTTTTTTTATATGACCGATGATCGTCACTTTCTGCCAATCTTTCGGACCTACGTATTCGTGGGTCAATACCTCAGGGGAAACTGGTCTATTTAAATCACGGAATTACACTTAAGAGTTGAACCATGAACCAAATTGTGGGAAAAAAAACGTCTCCACTAGCACAGTCATGTGTGAGTAGGTTTTTGTTTGATTCCACATCAATAGACATGTGTCAATCAAAAGGTGCACATTAATAAAAATGCACGTCATAGTAGCTATTGTTGTGACGTTAAGGAATCATTGGATATTTTCTCCTTTAAAACATAGAGGTAAGTTTCAATTTTGAAAAAGAAATTTGGAAAAAGCAGACGAGGAAAACTAAAGAAGAAGAAAAAGAAAACATATAAAGGAGGGAGGAAAGTGAGGGGAGTGAAGCAGCCTACCACCACCCAGCTTTGCCCAATTAAAAAAAATCCGATAAAGCAAAAGGAATTGTTATTACTGCACGAACAGGTTAGGAAATTCATTTTTTTATTTCTTTTAAAAACTACAATTAAATCCTCAACATTTTTGCTAAATGCAATCCAATCGTCACTTTGCAGGATATGAAATCAAGTACTAAATTTGCTGCCATCGGCATCCAATTACAAGAATTTCGAAACATTATGATTTGTCACAAATTTAAGCTCTATTTTAACCATAATTATATGATAAAACTCGTGGACTTTGTCAATCACCGAGTACAATGGCCTGGTTATTATCATCAATTGGAATAAAACTCAAACATTATAGTCGAAGTGCAATTTGGATTGAAAACTTAAAACCGTCACTTCCATCTCAAATGGAGTTTGAGAAAAGTCAATCAAATGCTCAATTAGTCATTTGTAAATGCATAAAAATGTTAGTCTCTTGTCAAATATTAAATCGATATTTGAGAAAAATAACATTTTAATCCGTTCATATAATGTATCTAAGCATGTTGTGAAAGAGTCAAAAGATTGAATACAGATAGATTAATTGTCCAAATGGGACTTTATTATGTTCGATGTCGTCGATTAACCCGTGGTTGTTGGCGATAAATCATTTGCCATATAAACTTCCTCAAGAAGTATCGACGGTACAGTGCCGCGGCCCAAAAACTTCGCAAGGAAGGACTTGTCTCGATAATTTGCTTTCTGTTCCGTCCTGACCCAAAAGAACAAGTGTCAACCTTTTCAAAAGCCTCCACCATTTCCGAACTCTTCCATAGAAAGGGCAAAGCTCTCTGTCTGGGACCAAGGCTTGCGACGAAGCAGCTCTTTCACTCGCAGGGTTGAAGCGACGATCCAGAGGTGCGCATTTCGATATCACTCTGTCTGTTGCGAAATTAGTTTACGATTTTTCTCTATGAGCATTAAGAGTGGTTCGCACGAAATCACCACATCCAGTTCATGTGATCTGATTGACGCTCTCGTAAGTTAGTGTTGCCTGAAACAAGTTGACATGCTCTCTCTCTCCTCTTTCTTCTTTTGTTATTCGCATCAATTTAGACGAGGCTTCCCCATGTCAACATGCCTCACTGACGATTTTCCCCGACCGGAGTTGTTTTGAGTGTATTATGTAGATGTTTCTTTATGAAACTTCGCAGATTTACTTATCTAACAAAAGAAACTTTTGCATATTTCTCCATTTTTATTAGCTTTACACTGAGATCGCCTCCTTATTGCCCTCTCTAATTCCAGCTTTATTTAAGATGTTTCGGTGAATTTGTGATGATCTGGCGTGATCAACTTTGATCGAAAGTCTCATCTTCCTCTCTGTATACAGTAACCCAGAGAATGGCGACAGACAGAGTGAACTTGAAGCTTCTGGTCGACAAGAGCAACCAAACAGTGCTCTTTGCTGAAGTAGGCAAAGATTTTGTCGACTTCCTCTTCCACATACTCGCATTGCCGGTGGGAACGGTGATCCAGCTCCTCACAAAAACTCGGATGGTGGGCAGCTTAGGCAATCTCTATGGCAGCGTCGAGAAATTGAACGATGTGTACATCAAATCTTCCAAGAAAGACATGCTCTTGAAACCCAAAGCCCCCGGCTGGGTATCTGAAATCCCACTTATATTGCCTGACGCTTCTTCAGATTCCACGCCCAAAAGTTACTACGGGTGCTCTGGCCGCGGTTATACCAACTGTTCGAATTATGTGGCAGAGGACCCTTCTGCAATTTGTCCCCAGTGCCAACGTGTCATGAGCCGGACATTCACTCTTGTCAAACCAGTGGCTGGTAATCCGACGGCTGCTGCGTCATCAACAGCTGAATTAGACAGCAAGGGCGGTTTTGTGCAAGGGGTGGTTACGTACATGGTGATGGACGATCTGGAAGTGAAGCCAATGTCGACTATTTCGAGCATTACTTTGCTGAACCAGTTCAACGTGAAGGAGATTGGGCTACTTGAGGAGAAGGTGGTCAGCTTGGGAATGGACGAGGTAAGCCTATGCCATTCCTCGCGGTTAGGTTATGTTTTGATTTTAGAACGTGACTCAACAGTTTATGAAGAAAATCTCTTTCAACAGACTTTTAAATTGAAATGCATATTGATCGACGTAGAGTTGTGTGAAAAAAGAAATTACTAGTTCCGTTATGTGAAAGTATTCTCAACTAATTATTGATATATATTTCGTTAATTCGAATTTTTACTTCTGTTTAATCATTAGAGACACTAGTGGAGTAAAATAAGATCATGTTATACAGGGCTTATAAAGTATCTGTCCTTTAATTATTTGGTTTGAAACTCTGAAGGGTATAAAGCTGCTGAGGACTTCATTTTACTCAAAGAAGGTTCTCAGTCATGTCTTCCTCGACAAGAATTAAGAGAGATCGTGATCGGAGATCAGGATCAAGTGGCTAATATTTGTCTGCAAGTTTGGTGTGTGTTATACTATATATGTATGTATATATGTATGTATGAAGTAAGCAAGAACCTTACTATGCAAGAACGTCTCAAATTTTTCTGAGGAGAAGTCATGCCCGATTACTTTGTTGAGTTCAGTTTGAGATAAAGATACTTGGCTCGATCTGCTCATCAGCCTAATCGAGTATATTAATTTTATATAGTTTTTCCTTCCTGTTTTAGTGACAAAAATTATGCAACTACGTTTTCATCTTTAATACATTTTTAAATATAGATAAAAAGAGCGCATGCAAGTATTTCAAGGCGAGTTGAGTTCGATCGAGCAAGAAAAAATCTACTATATTGAGTTTTATGTACTTAGGAATGTGTTAAAGCTATTAAATTTCAAGTATGTCGAACTTGCTTAGTTTGAGGAGGGAAACAAAGTACTGAGTTTTGGCCAGCCCAACATGTGTATGCTTGAATCAATTTGACTCGGGTCCCCCCTTATATGCATCTGAGTTGGGGTTGACATGTTTTATTAAATGCGGTGGGTACTTTCCAATTATGCCCTTTATTTATTATGGTTCAACTGCTAGTTTTATTTTCTCTAATCTTCTTTTAAATCAAAGTTTCTACATCTAATTTTCCAAAAAGTAAAAGTAAGGTTTGAAAAACTCACCAAAAAATGACAGGTGATGTTATTTTTTCAAAATCTCCTATTATTTAATGTTTAAATGTGTTTTATGTGCATCACTTAGTGAAGATGTCCTTCAGAGTTAGCTATGTTGATGATCCAACATTTTTTTAGTTGCATGTAACTTTGTATTTGAGGATGTGTTTAATAATATTTATATTTTAAAAAATTATTTCCTTTTAGAAATAATTTTTTTTTATTTCCATTCTTTGATTAAGTTTCTTTATAAAAGGATTTGTTTGGTAACTAATAATCTCATAATAAATAAAAATAATAGAAAATTCGTTTAATATAACCTTAAATTTCTGATATTTTATAATCTTTTTAAAATTTTCCTTTTTTTTATTTCTCTTTTTTTCTTCTTTCTTGGTGACTACCTAGAAAGGAAGAAGAAAAAGGAAAAAAGAAACCTTATTTCAAGAAATTGTTCTCAGGAACAAATGAAGTATTCATATGTACATACATATATATATACACACACATATGTATACACACACTTATTCTAAACTTATTCCCTAACTACTTGTCTATTTCGAGTAATAAGAAAATTAACCGACGTTATCAAATGGGTTGTTATTTTTAGAAACAAAAGAATAGAAGAATTAAAATGTTACCAAATAAAGCCTAAAAAAGCAGTGCTCTTAACTAACGAGATCTTATAATCAACAAAAATCCCATGCCACATTGAATGGATTGAATAACTGTCACATGAACTTGCATTAGCTTTTATTTTTTGTTTTTTGGTCAAGATAACATTTCGTTCATATTTATAGAAATATAATAAAGATACAATGTAGTCCAACTATAAACCAAAACAAATCTTAGATAGTTTCAAAACAAAACAAACTCCAAATAATAGGAAAAATCATTAGAATAGACTTAGATGTTGCACACTCAAAAAGCAGATCTGTGATTTATTTAAATCAAAATCGACGACATATCACCAAATTGAATCTGTCATCAAGAATGAGCACATACTGAAATCTTCATCAATTACAATGGCTTTGCCTTTAGTGATACATGCCTAGATTCAACATCCCTAACACTATCACCGTTTAGAGAAAAAAGATTGAACCGGCATAGATTGATGCTTGTGAGAGTGAAACCATTACAAAACAATTCTCATCCCCTTGAAAATTGGACTTGTACGCTAATGAAAGATGAGTGAAGATCATACACACGAAGATCCCTACATCTACCCTAGATTGAGATAGAAACCTCCTCAAAATGAAAGAAAGAAGCTTTCAGTTCTAGACTAAATAAAAAAAGAAAAGCTTCCAAATTGGAGGAAAGCAAGGGAAGAAAGTAGAGAACCAAAACAGTTGAAGAAAAAAAGACGAGAGAGGGAGAGATCCAGCTCAAACCCTCTCCTCCAATGTGGATAAAGAAAAAAGGCTACAAGATGAGAGGGAGGGGAGAGAGAAATTTGGGCTGGCTAGATGATAATAAGATGTAGAAGTTGAGTTGTGCCAAAATTGTTGTGTAATTGGAGCCGTACAGGGGAATGCATATGCAGAGACAAAAAATCCTTGGATGCTTCCAAAACACCACATAAAAGATTAATCCATCCAATCAATTCATTAAATTATTTTTCTTTGAAAGAAAAATGAAAAATGGGAAAATTACACAAAACTCCAACTAATTTTTAGGATAGTCCATCTTCGTCCCTAAATTTTCCATTACTCCACAAACTTCGATTACGGTAGTTGATTCTTCATCTATATCTTAGTTTGCAGATGCTTAGCATATGATTTTTGAAGGGCAACATTTTATTCTTCTTTTTTTTATTAAATTACCTTTTTGCCCTCAAATGCATTAAAATTAGAGAATAAATAGTGAAAAATAATAATTAATTATCTTTAAATAGTAGTAGCATAATAATAATGATAATAATAATAGTCATCATCATCACTAGCACCAGCACCACCATCTTTTCTTTTTATTTTCCTTTGACTGTGATTGACCTTTTTAATTATAGAATTGTTTATCTTGTTTCCAATATTCTAATAAAGAAGTCTCCACTGCCTCTAGCAAAATTGGTGTTTCTCGCGATAGTCACCACAAAATGAAAGATGACTCAAGTTGATTCACTTTTAACTTTTTCTAGTGTTTTAAGTGTTTCCTTAGTTAGTTTTTTTTCCATATTTTTTTCGTTTTCAAGAATTATGTTATATTTTACAAATAAATACAAGAGTGCATAACTGTGCTACGTCAAAAATCATGGTCCGTTTATAAGGCTAACTAATGGAGGATAAATCATAATATTAAAACATCCGGATAAATTTGAAAAAAAAAATCACGTTACAAGTTAACCATATTATTATTCTTCCTACTACTTCAATGACTGGTTCATTCTTTTCTTATTTTTATTCATTTATTACATGAATTTTAATATTTTTAATGTACTCGGAAGCAAAATGGGGAATTGTTACAATAAAGATCATATATTTATTGTATTGACGCTAATACACTCTTAAACTTTTCAATTTAATCAATTTAGTCCTAAATATTTTTCGTGATTTGACAATGCAATTATTCTAGTCAATTTTTCATTGAAGAATGTAGATATAGATGTTTATCGTTTTATGTGACATGGCCAATATTGATATCATTCTTTTTTTTAGTTTCCAATTTTCCTTTTTTTAGAAATTTTTAGAAGTCTATATTTCTTTTCTTTTCTTTATTTTCCTTTTCTTTTGTACCGAAGTTTGGTGAGGCCAACAACCCTTATTCACAGCAAACAAGGGCGTCACAACCTTTGCCTATTGATCAGTGACCCTTGCTAGCCCATAGTAGAAAACAAAAAAATAAAATAAATGAAAGAAAGAAAAGATTAAAAATCATAAAAATTAGAAAATTTAAAAAAATGTGAAAACCATCAACATTAGTACCATCTGTACTATATAAAATAGGAAGCATTATCGCTAGCAATTAATAGTTAAAATTGATCCGAATGACTATATTAGCGACCTGTCAATAGTTTTAATATTAAATTGAAAAAAATTAAAGAGTCAAACAAGTGATGGGACTCTGATACTAATTGTTAGGCTAACAATACAATATAGAGTTTTTGAATAGGTTGTTTGACAACTATGAAAAACATTTACAAAATATAACAAGTTTAAGCTAGTACAAATAGTAGTAGAAATAGATTATAGAATCGAAGT
This sequence comes from Melaleuca alternifolia, assembly GCA_019926035.1. Lineage (NCBI taxonomy): Eukaryota > Viridiplantae > Streptophyta > Magnoliopsida > Myrtales > Myrtaceae > Melaleuca > Melaleuca alternifolia. The sequence goes on from JAGKPW010000053.1 coordinate 2,208,355, forward strand.
GTGCATGCTGATGTCTAAGAGATAATAATGATAACAAATAAGCGTGGTTGATGAGGAAAAGAGAGTGCAAGTAGATACATAGCAGTTGGGTTTTGTCCCCAAGCGAATGTCTACTCTCAATACTAATAGCCATAGCAAGGTTAGGATCCACTAGTAATCTTTAAGATAAGCCACAAATTATTGCACCACATTTCCAATATATCACACTATCAGAATTCAAGTTTTGCTATTACTCTTGTACACTCACGTTCATCACTAATTACAAACATTAGCACAATCTAGATATTGACATCAAGAGTACACAGCTAATGTTAACAAAAACATAGCAAGAAGAACTCTCAAAGCACATGACCCATTTTATTTGTTTCCACCAACCTAAATTCTTCTATGAGACTCAATGTATAGTCATGCACCATTCTCCATTGAAATCCTCAAGTAGCCATTGATTTTTCCATTGCCAAAAGCATGACTCCAGTGGAAATCATTGGAATGACTCTCTGACGTCTGCAATGTTTCTCTCATAGTGGCAATGTATTTTTGTCAGACATGCTCATTAATGTCATAACTGCTTGGTCAACTTTGTTGATTTTTTTTTTTTTTGGGATTCTAAACCTCAGAAATAATTGTTAGACACCATATGGTGGTTGGAAAGAGGAGATCACATGTCTTCTACCTCTATGATAGCTAAACCTCCTACCAAACAATCTGTTTTACCCGGTAACAATTCGCCTTTCTATCTTTTGGCCCTTCCAAGCATATTAAAGTTTGTGACTCTACCCAGCTATTCACCTTCATGGTCATTCTAAGCTTTACTAAAAACTCTCATTCTAGACTTGTTTACTATCATCAGGTCCATCCAACTGTTCACCCAATCTTGGTATCTTCAAGTCATCACGAACATCCTCATTCTTCTCGAATTGTTCACCCTCAATCAAAGTCCTTCCAAATGTTCACCAATATAAAGATCCTTACGGATTGTAGACATCTCGACATCTAATACCTTATTCACCTAAGATATCAACAACAATTCCTTGATATTGGTGGACAACTCTTGACAGTGCAAAACACTCCTCACATAAGTTCACCCGGTGCTATTCTTGACATCATTTATATATTGTCTCACGGATACATCACTTTGTACTACTCAGTCAATATACATATTAGTAGAATTTGATTGCCTTTGTCATCATTAAAATAACATAAGGTATTTTCCCAACAATTAAACTAGAAGTCCAAACTATTTTAAAAACTACAATCAAATCCTAAACATTTCTGAAGATGCAATCAAGTCCTCATTTGGCAGTATATGAAATCAAGTTTTAAATTTGCTGCCATTGCCGTCCAATCGCAAGAATTTTTAAACGTTATGTTTTGGACCACCGCTGGCTAGGTTGCTGCCTACAAACTTCCAAATTAGCGAACATGGTGACGGCAGCTCGCCTATAGCCTTGGGCGATGGTGGTCATCTTCCGAATAAGCACCAATGGCTCCGGATCGCAAGAAAAGACAAAAAAAAAAAGACAGAAAAAAGGTGATCTATACATCACTTAGCACTACCCAATCAATACACACATTAGTATAATTTGACTTTGTCATCACCAAAACAACATAAGATATTTTCGCAAAAGTTACACTAAAAGTCTAAACTCTTTTTTAATCCAAAATCAAATCCTAAATATTTTTGAAGATGCAATCAAGTCCTCATTTTGCAGTATATGAAATCAAGTTCTAAATTTGCTGCCACTGCTGTCCAATCACAGGAATTCTAAAACATTATGATTCGGATCACTGCTGGTTACGCTGCTGTTCCAAATCTAGCGACGTTCGATTTGGCCTCCAAACTTCCAAATTAGTGATCATTGCGCTAAACTTCCAAATATGATGACGGCAGCTCGCCCATGGCCGTGAGCGATGGTGGTCATCTTCTGAATAAGCAACAATGGCTCTGGATCTCTTGATTTGGCAACAATGGCTCGTCCATGCCTTGAGCGATGACGCTCAGCCTGGATGCGGCCCCGGCTACTCAGTGGCGACAACAAGGGGAAGCGTGGATATTAAGCTTAGTAACTCCAATGGAGCAATGTGGCTTTTATGGCAAAATATAGAGCATACATTTAATTTTGTTTATTTGAATTCACCTTTATGGGCATGTGTCATTTTAAGAGTGGATATGACTTAAAAATGAGCATCTTATAAGCTATTGAAGTGACGTTATGAAATTACTGAATATTTTATTTTATAGAATAAATAGGAGCTAAGTTTCAATTGTGAAGAAGATAATTGAAAAAGAGGAAGAAAAAGAATATATATCAAGGAACCCAAGAGTGGGTAGCTGTGTTGGTTAAGAAGTTATCCCTCATCATCAAGGTTAAAGATTTGAAATCCACAATTGCTAGAGTTTTAAGTAGATAGTGTTGGGGTCCTATGTTAATCTCTCCCGAAATATAGGAGTTCGGCACTTTAGTGTCGAGCCTGTGATGGAGTTCTTGGTTAAAAATACATATCAAGGACAGAGAGGAAGGTGAACGGAGCAACGATGGCAAATAAGTGACTAGACGGCATCAACACCCAGCTTTGCCCAAATTTCTATTTTTTTTTCATTTCATGTCGCTATTGATGTCGAATCATCATGACATAGTATTAAGGTAAATTGTTATATCAGCGCTTTTTGTGTCCACATGTTCGAAAGAAGGGCGACACGAAAAGAAAAGGAGAACAAAAAATATGTGATTTATGAATCCAATAAAGCAAAAGGAATCATAATCCCTCCACCGAGGTTTAGGTAATTTTTTTTCATTTTAATTATATCTCAAACCAATCTCACTCTTTGTAGGACATATCTAGTAACAAATTGTTAGAGCACACTCAATTATTATTTTGAAAATGACAAAACTCAGACATCATAAAAAAGGGGGAGATTGTTAGAATACACTCTATTGCTCTATTGTTATTTTGGAGATGCTAAATAATCTGAAGGAGTTAGACTATATATAGTCTGTTGTTGTCTAGTTTAGGTATCGTCTAGACAAGCTTACTGTACCGTTTGGAAAACGTCAGAATATGCATCGTCTGTAATTGTATCGTCTAGAAGACGATAGACTGGGCATCATCTATGACCATTCGCATCATCTGTTGGCTATCATACGATAGTTGTCTTTGCAACCTTGTCGGTCAGATCCAAAGAGAACATCAGATTAAGATATCACCTTTGTGGGTGATATTAACTTGGATTTTGGACAGCTTATTAGTTTGGTTTTGTGGTTGATTATCTTTACGTTTATGGGAATAATTGATCAACCGAAGGACAAGTATTTTAAGTAAGTATTTATTCTTGAAAACTGAAGATCTTGATTGTATGGGTAACCAAGATTAACGGACTCTTTACATGATCTTCTGATTGCTCGAGATCTCCTTGACTGATTTTGTCTAACGGGTAGCTTGGAAGAATTCCTTTGGAAAGTACCAACGGTCAAGTAGGTATGAAGGAGAATATAAGGGAGGTACCTTAAGCTTTTCAGAGTAAGATGTGCAACAGAGATATAATTCCAAAGTTCGAAGCTGATAATTGCCTTCGTCATTTACTGAGTTTATATTGTAAACAAAAGAGTGATACACATACTAGCTTCGAGTAAGAGCGGAAGACTCTTCATTGAGAAGCGTCGAGTTTGAGATTGTAACTCTTTTGAATCATTGTGAACTCTAGCCTATAGATTGTCAGACCGAGAAAGTGGACGTAGGCTTAATCAAAGCCGGACCACTATAATTGTTGTGTTTGTTTCTCTTCCTTAACTCTCTGTTTTTATATCCTAAATAGTTTATCTTGCAAATTTTATTTCCGCGCACAATTGTAAGAGCATCTATTTAACCGCCCTTCTAGGTGTATGCACTAGCACTTTCACAAACATACGATATCAATTACTCAAATTCATTTACTTTACCAAAAAAAAATTACTCAAATTCATTTTTAATTAAGAATTACATAAAAAGTTGAAACTCTTTTATAAAGTACAATCAAATTATAAACATTTTTGACAATGCAATTAAATCCTCATTTTGAAGTATTTGAAATTAAGTTCTATATTTGGTGCCAATGGTGTCGAATCGCAAGAAATCCAAGACATTATGATTAGGATCCGCGTCATCGACGCCACTGTCCAAATGGAGAGGCTCTAGATCTAGCTTGTGAACTTCCAAATCTACGACCATGGCTCCAGACTTCCAAATTTGGTGATGGCAAGTTGTCTATAGCGCAAGCGGTGGCCTTCGATTTCCGAATATCCAACCGTGGCTCTCAAGATCTCCAAATTTGTCAATGGCGGCTCGTCCATGGGTGTGATTATGGGTGTTATATGGGTGCTATGAATTACTAAATAATTTTTCCTAATAAACACGCGGGAGCTATTTGAACCCCGAAAAATGAAAGTCGCAGGAGCTAAGTTTCAATTTTGAAGAAGATATTATTAAAAAAATAGTAGACAAAAAAATAAAGAAAAAGAATACATATCAAGGAGAGATGAAGGTGAGGGAAGCAGGGATGGCCAATTACCAACTTTGCCCGATCATCTTTACTTTTGTTTCAGGTCAATATTGATGTTCAATCATCATGACATGATGTTAAGACATATCGCTGCAGATTTAGAAGAAGAGCAATGCGAAACAATAATAGAGAGGAAAAGAAAGGACGACGTATAAAGCAAAAGGAATTTTTTCCCATACACCAAGAAATTAGAAAAGTTAGTCTTTTTACTTTAATTAAATTTCAAACCGATTTCTCTTTTTGTGGGACCTACCTTATTTTGTAGACCAAACATATGATATAATTTATTGAGGTGTATATATTAAACTTCTCACTCTTCGACAAAGTACAGTCAAGTCTAAATATTTTTAAAATGTAATCAAATCCTAATTGCAATATATGAAATTGAGTTCTAAATTTGTTGCCATCTACATTGAATGGCAAGAATTCTAGAACACTATAATCCTAGTCATAGCTGACAATGCCATTGGTCCATATTTGGAGGCACTAGATCCGACCAGCAGACTTCCAAATTTGCGGCCATGGTTCCATCCTCATAAGATGTGATGATTGCAATTCATCTATAGCTGCGAGCAATAGGTTTTGACTTCTAGATATGCAATGATCGCACCAAATATCCATATTTAGCGAGACAACTCATCTGTGGCCGTGAGTGATGATGGTCGGATTAAATGTGGCGCTAGCAACTCTGCTATGTCGGTGACTAAAGGAGGGGCGAAGATTGGGCGAAGCAACCCCAATGAGGTCAAGAGGCATCTATGGCAAAACATAGAACATATATTTTATCAAAAGAAGAGCACAAAAGTATCGAAATTTTTGTATAGCTTTCATTTTGATGCAAAAATTCATCAGCTCACTTAAATGTCAAATTGAAAGAAAAACGATCACTTAAGTGTCAACAATTAGAAATTCTAGCCAAAATAATTACGTGACTTTTATAATTTAAAAATAAGTTCAATTGGCATTTTTCTTAAGTTCAAATATGTGGACTAGCAAAGCAATGTCACTTGGTCCAACGTGGCTAATAGGGCTAAATGACACCTCACCATCCATTTCCCAAAAAATGACGCTACACATGGTGAGGCGGTGCAAGAGTAGTAGTAGACGTTGGAGGTAATGGGTTTGAGAAAGTATAGAGTGTTTTGTGGCATTAAGCATTACACCAAGGACATCAAATTTAGAACATTTAACAGTGTTACATCAAGCTTAGGAGAATCATAGAGTTAATATGCAAGCTATTGAGCTCCATCTCATATACGTCTAAACAACCATACTTTCACCATTGTGCTTGTATATGAACATATTATTTAGATTATATTAACAATATATTCAACAATCTCCTCCTATGTTCACCATATAACATAATCCAATATAATTGTCAGTGTAATGTTCAAACAAATATGAATTATCCACATTCACTCCAAGACAATAAACTCGGATTAGTCAAAGAGTTTTAGTAGTAAAATATTAAACTCAATCATCATTTGCAATGTGAATAAGTGAATCATCCTTATTACAAATCTATTCTGAGATCATATACCAAAATAAATATAATGAGTTTTAGATTCAGTCTAAACTCATCCAAATCCCAACATCTTAAGTAAATCTTAGAATCAATTCACAGTCAACATATGCATAATAGTTTAGTTTAAATAGGCCACTTAAAAATAGTCCAAGGCTTTACAAATAAAAGAAAAAAAAAACATATTTTCCAAAAAATAAAAGAAAAAACATAATAATGTTCACTAAATAAAGATTTCAAAATGTAAGTCTTAAGTAAATTGACTTCATTAAAATGGGCAATAATAGGTTAACTATAGCTTACTCAACACAAGACTGACTAAGAGATTATCATGCATATTAGAATTATCCCCTTTCAGCTTCAAACTCATGTTTTTAAGTTCAAGAGGTAGTACTTGAATTTATATTGAAATTAAAGTAAAAAAAAAAACTTTCCCACTATGAGAGTTTTAGATAGCCCCTCTTATTTTTGGAACCGAGTATTAAAGTGATCTCATATCTCTTTCGCTGTCTTATACACACTATATAATTCATAACTAGATGAGGATTCAGAGATATTAACAAGTAATCTCTACAAAAATCTTCATCTAAATTCCATTGAAATTCATCTACATCTTTATTGGTAAATGCAAAATCACTCAATATAGTATGAAATATTTCACGTTATTTCATGCCAACTTGAACATGTAATTTCCAACTATGAAATTTAGTAACATTAAATGACTGCATCTTTATAATATCATAGGAACTATATTTTTCCATTTTAATCATAGCAAAAACTTAGAAAAAGTGCACCTTGTTGTCCTCAAAACTCACAAAGTTGAATAATGCCCTTAACCCTAATCAAATTGCTCTGTAGAAGTGAAATTTGCCAAACCAAACCCCAAAGTTGAATTTGGAGCACCCAAAAATCCTACAATGGGCTGCCCTTGTTGTCAGAAACTCGCTGGAAAAATAACAGAAAAATTGCCCAAAAATCACGCAGAAAAATGCACGCGATAATAAAACTTCTGGTGGTTGTATCTTTGCCGTCTGACCTCCATTTGACGAGAGTGACAACTCAAAACATGCGTATCAATGAGTAGAATAAAGCCCAAGTGGTTTTTTTTTTTTTTGTAAAGTAAGACATGTATTGATCTTTAGTGCCAAAATTACATGATGAAGAGACCAGGTACTACAAAAGCCCAAGTGGTTTCACTCTCTAGAATTAACTATAATTTCTAGGCTTTGGAAACAAAGATTTCAGCCACCAAATTTTCAAACTCAAATATCGGCCAATTCCACCATCGAAATCGAAAGTAAATAACACTTGCGAGTTCGTCTAGACAAGATCTTCTAGTAGATACCTTATTTGCTCAAATTCGACACACAAACTTAATTCTTCAAGATGGTTGGAGGTATGTGTTTGAGAAGATAGAGAGTGCTTTGTGGTTTGAAGTATTACACTAAGAGACGTCAAATTTGGAATGCTCAATAGTGTTACCTCAAGCTTAAGAGAATCCTAAAGTTAATATTTAAGTTATTGGGCTCTATCTCATATAGGTCTAAATAATCATATTTTTACATATCGAGCTTGTATGTAAACATATTATTTGGATTATATTAACAATATATCCAACAGTAGACACATTGTGGCTAGGTTAATAGAGCAGCCTCATCATGGTGCATGGACAATAGACTAGGAACGAAGCCAATGCAGTGGTGGCTTATCGGTCATCAAAGCTCAAGGGAGGTAAGAGGTGTTGTCAACTAGCAATAGCCTTGTCTAGCCATCAATGCGACAGATCAACGTTGGCAAAGTGCCTCATGGTGTTACATTGACTTAGTTGGTAGGAGTAGATTTGCTAGGGGGACATGGCAGCTTCATGAAGGGGAAGAGTGCGGTTTTGGGGAAAAAATTGAAAATAACGTTGTTGAGGATATTATTTGTATTGTTTAAAAATATATTTTTTTATTTTTTTACTTTTTTTCTCTTCCAATTACCGGATCTAGTGAGCTCACCTCATCTCTTGGCCGGTGACCGACTTAGAAAGAGGAAAAATAAGAAAAAAGGAAAATTAAAAATAATTATAATATCATAATCAATAACATTAGTTAACCCATATATGACCAATTTACAACACATTTAAGAATCATTGGGTTTTTAAATGATCAAATTAAGACACATTATCGAATATGAGTTAAAATATGGGTCGTTGATCCATTTTGTCATCTCAACTTCTATATATTCAATATCTTTGATTCCACATCAATGGACATGTGTCAATCAAAAGGTGGACATTAAATAAAAATGCACGTCATTATAGCTATTGTTGTGACATTATGGAATCATTGGATATTTTCTCCTGAAAAACACAGGGGAGCTAAGTTTGCTTTTGAAAAAGAAATTTGAAAAAAGCAGATGAGAAAAACTAATGAAGAAGAAAAAGAAAACATATAAAGGAGGGAGGAAAGTAAGGGAAGTAATGATGGCTAATAATTCCGCAGCTACCACCGCCCAGCTTTGCCCACTTTGTCTTTATCTTTATTCAACGTCACTATTGATGTCAAATAATCATGACATGGTGTTAAGGTGCTGCAGTACTTTTTGCGTTATCATGTTTGAAAAGGAGCAACCTGAAACAACACAAACAAATAAAAGAGTAAAAAAAGTATTTGATATATAAAATCTGTAAAAGCAAAAGAAATTGTTATCATTGCACGAACAGATTAGGAAATTTATTTTTTATTTCTTTTGCAAACTACAATCAAATCCTCTACATTTTTGCAAATGCAATCCAATCATCATTTTGCAGGATATGAAATTGAGTACTAAATTTGCTGCCATTGGCATCCATTTACAAGAATTCCGAAACATTATGATTTGTACAAATTTAAGCTTTATTTTAATCATAGTTATATGATAAAACTCGCTGACTCTGTCAATCACTGAGTTATTATGATCATTAATTGGAATAAAACTAAATCATTAATAGTCGGAATACAATTTAGATTGAAAACTTAAAACTGCTACTTCCATCTCAAATGGAGTTAAGAAAAGTCAATCAAATGATCAATAAGTCATTTAGATAAAAATGTTATTCTCTTGTCTATTAAATTAATATTTGCAAAATATGTCTTAATTCGTTCATATAATGTGTCTTAAGTGTGTTGTGAAAGAGTCAAAAAGATTGAATACTGGTATGGATTAATTGTCAAAATGAAACTTTATTATGTTCATTATCATCGTTAGATTAACCCGTGTTTGTTGACAATAAATTATGTGCCATACAAACTTCCACAAAAAGTATCGACGGCACAGTGCCGCGGCCAAAAAACTTCGCCAGGAAGGACCTGTCTCGATAATTTTCTTTTTGCTCCGTCCTGACCCAACAAAATAAGTGTCAACCTTTTCAAAAGCCCCCACCATTTCCGAACTCTTCCATAAAAAGGGCAAAGCTCTCTGTCTGGGACCAAGGCTTGTGAAGAAGCAGCTCTTTCACTCGCAAGGTTGAAGCGACGATCCAGAGGTGCGCATTTCGATATCACTCTGCCTGTTGTGAGCTTAGTTTACAATCTTATTCTTTAGGCATTAAGAGTGGTTCGCATGAAATCACCTCATCCAGTTCATGTGATCTGCTCGTGAGTTAGTGTTGCCAGAAACAAGTTGACACTTGACATGCTCTCTCTCTCTCTCTCTCTCTCTCTCTCGCTTTGTTATTCGCATCAATTTAGACGAGGCTTCCACATGTCAACATGTCTGGCTGACCCTTTTCCCCGACTGGACTTGTTTTAAATGTATCATGTAGATGTTTCTTCATGAAACTTCTGCAGCTTTACTTATCCAACAAAAGAAATAGACTTTCGCATATTTCTCCATTTTCTCCTGCTTTCCACCGGGACCGCCTCCCCATCACCCTTTCTAATTCCAGCTTCATTTAAGATGTTTCGGTGAATTTGTGATGATCTGGCATGATCAACTTGGATCAGAAGTCTCATCTTCCTCTCTGCAGACAGTGACCCAAAGAATGGCGACAGACACAGTGAACTTGAAGCTTCTGGTCAACAAGAGTAGCCAAACAGTGCTCTTTGCTGAAGCAGGCAAAGATTTTGTCGACTTCCTGTTCCACATACTTGCATTGCCGGTGGGAACGGTGATCCAGCTCCTCACAAAAACCGGGATGGTGGGCAGTTTAGGCAATCTCTATGGCAGCGTCGAGAAATTGAACGATATGTATATCAAATCTTCCAAGAAAGACATGCTCTTGAAACCCAAAGCCCCCGGCTGGGTATCTGAAATCCCACTTATATTGCCTGATACTTCTTCAGATTCCACGCCCGACAGTTACTACGGGTGCTCCCGCCAGTCTTATAGCGACTGTTCGAAATATGTAGCAGAGAACCCTTCTGCAACTTGTCCCAACTGCAATAATGTCATGAGCCGGAAATTCACTCTTGTCAAACCAGTGGCTGGTAATCCGACGGCTGCTGCGTCATCAACAGCTGAATTAAACAGCAAGGGTGGTTTTGTGCAAGGGGTTGTTACGTACATGGTGATGGACGATCTGGAAGTGAAGCCAATGTCGACTATTTCGAGCATTACTTTGCTGAACGAGTTCAACGTGAACGAGATTGGGCTACTTGAGGAGAAGGTGGTCAGCTTGGGAATGGACGAGGTAAGCCCATGCCATTCCTTGCGATTAGGTTAAATTTTGATTTTAGAAAGTGACTCAATGGTTTATGTAGAAAATTTCTTTCAACAGACTTTTAAATTAAAAATGCATATCGATGGACGTATGGTTGTATGAGAAAAGAAATTACTAGCTCCGTTAGATGAAAGTATTCTGAACTAATTATTGATATATATTCGATTAATCCAAATTTTTTGCTTTTGTACAATCGTTAGAGACACTTGTGGAGTAAAATAAGATCATGTTATCCAGGGCTTATAAAGTGTCTTTCCTTTAATTATTTGGTTTGAAACTGTGAAGGGTATAAAGCTGCTGAGGACTTCATTTTACTCCAAGAAGGTTCTCACTGATGTCTTCCTCAACAATAATTGAGAGAGATCGTGATCAGAGAACAGGATCAAGTGGCTAATACTTGTGTGCGCGTTTGGTGTGTGTATGTATGAAGTATGTGGATAATATCTTATGATTTTGTGACAGTTCATGTATACATGTTTGGTGTGTGCCTATATATATGTATGTGTGTGTGCAGTGCGGATTGACCTTTTTTATTTTAATTTTTGTTGGAAAAATTAGCATGTTTATCGTCTCTTTTTATGGTAAGATTGTATTAGTCTGGTTGTGAAAATGATGTGCACATGCTGAAGAAAGAGTATACGTCTCATAGCCCATAACGAATGCTAAAGCATATGCTGAAGTTGTGGAACCAATGTGGACTCACCATTCGTAAAACTATGCTGGAGAAAGTGGAGTGATTAATTTTTTAAGTAATTGCACCTGTATCCCGTGGTTGGGTCCAACTAGGTGCTTAGCTCAATCCACGATGAGTTGTCCTCGAAACTCTATTGGCTCCGATATAAAGGGGAAAAAGACGAGCCGAACTCGTCATCTATGCAAGAACGGCTCAAATCTTTTTGAGGAGAAGTCATGCTCGATTACTTTGTTGAGTTCAGTATGAGATAAAGATACTTGGCTCGATCTACTCATAAGCCTAATCCTGTGTATTAAATTTTTCTATAGTTTTTCCTTCCTGTTTTAATGTACTTATAATTACACTACTTACCATGTAACTACATTTTCATCTTTAATACATTTTTAAATAGACAAAAAGGGCGCATGCAAGCATTTCAAGGCGAGTTGAGTTTTATATACTTAGGAATGTGTTAAACCGACTAAATCTCAAATATGTCGAGCTTGTCTAGTTTGAGTAGGGAAACAGAGTACTCAAATGATTTTGAATTGAGTTTTGGACTTTGAGTTGGATGAAGCTCAAGCCCAACATGTGTCTGCTTGAATCAACTTGACTTGATTTCCCCCTTACATGCACCTGAGTTAATGTGATCGAATATAAGTAAGGTGATGTTTAATGCAACTCTCAGTATAGGGTTGATATATATTATTGAATGTGATGTGTCCTTTCCAATTATGCCCTTTGTTTATTATGGTTCGGCTGCTAGTTTTATTTTCTCTAATCTTCTTTTAAATCGAACTTTTTACATCTAAAAGTAAAGTAAGGTTTTGTGAACTCTGCAAAAAATGACAGGTGATGTTATTTTTTCATAACCTCCTATTATTTAACGATTAAATTTGTTTATGTGCATCACTTAGTGAAGATGTCCTTCAAAGTTAGATGTGTTGATGATCCAACATTTTTTTAGTTGCGTGTCTTAGTATTTGAGGATGTCTTTAATCATATTTCTATTTTCAAGAACAATATCCTTTTAGAATTTTTTTTTTGTTTTGTTTCTATTCTTTGAATAAGTTTCTTTATAAAAGGATTCGTTTGGTAACTATTAATCTCATAATAAAAAATGAATAGAAAATTCATTTAATATAAACCTAATTTTCTGATATTTTATATTCTTTTTAAAATTTTCCTTTTTTTCGTTTCTTTGTTTCTTCTTTCTTGGCAACCAACTAGAGGAAGAAGAAGAAAAAAGAAAAAAAAATTCAAGAAATTGTTCTTGGGAACAAATGAAGTATTATATATATATATGTATGTATGTATGTATGTATATACATATTATTTATGTTCTAAATTTATTCCTTAACCACTTGTTTTTCTCGGGTAATAGAAAAATTAACTAACGTTATCAAATGGGTTTCTATTTTTAGAAACAAAAGAACATAAAATTTAAAAACATTACCAAATAGATCCTAAATAAGTGGTGCTCTTAATTAATGAGATCTTATAATCAACAACAATCCCATGGCACATTGAATGGATTGAATAATTGTCATGTGAACTTGCATTAGTAGCCTAAATAAGTGGTGCTCTTAATTAACAAGATCTTATAATCAACAAAAATCCCATGCCACGTTGAATGGATTGAATGATTGTCACATGAACTTGCATTAGTTTTTTTTTTTTTTGGTCAGGATAACATTTCATTCATATTTATAGAAATTTAAGAAAGATACAATGTAGTCCAACTATAAATCAAACAAATCCTAGATAGCTTCAAAACAAATCAAACTCCAAATAATAGGAAAAATCATTAGAATAGAGCGAGATGTTGCATATTCAAAGAATAGATCTGTGATTGCTTTAAATTAAAATCGACGACAAATCACTGAATTAAATCCTTTCTTCAAGAATGAACACATATTGAAATCTTCATCAGTTACTATGGCTTTGCCTTTCAATGGTACATGCCTAGATTCAACATCTTCAACACTATCACCATTTAGAGAAAAAGATTGAACGAGCATAGATTTTATGCTTGTGAGAGTGAAACCTTTACAAAACTCTTATGATCCCCTTGAAAATTGGACTTGTAAACTAATGAAAGATGAGCGAAGAGTATACACACAAAGATCCCCAAATATAGCCTAGATCGGGATAGAAACCTCCACGAAACCAAACAAATAAGCTTTAAGATCTAAACTGAATTATAAGAGAAAAGCTTTCAAGTTGAAGGAAAGCAAAGGAAGAACAGTTGAAGAAAAAACAGTGGAGAGAGGGAGAGATCTAGCTCAAACCCTCTCATCCATGGAGGATAAAGAAAAAAGGCTGCAAGATGAGAGGGAGAGGAGATAGTCCTAGGGAGGAGAGAGAAATTTGGGCTGGCTAGATGATAATAACATGTAGTAGTTGAGTTGTGCCAAAATTGTTATGTAACAGGAGAGGAAATGCATGTGCAGAAACAAAAATACCTAGATGCTTCCAAAACACCACATAAATATTTATCCATCCAATCAATTTCATTAAAGTCTTTTCTTTGAAAAAACATGAAAATGGGAAAATTACACAAAACTCCAATTAAGTTTTAGCATAGTGCATCTTCGTCCTTTCAATTACTACACAAACTTCAATGACATTAGTTGATTCTTTATCTATTTCAAGGGCAAAATTTTATTCTTCTTGATTTTTTAGTTAAATCACCTTTTTGCCCTCAAGTGCGTTAAGAATTATAAAATAAATAGAGAAAAAATAATAAAAATTTATTATCTTTTAAAAAATAGTAGCCTAATAATAATAATAATAATAATAATCACAATAACAACAGCAACAATAAATTAATAATAATAATAATAATAATAATAATAATCATCATCATCATCATCACCACCACCACAATCACCACCACCACCATCATCATCTTTTCTTTTTATTTTCCTTTGACTTTGATTGACTTTTTAATTATAAAATTATTTATCATGTTTCCAATATTCTAATATGGAAGTCTCCACCATCTCTAGCAAAATTGGTGTTTCTCGCGATAGTCACCACAAAATGAAAGATGGCTCAAGTTGATTTTCTTTAATTTTTTCTAGTGTTTTAAGTATTTTCTTAGTTAGTCTTTTTCCATAGTTTTTCCATTTCCAAGAATTATGTTGTATTGTACAAATAAATACAAGAGTGCATAACTATGCTACGTAAAAATTCATGGTCCTTTTAAAGGGCTAACTAATTGAGGATAAATGATGATATTAAAATGTCCAGATAAATTTGAAAAAAATTGATGTTATGAAGTTAGCCATATTCTTCTTCTCCTTCCTACTACTTCAATGATTGGTTCATTCTGTTTTTTTTTCCATTCATTTATTGCACGAAATTTAATATTTAATGTACTTGGAAGCAAAGTGGGGAATTATTACAATAAAGATCCTATACTTATGGTATTGATGCTAATTCACCCTTAAACTTTTCAATTTAACAAATTTAGTCCTATATTTTTTTTTTGTGATTTGACAATGCAATCATTCTAGTCAATTTTGATTGAAGAATGTAAATATGGATGTTTGCCATTCTACGGGACATGGCTAACATCGATATAATTATTTTTTTTAATTTCCAATTTTCCTTTTTTAGATTTGTTTTGGGAAAATTTCAAATAAGGACCTAAAGTGACAAGGTTTTCTTAAATAAGAATTTGAAGTAGACATTGTTTCAAATAATGACCTGAAGTAGCCACTATAATATCATCTCATTGGGGGCAGAAAATGGTGTGAGCATCGTTTCCAAGATTGGACAAGCGTTAATTTCTAAGACGCTGAGAAATAGGCTACCACCTGCCCACCATTGGACACTATCTGGGTCACTTGCAAATAGGAGCACCGAGGAACGGTTTCCTCTCTCCCTCTACTCTCTCTCTCTCTCTCTCTCTCTCTCAACATTCCTTAATTTCTATCTCCACTCCCTTTCGTCTAGATTTTCCATATTTCAAGAATAACTCAAATGTTGGAGGGCCAACCTAAACACTAGATCTGAATGTTGCTGGCTGTATACACTAAAGCAATCATATAATAGTCACATATATAGTCGTTCGCTCATCGGAGAGCAAAACCCTCATAATTTCAGACATAAGGTTTACAAGTCGTTGATTCATATTTTGATTTCCCTAAGCTCACGTGGACATGCCCAATATGAGAAGTAAGGGTCTCCAAAATATTTACCATCTCGAACGTAAAGAAGGCAACTTCTAAGAGATCCATTTCAACAGAGACTTTGTCCAAGTCAGCAGCATCGCCATTGCTGTATTAGTCGTGGCCAAATTCATAAGCTCTATGTGTTAGTGGTCTGCCCTATGAACAAATTAATAATGATACTCTAACAATAATTATGGTTTAGGTTGTGTCGGTAATATCGACATTCACTATACTTAGGTAGTCATAATGTCTTGCTAGAGACCACTTATGATTTGTGGGTTAAAAGAGTTTTAGCACGCTGCTAATTTATAGTGAACCTACAGGGTTGCACACAATATATTGAACTGATTTATTTTATTCGATGAATAATGACCAAAAGAAATAAGTGGGTCTCGCCCTTTTTGCTTGATAATATATATACTCCTTTTGTGGAAGAAACCCTAGAGGTTTTTCGTTAGAGTCACATATCAAGGAGAAAATAAACAGAGGCGTTTGTACTCATTGATCCGCGAGACAGTCTCGAGGATTATAGGCTATCAAGCAGAAGGAACTTCATAATCTGCAAGTTAGCACTTGGATTTTGGAGATTTCAATTCATGTGTGTGGATACCGGTAGAGGTGCAACACTTGGGGCGCTAATCCAAACATAACCAAGCTCAAATTTGTCTGCATGTAGTAGAAGGTATGTCTAGAAAACTCACTTCGATTTTAATATACACATGGATCCTATTTGGGTTTCGTTTTTCCGATGCGTTTAAGAAATCAAGAAACCCAACACTATGGTCCCTTCATTAGTGTTAAATGATGAGACACGTTGGCCCTTACTTTCGTAATGAGCAGCCAAGGCATGTTGGACTTGGCTAGGATGAGCTTTTTCAGAGACTAGGATACTCCATATGTCAATGAAAATGCAGCGTCACGTCTCGGCAAAAATCCAATTATCTATGGAAACTCTACATGCTGTGCTTTGAAGAGCATAAACTCTTTAGAAACTTCTCTTTTGTGATAATTCCTCAATAATTCAGCACTTTGGAACATCCACTGAAAAATAGGAAAAATCACAAAAGGAATTCATTGGTGGCTCTTTATACTAAAAAAACTTCGTTCTTTGTTAGATCTAATTAGAGCATATCATTTTCCTGTTGAATGATGATCGGTGACAGCTATAAAGAATTGGATCAAGAAATCTTGCCAATTTGTTGGATATTGAGTGAACATGACTCTGCAGAACAATACAGTTTGTGAAGCTTGTTCATCGTTGGGGGGTGAAATTACACCAAGCTCCACGAGCTTGCTCTAACTGCATCTGGCTCTCTTGAGGCAGATTGAAAAAATCTCAGGCCCTCACTGTAGAAAATGCTTTTCTTGAATTTTGAGGATACCATTTTCAATAAAGGAAAACCAATTTCTTTCCTTTCTGCAGGGGCATTCTTAAGCATAAAATTTCTCAAGCCTAGCATGACAATCACGTTGCAAAACTTCAAATTTGCTAGAAATTATTTGGAACAATTACCAAAATTGGTGGAAAAGGAGCACTAACCAATGAACCTCGTGGCAGGATGTGCTGGATGAAATAAAACTTCATGCTTTTGGCAACTACGACAAGCTTTAATACATTGATACCGAATCTAAAAGGAGTTTCCATAGATGAAGGACCATTGCCACCAGGACCAGGCCTTGTCTCCTAAGCATCGGGTCCTAGGCCTGGGCTTGAGGGACACAGACACTGGACATAGGAGTTGCTACCGAGCCCGGCCATGGAGGTCTTAGGCATGGATGCAAGGACTTGGTGCAGGTCCAACCTCAAGAATCCTGGGTGAGGGCATGAGTGCTAGCCACCCGGGTGCGAGAGCCAAGTACAGGGGCCTAGTCGACGAGGTCTTGTGCAATGGCACAGTCTAGTGGTGGTGGCTAGGGCTATTGTGAAACTAAGGCCATGGTTGAACGTGACCTAAGGCGAGCCAGATGTGGCCTCAACCATTGGCCCAAGGTCACTTAATCTCCTCAACTGGCTCGAGTAATGGCCACGAGCCGCCACTTCTCTCTCTGTTTCCATCTTCATGTGCATATTGTTGGAGTTGTCTTAGTGCTGTTGAGATGTTCTATGGTGTTTATGTTAAGTTATCCTTGTGTTTGTGTTAAGTCACGTAGGTTGTATTAGGCAGTTATTGTCTTAGCTATTTTTCAACTAGTGGAATAGTTAGTTTCTTAGTTGCTATTTTCCTAAGAAGTGGAACTAGGCAGTTAGCACATGTTGTAAGCAGTTCCACAATGTTATTTAATCTCTTGTACATGACAGTTTGTTTTTAGTTGAATGAAGTTGATGTTTTCTTCATTCGCTCTCTACAGCTTCTCTATCTCAGAATGTTCTAACTCTCATAATGTACTTACTTAGAATGTTCTGACTCAGAATGTTCTGCCTCAGAATGTATATGTCCTATATTGCTTGATTTGTTTTAACAATTGGTATCAGAGCTCCCTTGAAAGATCTTAAGGGACTGTGAAGTGAAGGTAAGTGAAGTTTGTAAAGGATGGAAACAAGTTCAAGTTTCTCTTCTATGGTTGCTCTAGTATTTACTGGTGAAAATTATCAGGCGTGGACTGTCAACTCCACTTCCTAACAATCCTACCTTGAATCAAATTAAACTCCATAAAGAGAGAACTACGAGGAAGGCCAAGGCAAAGTCTTGCATGTATGCTACTGTTTCACCTTCTATTTTCACAAGGATCATGAGATGTGATTCTGCAAAGGCTATATGGGACTTTCTAAAGAAGGAATATGAGGGAGATGAGAAGATAAGGAACATGAAGGTGCCGAATCTCTTGAGGGAATTTGAGAGACAATAGATGAAGGATTTAAGGTCAGTGAAGGAGTATTCTGATAGGTTGATCGATGTAGCCGAGAAGATCAGAGTATTAGGGACTGACTTGAATAATGAAAGGCTGGTTCAGAAAATCCTTGTCTCTCTTCCAGAGAAGTTTGAAGCTACCATAGCTTCTCTGGAAAATACAAAAGATTTAGGTGATATAAAGCTTGTAGAATTGTTAAGTTCTCTGCAGACTTAGGAGTAAAGAAGATTGATGAGAAAAGAAGTGAATATAGAGTGTGCTTTACAAGCTAAAGTGAAGCACAATGATGGAGGCAAATGAAAGAAATGGAATCAGTCCAAAGGAAGCGCAGGTGACTTCAAGTATGCTGCAAAAGAAGGAGGTTCTAGTGGATCGGGCAAATGGAAGAAAAACAAGAAGCCTTGTCAACACTGTGGAGGAACTAATCATCAGTCCTTTAGATGTTGGAGGAGGCCTGATGTTTAGTGTAGAAGATGCAACAAACTTGGTTACATGGAAGCTATTTGCAAAGAGAACAATCGGCAGCAAATTGGAGAAACACATATAGCAGTGAATGAGATTGAGGAAGAACACTTATTTGTGGCTTTCAATTCTAGCTTTTCTCTTGAGGATAATGCATGACTGGTGGATAGCGGTTGTACAAATCATATGATTGGCAATCTGAAGTTGTTTAGGAGTCTAGACAAGTCAGTCAAGTCCAAAGTTAGAATTGACAATGGATAATTTATTGAAGTACAAGGGAAAGGTACAGTAGTTATAGAAGGAAATAAGGAATTGAAGCTGATTGACCAGAATTTGTTCTAGAGATTGACCAGAATTTGTTGAGTGTTGGTCAACTAGTTGAGAAGGGCTATAGAGTGAAGTTTGAAGGAAAAGAATGTCTTATTGATGATGTTGATTACAAGCAAATTCTGAGAGTGCCAATGAGGGATAAGAGCTTTATATTCAAGCCAAATGAGATGCAACAAATGGCTTTAAAATGCAAAGAAGAAAATGCTGAGCTATGGCATAAAAGGCTTGGGCACATCCACAGAAAGAATATGCTGTATATGCATAGAAATAATTTGGCAAATGACTTGCCAAGTTTGGAGGAGGAGTTTCCACAGTGCAGAACTTGTCTTATTGGCAAGCAAGCTAGATTTCCTTTCAAAGGAGGAAGCTGGAGAGCACGTGAGAAACTGTAATTAGTTCACACAGACTTATGTGGACCTACGTCTGAATCTTCTCTCAATGGTAGCATGTACTTCATTACTTTCATAGATGATATGTCTAGGATGAGTTGGGTTTATTTTCTGCAAGCCAAGTCTGAAGTTGCTGATGTGTTTATGAGATTTAAACAGTGGTTGAGAATCAGAGTGGGAAGAAAATTAAAATGTTTAGGTCTGATAATGGTACTGAGTATATGACTTACCAGTTTAAGTCAATATGTGAGCAAGCAAGCATTGTACAACAATTTATAGCTCTATATTCTCATCAACAAAATGGGATTAGTGAGAGGAAAAACCGAAGTATTATGGAGATGGCTAAGTGTTTTATGTACGAGAAGAGTTTACCTAAGAAGTTTTGGGCTGAGGTAGCAAGTAATGCTGTGTTCTTGTTGATCAGATTGCCCACAAAAACCTTAATGAGGTCAATACCTTTTGAAGTGTGGTATGATGTTAGACCTTTTGTGAAGAGTTTAAAGGTTTTTGGGTGTTTGTGTTATACTCATATTCCTTATGTCAAGAGGGACAAGCTGGATCAAAAGGCTAAGCTTGGAATCTTCATTGGGTACAGCCTTCATTCGAAGGCTTACAGAATTTTTCAACCTATGACAGGGAAGGTTGTTGTGAATAGAGATGTTGTTTTCTTAGAGGAAGATGAGTGGAATTGGATGGAAGGAAAGATTGCAGTGCAAAAGCAATATGAAAAACAACAACAAGAGATTGATGAAGCTGTTGATGGGTTGGAAGATAATATAGATGATTTTTCCAGTAAAAGGCACAAGGTCACTTGCTGAAATTTATGAAAGAAGCAATGTGGCTGTGCTTGAACCAGTTAATTATGTTGAAGCTAAAGAGGATCATAAGTGAATTGTAGCAATGTAGGAGGAGTTTGCAATGATTCAAAAAAACCACATATGGGAACTAGTTGATAGGCCTTAGATAAGAATGTGATTGAGGTTAAGTGGGTGTTTAGAACAAAATTTAATCCTGATGGTTCTATCAATAAACACAAAGCTAGATTAGTTGTGAAAGGCTATTCTCAAATATGGGGAGTAGATTATTTAGAGACATTTGCTCATGTTGCGAGGCTTGATACAATCAGGCTGCTTCTAGCTGTGGCAGCAGAGAAGGGATGGCTTATATTCCAACTAGATGTCAAGTCTGCTTTTCTGAATGGAGAGCTCGAGGAGGAGCTATTTGTTGAACAACTTGAAGGCTTCAGCATTAAAGGGCAAGAAGAGAAAGTATACAGATTGAAGAAAGCTCTATATGGACTGAAATAGGCTCTAAGAGCTTGGTATGGAAAGATAGATCGATATTTGCAGGATTTTGGCTTTGTTAGAAGCTTGAGTTAGTTTACTCTTTATCAAGAAAGTTAATCATAGTGTTGTTATTCTGTCACTCTATGTTGATGACTTATTAGTAACAGGGAATGATGTGGAATTGATAGAGAAAGTAAAGCAAAGTCTGTTTGCAGTC
Source organism: Melaleuca alternifolia (assembly GCA_019926035.1). Taxonomy (NCBI): domain Eukaryota; kingdom Viridiplantae; phylum Streptophyta; class Magnoliopsida; order Myrtales; family Myrtaceae; genus Melaleuca; species Melaleuca alternifolia. The sequence goes on from JAGKPW010000053.1 coordinate 2,229,486, forward strand.
TTTGAGATGTCAGACTTAGGAAAGATGGCTTATTTCTTGGGTCTGGAAGTACAGCAAGCTTCACATGAGATCTTCATCTGCCAGAAGAAGTACACAAAGGAAATTTTGAAGAAGTTTCAGATGGAAGATTGTAGAAGTGTAAGCACTCCTATGGCTATTAAGGAGAAGCTAAAAAAAGGATGATGGAACAGAAGCAGTAGATGCTTCTATGTATATAAGCTTGATTGGATGTTTAATGTATCTTACAACAACTAGGCTAGACATTTTATTTGCCGTGAGTGTTCTTTCCAAATTCATGAGTAGTCCTAGTCAGCTATATTTGGTTGCGGCAAAGAGGGTATTAAGATACCTCAAAGGAACATTGCATTTTGGTGTGAAGTCCAAGCAAAGTCAGTAGTTTATAATGCAAGGTTTCTCGGATAGTGATTGGGCTGGCTCAGCTGATGATATGAAGAGTACATCTGGATATTGTTTTACTCTTGGTTCTGCTTGTTTCTCTTGGTGTTCTAAGAAGCAAGAGATTGTAACGTAGTCCACTGCCGAGGCTGAGTTGATAGCAGCTACAGCAGCTGCAAATCAAGCCTTACGACTGAAGAAGATACTGAATGATCTGTGGTTGAACTTAAGTGATTGTTTTGAAGTAAATGTAGACAATCAAGCTACATTGGCAATATCACGGAATCTGGTTTTCCATGGCAGAATCAAGCATTTTAAAGTTAAGTTCTTCTTTCTACGTGAAGTGGAACAAAGAGGTGAAGTTAAGTTGGTCTATTGCAAGTCTGAAGATCAGCTTGCAGACATATTTACAAAGCTACTTCAAGCCGAAAGATTTGAGATGTTAAGAGAAAGAGTAGGAGTATGCAGCAGCAACTAATCCAAGGAGGAGTTTGTTGGAATTGTCTTAGTGCTGCTGAGATGTTCTGTGGTGTTTATGTTAAGTTGTCCTTGTGTTTGTGTTAAGTTATGAAGGTTGTATTAGGCAGTTATTGTCTTAGCTATTTTTCAGTTAGTGGAAATAGTTAGTTTCTTAGTTGCTATTTTTCAGCGAAGTGGAACTAGGCAGTTAACACATGTTGTAAACAGTTCCTCAATGTTATTTAATTTATTGTACATGACAGTTTGTTTTTAGTTGAATGAAGTTGATGTTTTCTTCATTCACTCTCTACAGCTTCTCTATCTCAGAATGTTCTGACTCTCAGAATGTACTGACTCAGAATGTTCTGCCTCATAATGTATATGTCCTGTATTGCTTGATTTGCTTTAACACATATGTCTCCCTTTATTTAGTAATTTAATTTACACGATGCACTTAATCTCTGAGCAACAATACATTGTTTGTTTTGATCCTGAAATATAGATGGTATGCGAAGTGCCTACTTTGATCTCCTTGTAAATGGCCCATGGACCTAAAAAATGAGAGTATTTGCAAGTTGTGTCATAGCTTTGAAATCCACTCCCAACATGACACGTTTAAAACATGAATCCTCATATGTAAGTATGTGCGGAAAAAAAATGTATGGGTGTTATTCGACTGAGTAATAAACCAATCAAAATGAGTGATAAATCTATATCTTAACTTATATTTAATGAGCTAGATTGTTACATAGTTTTGTTAGATTCAATAAACGGGTCATAGATGAGTGTTGAATGGTAAACTCCTAGATAATATAAATATTAAATAAGTTCACAACTTGCCCACCTCTATGACTCTCTTTTTGCGCCGACTAAATTCAATGAATTTTTTTTTCAAGGCAAATGTCTTACAAGGATATAAGTTCAGGATTTTTGGTAAATTTGAGGTAAATGTGTTACATGAGTATATGTTCAGAATCTTTGATGACACAAAAAATAATTTAGGATAAATGTCACATGACCATAAGTTTAGGATTTTTGTGACATAATAAAAAACTTTATGGTAAATGTGTCACAAAAAGTATAGTTTATGAATTTTTATGATATTTTTCATATAATTTTTTAAAAAAGTAGACAAAAAAATAAAGAAAAAGAATACACATCTAGGAGAGATGAAGGTAAGGGAGGCAGGGATGGCCAATAACCAACTTTGCCCGATCATCTTTACTCTTATTTCAAGTGAATATTGATGTCCAATCATTATGACATGATGTTAAGGCGCATCGCTACAGGTTCAAAAGAAGAGCAACGTGAAACAAAAATAGAAAGGATGATATGTAAAGCAAAAGGGCTCATGGTCCGTACAGCAAGGAATTAGAAAACTTATTATTTTCAATTTAATTAGATTTAAAACCTATTCCACTTTTTGTGGGACGTAACTTATTTTGTAGACCAAACATATGATATAATTTATTGAGATGTATTTTTAATTAGGAAATTATATTAAACTTCTCACTCTTTTACAAAGTACAATCAAGTCTAAATATATTTTTTAAAATGTAATCAAATCCTCATTTTGCAATATATGAAATTGAGTTCTAAATTTGTTACCATCTACATTGAATGGCAAGAATTCAAGAACACTATAATCCAGACCATTGCTGATAATTCCATTGCTCCATTTCTTGAAACACTATAATCTGGCTGGCAGACTTCCAAATTTGCGGCCATGGTTCCAACCTTATAAGATATGGCGATTGCAATTCATCTATAGTCACAAGCAATAGGTTTTGACTCCCACATATGCAACCATGGCACCAAATATCCATATTTAGCAAGGCAGCTCATATGTGGCTGTGAGTGATGATGGTTGGCTTAATTGTGGTGCTAGCAACTCCGCCATGGCAATGACTAGGGGAGGGGCAAAGATTGGGCTCATCAACTCCAATGAGACCAAGAGGCTTCTATAGTAAAATAGAGAATGTATATTTATTGACAGAAGAGCACAAAATATCAAAAATTTTGTACAGCTTTCATTGTAATGCAAAAAAAAAAATTCATCAGCTTATTATGTAAATGTTAAATCGAAGAAAAATTAATCACTTAAGTGATAACGACAAGAAATTCTAGCCAAAATAATTACATGACTTTTATAATTTAAAAATAAGATCAATTGGTATTTTTTTAAAATTCCAATATGGGGACTAGCAAAGCAATGTCACTTTGTCCAATGTGGCAGGTAGGTCTAAATGACGCCATGCCATCCATTTCCCAAAAACGAAGCTGCACATGGTGAGGCGGTGCAGGAGTAGTGTTAGACACATCGTGGCTGCATTGACAGAGTAGCCTCATCATGGCACAGGGACAACAGACTAGGAACGACGCCAATGCAGTGGTGGCTTGTTGGTAATCAAAGCAGCTCAAGGGAGGTAGGAGGTGTTGTCAACAAGCAATATAGCCTTGTCTAGCCATCAATGCGACAGATCAAACGTTGTCAAAGCGCCTTGTGGGGCTGCTACATTGACTTAAGGCTTCATGAAGGGGAAGACTGAAGAGTGCGTATTGGCGAAGAACCAAATTAAGGCTTCGAATTTGGGGTAAAACTTGAATATAACATGGTTGAGGGGATTGTATGTTGAGGAAGTATGCCGATGAGACACATTGGTATGAAAAATTAATATAAAAAATGGCAACAATTATATCTCTAACTATCTTAATTAGAGTTGACATTTTAAATGATCTTTTAAAAAAAATGATATTTAAATGATCAAAAAAGGATTTTGACAATAAAATAAGCTTCATAAAAATTTTGACACTTTTGATGCCTTTCTATATATTCAATTTTTGTTTTTTTATATAACCGATGATCTCCACTTTTTATTAATATTTCGGACCTATGTATTCGCGGGTCAATACCTCAGTGAAGACTAGTCTGGTAACCTACCATCAGGGTCCCCCATTTAAATTACGGAATTATACCTGAGTTGAACTCTGAACCCAATTGTGGGAAAGAAAGCGTCTCTACCAATGCATTCATGCCTGGGTAGGTTTTTATTTGATTCCACATCAATGGACACGTGTCAATCAAAAGGTGGACATTAAAAAAAATGCACGTCATAGTAGCTATTGTTGTGACGTTAAGGAATCATTGGATATTTTCTCATTTAAAACACAGGGGAGGTAAGTTTCAATTTTGAAAAAAGAAATTTGGAAAAAGCAGACGAGGAAAACTAAAGAAGAAGAAAAAGAAAACATATAAAGTAGGGAGGAAAGTGAGGGAAGCGACGCAGCTTACCACCACCCAGCTTTGCCCAATATGTTACTATTGATGTCGAATCATCACGAACAGGTGTTAAGGTGAATAGCTAATAGATCAGTACTTTTTGCGTCACCATGTTCTGAAAGAAGCAACACGAAACAAAACAAACAAATGAAAAAGTAAAAAAACATTTGATATATAAATTCCGATAAAACAAAAGGAATTGTTATCTCTACACGAACAGGTTAAATAATTTATTTATTTATTATTTCTTTTACAAACTATAATCAAATCCTCAACATTTTTGCTAAAAGCAATCCAATCGTCACTTTGCAGGATATGAAATCAAGTACTAAATTTACTGCCATCGGCATCCAATTACAAGAATTCCGAAACATTATGATTTGTCACAAATTTAAGCTCTATTTTAACCATAGTTATATGATAAAACTCGTGGGCTTTGTCAATCACCGAGTACAATAGCCTGGTTATGATCATCAATTGGAATAAAACTCAAACATTATAGTCGAAGTGCAATTTGGATTGGAAACTTAAAACCGTCACTTCCATCTCAAATGGAGTTTGAGAAGAGTCAATCAAATGCTCAATTAGTCATTTGTTAATGCATAAAAATGTTAGTCTCTTGTCAAATATTAAATCGATATTTGCAAAAAATAACATTTTAATTCGTTATGTGTCTAAGCATGTTGTGAAAGAGTCAAAAGATTGAATACCGATATAGACTAATTGTCCAAATGGGACTTTATTATGTTCATTGTCGTCATTAGATTAATCCGTGGTTGTTGGCGATAAATTATGAGCCATATAAACTTCCTCAAGAAGTATCGACTGAACAGTGCCGCGGCCAAAAAACTTCGCTAGGAAGGACCTGTCTCGATAATTTTCTTTATGTTCCGTCCTGACCCAAAAGAATAAGTGTCAACCTTTTCAAAAGCTCCCAGCATTTCCAAACTCTTTCATAAGAAGGGCAAAGCTCTCTGTTTGGGACCAAGGCTTGTGAAGAAGCAACTCTTACACTCGAAGGGTTGAAGCGATGATCCAGAGGTGCGCATTTCGATACCACTATGTCTGTTGTGAAATTAGTTTACGATTTTTCGCTATGAGCATTAAGAGTGGCTCTCATGAAATCACCCCATCCAGTTCATATGATCCGATTGACGCCCTCGTAAGTTAGTGTTGCTAGAAATAAGTTGGCACTTGGCATGATCTGTTAAAAATATATTATTATGTTATAAATATATTATTGTGATCTCACATTTATTTGTTTCCCGTTTTAATTCCTTAACGGATAATACCCACAATATTATGTGATAATTATTCGTACCCTAATTATCTTCTTGATGGGAGAAGTTACACGAAAGGGTGCGAACGTGAGTTATAAATAGGGGTCTTCTAAACCAAACCCTTAAGACTTAAGAAAACACACCATCTGTTTCTAAAGGGGATTGGCTAGAGATTTCTGATCTCTAAACGTTCACAACTTCTAGAGTCACAGATTCTACATCAAATTTCATCAATGGCTGCAGGTAAGTAAATCTCTTCACGTTTCCGCATACGGTTTCGCTTAAGAACGGATTTGTTCATTCATGAATAATCGAAACATATAGATCTTTATCTATATTTATTCCAACATTAGGTATCAGAGCTATTGTATCTCTATCTTTATGAGATTTGTGTGAATTTATACTGTATTTTTTGGGTAAAATATAAAAATTCGGGCTTTTCAGGCTTAAGAGAGAAATCGTTGATTTCGGCCAAATTCGAGGGAATCGCGATTCGATTTCGACCATACATGTTCGCAATTATATGGGTAACTAAAGCCCTAAATCAATTCGGCATTAAGTTCATCGTCGGAGACGAATTGCGAGGTTGAAATTTCGGATTTTTAGGGTTCGTCGTTTGTGTTTTTGGTTCGATTAAAGGCTTTTGTTTTGCCGTTTTTGTTGATTCTTGGACCCATGAGGTCACACCGGCGTTGGCTACAAACCCCACTATTTATTTTGACTTGGGGTGAGCCGTCGGAGAAGAATCGTGCGGCCAAAGTGGCGGAAGACGGCTGAAATTGCGAAGAAAAATCGCGATTTTGGAAGGGGAGCAGCGGGCGCGTGATCTGCACGCGCCCGCGGGGCAACTTTGGGTGCGTGGAAGCCACGCGCCCTCTGCAGCATCTTCGGGCATGTGTGCTGCATGCGCCCGCACAGGGCATAAGGGCGCGTGCGTGGCACGTGCCCGCGTGGCAGTGCACGTGCCCGCGGCCACTTTACTCCTTTGCCCTTGTGTTTTATCGGAATTTCCGATTTTGCCCTCTCTTTATGAATTTTCGGTCTGCCCTTAAATTTTCCGAAAATTTACTGTTTTGCCCTTTATTGTTCCTTAAATTCTAGTTTTTACCCATGTTTGATATGAATTTTCGATTTTTACCCTATAGCCATCATTTACTCTTTTTCCCCTAGAGCTGCAGGATTTACTGCTTTGCCCCTGATTAAGTATATTTACAAATTTATCCTTATGGCTAATTTACAGTTTTGCCATTGTGGTGTTTTAATTACTGTTTTGCCATTATATGCAATTTGTGAATATGTATTGCATGAAATTTAATGTCTAGTGATTCGTATATTTTTAATTAATTAGGAGTAGCTACAGCATCCTTGATTAATTAATTTATATACATTAAGTGCCTTCAGATCATATTTAAGAAAGGACATTACTTGTAATTAATTATATTTATATAATAGATTTTATCCCACAGGAATTTCCATTATACTAATATGATTAATTAGGTTGAAATATCATATTATTTTTTTTTGATTTACCCACAGGGATTGAGAAAAATGAATATAGTGTGATAGTTTCTTCATTAAGTTATTATGAATCTATTTAAATTAAAAGCTTAGCCCACAGGCAGTTTTTATGTGATGTGATTCATATTTTCCATATTTTGCATTGACAAAGTATGATATTGCTTTAATTAGTCTCAAATTTATGACATAAGCATGTATCTTTGTTATGCAGCTTTACAACTTGTGACTTTCTCTTAATTTAAGAATGATGTTCCCATACTGAATGGTGACAATTATAAGGTTTGGAAGGAATTGATCCTTCTTCAATTAGGGATGATGGACATTGATTATGCTATAAGGAAAGACGAACCACCTGCTCCTACTAATTTGAGGACTGCAGCTGAGATAGCCCTTTATGACAAATGGGAGCGGTCTAACCACCTTAGTGTAATGTTCATAAGGACTAAAATATCTCATACCATACGTGGTTCGATTGCTCAGCATGACAATGTTATATTATTATTGGATGTCATACATGCGCAGTTTGAAACTTCTGAAAAGGCGTATGCAATGACTCTGATTATGAAGTTTTCATCCCTAAAACTCACTAATGTTAGAGGTGTGCGTGAGCACATCATGAAGATGAGGGACATTGTGGCTCAACTGAAGAATCTTGAAGTTGATATACCGGAATTTTTTCTTGTGTATTATATTCTAAATACTCTTCCACAACAGTTGCACCTTTCAAGATTTCTTATAACACACATAAGGATAAGTGGTCAATTAATGAACTCATGACCATGTGTGTTCAAGAAGAAGAAAGGTTACTTATGGAATTCGGTGAAAGTGCTCATTTGGCAACACAAGGAAAGAATAAGAAGCAAGGCAAGCAAAAGGGGAAAGGTAAAATACCTCCCAAAGCTGACATTAAGAAAGAATCCAAGTGTTTTTTTTGTAAAAAAGAAAGGACATATGAAGAAGGATTGTGTCAAATTTGCTGCCTGATTTGAGAAGAAAGGTAATTCAATTTCTTATGTCTGTTATGAATCTAATATGGCTGATGTATGTCATAACACATGGTGGATTGATTCTGGTTGTACAATCCATATTTCGAATTCTTTGCAGGGTTTTCAAAACAGCAGAAAGCCAGTGGGCAATGAACAAAGCATTTATTCTGGAAATCATATGTGTTCGCATGTGGAAGCTATTGGGACATGCAGATTAGTTCTCAATAATGGTTTTGTTTTGATTTTGGAAAAAAAAACTTTTTATATAGCAAGTTTCTCAAGAAACTTGATTTCAGTTTCTAAACTTGTACCTTTGGGATACTCCATTAATTTTTCAGATTCTACTTTCAGTTTGTCATTTAAATTTGAAATTGTTGGAGTTGGTATTTTGTTTAATGGTCTTTTTCGAATTAAATTACAAGACAATGCCTTATATAATGCAATGCATGTTCACGATAATGCTGGTATGAAGCGATGTGTTGTGAATGAAAATTCCTCTATGTTATGGCATCGGAGATTGGGACATATCTCCATTGAGCGAATTAAGCGATTAGTGAATGAAGGAGTATTTAGCACTCTAGATTTTACTGATTATGACACTTGTGTGGATTGCATAAAGGGAAAGCATACCAACAAGTCTAAGAAATGTGCCAAGAAGAGTACAAAATTATTAGAAATCATTCATACAGATATTTGTAGTCCAGATATGGACTCATATGGTCAGGAATATTTTATCTCTTTCATTGATGATTATTCACGATATATGTATCTCTACTTGCTTCATAATAAGAACGAAGCATTGGATGCCTTTAAAGTTTTTAAGGCTGAAGTAGAGAAACAATGCGATAAGCAAATTAAGATTGTGAGATTAGATAGAGGTGGAGAATATTATGGTAGATACACTGAATATGGACAAGCACCTGGTCCATTTGCGATGTTTCTTCAAGAGCATGGGATAGTTGCCCAATACACCATGCCTGGTTCTCCAGACCAAAACGGTGTAGCAGAAAGAAGAAACCGGACTTTGTTAGATATGGTGCGGAGCATGCTTAGCAGCTCAAAACTTCCTAAGTCTTTGTGGACTGAAGCTCTTAAGATGGCTGCGTACATATTAAACCGAGTTCCAACCAAGGCTGTCTCAAAGACGCCTTTTGAGTTATTCAAAGGTTGGAAACTGAGTTTGCGACATGTACATGTTTGGGGATGTCCGTCAGAAGTAAGAGTTTACAATCCACAAGAAAAGAAGTTAGACCCAAGGACTATAAGTGGGTATTTCGTTGGATATGCTGAAAAGTCTAAGGGATACAGATTTTATTGTCCATCTCACACCACTAGGTTTGTGGAATCAAGAAACGCTAAGTTTCTTGAAAATGACTTGATTAGTGGGAGGGATCAATTTAAGGACTTTGTTCCTGAAAAAGATCATTCAGATACTCAACATTCTACTTCAAGTATAAGATTGGTTGTTGTTTCCAACGCCCATTTAGTTCAACCGGATGTTGAACAACCAATCACTGAAGTTCCACAACATGCTAATATTGTTATGGAGGATCAAGTTATTCAGGAATTACCTGAAACTGTCGAACATCCAGTTGAACAACATGCTCCTCAAGAGAATGTTGATGAGACATTAAGAAGATCCACTAGAATGAAGAAATCAACAATTTCTAGTAATTATATTGTGTATTTACTTGAATCTGACTATAATATTGGAGCTGAAAATGACACTGAAACGTTTTCACAAGCAATGGATAGTGCTGAATCCAATTTGTGGTACAATGCCATAAAGGAAGAGATGAATTCTATGGCATCTAATGAAATTTGGGATTTGGTTGAGTTGCCTAATGGTGCGAGGGTCATTGGCTATAAATGGGTCTTCAAAATTAAGAATGACTCATTAGGCAACATTGAGAAATATAAAGCCAGACTTGTTGCCAAAGGATTCGCTCAAAAGGAAGGAATTGATTACTCTGAGACTTACTCTCCTGTATCTAAGAAAAATTCCCTTCGTATAATTTTGGCATTGGTTACCCATTTTGATATGGAATTGCATCAAATGGATGTGAAAACGGCGTTCCTCAATGGAGAACTAGAAGAAGAGGTTTACATGAAACAACCAGAAGGATTCTCTTTTAGTAATAGTGAGCATTTGGTTTGCAAGCTTAAGAAAGCTATATATGGATTGAAACAAGCATCCCGCCAATGGTACTTAAGGTTTCATGATGTTATCTCTTCATTCGGTTTTGAAGAGAATATCATGGATCAATGTATATACCAAAGGGTTAGTGGGAGCAAAATTTGTTTCCTTGTGCTATATGTAGATGATATTTTACTTGCAACCAATGATAAAGGTTTGCTTTATGAGGTGAAACAATTTCTCTTTAAGAATTTTGACATGAAAGATATGAGCGAGGCATCTTATGTCATTGGCATTAAGATCAATAGAGATAGATCTCAAGGAATATTAGGACTATCTCAAGAAGCTTATATCAATAAAGTCTTAGAGAGATTTCTGATGAAAGATTGTGCACCTAGTATAGCACTTATTGTCAAGGGTGATAAATTCAATTTGGATTAATGACCAAAGAATGATCTAGAGATGGAACAAATGAGGAATATCCCATATGCTTCTGCAGTCGGAAGCTTGATGTATGCTCAGGTTGCACTCGACCTGATATTGCATTCGTTGTGGGAGTATTAGGGAGATTCAGAGTAATCCAGATATTGATCACTGGAAAGCTGCAAAGAAGGTGATGAGGTATCTTCAAGGTACCAAAGGTCACATGCTTATGTATAGACGGACAGACAACTTGGAAGTAGTTGGTTATTCTGATTCGGACTGGGCTGGTTGTGTTGATTCCCGACAATCAACATCGGGATACATATTTATGCTAGCTGGTGGAGCTGTGTCATGGAGGAGTGCCAAACAAAACTTGGTTACTACTTCTACTATGGAGGCTGAGTTCGTCTCTTGTTTTGAGGCCACCTCACATGGTGTGTGGATGAAGAATTTCATCTCAGGGCTTAGAATTGTTGATTCTATTGCTAGGCCATTAAGAATATATTGTGACAATTCAGCTGCGGTTTTCTTGGCTAAAAACCACAAAAGTGGTAGTCAAAGCAAGCACATTGACATTAAGTATTTAGCCATTAAAGAATGTGTCAAAGAGAAGAAAGTGGTCATTCAACACATTCCCACTGAATTGATGATTGTTGATCCTTTAACTAAAGGCATGCCACCGATGAGATATAAGGATCATGTGGTTGGGATGGGAATTGGTCCTATCATGTAGACTGTAACGCCCCGGCGTTACCCACAGTATGGATATTGTCCGCTTTGAGCCCACTGGCCCTCACGGTTTTGTTCTCCTCGGTCCATCCAAGAAAATGCGTCCACACTGTTAAGGGATCCACAGCTTTATAAGCTGGCACAGGACTCCCCCCTAGGTGATGTGGGACAGGGATATCACAATATCCCCCCCTCAATGGCACAGCGTCCCCGCTGTGCCCTCATCAGCACTAGCGAGCGCCCCACTGTGGCCCCACACGCGGTCGGGAGTCGGCTCTGATACCACTTGTAACGCCCCGGCGTTACCCACAGTATGGATATTGTCCGCTTTGAGCCCACTGGCCCTCACGGTTTTGTTCTCCTCGGTCCATCCGAGAAAACGCGTCCACACTGTTAAGGGATCCACAGCTTTATAAGCTGGCCCAGGACTCCCCCCTAGGCGATGTGGGACAGGAATAACGCACCGGCGTTACCCACAGTATGGATATTGTCCGCTTTGAGCCCACTGGCCCTCACGGTTTTGTTCTCCTCGATCCATCCGAGAAAACGCGTCCACACTGTTAAGGGATCCACAGCTTTATAAGCTGGCCCAGGACTCCCCCCTAGGCAATGTGGGACAGGGATATCACAATATCCCCCCCTCAATGGCACAGCGTCCCCGCTGTGCCCTCATCAGCACTAGCGAACGCCCCACTGTAGCCCCACACGCGGTCGGGAGTCGGCTCTGATACCACTTGTAACGCCCCGGCGTTACCCACAGTATGGATATTGTCCGCTTTGAGCCCACTGGCCCTCACGGTTTTGTTCTCCTCGGTCCATCCGAGAAAACGCGTCCACACTGTTAAGGGATCCACAGCTTTATAAGCTGACCCAAGACTCCCCCCTAGGCGATGTGGGACAGGGATATCACAGAGTCCTGGGCCAGCTTATAAAGCTGTGGATCCCTTAACAGTGTGGACGCGTTTTCTCGGATGGACCGAGGAGAACAAAACCGTGAGGGCCAGTGGGCCCAAAGCGGACAATATCCATACTGTGGGTAACGCCGGGGCGTTACAAGTGGTATCAGAGCCGACTCCCGACCGCGTGTGGGGCTACAGTGGGGCGTTCGCTAGTGCTGATGAGGGCACAGCGGGGACGCTGTGCCATTGAGGGGGGGATATTGTGATATCCCTGTCCCACATCGCCTAGGGGGAGTCCTGGGCCAGCTTATAAAGCTGTGGATCCCTTTACAGTGTGGACGCGTTTTCTCGGATGGACCGAGGAGAACAAAACCGTGAGGGCCAGTGGGCTCAAAGCGGACAATATCCATACTGTGGGTAATGCCGGGGCGTTACATAGACTATTGTCATATTGACAAATTTATGAAATTTTTATTCAGTTGTGATGTTTTCTCAATTCAGGTGTACACATTTATTTATTATGAGAACAACAATCACTTTTGACCCTGAATAAACATATGGTTTATTCATTAAGTTATATTATCACATATGAGCTAATTTTAAAAGATGAGATACATGTGATACATGGAAGATAGTATTCGCTCTAAGATGACCTATCGCCATGATTCATGTCTTTTGTCTTCAGCTATAGTTTTTTGGATTCAGTTTGGTATTTGTTGATGGAATGTTGGGATCGAGTGGGAGAATGTTAAAAATATATATTATTATATTATAAATATATTATTGTGATCCAACATTTATTTGTTTCCCGTTTTAATTCCTTAACGGATAATACCCACAATATTATGTGATAATTATTCGATACCTTAATTATCTTCTTAATAGGAGAAGTTACGCGAATGGGTGCGAACGTGAGTTATAAATAGGGGTCTTCTAAACCAAACCCTTAAGGCTTAAGAAAACACACCATCTGTTTCTAAAGGGGATTGGCTAGAGATTTCCGATCTCTGAACGTTCACAACTTCTGGAGTCACAGGTTCTACATCAAATTTCATCAATGGCTGGAGGTAAGTAAATCTCTTCACGTTTCCGCATACGGTCTCGCTTAAGAACGGATTTGTTGAACGGATTTGTTCATTCATGAATAATCGAGACATATAGATCTTTATCTATATTTATTCCAACATGATCAACTTGGATCGAAAGTCTCATCTTCCTCTATGCATCCAGTGACCCAGAGAATGGCGACAGACAGAGTGAGCTTGAAGCTTCTGGTCAACAAGAGCAGCCAAACAGTGCTCTTTGCTGAAGCAGGCAAAGATTTTGTCGACTTCCTCTTCCACATACTTGCATTGCCGGTGGGAACGGTGATCCAGCTCCTCACAAAACCCGGGATGGTGGGCAGTTTAGGCAATCTCTATGGCAGCGTCGAGAAATTGAACGATGTGTACATCAAATCTTCCAAGAAAGACATGCTCTTGAAACCCAAAGCCCTCGGTTGGGTATCTGAAATCCCACTTATATTGCCTAATACTTCTTCATATTCCACGCCCAAAAGTTACTACGGGTGCTCCTACCGTTGTTGTAGCGAATGTTGGAATTATGTGGCAGAGGACCCTTCCGCAATTTGTCCCTACTGCAGGCATGTCATGAGCCAGATAAAGACTCTTGTCAAATCAGTGGCTGGTAATCCGACGGCTGCTGCGTCATCAACAGCTGAATTAAACAGCAATGGCGGTTTTGTGCAAGGGGTGGTAACGTACATGGTGATGGACGATCTGGAAGTGAAGCCAATGTCGACTATTTCGAGCATTACTTTGCTGAACCAGTTCAACGTGAAGGAGATTGGGCTACTTGAGGAGAAGGTGGTCAGCTTGGGAATGGAAGAGGTAAGCGTATGCCCTTCCTCGCGATTAGGTTATGTTTTGATTTTAGAAAGTGACTCAATGGTTATGAAGAAAATCTCTTTCGACAGACTTTTAAATTAAAAATACATATCGATCGATGTAGAGTTGTGTGGAAAAAGAAATTACTAGCTCCGTCATGTGAAAGTATTCTCAACTAATTATTGATATATATTCGATTAATCCAAATTTTTGCGTTTGTACAATCATTAGAGACACTTGTGGAGTAAAATAAGATCATGTTATATGGGGCTTTTAAAAGTATCTGTCCTTTAATTACTTGGTTTGAAACTCTGAAGGGTATAAAGCTGCTGAAGACTTCATTTTACTCCAAGAAGGTTCTCACTCTAGTCTTCCTCGACAAGAATTGAGAGAGATCGTGATCAGAGATCAGGATCAAGTGGCTAATATGTGCGCGCGCATTTGGTGTGTGTTATACATCTATATATACATATATATGTATATGTTTGTATGTATGAACTATGTGGAGTTATATCTTCTGATTTTGCGACAGTTTATGTAGGACTGGCAGTGCGGATCGACTTTTTTAATTTCAATTTTTGTTGGAAATATTAGCATGGTTATCGTCTCTTTTTAGGTAAGATTGTGTTAGTCTGGTTGTAAAAATGATGTGCACATGCTGAAGAAAGAATATACGTCTCATAGCCCGTAACGAATGCTAAAGCATATTTTGAAGTTGTGGAACCAATGTGGACACACCAGTCCTAAAACTAACTATGCTGGAGAACGTGGAGTGACTGAGTTTTAAGTAATCTGATAATGTCCCTGATAGATTAGCACCTGTATCCCGTGGTTGGGTCTAGCTGGGTGCCTAACTCAATCCACGTTGAGTTGTCCTCGAAACTCTATTGGCTCGGATATAAAGGGGGAAGAAGACTAGCCGAACTCGTCACCTATGCAAGAATGTCTCAAATTTATCTGAGGATAAGTCATGCTCGATTGCTTTGTTGAGTTCAGTTTGAGATAAACATACTTGGCTCGATCTGCTCATAAGCCTAATCGTGTATATCAAATTTTTATATAGGTTTTCCTTCCTGTTTCAGTGACAAATAATGTAAATTGTACTTATAATTACACTTCTTACCATGTAACTGCATTTTCATCTTTAATACATTTTTAAATATAGACAAAAAGGGTGCATGCAGGTATTTCAAGGCGAGTTGAGTTCGATCAAGCAAGAAAAAATCAACTATATTGAGTTTTATATACTTACGAATGTGTTAAACCGACTGAATTTCAAGTATGTCGAGCTTGTCTAGTTTGAGTAGAGAAACAAAGTACTCAATCGAGTTTGAATTAAGCTTTGGACTTCGAGTTGGATGAAGCTCAAGCCCAACATGTGTTTGCTTGAATCAACTTGACTCGATTTCCCCCTTACATACATCTAACTTAATCTGATCGAATATAAGTGAGGTGATGTTCAATGCAACTCTCAATATGGGGTTGACATGTGGATTTATTATTGAATGTGATGTGTACTTTCCTATTATGCCCTTTATTTATTGTGGTTCGGCTGCTAGTTTTATTTTCTCTAATCTTCTTTTAAATCAAAGTTTCTAAAAAGTAAAAGTAAGGTTTTGAGAACTCACCAAAAAATGACAGGTGATGTTTTTTTATTTCAATCCTATTATTTAATGATTAAATATTTTTATGTGCATCACTTGGTGTAGATGTCCTTTACAATTAGCCGTGTTGATGATCCAACATTTTTTGTTGTTGCAAGTATCTTAGTATTCGAGGATGTGTTTAGTAATATTTCTATTTTAAAAAATAATTCCTTTTAGAAATAATTTTTTTATTTCTATTCTCTGTATAATTCTTTATAAAAGGATTCATTTGGTAACTATTAATCTCATTATAAAAAATAATAGAAAATTTGTTTAATATAACCTTAATTTTCTGATATTTTATAGTTTTTATAACTTTTCCCCTTTTTTTTCTTCTTTCTTGGTGACTAGCTAGAAGAAGAAGAAGAAAAAAGAAAAATCAAACTTGTTTGAAGAAATTGTTTTTAGGTGAAAATGGAGTATTCATATATACATTTATTATTTATGTCTTAAATCTATTCCCTAAGTACTTATCTATTTTGAGTAATAGAATAAGTGGCGTTACCAATTGGATTGCTATTTTTAAAAACAAAATAATAGAAAAATCAAAATAATTAACGACATCTTAATAATCAACAAAAATCCCATGCCACATTGAATGGATTGAATCATTGTCACATGAACTTGCATTAGTTTTTGTTTTTTGTTTGTTTTTTTAGGATAACATTTGATTCATATTTATAGAAATTCAAGAAAGATACAATGCAGTCCAACTATAAACCAAAACAAATACCAGATAGCTTCAAAACAAAACAAACTCTAAATAATGGGAAAAATCATTAGAATAAAGTGAGATGTTGCACATTCAAAGAGCATATATGTGATTTCTTTAAATCAAAATCGACAACAGATCATCAAATTGAATCCATCATCAAGAATGAGCACATACTAAAATCTTCATTAGTTACTATGGCTTTGCCTTTCAGCGACACATGCCTAGATTCAACGTCCCCAACACTATCACCCTTTAGAGAAAAGATTGAACAAGCATAGATTGATGCTCATGAGAGTGAAACCTTTACAAAACTCTTCTAATCCCCTTGAAAATTGGGCTTCTACACCAATGAAAGATGAACGAAGAGCATATGCACGAAGATCTCCAAATCTAGCCTAGATCAGGATAGAAACCTCCTTGAAATGGAAGAAAGAAACTTTTAGATCTAGACTAAATCATAAGAGAAAAGCTTCCAAGTTGGAGAAAAGCAAGGGAAGAAAGTAGAGAAGCAAAACAGTGGAAGAAAAAAAAAGAGAGAGGGAGAGATCTAGCTCAAACCCTCTCCTCCATGGAGGATAAAGAAAAGAGGCTGCAAGATGAGAGGGAGAGGAGAGAGATATTTGGGGCTGGCTAGATGATAATAACATGTAGTAGTTGAGTGGTGCCAACGATGTTATGTAACTAGAGCTGTATAGGGAAATGCATGTGCATAGACAAAAATCCTTGGATGCTTCTAAAACACCACATAAAGATTAATCCATCCAATCAATTTCATTAAATTATTTTTTTTTTGAAAGAAAAATGAAAAATGGGAAAATTACACAAAACTCCAATTACTTTTTAGGATAGTCCATCTTCGCCCCTAAACTTTCAATTACTACACAAACTTTGATGAGGGTAGTTGATTCTTCATCTATTTCTTGGTTTACAGATGCTTAGCATATGATTTTTCAAGGCAAACATTTTATTCATCTTGATCTTTTAGTAAATCACCTTTTTCCCCTCAAATGCATTAAGAATTAGAAAATAAATAGAGAAAATTATTTTTTATTAATTTTCTGTAAAAAGTAGTAGCCTAGTAATAATAATAATAATAATAATATTATTATTATTATTATTATTATTATTATTATTATTCATCATCATCACCACCACCACCATCTTTTCTTTTTATTTTTCTTTGACTGTGATTGACTTTTTAATTATAAATTATTTATCTCATTTCCGGTATTCTAATAAGGAAGTCTCCACCACCTCTAGCAAAATTGGTGTTTCTCGTGATAGTCACCACAAAATGAAAGATGACTCAAGTTGATTCACTTTAACTTTTTCTAGTGTTTTAAGTATTTCCTTAGTTAGTCTTTTTCCAAAGTTTTTCCGTTTTCAAGAATTATGTTGTATTGTACAAATAAATACAAGAGCACATGCTGTGCTACGTCAAAAATCATGGTCCGTTTAAAGGGCTAACTAATGGAGGATAAATGATAATATTAAAACGTCCAAATAAATTTGACAAAAAATTCTATTACGAAGTTAACCATATTATTATTCTTTCTACTACTTCAATGACTAGTTACTTCTTTTCTTATTTTTATTCATTTGACATGAATTTTAATATTTTAATGTACTTGGAAGCAAAATGGGGAATTATTACAATAACGATCATGTACTTATTGTAACGATGTTAATTCACTCTTAAGCTTTTCACTTTAACCAAATTAGTCCTAAATATTTTTATTCCTTTGAAAATGCAATCATTCTAGTCAATTTTGATTGAAGAACATAGATATGGATGTTTGCCGTTCTACTGACATGGCCAACATTGAAACGATTCTTTTTTGAATTTCCAATTTTCCTTTATTATAAATTTTTTTAATTTATATTTTTTTCTTTTCTTTTTCTTTTTGTTTTTGTTTTGTACTGAAGTTTGGTGAGGCCAACAACCCTCATTCACACCAAACAAGGGCTTTACAACCTTTGCCTAGTTAATAGTGACCCTTGCTAGCCCACAGCGGAAAACAAAAAAAAACAAAATAAAGGAAAGAAAATCATAAAAAATCATAAAAAACTTAGAAATTTTAAATAAAATGAGAAAATTATCAACATTAGCACCGTTCATACTATTTAAAATAGTTAGCATTCTTGTTAGCAATTATCGGTTAAAATTGATCCAAATGACTATATTGACAAACTGTCAATAGTTTTCATATTATATTGATTAAATTAAAAAGTTTAAGACTAAATTGATATCCATACTATGGGTTTATGGCTTTTTTTATAATTGTTTTGATGAAATAGTTGTTTGACTAAAAAAGTCCAGAAGAATTATGATTTTCTAGTAGAGAAATCATGTATTAGGTACTTGCAAATGGAAAAAGAGATGGATGGTTGACGGCTGTAACAAAAAGCAAGTTCAAGGGAGTTTTGTATAATAGTCAATATTTCGAAAGCGAACGTGCACCATCCTAAAATTTCATATTATGCATTGATTTTGGCTGTGGAAATAAATCTATTTTGGGAGTCACGAGGTGTTTGTACTTTCCTCCATTTTTTAAGAGTTCCATATGTTCATCCTGATGGGTATATATAGATAAAAAACCAAACATAAATATTGATGGATGTGGTTTTAACTAATTGATTGGCTCCCAACATGTGGCCAACATTAATTCGAGGTGTTTTGGTAAGCTTACCTGATGGTAGCACTGAGTAACTCGACCGATTGAACTTGATAAAACGCCACTATAATATCAACTCATTGGGGGCAGAAAATGGTGTGAGCGTCGTTTCCAAGATTGGACATGCGTTGATTTCTGACACGCTGAGAAGTAGGCTAGCACCTGCCCACCGTTGGACACTATCAGGGTCGCTTGAAAATAGGAGCACCGAGGAACGGTTCTCTCTCTCTCTCTCACAACATTCCTTAAATTCTATCTCCACTCCCTTTCTTCTGGATTTTCCAATTCCAGAAATAACTTAAATGTCGGAGGGCCAACCTAAACACTAGATCTAAATGTTGCTGACTGTATACACCAAAAGATTAGGAATCTATGTTGAACTTTCAATATTATCAATATATGATGATAAAGATATAATTATTCATTTGTCATTCATACAAATGAGTCCATAAGATCAGTTGTGATCAAAGCTATTTTTAAGATATCAAGAATATATGTGATAGGTTTATCATCAAAATAAGTCTTTAAACTATTCCCAATCGATGGATCATTGAATAGATATGGATGATTTTGTTGATATTGTTGTATTCTCGTAACTTCAGAGATATTGGATATATAAGGGAATGATAAGTCACAATTCATTGAGTATTGTGATACTTAAGTTAGAACACGTGTACTTGTACCGGATAATTTTACTAAACATAGCACGATTAGCAACGTGAAAGTTTTTAGTGGTCAATGAATAATTGTTTTTTGTTTTGGTTTCATGTAAAATCTTTACACTTGAGGCCAGCGATGACTTTTATATAAGATGACTATGGTTTACAAGTGCGCACAATGATGCTTTGCCGAACCATCTACATACTTATTGGTTATAGTTTTCTCATGGGCAAAGCCACGTGTGTGCAACATGAGAAGCAACATGAGATTTTGTCTTCTTATTGTTTACAAGATAAAATAGCAATGCCCTGTGCGAGCCAATTGTGATATTGTACTGAAATCTTTGATTGGTGTTGTAATTGAGAGTGAATTGTTAATATCTCATTTAAATACAAGTTAATTAGATTTGTGTATATGACCAAATGGGCAGCTTGACAAGTAACTTCACCACATTTGTTCAATTGGGACATAGTAAAATAGAAGGATATGTTGATAGATTCATTAAGTTCATAAAACATCCATATTGTCTAAATAGCCATGATATGTTACTAGATATCACTCATAGTTTGTAGGAACTGGAGATATCGGGACAATCAGTTGATTCCATTGTATTGATAAGTGTAAGTCTTAATACCAGCTTAGTATGAACCTATAGATGTTAGACATCATAACCAATTTAAAATGACATTTGAACACAAGAGACATTGTTGCAAAAGTGTTTGCAATCAAAGGCAATCAAGTGGAGTTAGACTGAAGAATAATGTTCTAAAATGAGTTCAAAAGCTAATGTTTCGAAACAAGTTGGAATTTTCAATTTCTGAAACAGGATCAAAAGCAATGATTGGACGTTAATGTTTTGAAATGGCTTTTGAATCAATGATCAAAAAAATTATTTGAAATGGTTTGAGACTTAACGGTTTAATTAATGTTTGTAAAGGTTATAGAGTTAGCGCATCGAATAATGTCTGTAATGGTTTCATAATTAATGCCCATAACCAAAATTGTTTTTAGAATTAATATTCATTTTAATTCTAAAACGGTTTCGGAATTAATGCCCACACAGTTTAACGTTGTGAAACATTATCAAAATCAATGTCTAGATTCAGAGTTTGAAATAGTCTTAGACTTAACAGCCAAATTAAATCTCTAAAATGGTTTCGAAATTAATGGCTAAGATTGACAAATGGGCATGAGTATAGCAAAATACATCAAGATTTTGGAATACACATAAGAATAATTGGTTGCACAATTGAAGTGGTATACACCATCTCTAATTTTTCTTCGGCATTTGAAACATGATTAGTGGTGTGTCTAAACTTGATATCTGACATTTGTAAGGGCTTAAACTGAAACAACATCAAAACTAGATTGTGTTTTGGGATATGCTAGAAAGAGTATCAAAACCAAAATTGTTGAAGAGCCTTTAAAACTTTTAAAGAATGTCAGAACCAAAATTTCGGAAACACTTCCAGGGTAATTCAATTAGTCTAGGGTTGAGCACAATGGACCACCCAACCCAAGAACCGCCCGAACATGACCAAACCAGTCGAGTTAGTCTGATTCTTATGAGTTTTGGTTCGGTCCACGATTCCTAAAAATGGAACTGGTTCCCAGACGATCTGGTTCCCATTTCCTAAGAGGGCGGGACCAGAATAAACCACTTGCACTACAATTGATTATGTGCAGTCAATAAGTTAACAATCATTTTCTAATGTATGAAGTTGTTGAGGAAGATATGAGGGCTGTAATGCTCCAAATGAGTTATCTTGAAGGTCCTCTTCCGGATGGCTTTCGTGGAATCTTTTAATCGGAAATCTCAGGAAGTAATTGGATCTTCTACCACTCAAGCAACCAAAAATTATGAATGAGATCTTACATGGTTACTGACATCCATCAAGGCAACTGGTTAACTTGCAAAAATCAAGCATTTTTATAAGTCTTAATGTAGATGAAGCCACGAGACAAGCAATGAGTAAAGTGCTGGGGATCCACGTTATCCTTGACCTTAGGAAGTACATTGGGCTTCCTACTTTGTTGGGGAAGTCTAAGGATGCAATTTTTAAATTGTTAAAAAGTAGCTTCTTATGTCATAGCTACATGTCCAATGCCTTGTTTTCATTTCCCTAAAAGATAGAATAGATGAGGTAGAATTAACTTCTTTTAAATTTTTGTGGGGACAACATGATTTATTAATCAAGGTTGCCCAAAAAGGGATGGTAGAGACTCAACTTAGCTTGGAGTATGTGAGGGTCGATTTGGGGTTAAGCTTGTCACAGTTCAATCTGGCCCTCCTTGCCAACTGAGCTTGGAGCATACAATAGAGTCCATCTAAATTTTGTGTCCGGTTTGGAAGAGTCTGTGTTTTACAAATTGTAGTTTTATGGAAGTTAGGAGCGATCCATTTGTTTGAATTTGTTATGGTTTCATTAGACCACCCGAGAACCGAACTGGGCCAGTTGGTTCGGTCCCAAGATTGGTCGATTCAGTTCCCGATTTTAGGGGGGAACTAGACCGCTCGGGGAATAGCTCACCCCTAGATTAGTCTTCTTATAGCTTTCACATACTTGTTATTAAATTGCATGAATAATGTTTGGAGGAGGATGTATGGTTATTCTTCGCTTCTGCTTAATTGTATTAATTTATTTTCTCATACATTTGGAGAAAAAATCATCAACAGATGCCTCGAATCGTTTATTGTAGTGTGAACCACTTTTTGGTGAGAGCTCTGATTAAATATGTGGTCCATGTCTCCACGTTGCTATCACTTATGGGAACAAGTAAATATCTTTGTCGTTCTTCTTGAAAAATTTCTAGAGCTTGATTACCTCTGCAACCAATCTATCTCCTCTCATCACACCCATAATAAGACTTAGGGCCTGCATGATAGGCCTTATTTTTGTTCTAGAATGAGTTTTTGTATTCTAGAACTCATTCTCGAATAATAGTCCACTGGGTAAGAATTTTTTTTTTCTATTTCTTGAATAAATTGGCCAAGAAATCAAACATAGAAATTTTGTGAGTTTTCTTCTAGAATGAGAATTAAGAAATTGTTTCTCCTTTGCCCAACTCCCCCAAAGTTCGCCACTGCCAATTGTCGTTGCCATTGGTTGTCGTCGCCACCGCCTACCACCCCACTGCCGTCAACCAGTCACTATCATCACCATTGTCGCCGCCTCTTCCAGCTATTTGTTGGTAGGTCGCTGCCACCTCTGCCGATTACCATGTCAGCCAGCCAATCACCATCACTGCCACCGATTGACCAATCACCATCGACATTGTTGTGACCTGTCGGTTGCAAATGGCTGATTACTGCCACTGCCGTCCGGCCGATCACTACCGTCGCCACTGATCGGCCGGTTACTAACACCATCCAAAAGAATAAATCTTTTAAAAAAAGAACATTTTTTCATCATCAAACGAATTTATATTTCTGAATTAGAAATTTTTTGTTCTTATCAAACGTATTTTTTTTCGTCAGAAGCTTATTCTGGAATAGAAATAGAAAAATCTATTTATATTCCATGGTTCAATTTCTATCTAGAAATTGAATCATGCAGGCCCTTATGCTCTCGATTTGCCATACCAAGCCACATATGCATTGCCATTTTATGCGACATGTCATGCTCTGAATCTTGAGCGTGCGCGCATCCCACAATGGTCGACTATAAATGTGACGTTCCCAAGTAGCGTTACTGACCCAAACTTCTATGCACATGCAGAAGCGTAATAAACAATCCCCGGACAACAATCAACTTGGGATAAGAAAGTAAGACAATCAATTTACACAAAGTACATCTCATAAAGCAATCCCAAATTCATATACAAAAGACTAAACCAAAAGAAAGGTTTAGCTACTTTGGGATCTACAGCCACTAGTTCCATGTCCACCAAAAAGGCATGCTCCAAAAACCATCACCTACAGAACCTCCCCTAACGTACGTGTTGTTCCTCCATCTAGGTACCTGAAAAATAGCTCACCGAGTCAACTCTCCAAGCCTCAATTAGGAAAAAATCCACCCAGGATAACCTAATCACAACAAGCAAATCAAGGTTTGGAAACTGTCAGACTATCTGGCGTTTGAGACTCTATAAAGTCTGAGACGATGCAACATTTGGAGACGATGTAACGTTTGAGACCATGTACCGTTTGGAAACGTTCGAACTCCACAATTCACGTATATAAGCATACAACACACATCTGTAACCACCGAACCACTTCAGATCAATTATCATATAATCACAAAGGTCTCGATTATAAGGCCAAATCGTTATGACACGTCACATACCATGTCACACAATTTTGTCCCATAATAACGCTCAACATATCAACAGTTTAATCCATCATTCAAATGTCCAGATGTTTCTTGACCCGTGAAAAGTTTTCGCCTCAAGTCCTTGTCACAACACACAATGCAAGGGTAGAGGTGTTACGTATCGTCGTCCCTCCCTCAAGCTGCAAGGATAGAGGTGTTACGTATTGCCGTCCCTCTTCCAAGCCAATATGTATTGCAATGCAGTGCAAAGGCAGAGGCATTACATATCGCCGTCCCTCTCTTAAGTTGTAAGGATAAAGGCGTTGCGTATTGCCATCCATCTTCCAAGCCAAAATGTACTGTAGGGGTAGAGGCATTGTGTATCGCTGTCCCTCTCCCGAGTCAGTATGCAATGCAAGGGCAGATGTGTTACGTATCCCCGTCCCTCTCCAGAGTCCATATGCCATTCTTACCACAACATACACTTGTCATCACACAATCACATTCTATCCAGCCAATATTAAGGAGGTCAATCACCCGGCCTTACTGCACACGTCCCATACCGTGCTAACGCAGTTAAATGTAAAACCACCATAACTGGCAAAACCAAGTCACTTGCATATCTCCACGTCTAAATTCAGAAACATAATCAAACAAGTTCATAAAATTCTCAAATTTTAGTATGTCATAAAGGACACATAAACAAACATTTTTCATGATTACACTTTGATCCAGATCCTTCTATACAGATAGTAGTAAATCGCTCAAAATATTACAAAAACTGCATCCGTTTTCCGAAATCAAGTTCTCCAAAATCAATTTGGTTCGAAATCTAAAACTCATTCGTTTGGTCTGAAATTCAACTATGTTAAACTCCAAGATGTGACAAACAACTTTTGTGAAGAAACTCTTTCGAAATTCGAACTGAAAAGTTGATAAAATTTCATAGAACATCAAAAGGTCACAAGTTTCAGTAAAAATAGAGGTTTTGTTTCATTCAAAACGAAGTTGACATAAATTCTTTTTAACTCCATAAAATATTTGATAAAATATATGTCAAAGCTGAAGATATGTGAAACACTTTTTATGAGAAACCATCCCCATAATCTCATCACATCTCGATCCACAAAATCAGCAAATAACGATAGTCCAGCAAACATATTCCGGAAAAATTTTCTATTCTAAACTAAACCCTTATAACTTGTGTTAATCCCATCTAATACTCATCTCATCACACTAGTTAACACTCATCTAATTCCTTAAGTGTAATTGCAACCTAATAAAGGTTTGGAAGTTGACTTACCTGATCAACAAACCAACAAGTCCATGACGACGATGGCGCGAAGGTGACTACAACTCACATTTACTTCAACTTTAAAAGAGGCTCGGATGATGCTGAAAAGGCCTTGTAAGTCGCTTCTTGAGTTGATAGTTTAAGAGCAACATATCTCAGCTGGAACAATGGATGTGATAAGAAGTGAAAATATCTAGGAGAAGCTTAATGAGATATAGTTGTAATCTCCAACATTCAGTTGTAAATGGGGAACAAGAAATCTTGAAAAGTCAAACCAAAATATCTAAAACACTTGAGTACCGGCCCCATTAGTTTTCAAGTCCATCTAATAGTAATTTTCCCTTCCCAAACTTCTCCAACAAACCAATAATGAAAGTTGTAATACAACAGCCCCTTATACATAGGAATTTTCACCCATTCACCTTAAGTCACATTCAAATCTTCATCTAATCAAATCATCATCCATTCAAATTAGGCTTGAATCTTCTTCACAAAATCTCATCTCATTTTATTTCAAATGGGGTCGAAAATCAGGATATCACACGACATCTAACAGACACTTAGATGCCTTAGTACCCCATGCCTTATTATCACTCAAACAATTCCTTGGCACCTCCCCCATTGTTGGGACGTCAAGTGAGTGGGTCGAGTCGGGTAAAAAATGGTCCGACTCATATTGACCAATTTAACGTGTTTTAACATTTTTCCATACAACACAATTTTAGCGACCCATACTCGATTCGACCCATATTGTTAAAACACTTCTATATTTAACCAAGTTCAGAATTTTTTTTTAGTAAGTTAAGATTTGTATTGATTTTACCAAATGTGGATGTACAGACCCCATCAAAACTTGCACTCAAAGTGTTAGGATAACACATATGAGTGGTAGGGTACCAAGCTTATAAATAGATCATAAGCACAATGCCTAAAAATGGGTAAAAGACAATAAAATTACAAGTTGAAAAATATAATGGGGTTGAGAACCCAACTTCTTTGCATCCTCCTATTCCTTGGAGAATCAAATATCGATCAAAGGGATATGACCTTGTCCTTCACCATCTTTATCAACTTTTTTTTTATGGCCGAAATGACCACAACTTTGCTTTATTAGAAGATTGTTCATTTCCTTCCAAATAATGTGACATAAAGCTCCTAAAGAGAACCATGCTATGCTTTGATGAAAGCATTTTCCAGAAATATTTCCTATAGCCCAAGTAAGCATATGCATCCAAGATAAAGATAGCCAAGGAAGATTACATTTGCCCGCCCAAAATTGCTCCCAAAGTTCTGAAAATTTTGCTTCATGTTTTTTTTTCAAAAATGTATTGTTAAAAAAATTTTATGAAATACAATTTATTTGATAAATTTTTTAAATTTTTCTAAAATTTAATTTTTTTAAAATAATTATTTTTTTAAAATAATTATTTTTTTGCTTTTCCTCTTCTAGTCGTTGGAGTCTAGTGAGCTCATCCCTCACCTCTTGGCTTATGACTGACTTAGAAAGAGGGAAAAAGGATATAAAAAAAAAAGAGACAAGTCAAATTCTTATTTTTAAAAAAATAAAAAAATAATTATAATATTCCTTACCAAAAAAATAATTATAATATTAAAATTTCTGTAGTTTAAAAATGACTTGTAATAACACTTAAAATGAATTAGTAATAACACTTAACATTAATTAGGTAACCCATTCATGATTAATTTAGAACTTATTTAAGATTCATTAGGTTATTAAGTGACTCATTTAAGACCCATCTAACCTTTTAAGCTAACCCATTTATGACTCACATTATTCAATATGAGTTAAAATATGAATTTTTGACCTATTTTGCCACATATATTCCATTGTATGGCCGATTTGGCTTAAAGCTTGCAGCATGGGCCATACATGCTATAGGAGTGTACACTAATATTAGAGGCAAAGTACATTACTAGAACCGGTTTTCCAACCCAAAATATAAGGTTGACATGCTCTTAGATCCATACCATTGAGGCTCACATGGTTAATGAGAATTTGAATTCAGTAGATGAAAAATCGAAAGCTCGTTCCGCAATATGGTGGAAGGTACGGAAATTTTTTTTCGTACTATCATGGGTTGGATCTCAAAGTGGGGATCAATTAGGCGATTTGAGGTATGCTGTCAAATTAGGAAATGAAAGGCTACATTAGATAGACTTTTATAGATTCATGCGATTTTTAGATATTCAGGGATTACGCCACTTAAATTAGGTAGTAAAATCAACTAAGTTGGCAAATTGTATTGAGGTTGGATTTTTACCTAATCTGAGATAACGTGCGGATCACATTCTCGAGCTTAAATCTGAGATATGTCTTCCATGTCAAGAGGACCGATGGGCTCGTCGTCCTCTGTATGGCCGACAATGCCTATGAAAGTATGCTGCTTTTCTTTTTCTTATCCCTGGCAAAGCAGATCTGTTTTTTACAGCAATGTGCGTGTGTTGCCATATGCGATCGTGGGTTATGGAGATATTTAGTTTTTGGTCAAGGCTGATTGTGAATCGGGTAGCTAGAAAGACGACATTTTTAGCGTGCCTTGATGTTCTTGTTGATAATGAAGGCAAGATGGCAAATAAAATAGTCTACCGAGTTTTTTTAATAATTTTTTATTAAGATTTATGTAGACCTTTTTGTATCATATATCTTATCTTACTTTGTGAAAATCGAATGTGTGCTTGCTAGTTATGGCTAGTCTATTCCATATGAATCTACAGACTCCATGAATCTGCTCTAATCAATCTTTTGTTTGGGGAAGTTGGTGCAATATGGATACTTAACTTCTTTGTGGTTTGGTAATTTATTACATGGCCCTGAGCAATTTGAGCTCTTGCATCCTCAATTATATGTGCACTACGTGATGTTTAATAACTAATATGCTGCGTCAAAGTTTATTTTCTGAAATCATGTACAAATATAATTACCCCATTTGAATAGGCACTATTTGACTAAGAAAGGAAGAAGGCACGGTAGGCAGAGCAGAAGAGAGGAGAGAGAGCGTGCGGTAGAAGAGAGAGAACGAGTACAATTAATGAAGAGAGAGAGGGCAGAGTGCAAGGCTGAAAGGGTGGGACCCATAGATGACACGTTTGCTCCTCGTGGTGACACTCGTCGTCCACTGATTGGACGGGCCCACAGTGACGTGGAGTGCCCGAAGCATCTAATATTTTCTCCTTGGAACGACACGAATGCAGTAGTGGCAAGCCTGTCATCAAAGCTCAAGGAAGGTAGGAGGTGTTGCCAACAAGCAATATAGCCTTGTCTAGCCATCAATGCGACTAATCAAACGTTGTTGGAGCGCCTCATGGGGCTGCGTTGACTTAAAGGCTTCCTGAAGGGGAAGAGTGCGTATTGGGGAAGAATCGAATTAAGGCTTTGAATTTGGGGTAAAACTTGAAAATAACGTGGTTGAGGGGATTGTATGTTGAGGAAATATACCGACAAGACACATTGGTATGAAAAATTAATATAAAAAATGGCAACGATTATATCTCTAACGATCTTAATTAAAGTTGACATTTTAAGTGATCTTTTTAAAAAAATGATATTTAAATGATCAAAAAAAAGATTTTGACAATAAAATAAGCTTCATAAAATTTTTGACACTTTTGATGCCTTTCTATATATTCATTTTTTGTTTTTTTATATGACCGATGATCTTCACTTTCTGCAAATCTTTCGGACCTACGTATTCGCAATTCAATACCTCAGGGGAAACTGATTCATTTAAATCACTGAATTATACCTGAGAGTTGAATCCTGAACCCAATTGTGGAAAAAAAAAAACGTCTCCACTAACGCAGTCATGTATGAGTAGGTTTTTGTTTGATTCCACATCAATGGACATGCGTCAATCAAAAGGTGGACATTAATAAAAATGCAATTCATAGTAGCTATTATTGTGACGTTAAGGAATCATTGGATATTTTCTCCTAAAAAATACAGGGGAGGTAAGTTTCAATTTTGAAAAAGAAATTTGGAAAAAGCAGACGAGGAAAACTAAAGAAGAAGAAAAAGAAAACATATAAAGGAGGGAGGAAAGTGAGGGAAGTGACGCAGCCTACCACCACCCAGCTTTGCCCAATTAAAAAAAATCCGATAAAGCAAAAGGAATTGTTATTACTGCACGAACAGGTTAGGAAATTCATTTTTTTTATTTCTTTTACAAACTACAATCAAATTCTCAACATTTTTGCTAAATGCAATCCAATCGTCACTTTGCAGGATAAGAAATCGAGTAATAAATTTGCTGCCATCGGCATCCAATTACAAGAATTCCGAAACATTGTGATTTGTCACAAATTTAAGCTCTATTTTAATCATAATTATATGATAAAACTCGTGGGCTTTGTCAATCACCGAATATAATGGCCTGGTTATTATCATCAATTGGAATAAAACTCAAACATTATAGTCGAAGTGCAATTTTGGATTGAAAACTTAAAACCGTCACTTCCATCTCACATGGAGTTTGAGAAAAGTCAATCAAATGCTCAATTAATCATTTGTAAATGCATAAAAATGTTAGTCTCTCATCAAATATTAAATCGATATTTGCGAAAAATAACATGTTAATTCGTTCATATAATATGTCTAAGCGTGTTGTGAAAGAGTCAAAAGATTAAATACTGATATAGATTAATTGTCCAAATGGAACTTTATTATGTTAGTTGTCGTCATTAGATTAACCCGTGGTTGTTGGCCATAAATTATGTGCCATATAAACTTCCTCAAGAAGTATCGACGGCACAGTGCCGCGGCCCAAAAACTTCGCAAGGAAGGACTTGTCTCGATAATTTGCTTTCTGTTCCGTCCTGACCCAAAAGAACAAGTGTCAACCTTTTCAAAAGCCTCCACCATTTCCGAACTCTTCCATAGAAAGGGCAAAGCTCTCTGTCTGGGACCAAGGCTTGCGACGAAGCAGCTCTTTCACTCGCAGGGTTGAAGCGACGATCCAGAGGTGCGCATTTCGATATCACTCTGTCTGTTGCGAAATTAGTTTCGCACGAGATCACCACATCCAGTTCATGTGATCTGATTGACGCTCTCGTAAGTTAGTGTTGCCTGAAACAAGTTGACATGCTCTCTCTCTCCTCTTTCTTCTTTTGTTATTCGCATCAATTTAGACGAGGCTTCCCCATGTCAACATGCCTCACTGACGATTTTCCCCGACCGGAGTTGTTTTGAGTGTATTATGTAGATGTTTCTTTATGAAACTTCGCAGATTTACTTATCTAACAAAAGAAACTTTTGCATATTTCTCCATTTTTATTAGCTTTACACTGAGATCGCCTCCTTATTGCCCTCTCTAATTCCAGCTTTATTTAAGATGTTTCGGTGAATTTGTGATGATCTGGCGTGATCAACTTTGATCGAAAGTCTCATCTTCCTCTCTGTATACAGTAACCCAGAGAATGGCGACAGACAGAGTGAACTTGAAGCTTCTGGTCGACAAGAGCAACCAAACAGTGCTCTTTGCTGAAGCAGGCAAAGATTTTGTCGACTTCCTCTTCCACATACTTGCATTGCCGGTGGGAACGGTGATCCAGCTCCTCACAAAAACCGGGATGGTGGGCAGCTTAGGCAATCTCTATGGCAGCGTCGAGAAATTGAACGATGTGTACATCAAATCGTCCAAGAAAGACATGCTCTTGAAACCCAAAGCCCCCGGCTGGGTATCTGAAATCCCACTTATATTGCCTGACACTTCTTCAGATTCCACGCCCAAAAGTTACTACGGGTGCCCCAATCGTTCTTATGGCGAATGTTGGAAATATGCGGCAGAGGACCCTTCCGCAATTTGTCCCTACTGCAGCCATGTCATGAGCCAGATAAAGACTCTTGTCAAATCAGTGGCTGGTAATCCGACGGCCGCTGCGTCATCAACAGCTGAATTAAACAGCAAGGGCGGTTTTGTGCAAGGGGTGGTTACGTACATGGTGATGGACGATCTGGAAGTGAAGCCAATGTCGACTATTTCGAGCATTACTTTGCTGAACGAGTTCAACGTGAAGGAGATTGGGCTACTTGAGGAGAAGGTGGTCAGCTTGGGAATGGACGAGGTAAGCCTATGCCATTCCTCGCGATTAGGTTATGTTTTGATTTTAGAACGTAACTCAACGATTTATGAAGAAAATCTTTTTCAACAGACTTTTAAATTGAAAATGCATATTGATCGACGTAGAGTTGTGTGAAAAAAGAAATTACTAGTTCCATTACGTGAAAGTATTCTCAACTAATTATTGATATATATTTCATTAATTCGAATTTTTACTTTTGTACAATCATTAGAGACACTAGTGGAGTAAAATAAGATCATGTTATACAGGGTTTATAAAGTATCTGTCCTTTAATTATTTGGTTTGAAACTCTGAAGGGTATAAAGCTGCTGAGGACTTCATTTTACTCAAAGAAGGTTCTCAGTCATGTCTTCCTCGACAAGAATTAAGAGAGATCGTGATCGGAGATCAGGATCAAGTGGCTAATATTTGTCTGCGCGTTTGGTGTGTGTTATACTATATATGTATGTATATATGTATGTATGAAGTATGTATGAACCTTACTATGCAAGAACGTCTGTAATTTTTCTGAGGAGAAGTCATGCTCGATTACTTTGTTGAGTTCAGTTTGAGATAAAGATACTTGGCTCGATCTGCTCATGAGCCTTATCGAGTATATTAATTTTCATATAGTTTTTCCTTCCTGTTTTAGTGACAAATAATATGCAACTACGTTTTCATCTTTAATACATTTTTAAATATAGACAAAAAGGGCACATGCAAGTATTTCAAGGTGAGTTGAGTTCGATCGAGCAAGAAAAAATCAATGAGTTTTATGTACTTAGGAATGTGTTAAATCAACTAAATTTCAAGTATGTCAAGTTTGTTTAGTTTGAGGAGGAAAACAAAGTGCTAAGTTTTGGCAAGCCCAACATGTGTATGCTTGAATCAATCTGACTCGAGTTCCCCCTTATATGCATATTAGTTTGGGTTGACAGGTATTATTAAATGCGATGTGTACTTTCCAATTATGCCCTTTATTTATTATGGTTCGACTGCTAGTTTTATTTTCTCTAATCTTCTTTTAAATCAAAGTTTCTACATCTAATTTTCCAAAAAGTAAAAGTAAGGTTTGAAAAACTCACCAAAAAATGACAGGTGATGTTATTTTTTCAAAATCTCCTATTATTTAATGTTTAGATATGTTTATGTGCATCACTTAGTGAAGATGCCCTTCAGAGTTAGCTGTGTTGATGATCCAACATTTTTTTAGTTGCATGTAACTTAGTATTTGAGGATGTGTTTAATAATATTTCTATTTTCAAAAATAATTTCCTTTTAGAAATAATTTTTTTATTTCCGTTCTTTGAATAAGTTTCTTTATAAAAGGATTTGTTTGGTAACTATTAATCTCAGAATAAATAAAAAGAATAGAAAATTCGTTTAATATAACCTTAATTTTCTGATATTTTATAATCTTTTTAAATTTTTCCGTTTTTCATTTCTCTTTTTTTCTTTTTTCTTGGCGACTAGTCAGAAAGGAAGAAGAAAAAAGAACAAAGAAACCTCATTTCAAGAAATTGTTCTTAGGAACAAATGAAGTATTCATATGTTTATATATATACACATACATATACATACACTTATTATTAATATTCTAAACTTATTCCCTAACTACTTATCTATTTCGAGTAATAGAAAAATTAACTGATGTTATTGAATGGCTTGCTATTTTTAGAAACAAAAGAATAGAAAAATTAAAACGTTACCAAATAGAGCCTAAATAAGTGGTGCTCTTAATTAACGAGATCTTATAATCAACAAAAATCCCATGCCACATTGAATGGATTGAATAATTGTCACATGAACTTGCATTAGCTTTTGTTTTTGTTGTTTGGTCAAGATAACATTTCATTCATATTTATAGAAATATAAGAAAGATACAATCTAGTCCAACTATAAACCAAAACAAATCTTAGATAGCTTCAAAACAAAACTAACTCCAAATTATAGGAAAAAATCATTAGAATAGACTTAGATGTTGCACACTCAAAGAGCGGATCTGTGATTTATTTAAATCAAAATCAACGACATATCACCAAATTGAATTTGTCATCAAGAATGAGCACATACTGAAATCTTCATCAATTACAATGGCTTTGCCTTTAGCGATACATGCCTAGATTCAACATCCCCAACACTATCACCGTTTAGAGAAAAAAGATTAAACGAGCATAGATTGATGCTTGTGAGAGTGAAATCATTACAAAATTATTCTGATCCCCTAGAAAATTGGACTTGTACACTAATGAAAGATGAGCGAAGATCATACACATGAAGATCCCCAAATCTAGCCTAGATCAAGATAGAAACCTCCTCAAAATGAAAGAAAGAAGCTTTCAGTTCTAGACTAAATCAAAAAAGAAAAGCTTCCAAGTTGGAGGAAAGCAAGGGAAGAAAGCAAAGAACCAAAACAGTTGAAGAAAAAAAGAGAAGAGAGGGAGAGATCTAGCTCGAACCCTCTCCTCCAAAAGGCTGCAAGATGAGAGGGAGATGAGAGAGAAATTTGGGCTGGCTAGATGATAATAATATGTAGTAGTTGAGTTGTGCCAAAATTGCTATGTAATTGGAGCCGTACAGGGGAATGCATGTGTAGAGACAAAAATCCTTTGATGCTTCTAAAACACCACATAAAGATTAATCCATCCAATTAATTTCATTAATTTATTTTTATTTGAAAGAAAAATGCAAAATGGGAAAATTACACAAAACTCCAATAATTTTAAGGATAGGCCATCTTCTTCCCTAAACAAACTTGATGACGGTAGTTGATTCTTCATCTGTTTCTTGGTTTGCATATGCTTAGCATATGATTTTTCAAGGGCAAGATTTTATTCTTCTTGATTTTTTAGTAAATCACCCTTTTTTTCCTCAAATGTGTTAAGAATTAGAAAATAAATCAATAAAAATAATAAAAAATTTATTATCTTAAAAAAGTAGTAGCCTAATAGTATTGATAATAGTAATAATAATAATCATCATCACCACCGCCGCCACCACCATCTTTTCTTTTTATTTTCCTTTGACTGTGATTGACATTTTTAAATTATAAAATTATTTATCTTGTTTCCAATATTCTAGTAAGGAAGTCTCCACTGCCTCTAGCAAAATTGGTGTTTCTCGCGATAGTCACCACAAAATGAAAGATGACTCAAGTTGATTCTCTTTAATTTTTTCTAGTGTTTTAAGTATTTCCTTAGTTAGTCTTTTTCCATAGTTTTTTTGTTTTCAAGAATTATGTTGTATTGTACAAATAAATACAAGAGTGCATAACTGTGCTACGTCAAAAATCATGGCCTGTTTAAAGGGCTAACTAATGGAGGATAAATCATAATATTAAAACATCCGGATAATTTTGGAAAAAAAAATCATGTTACAAGTTAACCATATTATTATTCTTCCTACTACTTCAATGACTGGTTCATTCTTTTCTTATTTTATTCATTTATTACATGAATTTTAATATTTTTTTTGTACTTGGAAGCAAAATGGAGAATTGTTACAATAAAGATCATATATTTACTGTATTGATGCTAATTCACCCTTAAACTTTTCAGTTTAATCAATTTAGTCCTAAATATTTTTTGTGAATTGACAATGCAATTATTCTAGTCAATTTTTCATTGAAGAATGTAGATATGGATGTTTATCGTTCTGTGTGACATGGCCAATATTGATATGATTTTTTTTAGTTTCCAATTTTCCTTTGTTTAGAAATTTTTAGAAGTCTGTATTTCTTTTCTTTTCTTTATTTTCCTTTTATTTTGTACCGAAGTTCGGTGAGGCCAACAACCCTTATTCACAGCAAACAAGGGCTTCACAACCTTTGCCTATTGATCAGTGACCCTTGCTAGCCCATAGTGGAAAATAAAAAAATAAAATAAATGAAAGAAAAGATTAAAAATCATAAAAATTAGAAAATTTAAATAAAATGTGAAAATCATCAACATAAGTACCATTTGTACTATATAAAATAGGTAACATTACCACTAGCAATTAATAGTTAAAATTGATCTGAATGACTATATTGGTGACTTGTCAATAGTTTTAATATTAAATTGAAAAAAATTAAAGAGTCAAACAAGTGATGGGACTCTGATACTAATTGTTAGTCTAACAATACAATATAAAGTTTTTGAATAGGTTGTTTGACAACTATGAAAAACATTTACAAAATATAACAAGTTTAACTACAAATAGTAGTAGAAATAAATTATAGAAACCGAGTGTGCATGCTGATGTCTAAGAGATAATAATGATAACAAATAGGTGTGGTTGATGAGGAAAAGAGAGAAGATATTGCAAGTAGATACATAGTGGTTGGGCTTTGTCCCCAAGCGAATGTCTACTCTCAATACTAATAGCCATAACAAGGTTGGGATCCACTAATAATCTTTAAGATAAGCCACAATTTGTTGTACCACATTTCCAATATATCACACTATCATAACTCAAGTATTGTTATTACTCTTGTACACTCACTTTCATCGCTAATTACAAACATTAGCACCATCTAGATATTGGCATCAAGAGTACACAACTAATGTTAACAAAAACATAGTCAAAGCACATGACCCATTTTATTTGTTTCCACCAACCTAAATTATTCTATGAGACTCAATATATAGTCATGCACCATGCTCCAGTGAAATCCTGAAGTAGCCATTGATTTTACTATTGCCAAAAGCAGGACTTCAGTGGAAATCGTTGGAATGACTCTTTGACGTCTGCAATGTCTCTCTCATAGTAGCAATGTATTTTTGTCAAACCTGCTTATTAATGCCATAACTGCTTGGTCAACTCTGTTAATTTTTTTTTTTTCGGATTCTAAACCTCAGAAATAATTGTTAGACAACATATGGTGGTTGGAAAGAGGAGATCACATGTCTTCTGCCTCCATGATTGCTAAACCTCCTCCTACGAACAATATGTTGTACCCGGTAACACTTCGTCTTTCTATCTTTTGGCCCTTCCAAGCATATTAAAGTTTGTGACTCTACTCAGCTATTCACTTTCATGGTCATTCTAAGCTTTACTAAAAATTCTCATTCGAGACTTGTTTACTATCACCAGGTCCATCCAACTGTTCACCCGATCTTGGTATCTTCAAGTCATCACGAACATCCTCATTCTTCTCGAATTGTTCTCCCTCAATCAAAGTCCTTCCAAATGTTCAGCAATATAAAGATTCTTGCAGATTGTAGACATCTCGACATCGAATACCTTATTAACCTAAGATATCAACAACAATTCATTGATATCGGTGGAGAACTATTGACAGTGCAAAACACTCCTCACATCAGTTCACCCGGTGCTGTTCTTGACATCATTTATATATTGTCTCACAGATACATCACTTTGTACTACTCAATCAATATACATATTAGTATAATTTGATTGCCTTTGTCATCATTAAAATAACAAAAGGTATTTTTCCCACAATTATACTAAAAGTCTAAACTATTTTAAAAACTACAATCAAATCCTAAACATTTTTGAAGATGCAATCAAGTCCTCATTTGGCAGTATATGAAATCAAGCTTTAAATTTGCTGCCATTGCCGTCCAATCGCAAGAATTTTTAAACGTTATGATTTGGACCACCGCTGGCTACGTTGCTGCCTACAAACTTCCAAATTAGCGAACATGGTGACGGCAGCTCGCCTATCTAGTAACAAACATACGATATCATTTACTCAAATTCATTTTTAATTAAGAATTACATAAAAAGTTGAAACTCTTTTATAAAGTACAATCAAATTCTAAACATTTTTGAAATTAAGTTCTATATTTGGTGCCAATGGTGTCGAACCGCCAGAAATCCAAGAATTATGATTAGGATCTGCGTTATCGACGCCACTGTCCAAATGGAGAGGCTCTAGATCTAGCTTGTGAACTTCCAAATCTACGACCATGGCTCCAGACTTCCAAATTTGGTGATGGCAAGTTGTTTATAGCGCGAGTGATGGCCTTCGATTTCCGAATATGCAACCGTGGCTCTCTAGATCTCCAAATTTGTCAATGGCGGCTCATCCATGGATGTGAGCGATGATTGTTGGCTTGGATCCAGGGCCGACGATTTCGCGGTGGTGGAAACAACTTCGCAGTGGCGATGAGGGGAGGGGTGGAGTTCAGGCTCAGCAACTCCAATGAAGTTAAGAGGCTTCTAAAGCTGAATAAAGAGCATACATTTAACATATTTTTACTTGATTCTACATCAATGAGCATATATCAATAAAAAAAGATTGATGTAAGTTCGCTACATCAGCTGCTGATGTGGTGCTATGGATTACTATATAATTTTTCCTAATAAACACGTAGGAGCTATCTGAACCCCGAAAAATAAAAGTCACAGGAGCTAAGTTTCAATTTTGAAGAAGATATTTTCTAAAAAAACAGTACGCAAAAAACATAAAGAAAAAGAATACATATCAAGAAGAGATGAAGTTGAGGGAAGCAGGGATGGCCAATAACCAACTTTGCCTGATCATCTTTATTTTTATTCAAGGTCAATATTGATGTCCAATCATTATGACATGATGTTAAGACACATCGCTATAGATTTAGAAGAAAAGCAACGCGAAACAAAAATAGAGAAGAAAAGAAAGGACGATGTATAAAGCAAAATGAGTTTTTGTCCGTACACCAAGAAATTTAGAAAAGTTATTCTCTTTACTTTAATTCGATTTCAAATCCATTTCCCTTTGTTTGGGACGCACCTTATTTTGCAGACTAAACATATGATATGATTTATTGAGATTTATTTTTAATTAAAAATTATATTAAATCTCTCACTCTTTGACAAAGTACAGTTAAGTCTAAATATTTTTAAAAATGTAATCAAATCCTCATTTTGCAGTATATGAAATTGAGTTCTAAATTTGTTGCCATTTACATTGAATGGCAAGAATTCTAGAACACTATAATCCATACCATCGCTGACAATGCCATTGCTCCATATCTGGAGGCACCAGAACCAGCCAGCCGACTTCCAAATTTGCGGCCATGGTTCTAGCCTTATAAGATGTGGTGATTGCACTTCATCTATAGCCGCAAGCAATAGGTTTTGACTTCCAGATATGCAATGATCGCACAAAATATCCAAATTTAGCGAGACAGCTCATTTGTGGCCGTGAGTGATGATGGCCCGCTTAAATGTGGCGCTAGCAACTCCGCTATGGCAATGACTAGATGAGGGTCGAAGATTGGGCTCAGCAACTCCAATGAGGTCTAGAGGCATCTATGGCAAAACATAGAACATATATTTTATCAAAAGAAGAGCACAAAAGTATCAAAAATTTCGTACCACTATCATTTTAATGCCAAAATTTCATCAGCTTACTTAAATGTCAAATTTAAAGAAAAGCGATCACTTAAGTGTCAACAATTAGAAAATTCTAGCCAAAATAATTACATGACTTTTATAATTTAAAAATATGTTCAATTGGCATTTTTTTTTAAATTCCAATATGTGGACTATCAAAGCAACGTCACTTAGTCCAATGTGGCTGGCGGGCCTAAACGACGCCACACCATCCGTTTCCCAAAAATGACGATGCACATGGTGAGGCGGTGTAGGAGTAGTAGTAGATGTTGGAGGTATGGGTTTGAGAAAGTAGAGAGTGTTTTGTGGCTTGAAATATTACACCAAGAGACATCAAATTTCCAGTTTAGGAGAATCATTGAGTTAATATGCAAGTTATTAGGCTTCATCTCATATACGTCTAAACAACCATACTTTCACCATTGGGCTTGTATGTGAACATATTATTTGGATTATATTAACAATACATCCAACAATCACCTCATATGTTCACCATATAGCACGATCCAATACGGTTGTCAGTGTAATGTTCAAACAAATATGAATCATCCACATTCAGTCCAAGAAAATAAACGTGGATCAGTCAAAGAGTTTTAGCAGTATAATATTAAACTCAATCATTAGTTGCAAATTGAATAAGTGAATCATTCTTATCATGAATCTATTCTGATATCAAATACCAAAATAAATATCATAAGTTTTAGATTCAATATAAAGTAATCAAAATCCCAACATCTAAAATAAATCTCAGAATTAGTTCACAATCAACATATGCATAACAATTAAGTATAAATAGGCAACTCAAAAATAGTCCAAGACCTTACAAATACAAGAAACAAGCATAATAATGTTTACTAAATAAAGATAGCAAAATGTAAGTCTTAAGTAAATGGACTTCATCAAAATGGGCAATAATAAGTTAATTGTAGCTCACTCAATACAAGATCGACAAAGAGATTATCAGACATATTAGAGTTATCATCTTTCAGCTTGTTAATCATGTTCTTAAGATCAATTTAACTAAGATGTAATACTTGAATTTATATTGAATTTAAAGTCAAAGGACATTCCTGCTATGACAATTTTAGATAGCCCCTCTTATTTTTGAAACCAAACATTCAAGTGATCTCATATCTCTTTCGATAAGTAGACAAGGATTTAGAGATGTCAACAAGTAATTTCTATGCAAATCTCAATTTTTATCATTGATATTCATCTGCATCTTTAGTGGTAGATGCAAAATCATTCAGTAAAGTATATAATATTTTACGTTATTTCGTGGCAAATTGAACATGTAATTTTCAACTATGAAATTCAGTAACATCAAATGATTGTAGCTTTATTGAAACTATGTTTTGCCATTTTAATCAGAGCAAAAACTTAGAAAAAGTGCACTTTGTAGTACTCGAAACTCACAAAGTCTCCTAATGCCCCTAACCTTGATCATATTGCTCTATAGAAGTGGAATTTGGCAAAACAAACCCCAAAGTTGAATTTGAGCACCCTGAAACCTTAAGATGGGTTACCCTTTTGTCAGACACTCGCCGAAAAAATAACAGAAAAATCTCCCCGAAAATCATGTGGAAAAATGCGCGCGACAATGAAACTTTCAACTGTTGTATCTCTACTATCGGACCTCTATTCAACATGAGTGACTACTCAAAATGTTCGTATAAATGAGTAGAACAAAGCCTAAGTGGTTTCACTCTATGAAATTAGCTATAATTTCTTGGCTTTTGAATCAAAGATTTCGGCCATCAAATCTTCAAACTCATATCTCAGCCAATTCCATCATTGAAATCTTTGCGAGTTCGTCTCAACAAGATCTTCAAGTAGACACCCTACTTGCTCAAATTCGACACACGAATTTAATACTTCAAGATTATGTATTTGAAAAAGTAGAGAGTGTTGTGTGGTTTGAAGTATTACATAGAGATATTAAATTTAGAATGCTCAACAGTGTTACATAAAGCTTAAGAGAATTATAAAGTTAATATGCAAATTATTGGGCTTAATCTCATATAGGTCTAAACAACTATACTTTCACCTATTGAGCTTGTATGTAAACATATTATTTGAACTATATTAACAATATATCCAACAACAGTAGACACATTGTGGCTAGATTGACAGAGCAACCTCATCATGGTGTAGGGACAATATACTAAGAATGATGCCAATGCAGTGGTGGCTTGTCAATCATCGAAGCTCAAGGGACGTAAGAGATGTCAACAAGCAGTAGCCTTGTCTAGCCATCAATGCAACAAATCAACGTTATTAGAGCACCATCGCATTGACTTAGTTAGTGGGAGTAGATTTGCTAGGGGGACATTGCGGCTTCGTGAAGGGGAAGAGTGCAATATTGAGGAAAAATCGAATTAGGGTTTCGAATTAAGGGTAAAACTTGAAAATAACGTCGTTGAGGAGATTATATGTTGAGGAAGTATATTGACGAGACACATTGTATGAAAAATTCATTAAAAAATGGCAACATCATAACTCTTACTATCTTAATTAGAGCTGACATTTTAAGTTATCTCTTTTTAAAAAAATGATATTTAAATGATCCGAAAAGGATTTTTATATTAAAATAAGCATCATAAAAATTTTGACATTTTTTATGCCTTTTTACATATTCAATTTTGGTTTGATTCCACATCAATAGACATAGACATGTGTCAATCCAAAGGTGGACATTAATAAAAATCCACGTCATATTAGCTAATTAATGTGACGTTATGGAATTATTGGACATTTTCTCCTACTCAGGGGAGCTAAGTTTCAATTTTGAAAAAGAAGTAAATTTGGAAAAAGCAGACGAGAAAACATATGAAGGAGGGAGGAAAGTGAGGGAAGTAATGATGGTTAATGATTGCCCGCAGCGTACCACCACCCAGCTTTGCCCAATCTGTCTTTATTTTTATGACACGTCACTGTTGATGTCGAATATCATGACCTGGTGTTAAGGTGAATGCTTAATCAGTACTTTTTGCCATGTTTGAAAAGGAGCAACACGAAACAAAACAAACAAACAAAAAAGTAAAAAAGCATTTGATATATAAAATCTGATAAAGCAAAAGGAATTGTTTGTCTGCACGAACAAGTTAGGAATTTCTTTTACAAACTACAATCAAATCCTCGAGATATTTGCAAATGCAATCCAATAGTCACTTTACAGGATATGAAATCGAGTACTAAATTTGCTGCCATTGGCATCCAATTACAAAAATTCCGAAACATTAGGATTTGTCACAAATTTAAGCTCTATTTTAACCATAGTTATATGATAAAACTCGTGGGCTTTGTCCATCACCAAGTTCATGGCTGGTTAAAATCATCAATTGGAATAAAACTCAATTATTAATAGTCGAAGTGCAATTTAGATTGAAAACTTAAAACTGTCACTTCCATCTCAAATGGAGTTAAGAAAGTCAATCAAATGCTCAATTAGTCATTTGTAAATGCATAAAAATGTTATTCACTTGTCTTATTAAATCAATAATGCGAAAATAACATTTTAATTTGTTCATATAATGTGTTTAAGTGTGTTGTGAAAGAGTCAAAAGATTGAATACCGATATAGATTAATTGTCATAATGAAACTTTATTATGTTCATTGTCGTCGTTAGATTAATCCGTGGTTGTTGACAATAAATTATGTGCCATACAAACTTCCTCAAGAAGCGTCGACGGCACTGTGTCGCGACCAAAAAACTTCGCCAGGAAGGACCTGTCTCGATAATTTTCTATTTGTTCCGTCCTGACCCAACAGAATAAGTGTCAACCTTTTCAAAAGCCCCGCCATTTCCGAACTCTTCCATAAAAAGGGCAAAGCTCTCTGTCTGGGACCAAAGCTTCTGAAGAAGCAGCTCTGTCACTCCCAAGGTTGAAGCAACGATCCAGAGGTGCGCATTTCGATATCACTCTGTCTGTTGTGAGCTTAGTTTACAATCTTATTCTATGGGCATTAAGAGTGGTTCGCATGAAATCACCCCATCCAGTTCATGTGATCTGATTGACGCCCTCGTGAGTTAGTGTTGCCAGAAACAAGTTGACATGCTCTCTCTCTTTGTTATTCGCATCAATTTAGACGAGGCTTCCACATGTCAACATGTCTGGCTGACCCTTTTCCGCGACCGGAGTTGTTTTAAGTGTATCATGTAGATGTTTCTTCATGAAACTTCTGCAGCTTTACTTATCCAACAAAAGAAAGAAACTTTTGCATATTTCTCCATTTTCTCCTGCTTTCCATTGGGACCGCCTCCCTATCACCCTCTCTAATTCCAGCTTATGTTTCGGTGAATTTGTGATGATCGGGCATGATCAACTTGGATCGAATGTCTCATCTTCCTCTCTGCAGACAGTGACCCAAAGAATGGCGACAGACAGAGTGGACTTGAAGCTTCTGGTCAACAAGAGCAACCAAACAGTGCTCTTTGCTGAAGCAGGCAAAGATTTTGTCGACTTCCTCTTCCACATACTTGCATTGCCGGTGGGAACGGTGATCCAGCTCCTCACAAAAACCGGGATGGTGGGCAGCTTAGGCAATCTCTATGGCAGCGTCGAGAAATTGAACGATGTGTACATCAAATCTTCCAAGAAAGACATGCTCTTGAAACCCAAAGCCCCCGTCTGGGTATCTGAAATCCCACTTATATTGCCTGACATTTCTTCAGATTCCACGCCCAAAAGTCACTACGGGTGCTTTGGCCGCTCTTATACCAGCTGCTCGAATTATGTGGCAGAGGACCCTTCTGCAATTTGTCCCCAGTGCAATAATGTCATGAGCCGGATAGTCACTCTTGTCAAATCAGTGGCTGCTGCGTCATCAACAGCTGAATTAAACTGCAAGGGCGGTTTTGTGCAAGGGGTGGTTACGTACATGGTGATGGACGATCTGGAAGTGAAGCCAATGTCGACTATTTCTTGCATTACTTCGCTGAACCAGTTCAACGTGAAGGAGATTGAGCTACTTGAGGAGAAGGTGGTCAGCTTGGGAATGGACGAGGTAAGCCTATGCCATTCCTCGCGATTGGGTTATGTTTTGATTTTAGAAAGTGACTCAACCGTTTACGAAGAAAATATCTTTCAACAGACTTTTAAATTAAAAATGCAGATTGATGGATGTAGAGTTGTGTGAAAAAGAAATTACTAGCTCTGTTACATGAAAGTATTCTCAACTAATTATTGATCTATATTCGATTAATCCAAAATTTTGCTTTTGTACAATCATTAGAGACACTTGTGGAGTAAAATTAAGATCATGTTATACAGGGCTTATAAAGTATCTGTCCTCTAATTATTTGGTTTGAAACTCTGAAGGGTATAAAGCTGCTGAGGACTTCATTATACTCCAAGAAGGTTCTCACTGATGTCTTCCTCGAAAAGAATAGAGAGATCGTGATCAGAGATCAGGATCAAGTGGCTAATATTTGAGTGCGCGTTTGGTGTGTGTGTGTCTATACGAAGTATGCTAAAATTTAGAGCTAGAGTATCAGCTCGATATGCATGTGTGTGTGCAGCGCGGATTGAACATTTTAATTTTAATTTTTGTTGGAAATATCAGCATGTTTATCGTCTCTTTTTATGGTAATATTGTATTAGTCTAGTTGTAAAAAATGATGTGCACATGCTGAAGAAAGAGTATACGCCTCATAGCCTATAACGAATGCTAAAGCATATGTTGAAGTTGTGGAACCAATGTGGACACACCATTCGTAAAACTAACTATGCTGGAGAACGTGGAGTGATTAATTATTAAGTAATTGCACCTGTACACCGTGGTTGGGTCCAACTGGGTGCCTAGCTCAATCCACGATGAGTTGTACCCGAACACTATTGGCTCCAATATAAAGGGGAAAAAGACTAGCCGAACTCGTCACCTATGGAAAACGTCAATTTTAATGACGAATTTAATATGCCTTTTTGTAACTACTGGTTACAGAGTTATATTGTAACG
Organism: Melaleuca alternifolia; assembly: GCA_019926035.1. Lineage (NCBI taxonomy): Eukaryota > Viridiplantae > Streptophyta > Magnoliopsida > Myrtales > Myrtaceae > Melaleuca > Melaleuca alternifolia. The sequence continues at coordinate 2,274,082 of JAGKPW010000053.1, forward strand.
GCTAATTTAATCAGCGTTTAAGGTTGTGACGGCAGATTTAGATTGGCAATTATACCTGATATGCTTGTAACGGTAGATTTAATACCGTAACCTTCGATTTAATTCGGTAATGGTAATATTAATTCCGTAACGGTTATCCCCATTGGTTTTATAATCTGTTTTCATTCTTTTTTTCCGAATAGACACTGATTTCGAAATCATTTAGAGATTACATTCTCTTTGAAAGAGCATTGCATTGTTTTGAGTGTTCAGCAAAGAAGTTGTTCAAGTTCGCTGAAAGCTCCAAAGTGTTGTTCTTCATTGCTGTCAACCATTGTATCCTAGGACACAAACGTCTAGCAACCTCACATCTATTAGAAGAGACAAAGCTTCATTCTATACTAGAGGGGACGAATCTGTTTTAAGGAAACTGTGTTGAACACAGGCCTCGGTTTCCTTATTCTTTCTTTTCAATTCTATTGTTGTATGATCTTGTGATCTTTTATTGATGCTATTTTGAATTGTGTACGTTCAGTAATCCACACTAATTCCCAAATATGCTTTCCCACACAGCGAGCCACCACGCTCTAGCCTCAAGGAACCGCCTTTTAGGGAATGCACATAATACATAATCGAATAACCTTATGCTCAGTACTGAAAGAAGCTGCCGTTTCTAGAGGCTTTTACTAGGCTAGGAAGAAGAAAGGAGAGAATTTAGAAAGTCATGAGAGTTTTGGGATTTGTCCGAAAGGAACTTCTCTTCGGAAACTCTTATTTTCAAACCACATTACATGCCTTTTGTGACATCCTGAATTTTTGACCTTGTCTCGATGAAATGAAATGGGCTTTTCGCTGACGCGCCTATGGTACTTTTTCTTAGAGCTGATCACTCACGAGTTAACAACCTATTAGGTAAAACTGTTAAGGGATATAACCGCGGTAAAATCTCTAAAAGCTACCTAGTGAGTTGGATTGTACCTAAATCGTGTTCAGTTGATTTTAACCATGAAATAGAACTCGAATTCGGAAATCGAACGTTCGAGCGTGTCGCGATTTATTTTTAGGACCTCGTCTCATCTTTTTGGAGAATTCCATCGAGTCGGGAATTTTGCGGAAAAATTCAAATTGGACAAAAAGAATTTGTGGAAATTCGGATGGGTTTCTTTAATTAGATTTTTGGGCTATCGAATTGAATTATTTGGTGGATAAATGGTGGAAATTCGTAGGGGCTGATTAGGGGGTTTATTTGGCCTTCATTGTTGGCTTGTTTGAGAAGCTTTGGAGGGGAAAGTTGCCATTGGTCATGGTATAGGACTTTTGGGGCTTACTCTCAAGTGCTTGAGATATTTTGGTGGACTTTAGAGGCTTCTTGCTTCCCTTCCAGCAGAAGCCACGCCTTTTTATCCTTCTTCTTCTTCTTCCTCATTTTCTTCTCCTCCTTCTGCTGCTCACGCCCTCCCTACTTGCTGTGCAAGTTTCACCTCAGCTGAGCCTCTTCCGAGCTTCTTTTGGTGTCGCCGTAGGCTTGGGTTTTGCTCGTCTTTGTGCCGCCGTCGCCGTGAACCAATTTATTCTCTAATCAGGCGAGTGAACTCTCTAATCCTTTCTTAGGTTGTGATTGCACTTAGGGGTTAGATTGGTGTTGATTAGCTTGATTAGATTAGTGTTAGGTTGGATTGACACTATTAAGGATGGTTTAGTTTAGTTTAGTGGATTTCTCTGGAATCTGTCTACTGGATGCTTCATTTTAAGCGAAACAGAGCCCCTGTTTTTGCTGGAGTTTGTGGCCTTTTGGTCTTCAATGGATTTTTATCAGCTCTTAGGGTCCGAATTTCGAAATAGTTTCTTCAGGAAAGTTGTTTCTCACATATATTAGTATAACATACTAAAATTTCAGCTCAATCAGACAATTTTTGGATCTCGAACCAAGCTGGTTTTGAAAGACGTGAGCTCTGAAAACGGACACAGTTTTTGCAATGTTTTGAACGATTTACTGCTCTCAATCTAGAAGGATTTGGGTCAAGGTGTCTTCATAAACAATGTTAATTTATGTGTCCTTTATAACATATTAAAATTTTATAATTTTCCGATATCTTTTGGTTATGTTTCTGGATTTAAACGTGGAGATGCGCGAGTGGCCCTGTTTCTGCTGATTAGGGCCGATTCTGTTTTGGTGATTGTTCTTGATATAGTGCTTGCTGGACATTGCATATTTGGTGATAAGTTTGATTTGTGGCATGCTTAGAACCTTCCCGAGTTGTGGCAAGGATAACATATGGGCTCGGGAGAGGGACGGCGATACGTAACGCCTCTACCCTTGCGGCTTGGGAGAGGGATGGCGATACGTAACGCCTCTGCCCTTGCATTGCATGTTTTGGCGAGGACCTACGGCGAGAACTTTTCGTGGGCCGAGAAACATCAGAACGTCGGATTGAACCTTTGATAATTGATGTGCAATGTGTATTAACTGTACTGATGTGCAGGGAGGTGCTGCGGTGAGGTAAGGAACATTTGATGTGTGTTAGGCCACCTCTAGGTGAATTTCTTCCTAATCAGGGCTTAGGGGGTAGACTTGCTGAGACATTGTCTCAACCCGTCGTGGTTACAATTTTTCAGGTCCCTAGGTGGAGGTGCAACATTAACTGTTATGGGGTCCCACAAGTGATGGATTTTTGAGCACGCCTTTTTGGCTGGATCCGAAGCCCTTGGCTGTAGATCCCGAAGACTAGATAGCACAGTAGTTTCCTTTTTGATTTAGTCTGCTGTGTATCTAAACTCGAGGTTATTTATAAGATATGTTTTGTGTAAATTTTGTTGTCTTACTTTCCTATCCCATGTTTGAGAGTTGTAAGGGGATTGTTTAATTCGCTTCCGTATGTGCAAAATCGATTGGGTCGGAGATGCAACCTGGGAACGTCGCAATTTAGTCGACCACCGAGGGATGTGCATGTTCTCGAGGTTCGGGACGTGACACCTTTTTATAGGCCAAGATACACCACTTCACGACACATTGCATTTAAAATGAGTCGATGACTCACTATCTGACTCTGCTATCTATCTGACTCTATCTAATTTCTAAGCTTCTGACAAGGACAACGAAGATATCATGGCATAATATGGACACGTACTGTACTTGTACTTCATTACTTAATGCACAATTTTAGAGTCTTCGGACGAAGACTTCATTTCTTCTTCACATGCACACACACATTTATTACACTTACTTTGCACTTAATGTACTTATGACATGACATAGATGAAGACTTCATTTCTTTTGCACACGTACTTTGCACTTTTTTCTTCCACCAGAGACAAGAGACACTAGTCTGGATCGTTCTGACGATGAATTAACTCTTCAGTGTCATCGTCTAAATTATTGGCAAAGTCTCCCGATTCTTCACGTCTTGTCATTTCTGCGTCATGGTCAACAGTAGCTGTGCTTAAGATACGTTCCCAATATGAGAGATATGCCGGTGAATCTTGCGGTGGATCTTCAAGGTCTTCAGGAGAATTTGTCTTTTCTGGAGTTTGCAAATCTGTGCTGATCTAAGAGAGAGAAATGTTAGCTTCATTAATTTGCATCGAAGTTTCTCCATAAAAATAGATTGGGCCATCTTTATGTCTTTTAAAATATCGAATGAGAGCTTCAATTTCTTCTTAGCAAGATGAGGTTCACGTCTGGAACTGGCATAGAAAGGATCAGAAAATGGTCCATATGCTTCCCATGGATCTTGAGAATCTTGAAAATATATAGGAAGATATTCCTGTTGAGTACTGGGAGATGAGGATAGAAAATCTACTGGATGTTCAAGTCGATAAGTATCCATAACTTCCTGGATGGATTCTCGTGGAGAGATAAAATCCCATGAAACATTTTATGAATGCGAGGGCCATGCTTCAAGAGGTATGGCTTGGTTTGCTTGACAGAGGATCCGTTGAAGTTCTCTATAGGACTAGGGATCTGATGAGATGCATCTTGGAAATGTTCTGTACACACTATGCTTTTGCAGATGGGACTAAGGTTTATATGAGCTTGTACCGACATGTGATGGATGCTTGGAATGATTTCCAGAGGGAAGAATGAATGTCCACGGTCTATGGAAAAGGATGATAGTATGTCTTTCAGGTTCTGGGCAAACATTTGGATTTTCATTTTGGAAAAGTGTACGCCACGCACCAAGAGGTAAAAACCAGGTGAGAAGTGTAAACAAGTGTTTAAACCTATGGCTACGGTGATCCTGTGCTCGAAGGGTTTGAACAAGGGTATGACGTATTTGTTCAAGATTGAACAAATACCAGAATAACCATTTTAATTCCTCTGGAAATTCGTCATTTGGGTTCTAAGTGAGAGGATGAATGAATGGATATTCATGATGAAGTCCACTAGGTTTCAGAAGCAAACCTCCGTCATTGGAGAATATACTGTATTCACAGGACTGAAGAAAACCTGGAAGGCTTTCTAATAACCTATCTTCTTGGATGGCAGCTTGAATTTCAGGAGGGTAGTCAAGACTAGGCCAATTCATCGACATGTTTTGAGTTCTGTATGTGTCTTACCGGGGATTTTTCTTCACATACATATTAATCTCTATGGGAGCTTTGGAGTTGAAAAGAAAATCCGCAAGAATATTTTTCTTTCTTGCAATGTGTTTGGTTTCAAAAGAATATTTCGAAAACCATTCAACCCACCTCAAGAGTTGTGGATGTGGAACTTACTTCTGTTTGAATTTTAACATTTGAGGAAAAGAAGCCATGTCCAATTCAACTAAGAAATGGTGGACAATAAGATGGAACTCGAATTTTTTAATTCCATACTTAACGGCCAATATTTCTTTGAATGTAGAGTGATAATGAAGCTCAGATGGGGAGAACTTACCACTCTTGTAAGCACAGATTTGTCACTTACCATTAGTTTCTTCAAAGAGAATTGCTGCTTAATATTCGTCATTGGCATCTATTTGAAGAATTCTCTTTCCCGAAAAAGGGATTTGGAGAGGAGGAAGGTCTTGCATAAGCTCCTTAAGCTTTGCGATTGCTTTCATTTGTTCTTTACCCCAAGGAGGAGCATATTTTTTCAGCATTTTTTGTAGAGGAATAGAACTTGGCAATGTTGGGAACAAAATCTCAGAGATAATTAATTATTCCGAGAAATGTTTGAATCTGTTTCACACTGAGTTCCTTTTCTAGAAACTTGAACAATTCCTTTACAATATGTGGACTGAGTTGATACTTTCCTTGGTCTAGTTGTATGCCAAGAAATTCAATTTTTGTCTGAGCAATGAACATTTTCTTCTGGGAAAGCATAATACCATGCTTTTGAACAATCTGCACAAATTTCTAGAGGAGTTCATCATGTGATTGCTCATCAGGACTGTAGAGCAAAATGTCGTCAATGTATATGGTAGAGTTATCTATAATTGGACTGAAGATTTGACTCATGATTTTTTGAAAAGAGATGGAGCTGTTTTTTGGCCAAAAGAGAGGACTTTCCATTGATAATGCTGGTTTGGGATACAGAATCTAGTTTTGGATCTATCATCAGGATGGATGCCAAGTTGCTAGAAACTTGCTTTGAGGTCAAATTTGGAATATATTTTGGCTTTGGTCAGATTAGAAAAGAGGGAGCTTTTAGAAGGCAAAGGGAATTTGTTATCTTTGAGGAAAATATTGAGGGGTTGGTAATTAATTACTAGACGCAATTTTTCTCGTGTTTGCTCTGCACACTTATTTACATAAAAGGCTTCACAAGCCCACTGAGAATCAGAAGGCTCAATGAGTCCTTGCTGTAAAAGCTCAAGACACTCCTTTTGTGCAAGAGCAAGATGATCAGGATTTATACCCCGAATGACTGGCTTTTGTCGGGTTGAATGGAAGGCGAACAAAGAACTGAGAATTTTGCCACAGATGATATTGGCATTTCTAGAGGAATTCGAAGTGGTTGTTCGCACAGGAATTCAAAATATTTTGCATGATGGGATCAAGTATGCTCATTTGAATGGAAAAGAACCTTTGGATGCTTGTGAATTCTTGGAAGCTATCTTTGAACTTGAGACCTTTACCACTATAATTCTGAGTTTGGGAAGTTGGGATAAAATATCCCAACCTATGATAAGGTCTTTATTTGGAACAGGACATCCAAGAATTTTTGTGGTGATAGAACATCGAGGAAAAAACTGGATGGAGATGGGTTTTGAACGAAAAATGGCTGAAAAGGTGTCTCCAGACGCTGAAGTGAAATATTGAATATAAGGTGTCCAATATTCATCTGAAAGGATTTTTGGGTCTAGGAGAGAAGCATGAGCGCCAGTATCAATCATGGCTATCACAGAAATTGGTTTAGAATATTTATACATGAGGATTTTGACGAGAAAATATGGGGGAAGATGACAGGAATATTGAGCTAAGATTTGAGGAGTGAAGTGGAAAAAGTCTTGCTCACCTTCACTGTCGCTAGATGAAGGATAATATGGAATAAGACAAAGGGTCTCATCTGAGAGGTTTTCATCAACAGAAAAGAGTGATTCAAGGTCATCATCCTGGAGAGAAACACCAGTTTGTTGTTCAACTTGTTGGACGATGTTGATGTTGTTTCGTTTCACATGTGAACAAGTTTTGGCAAAATGTCCCTTTTTGTTGCAAATGAAGCAACGTTTGGATTTTTTCTGCCTAGAAGATCTAGAATGAGAGCTTCCATGTCGTCTTCTTCGGAGGAATCTCCTTTTGTTGAAACGTTGAAACTGGAACTTATCATCATGAAGACAATATTTCTTTAAGTGACTTTTCTTCTTAGGCAATCGGCAGTCATGACAATCACAATCTTTTCCACCGGGGCACTTGATCTTTAAATAATTCTTGGAGAAGACTTTATTTAAGTGACGACTTTCCCGGAGGAATTCTTGGAAAGCATTCTTTCTGGAACATAGGTCATCGAGGCTCATGTGGATTTCTTGCTGGATTTGGCCAATACTAACTTCAGCAATTTTGTTTTTTTGTTGAGAAAAGATTTCTCAACCAATTGGTTAAGTTCTTTTGGTATGGAGTTCAAGAAGACTTGCTTCAAATTCGGATCTCCTCTTAAAGCATAAAAGAGCTTAAGTATTTCTTGGAAATTGCGATTCAGGTCTTTTCGTCAGAGAGAACAACATTTTCTTTCAAAGAACTCTCGCCATTGAAGCTCTAGAATATCTATAGGATTTTCGTAGAAGAACAAATGAATGGCATAGATGTTGTCTTTGAAATTTGTTGACACTAGGAATTTGACTTGGTCTGCCTCAGAAATTGTTTGCCACCAGTTTTTGAGGCTTCCGGTGAATTTGAAAACAAATTCCACGAGAATGTCATAATTACTGTCCCTAGTGAGCTTTTGAGTAATAAGTCATGCATGAAACTCTTGGAGTCTATCAGGCCATTTGACATATGGAATGTCATTAAAAGTAAAAAATTTTGATCCAGAACTGACAGAGGATGAGGGGATTGGATCATCAAGATACACAACTTCAGGTTCTGAAGGGGTTTCTTCATGCATGGGTTCAAGGGGATCAGCCATGAGAAGAGGAACAAAACTAGAATGACTAGAAGAAGATGATGATGAAGATTCATCAAGAGTGAAATCTCTTTCAGATTCAACACTATCTAGAGGAGAATCAAAGGTTGCTATTACCGAGGTAAGAGGAACAGACGGAATGGAGAAAGAGGAAATAGAAGCTTCTATGGTCAAATCTTTTAGAAATGACTCTAAAGGATTTGAAATCATAATTTGTTTTGATAAGGAAGGAGCTGGATTATCCTTACCATTTTCGGAAGATGCTTCTAATTTTGCTTTGCCCTTGTCTTTGCTGCGTTTTTCCATGTCACGGATGATATTTCTAATTCTAATAGGATCAGATCGATCAGGTTTAGAAGACATAGAAAATGGTGATGAAAAAAGGCTTTGTGGCTGTTGTGGTGCATGAGCTTCTTGATTAGAGAAATCAAAGGGAAAGCTGGATTTTGGAAGGATTTGAGAAGAGCTTCCTTCCTGGAGAAGAGCAATCTGACATTTTAGTTTTTCCATTTCTGGCCTAGGGTCCTCCAAATAGGAAGATAAGAGTCTTCCTTCTTCAACGTCGGAAAGCCTTTTCTTGAAATCATGAAACATTTTTTGAGTAGTGTCATGATGAAATCTAAGATCATGATGGACACTATTGATCTTAGTATCAATAGTCTTAAAGGCTTCATTTTGAGTCAAAAGAGCTTCAGTCTGCCAATTCAAAACTGCTTCAGCTACAGCAGCTTTTCTTGGTTTATCATACTTATCCACTTTAACAGGTGTGACAATTTTAGGCATATGATGGTATTTGAGGTTTATATCTGTAAAGTCCTGTGGCTTAGGGAATTTGAGTCGAGTGTTTCCTCTAGTATCTAAAGAAGGAAAATCTTTAGGACTTGGATTAAACATGCAGATACTAGGAAGAGACTGGGTAAAAGATTGGTTTTTTGTGGCTTCAACAGAATAGGTAGTAGGGAGTACCAATGGGTATGAATTTTTTTTACCCATTTTTGAATCGGCTTATAAAAAGGTGAAACAACAGGTTTGGAAGGTTTTTTGGAAGGTGGAGGTGTTGGGGGTGGTGATGTAAATGGTTCAGTTTGCGGCTGGATAATGGATGAAGAGGAGGCATAAGAAACCATGAACTGGTACCCATTTTCGTCACCAAGTGGACCGATATGAGGGTCTTTATCAAGATACTTCTGGAAAAAGGGATCTTTCTTTTTGGGCTTCCGCCGACGAGGCTTCGTTGTTGGATCAACTTCATCAGGAGAGTTAAGGCAGTACGAGCACTGACACCATGGATCCCAAAAGCAATGACTATATGGATCTTTATAATGATGGACTAGATGTCCATCTGATTTAAAAAACTCAACGAACTTTTTTGGATCAGGTTCTTCAAGAACTGGATCTGAAACACATGGCTCGATCATGAAGAGAGTTGGGAAAATAGGAGAAGAGACTTCTTATTTTCCCTTGGCAAACTTTATTTGGACCGTGCCATCTTTTTTTCGAAGAAATTCGGAATCTGTGGAATGAACGGGCTTGTTGCTTTAGTGAAGCTGCTCATAGTTAGTTATCCAAGTTTCAGGTAGAAGCTTGGCTAACTTTTCTTTCGGAATTTGGCGAGGAACATTGATGCATGAGGCTTGGTCATTTTCAAGAAAGGTGAACAAAGCATCTTCGTTGCCATGGAAGTTTAAATCAAGAGCATGATTCTGGGCTCGGTAAACCATTTGGTAGTGAAGTGTGGCTAGAACGGAGTCAGAAGTCTGGGGTGCTCCTGTGAGCTGGAGTTGAACTTTCAAAAAAGAAAGCAATTGAGGATCAGAAAAGGCAACGTTGAAATTTGGATAGAGGGTTACAAAGACTGTCCCAGCATTTAGGATAGTTTGAACTGTCCCTATATAGGCATGCTGGTATTCTAAGAACCGCGTATCCAAAAAAGCCATACAAGCAACTACAAGAAGACCTTTTCATCCATAAAAAGTAAGAGCCAGGCGAATTGCACCATAATGGATGTGGGTATAGCCCTGTTGGACCTTTTCGTCCATGAAAAGTAAGAGCTAGGCGAATTGCACCATAATGGATGTGGGTATAGCCCTGTTGAATCCACTACCGTGGAAACTCATGAAAGATTTGAAGGGTAACAAAATATTCTTGCTCGGTAGCAGAAATTGGATGTTGGTCAAATTTTGAGGACTGGACGTACTCTTTAACTTGGGGAGGTGGATAGCAGATGAGTTGTTTAATGGAACGGATAGGGGAAAATGAGAATGATGGTTTGGCAAAGACAGAATAAGGGTTCATAAGAGGAAGATGAGTTTCAAAAAAAATTGTTTCCTCCATGTAGGTAACTTCATAGAGGAAATCAATTTTGGAAGCATTAGTAATTCGAAACTCAGATTGAGACGAAGATGAGGGTGATTGAGTGAGGGAAACATGGGCATTAAAAACAATTGGAGAATCGCTTATACTGGGAGAATTTTTCTTCTTTCTCGCACTGGATAGTTCTAACTAGGAACACCTGCTAGGTGCACGAATCAATCACATACTTCGCACAAGGCAACCACTCTGATACCACACTAATTCCTCTGCAAAAAAATGCTGAGAAAAGATACTCCTCCTTGGGGGTATAGAATAAACGGAAGCAGTTGCAAAGCTTAAAGAGCTTATGCAAGACCTTCTTCCTCTCTAAATCTCTTCTTCGGGAAAAAGAATTCTTCAAACAGATGCTAGTGACAAATATTGGGTAGCAATTCTCTTTGAAAAAACTAATGGTAAGCGACAAATCTGTGCTTATAAGAGTGGTAAATTCTCCCCATCTGAGCTTCATTATCACTCCACATTCAAAGAAATATTAGCAGTTAAGTATGGAATTAAAAAATTCGAGTTCCATCTTATTGGCCACCATTTCTTAGTTGAATTGGACATGGAATCTTTTTCTCAAATGTTAAAATTCAAATAGAAGCAAGTCCCACATCCACAACTCTTGAGGTGGGTCGAATGGTTTTCGAAATATTTTTTTGAAACCAAACACATTACAGGAAAGAAAAATGTTATTGCAGATTTTCTTTCCAGACCCAAAGCTCCCATAGAGATTAACATGTATATGAAGAAAAATCCTCGGTCAGACACGTACATAACCCAAAACATGCCGATGAATTGGCCCAGTCTTGACTACCCTCCTGAAATTCAAGCTGCCATCCAAGAAGATAGGTTATCAGAAAGCGTTCCAGATTTTCTTTAGTCTTGTGAATACAACATATTCGCCAATTACGGAGGTTTGCTTTTGAAACCTAGTGGACTTCATCATGAATATCCATTCATTCATCCTCTCACTTGGAACCCAAATGACAAATTTCCAGAGGAATTAAAATGGTTATTCTAGTATTTGTTCAATTCATATACCATAGCCATCTAATTTCCTACTAAACAAATACTTCACACCCTTGTTCAAACCCTTCGAGCACAGGATCACCGTAGCCATAGGTTTAAACACTTGTTTATATTTCTCACTTGATTTTTACCTCTTGGTGCGTGGCGTACACTTTTCCAAAATGAAAATCAAAATGTTCACCCAGAACCTGAAAGACATACTGTCATCCTTTTCCATAGACCATGGACATTCATTCTTCCCTCTAGAAATCATTCCAAGCATCCATCACTTGTCCGTACAATCTCATATAAACCTCAGTCCCATCTGCAAAAGCATAGTGTGTACAGAACATTTCTAAGATGTATCTCATTAGATCCCCAATCCTATAGAGAACTTCAACGGATCCTCTGTCAGGCAAACCAAGCCATACCTCCTGAAGCATGGCCCTCACATTTAGAAAATGTTTCATGGGATTTTATCTCTCCACGAGATTCCATCTAGGAAGCTATGGATATTTATTGACGATTTTCTATCCTCATCTCCCAGTACTCAACAGGAATATCTTTCCACATATTTTCAAGACTCTCAGGACCCATGGGTAGCATATGAACCATTTTCTGATCCTTTCTATGCCAATTCCAGACGTGAACCTCATCTTGCTAAAGAAGAAATTGAAGCTCTCATTCGAGATTTTAAAAGACAGAAAGATGTCCCAATCTCTTTCTATGGAGAAACTTTGACACAAATTAATGAAGCTGACCTTTCTTTCTCTCAGATCAGCACAAATTTGCAAACTCCAGAAAAGACAAATTCTTCTAAAAACCTTGAAGATCCACCGGCATATCTCTCACATTGGGAACGTATCTTAAGCACAGCTTCTGACCATGACCCAGAAACGACAAGACGTGAAGAATCAGGAGACTCTACCAATAATTCAAACGATAACACTGAAGAGTTAATTCATCGTCAGAACGATCCAGACTAGTATCTCTTGTCTCCAGTGGAAGAAAAAAGTGCAAAGTACGTGTGCAAAAGAAATGAAGTCTTCGTCTATATCATGTCATAAGTACATTAAGTGCAAAGTAAGTGTAATAAATGTGTGTGTGCATGTGAAGAAGAAATGAAGTCTTCGTCCGAAGACTCTAAAATTGTGCATTAAGTAATGACGTACAAGTGCGATACGTGTCCATATTATGGCATGATGTCTTCGTTGTCCTTGTTAGAAGCTTAGAAATTAGACAAAGTCAGATAGATAGCAGAGTCAGATAGTGAGTCATCGACTCATTTTAAATACAGTGTGTCGTGAAGTGATGTATCTTGGCCTATAAAAAGGCATGTAACGTGGTTTGAAAATAAGAGTTTCCGAAGAGAAGTTCCTCTCGGACGAAATCCCAAAACTCTCATGACTTTCTAAATTCTCTCATTTCTTCTTCCTAACCTAGTTAAAGCCTCTAGGAACGGCAGCTTTTTTTAGTACTGAGCACAAGGTTATTCGATTTTGTATTATGCGCATTCTCTAAAAGGCGGTCCCTTGAGGCTAGAACGTGGTGGCTCGCCGTGTGGGAAAGCATATCTGGGAAGTAGTGTGGTAGGAGATTTGAGCAAATCCTCCAACAATCTTAAAACAGATTTGTGATTCAAATGGCTATTGGAAAGAACATGGTTGATGTTGCTACTGCCTCCATCACCAAAGAAGCTGCCCCTGCTATGGTCCAAAAGTTTGGATCATCTGAGGCCCTTGCTGTGGTCCAAAAGTCTGGATCATCTGAGGCCCCTGCTACGGTTTTTGTCTACCATGGTGAGAAACCAGAAAAGTTCAACGATTCAAACTTCAAAAGGTGGCAACAAAAGATGTTTAAATTAACAACAAGCTTTCAATGAGGATGCTCCTGAAGCTCCTGTGTTGTCTGATGGTGAAGCGGATCAGCAAGCTTTCAATGCAATTGAAGCTTGGAAGCATTCTGACTTCATTTGTAGAAATTATGTCATGAATGGCTTGCACGATTCGTTGTACAATGTTTATTGTGCAAACTAAACAACGAAAGAGCTGTGGGAATCGTTGGACCACAAATATAAATAAGAGGATGCTAGAGCAAAGAAATTTGTTGTTGGACAGTTCCTCGATTATAAAATGGTGATTCCAAGACTGTGATCAGTCAAGTGCAAGAAATCCAAGTGATTTTGCACGAAATTCTAGCTGAAGGAATGAATCTGAGTGAAACCTTCCAGATTGCTGCTATTATTGAAAAGCTACCTCCTGGGTGGAAGGATTTCAAGAACTACCTTAAGCATAAGCGAAAGGAAATGAACATTGAAGAGCTTATTGTTAGACTTCAAATTGAAGAAGACAACAGAAGTTCTAAACGCAAGTGGTTCAATCCTTCTGAAGCTAGGGCAAATGTTGTAGAGCATAAGAAAGGCCACAAGAAGAAGGTTGCCAAGCCTAAGCTAAAGCTGGGACCAAAGGGAGCTATTTTCAAGAACAAGTTTCAAGGAAAATGCTTCAATTGTGGTAAGGTGGGACATAGATCTGTTGAATGCAGACTTCCGAAAAAAAGAAATCATGAGATGAATATGATGAATGACGTTACCAAAGATGTGTCAACCATAAATCTTTCTGCGATGATTTCTGAAGTGAACTTTATTAGGTCTAATTTGAGAGAATGGTAGATTGACACCAGTGCTACAAGGCACATATGCTCCAACATGGAGATGTTCACTAAATTTGAACTAGTTCATGGAGAAAATGTCTTCATGGGAAATTCTGCTATGTCTATGGTTAAAGGCCAAGGGACGATGTTGCTGAAAATGACTTTAGGGAAAGAGCTGACTCTGAATAATATTTTGTATGTGCCAAAAATTCGAAAGAACCTTGTTTCTAGGTCTTTGCTGAATAAGCATGGATTTCGAATGGTATTTGAGTCAGACAAAGTTATTTTGTCAAAGTCTGGAATGTATGTGGGGAAGGGATATGTATCCGATGGGCTTTTTAAGCACAATGTAATGGCAATTATGAATAAAGACAAGAAGTCTTTTGTTTATTTGCTTGAGTCTTCCTATTTGTGGCATGGTAGACTTGGTCACATCAATTATAATACATTGCGTAAATTAATAGACTTGGAACATATACCCTCATTCCAAATTTATTCAAAACACAAATATGAAGTTTGTGTTGAGGCAAAATTAGCAAAGTTGACGTTTCAATCAATTGTAAGAAATATCGAGTCTCTTGAATTAATTCATAGTGACGTTTGCGATTTGAAAATCGTACCAATGAGGGGTGGTAATAATTATTTTATTACCTTTATTGATGATAGCACAAAGTATTGCTATGTGTATTTGTTTAAAAGCAAAAGTGACACTTTAGAGAAATTTGTTCTCTATAAGAATGAAGTTGAGAAACAACTCAATCGGAAAGTTAAGAGATTGAGAAGTGATAGAGGTGGTGAGTATGAAGCACCATTTGGGGAATTATGTGCACAACATGGAACTGTGCAAGAAAGAACTACAACTTACTCTCCTCAATCGAATAGTGTTACGGAACATAAAAATCGGACATTGAAAGAGATGATGAATGCGATGTTACTATGTTCCGGTTTACCCTAGAATATGTGGGGAGAAGCTCTTTTGACAAGTAATTACCTTTTAAATAAGGTACCTCGAAAGAAAGATGAGAAAACTCCTTATGAGTTATGGAAAGCTAGGAGACCATCCTACAAACACTTGCGAGTGTGGGGGTGTCTTGCAAAAGTAGCGGTTCCAACACCAAAGAAGATAAAGATAGGTCCTAAAACGGTGAACTGTATCTTTATAGGCTATTCACATAATAGCAATGCATATCGATTTCTTGTGCATGAATAAAAAATCCTTGATTTACACAAGAATACGATCATGGAATCGAGGAATGTATTATTTTTCGAATATTTATTTCCATGTAAATCCAATGATTGATCAAGTTCGTCTAAACGAACAAATGGGACTATGAATAATTCGGATCATGAAACTCATGAGGCTAGACTCAGTGAGTCCAGATCATCTGGAGGTGTCAGATCATCCAAGTCTTTGAGTCTGGAGGTGTTAGATCATCCGAGTCTAGATAGGTCAGATCATTTGAGTCTGGAGGTGATAGATTGTCTGAGTCTGAAGACGATGAAATAGAACCGAGACGTAGTAAACGAGTAAGAGTGGAAAAATCCTTTGGGGATGACGTTCTAACTTATTTGTTAGAGAAAAAACCACTCAATTATGCATAAGCTATGACATCTTCTGAGGGACTTCTATGGAAATAAGCAATAAAAAGTGAAATTGATTCAATTTTGCAGAATCACACTTGGGAGCTAGTAGATCTTCCTCCTGGATGTAAACCTTTAAGGTCCAAATGGACCTTTAAAACGAAGATAAACGTTGATGGCTCTCTTGGTAAGTACAAAGCCAGACTTGTAATCAAAGGATACAAGCAACAAGAAGGCTTACATTACTTTGACACATATTCTCCCATGTCGAGAATAAACTCCATAAGGATGATACTTGCAATAGCTGCATTGTGAAATCTAGAAGTACATTAAATGGATGTGAAAACAGCTTTCCTAAATGGTGATTTGGATGAAGAAATCTATATGGAACAACCTGAGGGTTTTATAGTTCCAGGACAATAAAGGAAAGTCTGTAGATTGGTGAAATCATTGTATGGCCTTAGCAAGTGCCAAAGCAATGGCATGAAAAGTTTGATGCAACAATGATTCCAATGGATTTAAGATCAATGGATCTGATAATGTGTCTATATCAAAGAGACAAAAGATAGCTATGCTATTATATGTCTTTATGTAGATGATATACTGATTGTTGGTAGTAATGATAAAATCATCAAATCTACCAAGAGTATGTTGAATTCAAGATTTGACATGAAAGATATGGGTCATGCTGATATGATTTTGGGAATAAAAATCACAAGAACATCAAAAGGTCTTATTTTAGACTAGTCACACTATGTGGACAAGATTATTGATAAATTCAACATGAATGACTCTAGTATTCCTAGAACAACTTTAGACAATAGTCTTCATCTGTTTAAGAACAGAGGAAATGGTGAGAGTCATTGGTAGTATGATGTACTTAATGAGTTGTACGAGACCAGACATTACCTATACGGTTGGCAAATTGAGTGAGTAATCCGAGTGCTGGCCATTGGAAAGCAATAGTAAGGGTACTAAGGTACTTGCAGTATACTCGAAATTATGGTTTGTATTATCCAAGATACCCAAGTATTCTGGAAGGATATATTGATGCAAATTGGATATCTGATGTGAAAGACTCGACATCTACTAGTGTATATATATTCACACTAGCCGATGCAGCCGTGTCTTGGAAATCCTATAAACAGATAGTGATAGTCAGATCTACAATGGAATCTGAGTTTATAGCTTTGGATAAATATGGAGAAGAGGCTGAATGGCTATGCCATTTCTTAGAGGATATTCCAAAATGGGAAAAACCTGTGCCACCTATCAGTATACATTGTGATAGCCAATCTGCGATTGGAAGTGCACAGAGTAACATGTATAATGGTAAGTCTAGACATATACATCATAGACATAATCCCATTAGATAACTACTCTAAACTGGAATTATCTCTATTGACTACGTAAGGTCAAAGGATAATATTGCAGATCCGCTAACCAAAGGGTTAAATAGAGACTTAGTTGAGAAGTTGACAAGAGGAATAGGACTTAAGCCCAAAGAGGAATGAGAAGTATGGAGGAAAACCCAACCTAGTTGACTGGAGATCCCGAGATCTAAGTTTTCAAAGGGACAACCTACTATACAAACTTAATGAGGTCACTATGGGGGATATACCTCAACCCATTCCTATGTATGAAAGTGACTTTGTATGGGAAAAAGGTTAGCAAAATAATAAGTAAGTGAAGCAAACAAAGTGCTCACAACTTAACGCAATTTTGCTTTAATGATAATGAAGTGGAGCAAATGAATTGCTCAAGACTTTAGAAATCACCTATGTGAGAGTGAAGTTGGGCCGCTTCAAAGGAGAATTTAAGGGCTAAATTCTACCTAAACTCTTGCAGATCAGGACGATGTTCAGGGCCAAAACGAACATAACCATGAGAACTTAACAAACAATTTGATTCCTGTTCATAGTGTATGGCTCTTCACATAATATGGCAGGACATTTTTCAAAGATATCGTGTCTACTGGACAGCTAGTGAAGTAAGTATACTTTCATAAGAGAAGGTTTACAAAGGGAGACTCCTACCTATCCTATGCAGGTTTTGGATGATGAACATTATCGTAGTGTCAAAATCAAAATAATTTTCATTCATGTGAGGGATTGTTGGAATTATGGATGGGTGAATGAGAAATTGTTTCTCATAGAACCCACTTGTATGGGAAATGAAAGTCTCACATTGGAAAGCAAGAAGAGTTGAAAGTGGGAAGTGAAAAGCACTAGTCCCATATTAGCAAGGAATAAGGCTTTGGAGTGCTTTATATATGATTACACTCTTTTAAAACAATAACGTTAAAAGCACAAGTACTATGCCTCGCGCACATGCGTAGAGAGGTGCAAATTCAGTTCCCGATGAACCTGAACTTGGGCGCGAGCGTACGACTTGCGTACACGAATGCAACCACGAAAAGTGGGCTTAGCGACAAGTCACTTTTTGCCTTATGATTTAATTTTTTTCCAACTCAAAGATGTGAGTTAATTGCCTTTCGAGACTGTCCAGATCTTACGGGACAGATCTTGCGAGACGTTCATATCTTTAACGTCTGGGACTATTCAGATTTTTAACGTATAGGGACTATTCAGATCTTTTGCATCTGGAAAACGTCAGTTTTAATGACGAATTTAATCTGTCTTTTTGTAACTGTTGGTTATAGAGTTATGTTGTAACGGCTGATTTAATCAGCGTTTAAGGTTATAACGGCAGATTTAAATTGGCAATTATACCCAATATGCTTGTAACGGTAGATTTAATACTGTAATCTCCGATTTAATTTGGTAACGGTAATATTAATTCCATAACAGTTTTCCCCATTGGTTTTATAATTTGTTTTCATTCTTTTTGTTTGGACAGACACTGATTTCGAAATCATTTGGAGATTACATTCTCCTTGAAAGAGCATTGCATTGTTTTGAGAGTGTTCAGCAAAGAAGTTGTTCAAGTTTGCCAAAAGCTCCGACGTGTTGTTCTTCGTTGTTGTCAACCGTTGTATCATGGGAGACAGACGTATAGCAACCTCACATTTATTGGAAAAGACAAAACTTCATTTTGTACTGGAGGGGACGAATCTGTTTTAAGGAAACTGTGTTGAACACAGGCCTCGGTTTCCTTATTCTTTCTTTCCAATTCTGTTGTTGTATGATCTTGTGATCTTTTATTGATGCCATTTTAAATTGTGTACATCCAGTAATCTCAAGGTAGATTCAAAGGAGATTTGAGCAAATCCTCCAACAGAAGATTCTTGGCTCGATCTACTCATGAGCCTAATCGAGTATATTAAATTTTAATATGGTTTTCCCTTCCTGTCTTAGTGACAAATAATGTAAAAGGTACTTGTAATTATACTTCTTACCATGCAACTACGTTTTCATCTTTAATACATTTTTAAATATAGACAAAAAGGGCACATGCAAGTAATTCAAGGCTGAGTTGAGTTCGATTGAGCAAGAAAAGAAATCAACTCTATTGAGTTCTATATACTCAGGAATGTGTTGAACCGACTAAATCTCAAGTATGTCGAGCTTGTCTAGTTTGAGTAGGAAAATAGAGTACTCAATTGAGTTTGAATTGAGTTTTGGACTTTGAGTTGGATGAAGCTCAAGCCCAACATGTGTTTACTTGAATTAACTTGACTCGATTTCCCCTTTACATGCATTGGACTTTTTTTTTTTGGTAAGGTAATTTTTTTTTTTGGTAAGGAGTATCGAACTTTATTAGATCGAGTATAAATGAGAAGATGTTCAGTGCAACTCATATGGGGTTGACATGTGGATTTATTAATAAATGTGATGTATACTTTCTCATTATGCCCTTTGTTTATTATGGTTTGACTGCTAGTTTTATTTTCTCTAATCTTCTTTTAAATCAAAGTTTCTACATCTAATTTTCTAAAAAGTAAAAGTAAGGTTTTGAGAACTCACCAAAAAATGATAGGTGATTGTTGACACCTAATTTTTGCCGACCCGGTAATTCACTTTTGACTTAATTTTTAATAAGATTGTCATTAGTTAGAATTTATAATTTTCTTTTACCTTCTGAAAAAAATAATATGAAACGAATTAACTAATTAATTCAAAAAAAATCGAAAAAATTTTCGAGGGCAGGCGAGTCGGGCTTAATTAGCCCGACCCGTGACCACACCTTCACGGGCCTAGTCCGTGCTCTCGCAGGCCCATCTCCCTCACGTTCACCCCAGGCCCACCTCTTCCTTTTCTCTCTCGCCTGGTCAACTCGTTGGTCATACAGTAGATTTGGGGCTGACTTCTCGGGATTCCTGGGACAGGAAGCAGCATCCCAGTCAACCTGCACACGCGAGCAGAGGCAACAGTAGGGACAGCAAGGAGGACAGATAAGACCTGCACACGCAAAGAAGAAAAGAGGACAGAAGCGCAGGGAAGAAGAGAGGTGAAGAAAAACAAAAAAATAGAACAAAGAGAAAAATGAGGGTAGACCAGAGAGGGAAGGTGGCTTCGGAGAGGGGGAGACGTGTGGAGGCAAGGAGGAGGCGGCGGAAGCTCCGCCTCTCTTTCCCCCCGGCTCGGAGGCTCTCTGCTCAGCCGAATCTTCTCCCAGCTCAGCTCCCTATCTCAGCTCTCACGGCCCGCTCCCAGCTCAAGGACCTCGGCTCCGCCTCTCGGCCTGCCTCCTCAGCTCCGCTGGTCTCGAGCTCCTCCATCACCAGACGCTCCGCCACACACAGCGATCCTCCCAGCTCAACCGCCGGCTCGCCCCTCGGAGCGGTCTCTCTCCCTCAGCTCTACCTCGCGCCCTCACACAGCTTGCCGGTCTCCTCCCCCCAGCTCGCGTCTCCTCTCCCATGGTGCTAGCTCACTCTCCCTCAGCTGGCCTCTCCCAGCTCACGAGCTCTCTCTCTGCGGCGACCCTCAGCTCGCCATTCTTCTCAGGCCGCGACCCTCAACTCCCACTCACCCACGCTCCCAGCTCGCCAACGTTCTCTTTGTCAGAAACCCCGAGCTCACCCCCCTTTTTGCTGTATCCCACTGCGTCGATCAAGCAGAGTCGGCCTCTCGGTTGACTCGTTGCTCCTCTCGGCCGACTCGTCGCATTCAAGCAGATTGGCTTCTCTCGGCTAAAATCGTGAGATATCCTCAAGCGTTCCTTCGCGCTCGAAACAATCGAAGTTTGGTCACGGTGTTTGCTCAGCGAATCACCTCTCAGCCGCGAACTATTTTGGTTTCAAACACGCATCAAGAATCGGGAGTTTTATTCAAGCGTCACAGGTAAGTTTTCTCTCAGTCACATATCGTTTCATTTTTTGTATTCATGAGTTTCGATGCTTTGATTTAATCTTGGTTTCTCTCGACTATGCTTCCGTATCTGTGATTTTGCTGATCTGGTTTTGATGATGTGGTTTGATTTTCGAGCTGCCGTGATGTATATTTTCGATTGTAGGTATTAGTTGCTCATCATTGATACATGATAGATTTAAATCCAAGTTGATTCATGCGTTAAAGTTTATTTTTTAGTGACGAACTCTACATGTTCGATGAAATGCCGATATGGAAATGCTGAGTTGTTCTCTTTGATTTTTATGTTTATTGCTTGAGGAATTTTTTTTAATTGTGCGATGTTGATTAGAAGTCATAGAACCGCCATTTAGTGATAGATGTTAGTCTCGATTAGTGTTGAATGCGGACATAGGTAAAATGAAGAAGTTGCATGGGTTTAGTTTTGTTAATCTGTTAGAGAAGAGGTCGAATCAAAATAAAAAATAAATAAAGAAAAACAAATAAAAGAAAAAGAAAAGGGAGCGCCGTGATATAAAAAAGGAGAAGAAAATGAGTTTCGAAATGTGAAAGGGCCGAATTAGAAATTAAAGAATAGATGGGCCGGCGAAATTAAAGGATAAAATGGGCCGGCGAAACTAAAGGATAAATGGGCTGCGAAATCAAAGGATAAATGGGCTGCGAAATTAAAAAAGGAACTGGCCGGCCTTTTAATAAAAATTGTTCTTTCTTAAAATAAAAAATGGGCTGGGCCTTACGCCCAGCCCATCCCCGAAGGTCCAGGTTGTTTCGTGCCGAGTCCTACAACCCGGTCCGAAGCCCTTTTAAAAAATAAATAAATAAATCCGAAAATTAGAAAAAATATTAAAAGAAATTAGAAAACAGAAAATGGGTAATAGAAAATCAGAAAACCATTAAAAAATATATAAAAAAATAAGAAAATCATTAGGAAATTAAAAAATCATAAAAAAAACAGAAAATGATATAAAAAAATCAAGAAAAAAAATATATAAATTCTAAAAAATGAATTCAGTTGAATAGGTTCTTAGAGCTTGACATTAAAACACTAGTGAACTATTTTTTTAAGTGATGTAAGCTTGCATGAAAACATTTAGGTTAATCAAACAATCAATTTTAGGTACCGAAATGGCATTAACTAATTAGTTAATGTAATCAAGTCTCCGATTACGTAGAAAGTGAAACATTTCTCCCAATACTTTCATTTGGTTTCTAGCCGACCTTAAATAGGCTAATGGCGGCTCCTTTTAAAACAAAGTTTTTTTTAGACTATTAAAGAGATTTTAAATTGAAAACGCCTAAATGTCAAGCGAGGTATGGATTTGGGAGAATCCAAGTTCGAGATTGTTGAATCAAGAGCAAATACCTCTAAACTTTATCTTTCTCCCCCAAAGGGCGGAATTTAGGTCGCGACAGTAATGTTATTTTTTCAAAATCTGCTATTATTTAAAATTAACTGTCTTTATGTGCATCATTCAAAGTTAGCTGTGTTGATGATCCAACATTATTATAGTTGCATGTATCTTAGTATTTGAGGTTGTGTTTACTAATATTTTTATTTTAAAAAACAATGTCCTTTTAGAAATAAATTTTTTTATTTCTATTCTCTGAATAAGTTTCTTTATAAAAGGAATCGTTTGGTAACTATTAATCTCAGAATAAAAAAAAGAATAGAAAATTCGTTTAATATAACCCTAATTTTCTGATTTTTTATAATCTTTTTAAAATTTTCTTTTTTTTCTTCTTTCTTGGCGATCAACCAAAGGAAGAAGAAGAAAAAGAAAAAGAAAACTTGCTTCAAGAAATTGTTCTCATGAACAAATGAAGTGGGTATGTGTGTGTGTGTCTGTGTGCATATATATACATATGTATATATTTATACATATATGTACATATATGCACTTATTATTTATGTTTTAAGTTTATTCCCTAAGTACTTATCTATTCGGGTAATAGAAAAATTAACTAATGTTATCAAATGGATTGCTATTTTTAGAAATAAAAGAAAAAAAATTAAAACGTTGCCAAATAAAGCCTAAATAAGTGGTGCTCTTAATTAATGAGATCTTATAATCAACAAAAAACCCATGCCACATTTAAAGGATTGAATAATTGCCACATGAACTTGCATTAGCTTTTTTTTTTCGTCAGGATAACATTTCTTTCATATTTAAAGAAATTCAAGAACGATACAATGTAGTCCAACTATAAACGAAAACAAATCTCAGATAGCTTCAAAACAAAAACAAACTCCAAATAATAGGAAAAATAATTAGAATAGTGAGATGTTGCACATTCAAATAGTAGATTTGTGATTTATTTAAATCAAAATCGATGATAGATCACCACTTGAATGCGTCATCAAGAATGAGCACATACTGAAATCTTCATGAATTACTACGGCTTTACCTTTTAGTGATACATGCCTAGATTCAACATCCCCAATACTATCACCCTTTACAAAAAAAAAAAAAAGATTGAACAGGCGTAGATTGATGCTTGCGAGAGTGAAACCTTTACAAAACTCTTCTAATTCCCTTGAAAATTGGACTTGTACACTAATGAAAGATGAGCAAAGAGCATACACACAAAGATCCCCGAATCTAGCCTAGTTTGGGATAGAAACCTCCTCGAAATAGAAGAAATAAACTTTTATATCTAGACTAAATCATAAGAGAAAAGCTTCCAAGTTGGAGGAAAGCAAGGGAAGAAAGCAAAGAACCAAAACAATTGAAGAAAAAAAAAAGAGGAGAGAGGGAGAGATCTAGCTCAAACCCTCTCCTCCATGGAGGATAAAGAAAAAAAGGCTGCAAGATGAGAGGGAGAGGAGAGAGTCCTAGGGAGGAGAGTTTGGGCTGGCTAGATGATAATAACATGTAGTAGTGGAGTCGTGCCAACATTGTCATGTAACTGGAGCCAAAACTCCAGTTTTTATTTGAAAGAAAAATGAAAAATGGGAAAGCTACACAAAACTCCAATTAATTTTTAGGATAGTCCATCTTCGTCCATTAACTTTCAATTGCTACACAAACTTCGATGACAATTGTTGATTCTTCATCTATTTCTTGGTTTGCAGATGCTTAGCATATGATTTATCAAGGGCAACATTTTATTCTTCTTGATTTTTTAGTAAATCACCTTGAACGGTAGCTCAAGGCCGGAATGCTGATGATTGGTGATGCTGTGGCTTGCAAGATGAGGACGTTGAGACAAGAGTGGTTGACGGTGAGGTTGCGCCGGTGATGCTCAAGGTTCACGGTGGGCTCAACTGGCTAACGGGGGTTCACAAAGGATGGGATCTTGGTGATGCGCAGTGGTGTTGCTGGACGTGCTGCAAAACTGCACGTGGTGGGTGAACACTTGACACGGTAACTGGTCTTTGTGCAGGAAACTCAGTGTAGGTAGAGCCAAGAGACAGCATTCACAAGTGTCCTTTCTAAATTCTGGAGCTTTCAAGCCAAAAATCTCTCTTTACTCCATGGGTTGTGGCGTGTATAGAAAAAAGGCCTCCACTTTTGTTGAACTTGGCCGTGGGTGAATGTTTGACCAAATTGTCAAACCGTCCTCACGAGGAAGACCACGAACACCACCGCTTGATCACCATCTTATCTTCAAAGGCACTGCCATCTTTCTCTCTTCTCACGATTTCTCTTTTTTTCAACATCTTGTGACCATGAATTTTGAATGTCTTCAAATTCTATCGTCTCTCCCTCTTGTGGCCGTGTATCTACATTGTGACGGCCTTAGGCATAGATGTGTTTATATAGTGTAATCCTAAGTTAACCTCACGGGCTCTAACTTTTGGCCTTTCATGAAATAGACCCCAATTTTAAACTTTTCTTACATTAGTCTTTAAAGAGCACTATGTTCAATTGAGTCTCAATCATTCCCCTCGCCATTCACTAGCATCGGTCTCCGAAAAATACACGATACTATACCTAGTACTTTTGTTTAGGGGTTGAGATCGGTCCTGAATTTTCTATGAAAATTAAATGACTAGATAAGTCGTCAAAATTTATGTGTCAATAGGCACTTAATCATTCTGGTCGGAATTTCTCGCCCTTGGCACTGTAGCGATCATGTTTTGTCCAATTGACATTTAAGAAACCCGGCAAAAATAATTAATACTAAAATGAGTGTTGTATACCACTTTTGACAATAATTAATACTAAAATGAGTGTTGTATACCACTTTTGACACTAGCCCCTTGGACTCCCCTACCCATGAATTTTCCAATGAGTCGAACTTTGCAGTCCCTATATATACACTTACCGGTAACAAGGAAACATAATGGACTCTGCTCTCCAAAAGGAGATAGTTGTGTCAACAGCAAAGTCGAACTTGAAACTAGTGTTCGAAAGAGCAAGCAAAGAGTGGTTTAAGCAGAATCAGGAAAAGACTTTGTGGACTTCCTCTTCTGCATCCACGGCTTGCCAATCGTGAACCTCGCGTACGTTCGAGCCAGGAATGCCAACTCCATGGACAGCAGCTTAGGCAATCTCCTACAAGAGCGTTGAGGACTCGGAGGATGTATACTATATGATGCCTCCCCACAAGCAGAGCCTCTTGAAGCCAAAATTCCCCAACCATGGTTCAAACATCACATTCCCGTTCACTCTTATATTGCCTAGAGATTCACCATCTTCATCACGCCAACCCCACTTCTACATGTGCGCGACTAAGGATTGTACTTATGTGGTGATGGACCATCCGGTGGGGAAGCCAATGACCATTGACTCAGTGCATCGCCTTGTTGAAGGACAAGGCTGGCATGATTATGGACAAGTTTGATTTTTGGGTGGACAAATCGGACTATAATTGTTTTCCTGGCTAGTATTTGGATGAATGCTTTTTTTTCTGTCTTTCACCAGATCTATGGCGTTTGATTTTACCCTCACAACAGATCGAATCGGTGAGTACTGGACTAAAGAGCCTCAGCAAATTTCTTGCCATATACATGATAAAAATTTCTTTAATTTCTTTCTCAGAATTCACAGTATGTACAGTCAACGACAATTAACTCCATACATACCCCCTTTGGTGGTTCCTTTGGCAGGGAAAATTGCTGCTGGAGGCATCATTACAGTCCAGGACCGTTGTAACCGATATCTTCCATGTCAAGAATGGCCAAAATGACTAAGCTACAACCAGTCCCTTGTATTAGACCCCAGCTTCTCTATAGCAATGCAGTAGTAACTGAGGAATATTGGTGATGCCCTGTAAATTACTTACTAGTCGTGTGATTGTCTCACTTGTCTGGCGGATGTTCTTATTTTCTTTTGGATGGCAATTCATGGTAGATATATCAATTTATTGAAACTGACGGATCCATTCACATAGAACACATTTGAACAACTTGCAACATTAGAGGCAACATTCGTCTAATCATCACCTGAAACTAATTTGTGGGTAAGCATATATATAACAGGAACTAATTTCACAACCAGGATCCAATAGCTTCATCAGCATCTTACAAACCAGCATAAATAAACCACCCCAGCAAGCTAATATATGACAAAGACTCGTTTCTGAAGTTGAAGAGTAGCGTCTCACTGATGTTCCCGCCCGCTGAATACGTCCGTGAGAACCGTTTTGGAGTGCAATGAAGCGGTCAACAGCTTTATGGCCTGAGCAAAGACCACATGGCACAAGACAAGTTAAAAAGGGTACTTGAGAAAGGACATCGCCGCTGCTTTTCTTGAGTTTAGAATGCGTACATCATGTTAGTAAAAAACTGTAATGGCACTTTTGCAGTAGCTCACAAATTCAGAACTGAATCATGAATCTGTACGCCTTGTCAAAGTCGTCCCGTAATGTAGGTTGAAGAATTAATGTGGGCAACGGGTGTCAAAGCATACAAAGATTCAGAGATGTGTTTATGGATATATCCCTGTAACTACGAAAGAATCTTTAGTTTCTTCTAACATATATCCGAGGATTGATGTGCTCTTTGTAGACGAGTGAACAAAATAGTGATCGGATGGATCAAGCCTTCCAATCTAACACAGGTATCGTAATAGCTTTAAAACTGATTTTTCTCAAATGCCATGGCACAAAACTTGAAGCGACCACTAACCACCAGTTGAAAAAAGAAAACAAAAGACCTCGGGTTTGATTGTTGAATATCGAATGTCGTCCAAATATTTGTGAAAGGTTGCAAGTTTCGCAGGCCTTACCTCCTCCAAGCCGAAGTCAACCACCTTCTCTTCAAGATCCCCAATATCACGCAAATGGAACCTGTTCAGGAGTGTAATGCTAGAGATGTTGGACATGAGCTTCACAACCAGATCGTCCATCACCATGTACATGATTAAGCCTCTCACAGAACCACCCTCCCCACTGGGTACTTTGGCCGAGGATGCGGCACCGGCGGCTGGTCCTGTGACCCATGACAGTTCCTTGCTCATCGTATTGTTGCAACCAGGACATCTCGTATAAGGGGAATCCGTCACATGGGTACCGCATGAAGCTCTGGAAAAACCACTGTGGCTGGCATTACCGAATAAAGAGCCAGAAGGATGATCGGTGGCACCGAATAAAGGGGATCCAAAACCACCGGCACTGGCAGTACAACCACCGGCACTGGCAGTACCGGGGCAACTGTAGTAGTCAATTGGCGCTGAAGAGAGAGCTTCGAGCAACAATGAGCGCAGAACATCTGGACCAGAGCTCCGTGTTTTGGGATTCAACAGAGCCTCTTTCTCTCTACGTTCAATGTACATGTCACTGAGATTCTCGGCACTTGCATAAAGATTGGGCAAGCTACCCGCCACGCCTGCCTTAGGGAGAAGACTCATAATAGTTCCTACTGGCAAAGCCAGACAATTGAAAAGGAAATCCACAAAGTCCTTTCCGGCTTCGGCAAAGAGAACGGTCTGGTTTCTCTTGTCAACAAGAAGCTTCAAACTCATCTTAGTTGCTGCCATTCTCGGCCTTGGTCTGTGTGGAGAATCAAGTGCACCAATAAGACAGTTTTGATCCGTAATTTCACAACAACACGAATTGAAATGGGCTTGGTCTGGTCAGGCTCAGTCAGACATCGAGCCTAAAAACTCTCATGCCCGCCCATGATTGAAAAAGGAAGTCAACTAGTCCGTTTAACTAGCATTTTTCTTTCAAATCGAATCATTTTGAACAATGCAACTGATACCGACTTGCGCAATTTGTGCCATCAAATCATTTGATCATCTACTACTGATTACATTACTAAATCGAATCTAAATAAAAGGAGAAAACAAATACTATCAAGTTACAAAGTGTAACCACATGAAAGATAGACAAAAGAAAATCGTAGGGTAAGAGACTCAAGAGGCTCTATGGGGCACAATAATTGAGACATCACTATGAATAAGTGCGAGCAGGTGAAAGCTAGGGCGAGGAAGAGCTCGTGAAAAGGTGATAATCGGGTGGAAGGTGAAGCCTAAATTCTTGCTCTACCTTATATAGAAAAATTAGAGGATCGGCCAGATCGTATTCTCTCGGTAATTACCATTGTCCAAGCCCGTCCGACAATGCCTTCGGGCTTGTATGGCTCTGGCTTCCAAATCAAGCTGGACTTAGAAAGAGCAATGAAACCAAGGGAAAGTCGAGAAAATACCCAAAAGTTTCGTCTCTTTTGTGGGTTAAGTAAATCCACCGGAGAATCACGAAGAAACATCTACGCGATGCACTTGAAAAAACGACTCCTGTGGCTGAAAACATGCGGAACCCTCAGCTCGACAGTGACGCGCGAGCGACAAAAAGAGGAAAGCGAGTCTTCTTCGGTTTCTTACTGCTAACACTAACACCCAAGAGCGTCACTCAGATCACACGAATGGATACGGTGAGTTCGAGTGAGTCACTCTTGATGCCCACGGTGAAAGATCGTAAAGCTGAGCTCAAAGAAGCACAGAGAGATGACCAAATGCGCACCTCTGGATCGTGGCTCCTGACCCTGCAAGCGAAGGAGGAGCTGCTTCTCCCCAGCGTCTTGGTCAGTGGTCACTCACGGAGAGCTTCGCCTCTTTTTACAGTGGAGCTGGGGGAAAAGAAAAAGGCTTTGGGCTTTTGGAAAAGACGGGGGCTTCAGCTTCCTCAGGAAGTTTTCGCAGTGGGGCCTTTCTCCCAATAATTTCCGACAACAAATGGGTTAATCCTATGTTCGCAGCTGCAAATTTTTATTGGGTTTTGCATATAGTTCGAGTTTTATCTCAAGCGCTCGTCATGCTTATACATGATCGACAATATGCTCACATTTTTCGTCATTCGGGACTGGGCGCTACTAGTGCAAAATTTTCTCAATTTAAGATTGATCTCGATGAATAATATGATATATTTCGACCTCTAAAATAGGAAATATACTTTTCATTAGTTTTTTTTTTATGACCTGAAATCCTCAATTTCTATCAGTTCTTTTGATCTATGTATTCGCGAGTTAATATCTCAAGAGAGATTGGCTCAGCAACCTATTGCCAATTTGAACCATGAATCTAGTTGTAGGAAAAGAACGTCTCTATGCGTGAGTATGCTACTTTTTATTAGTTATGCGCAACAAAAGATAAGACCAGCTTAAGATCTAATTAAAAATGAAAAAGATAAATAAATTCCTAACCACTTGGTGTTGCGGGTAATGATCCTTTTTCTGATGTCCACTAAGCAAAGTGTCCTCATTGTGGTTACAGTATGAGTACTAGATTTTCATGAGTTGTTGGGCCAACTGCGTCGTCCTCATCTGAGGCATCTGGCGTTGAGGGCGGTTATGTGAAAGGCATTGTAACATACATGGTGATGGACGATCTGGTCGTGAAGCCTATGCCACCATTTCTTGTGTTACCCTCATCAACAAGTTCAATGTGCAGGAGATTGATGATCTTGAAGAGAACGTAATAGATTTTGGGATGGAGGATGTAAGGCCCGCAACCCCTTTCTAATATTCTATATCAATTTATTCATTTTTAGGCTTGAATTTATTAGTTGCTCTAACATCATGTTCCAGGACACACTCTAGTAACAGATCAGAAAGATAGCATATGGCTATTAAATTTCTCACTAGAGAGACATATACTTTTCTTCCTTGCATGCGTGCATCAAATGCATAATGTAGGTGCTGGAATTGTCATATTTGAATATCAAAGAAAAACCCATGTAATGTCTTACTAGTCTAGACTATACTTCCACAATATATGGATACTACATGGCACTGTTAAGCAACTATTTGTGCTTCATGTTGAGAAACTTCAACAGACGTGTTGCCCCTATCAGACTCCACTTTTGGGGTTGGAAGTTACGAAACCAAAACTGTTGTTCCTAAAGATCATGTAAATTTGTAAAATTTTGAGGCAACTTAAGTCTTGGCTTTCCTTGACCCAAAAAAAAAAAAGTCTTGGTTTTCCCAAGGGCAAAAATGATTAGATTTGAAGGTCAAATTTTTTGTTCAATTAGTGTTACCCATACACCAGGCCTCTATTGGCCTGTAGGCTGTAATTGCGCTAATGGCTTTAGGGAATTGTTTCTCAGGTTTGGAGACTGACCTTGGTGTATTCCTTAATTCACACATTCTCCGGATAATTCGAGCTCTGTCCTATAAACCATAATACGTACCTGGTGCTTCTGCATTCTTATACGAGTATCAATGTTTGGAATGCCTAAAGCTATTGATGAGGGTCATGTTAATTAATGCCTCACAGGCACTCGTTAGTGATACATGACAGGGAATAGTTCATATTTTAAAATGTTGATTGCACATAACATGATAACAGGTTGTGCACTTGAAGCTGTAAAGTTCGTTTAATTGGACATTAAATTGTTCTTGAGACAATCTGTAACAAATTTTCTCCAAAGAAGTCCCGTCAGAAATTTCCGGTGTGTCAAACTTGTCCGATGGACTTCAGATCATATTTTGATTTCCAACAGTCATATTTTGAGTTGTTAGAATGTGCAGTTGCCTCAATTTGTTATTTGAAAGCAACTGGTGCCCATGCATACACATAGCCCACCTGAGCTTCATTTATGATAGCTCGACTCCTTAAACCATCATGTTTCATTGTGATAGCTTCCTCTACCAATTCTGACAGAATAGTTTCTCTGAATTCCGATATCCATTCAACCTATATCGTAACATAAGCTGTGTTCCTAAGTTCAGTTTCATTTGGATGCACATGTCTTAAATAGATTATCTACATTTGATAGACTGAAGAGCTGGATTCTGATGTGGACACCTACTGTTTTTAAGCATGTAAAATTCATTGAGTCTTGTAGACATCTATTCTAATTAGGGTTACTCCATGGGATGTGATCTGGACTTTGGAGCAGGTGGCTGGAATTATGCTGCGTTATAAGACCAGCGGGTGATTGAGATTTTGAGCTGAATTGGGCTATGGAGGAATTAAAGTGTGCCAACTTGCTTTGGATGGGGCTATCAGAATGGGTTTTGATTTGCAAAGAGTGCTCCTGATGCCAACGAAATTGCTAAGAATCTGGGTTGAAATGTTCTGTAGGTCTAGGAAGGGATATACGTCTTTTATTCTTGGAGAAGTTGGTGAAACTTGGAGGATCATTGATTACCATGTATAAGAAATGTTAGTTAGAGCATGTTCTGATAATAATTAAGAGATTCAGTGAGCTATTGCCCGGATATGGGTGGGAGCGATGTTGACATCGGCTATTTGTCAAATTTGTGCTTTCCAACTGGTGCTCCAAGTCTCTCCTGTTACAGTGGCACTGCTCACATTGCAAAAGGTTTCGCGGTATCCTAGCCCAACATGAACAAGGGGTTGGGCTTAGAAAAAGAACAATATCCATGGTTGGATAAAATCACATCTTCATGGAAAAAGGTTTGCCAAAATCTTAGGACGTGAAGAATTTGCTAGTGGAGGATGACTTTCTTCACGGATGATAATTCATAGTTAAGGAATAACGTGCATCAGAATTTTTCTAAGTAAATCTTCACAACCTGTTAGCTTCCTTACTTAAGATAGCTAATAAGGTCTGGAATTGGAAATCATGTTTGAGGACCTTATTCTCAAGTTATTTTAGTACCCTGACAATTCACTAGCCATGGCTGCGAAATGTTCAGTAAAAGCTCTTAATTCTCTTTTTATATGGTTTGTAGACCATAAAGCTGTTGAATGCTTCTTTGCACTCCAAGAAGGTGCTCCCACGCATATTCTTCATTCGGGAGAAAGCATATGCATGATGATCCTTTTCAAGTTAACCTGCTTATAATATCTCTCTCTATTAATAGCTTTATCTAACGTATTTGCTTTTGCGTGAGATTTCGGCGAGGCCGTAGGTTCCAATGGTAAGGTGCTAGCGCAAAGTATGCTTTTTCATTAAATTTCAGTGATCATCAGTCTCTGCTGCTTTGGTTTATGAGAATGTCAACTTTAAATGGGTCTATCCTTGTCAAGCTGCAATGTGTGTGTTTATGACTGGAACTGAAGGTTGCACAAAATTGTGAAATTAGTGGTTGGTTAACTCCATTCTGAAAGAGAATCAAAACTCTATTATGCAGCGACAATATCACTTGGGTTTCTCTTGGACAGTGATGAGTCTTCCAGCGGCTCTCTCTCTTACCAGTAAACTACAAAAAGCAAATGTTATTGAGCTTGAGCCGTGTGGCATGCTCACGTGCGGGCTTTACCTTTTATGGTTATTTTGGAAAATCTCTAATCTTAACAAATCTCTAATTCTATCTGATAGTGAATAACTGTATTGATTAAGAATTTATCCCTTATCGTCGAGGTTAAAAGTTTGAAACCCGCAGTTGTTAGCATGGATCATGTGTTGGGGTCTTATTCTAGTCTTTCCTAAGGTATAGGGGCCCGATCTTTTAGTGCCGTCCAGGCACAGGAAGTTCGTGGTGGAATCCTCGATTATAAAAAAAAAATCTCTAATTCTTATGTATATTTTGTGGTAATCTTTAATTAGTGTACAATGAATAATAGAGCTATGCATATTGTGACGATAAACACTAAAAGATAATTGTTCCTGTATATATTAGAGATTTTCTAAAATAAGGAAAACTATTGTGAAACATAAAGGTAAAGAGCTAAAGTCACCTCAAAAATTCACGATATATAAAGCTTTAATTGAGAAAAAATTAAAAGAATAAATATAAGAAAAAGAAGAAGAGAAAATATATGTGGAAGAGAGGAAAGTGGGGCCGCCACCGCCACTACCACCCAGCTTATGTTAAAGTGAAAAGCTATTTCTTAAGTATCACAATTTACAACTAAATATTGAAATTTAAGGAAAAGAGAAGATAATGGAGAGGAGAAATAAAATGACAAAGCATGTGGGCTTTGTTGAAACGGAGTATGACGCTTGATTATGATTGTCTAAACGATGGTATTTAATATATATATATATATATATATATTTAAGCGTGTCAATGAGCCAAAGAATGAACATTGGCTTTATAATAGATGATAATTTAACACGTTCATTGAGCCCCCACTGCGAAAACTTCCTCAAGAAGCACCGGTCGTGATGTGCTACAGCGAAAAACTTGGCGAAGAAGGACCTGTCTCCATAATTTTCTCCTGTCTTGTCTCTGATTCGAAAGTAAAAAGTGTCATATCTGTTTCAAAAGTTCCCGTCTTTCCCAGAACTCCGCCGTTAAAGAGGCAAAGCTCCTCTGTCTGGGACCAAAACTTGTGAAGAAAGCAGCCCTTACACTTGCAGGGTCGAACCCCCCGATCAAGAAGTGCGCACTTCGTCATCAGTACGCGCCGTGCGAGCTTAGTTTCACTATTTTTCTCTGGTTAGTGCGATCCTATATAGACGTTCTTGTGTGTTGGTGTTGGCAGAAACGAACTAAGCAGACATGCTCTCGTCTTATTGTTTCCTCGTGAAAATACCGCACGCTTACTTTTAGAGAAAAAGAGGCAAACCTTCGGGGTTTTTTCTCTCTATTTTCTCTTGGTTTTCATGGACACCGCCTCATGATTGCTCTCTCCATCCCGGGTTTGATTTGCAAATTTTGTGATGATCTGATGCGATCAACTCGGATCAGATCTTCAGAGTGGCGACCGACCGTCGATTAGAATCAATGATGGGTCTGGTTACTCCCGTGCCCGCAGGCCTAGCCCGAGCCGTAAGTGCTCGAAGAAATTTTTGCACAGGCTTGGATGAGGGTATTTACTGAAAATCCGTTCCGGACGATTCTCAGATTTTTCTATGAAAAATATATCATTGTTATGCTAGATTAAATATTTTGGCTTGACCTTTTTTGTCGTGTAGATGTCTAGTTTCATCGTGCTCGCCCTCACCCTAGTTGGCATTACTCGCTCACTCATAGCGATATGTCCCAATCAATGCGCCCTGGAGAGCCTCGAGTCACTTCTCACTTTCTGCTGGAGATCATCAGGTGTTTAGTGGCTCACGATACTCGTTCAGACCCTCTTCGGCCCACCAAGCCAATGGCATAAATCAATGTACGTCCCTAGTTAAGCTGCTTGTTTTCTAAGCTGGCTCGATTGATTTTGTTCGCAGAATCTGGCAATTTCTTAAATCACGAACGACCCCACGGCGGAAAGGTTCCCATTCCCTACAATTTCTTCCTTTCTCTTTGCTTTTGTTGGGTTTTAAATAACTTATTTTCTCCTTCTATTTAGATTCGATTATGTACCGCAACTAGTACTGTATGATTGAATGATTCGATAGCACAAATTGCATTAGCTAGGTTAAATTGCACATATCAAAAGGACTCGATTAAAGAGAAAAAATGTGAGCTAAAGGGGCGAGTTGACTTTTTCCTCTCTAATCATGGAGCAGCATGAGAGTTTTTAAGGCTTGATATTAGACTTACCCTGGCCAGAGCAAGCCTAATTCACTTCTGGTTGGAGTGAAATTATGAAGTAAAACTGTCTAATTGTTGCGTTTGATTCTCTGCAGAGATCAAGGCCGAGCATGGCAGCAACCAGGATGAGTTTGAAGCTTCTAGTTGACAAGAGAAACCAGACCGTGCTCTTTGCCGAAGCCGGAAAGGACTTTGTGGATTTTCTTTTCCATTCTTTGGCTTTGCCAGTTGGAACTGTTGTGAGTGTTCTTCCTGAGGCAGGCGTGGTGGGCAGCTTGCATAATCTTTATGCTAGTGTAGAGAACCTCAGCGACACGTACATCGAACCTAGGGAGAAGGAGGCTCTTTTGAATCC
The DNA here is from genome assembly GCA_019926035.1 of Melaleuca alternifolia. Classification (NCBI taxonomy): domain Eukaryota; kingdom Viridiplantae; phylum Streptophyta; class Magnoliopsida; order Myrtales; family Myrtaceae; genus Melaleuca; species Melaleuca alternifolia. Next base: position 2,308,605 of record JAGKPW010000053.1, read on the forward strand.
CAAAGCACAGGGCTCCGATCCAGATGTTTTGCGCTCATTTTTGCCCGAAGCTCCTCCTCTAGCACCAGTTAACTGCTACGCTTGCCCTCGTACTGCCGGTCTTTTAGGCGCTCCATGCAGTACCTATGTGACGGATTCCCCTACTACGAGATGTTCTGGTTGCAACAATGTGATGCACAAAAAATTGTCATGGGTCGCAGGACCAGCTGCTAGTGCCGCATCCTCTGCCAGGGTAACCGGCGGGGAGGGTGGTTATGTGAGAGGCCTTGTCACGTACGTGGTGACAGACAATCTGGTTGTGCGGCCCATGTCCACCATCTCTTACATTACTCTCCTCAACCTTTTCAAGGTGCAGGAAATTGGGGATATTGAAGAGAAGTTGGTTGACTTCGGCTTGGACGCGGGAAGGCCCGGAAAAGTCGCAAACTCTTCCAAGTTTGAAACTCAACAACGAAATCTGAGGGTTTTTTTTTTCCCTCAACTGATGGTTGTTGGTGGCTCCAACTTTGGCACCATGACATTCGAGAATAGCCACTTTTAAAGCTATTACGATGTCTGTGAGAGATAGAGGGTTTGATCCATCCGGCCACTATTCGGTTAACTCATCAACTAAGAGCACATCAATGCTTAGATACATCGAAGGAGAAATGAACGATTCCTTTCTAATCACAGGGCTATATCCTGTGAACGGAGTCCCTCTCTGTATCGATATGCTTTACCACCCGTTGGCCTCGTGAATTATCGAACTTACAGTTTATAAAAGGCATACAGACTTATGATTAATAAGTTCCGATTATGTGAGCTATTGCAGAAAGTGATAATACTATTTGCTAGAAGCCTAGGCTGCGCATATTAAACTTAAAATTAGCCGTGGCGTGCTTTCTCAAGTACCCCTTTTCTAACTAGTCTTGCGCCGTGTACTTATGCAGGCCACAAAGCTGTTGATCACTTCGTTGCACTCCAAAGCGGTTCTCACGGATATATTCAGCGGGGTTCTCGCTGACGCTCGGCGGGGAAAAACCTTCGCAAATCGCTATCCTTCAACATCAGAATCTAGTCTCTATTATATAGCTCGTTGGGGTAGTTTATTCCTGCTACTCTCGATGGTGGCGATGAAGCTTTTCAATACCCGTTGAAATTCTAGTCTCTTTTATACATTAGCTTGTTCAGAATCAGTTTCTGAGTGATGACTATCCTCTGGCATTAAGGTGTGTAAGACATACTTTACCTCTAATGTGCATATGCTTGTCAAGTTTCACAAATGTGTTTTTTGTGAATAGATCATTCGGTTCAAGTAACCGATAGATCTACTAAGAACTGTCATCCTAGAGAAAATGAAAACATGTTGGAGGTGAGTGCAACAAATTACTTGTAAATAATCATAGGAGAGCGCCAAAATCCCTCAGACACTACTTCATCGCTCTAGACAGGCTACGGTCGTAACACAAGGGAGTGATTGTAGCAACATTTCGGCCTACCTTTTTGGGGTTTCGCTCGAAGAATGTATGGTAAACTAATCTATAATAATTAAAGAGGAAGCGGAAATAGCCATACATTTATCTCCAAAACATTGTTAACTCAATTTAACAGCAAGCATGATAAAAGGGCTAATCGAATTACTCTTAAAGTGCTTCCAAAGATTTGATTCTGAAATTCTTTAGATGCTCTGGTTCTGACGTTCTTTAGTTTTAATGCTCTTCAGCAATTCTGATCCCGAATGTCTCATTTTCTCGTAATGTGTCTAGAGTAATCTCATTTTAATGTTCTTCAATTCTAGCCCCACAAATGTCGGACCTCTAATTTAGGTATGCCACCAATCACATGTTGAACTCCTTGGGAAAAATTTGAGATAGTGTACACCACTACAATTATGATAACATTTGTTTTTATGTGTATTCTAAAATCTTGATTGATTTTCCATTCAATAATGCCCATTTGTCAATCTCAGATTTAAATCGATCCAGTCATTAACTCTAAAACCATTTTAAAGCATTAATTCAGTTGCTAAATCTAAAATCATTTCAAAATATGAATCTAGACATTAATTCTGAAACTATCTTCGAATATGAAATTAGACATTAAGTCTGAAACCATTTCAAAACCAATTCTGGGCATTAGTTATGAAATTGTTTCAGAATCTAAATATAAGCATCAATTCTATAACCTTTACAAATATTATTCTAATTTGTTATGTAACCATTACAAACATTACTTTGGCCGTTAAGTGTGAAATCATTTCAAAACATTAACTTATGATCATTACTATTGAACTCGTTTCAGAACTTTATTCTTCAGCCTGACTCCATCTAATTATCCAAAATTGGAAATAATTTTTGCAACATTATCTTTCACGGGTTAACATCACTCTAAAATTGGTTATAGTGTGTGATGTCCTTAAATTCATCATTGAGATGATCCAATACAACTATAAAAAGCAATTATCCTAATCAATCTCCAGTTCTTATGGACTATGAGTAACATTTAGCAATATGTCATGACTATTTAGACAATGTGAATGGTTGAAGAATATAATGAATTATCAACTCTAGTGACCATGTAATCCAATTCTTCTGTCTTACTACCATGTGCCAATCGAGCAAAGGCCATAGGATCACTTGTGAAGTTGCCAATTAGATCATTTGTCCAAACTTAATTGACATTCATTTCAACGAGACATGAATCATTCATTCTCGATTACAACCCTGATCAACAATTTTAATATCTGGCTAATGACGCAGAACCAGTTACCTACCCAAGTATTCATGTTATCTCATGGTAGAATGTTTTCTATCATACTAGACCTGATTCCATAGACCACGTTTATTTTGGTTGTCAAGTCATCTCAGAACTTGCATTTTTTTGGGCTGGGGATTGTTATCAATCTTGGAGGAATGGATCTTGGTCTGATACTTTACATTGGGCAACCAAATATATTATGGTGAATCACTTCCATCAGTGCATTGCTAGATTTGCATTGGGTGTTTTATGTCATACTATTTGGAAGAAGCGGAATAATGCCTTATTCCGCAATTGTGATGTTTTTGTTAAAGCTGATTATGATGGTCAAAGACAAAGCTAAAACATTCCAACAGGTAGTCGATTCTCCCGGGAATAGAAGAGTAACGGAATTGGGGAATTGATTCCTCCATCTTTACTTGATGGATTTTGGTACTCCTAGGGAGGTTGGCCATTATTTAGGCCTTTTCCTTTTCTTTGATAGCCTTTACATAGGCTTTTGGTTGTCATTGTTTAGTTATTTTGCTCCTTTTGGTTGGCCTTTCTTTAGGCCTCTTTCTTTATGCCTCTTTCTTTTGGCTCTTTCATTAGATCATCGGTATCCTTATACTCACACCCTTTTTGCAGTGTTGAACGCAAGTTTTGTGGTATCGGGGCCTGATGCCCTGTATATTTTATATGGTTAAAGATCAATACAACTACTTACTTTACCAAAAAAAAAATAATTTTAATTCAATGGCATGACTAAACCTCGGAGGATATTACTATTGTATCTTGTATATAATAAGAAGACAAATCTCATATTACACATGCATGTTTTGTGTATGAACAAACTATGACCATCAAGTATAGAGATGATTTGACAAAGCATCAATATGTAAACTTTTTAACCAAAATTATCCAAGATACAAGCCATCACCGTGTTTCAGGTTTAAGGATTTTACACAAGACCAAACCAAGAATCATTGGTGATTAACTTTGCTATAAGCTTCCATATTTCTCAAACTTAATCAAGTGTGTCACTTTGACAAGTACAACCCAATTAAATCCATGTAAATCTCTCATACCAAAGATATAAACTTTATGTCTCACATCTACCATGTACATATAATTTTAATCTTGAAGATGAAATTCGTCATAAAAATCACAGACTATTAATGAGTCACACTATATGACCAAAAAAATGAATCACCCTCCGCACATTTTATATATGGATCAAATACATGTGAGCTAACATTTTAATTTCTAAAATCATAGGAAAATTCAGGAGAATATGCAAAATTACCTTAAGAGTACTCATATGCAGGGTTCCGCGCGTATTTTCACATCCTTAAAGAATATAAATTGGATATGTCACGTTGTAGAACATCATGATCCGAGAACGTCAACACCGGTTATGCTCTCAATGGAGCTACCCCATGCCGCCTGAGTGCACGGTGCGTGCAGCACATGCTTAGCGGCCTTATTTGACTTGGATCGTTAGTCCGATCAATTAGACAGTCTAAACTAGACCTGGATCACCTGACCTGTAGGGTATGCAGGTCAGGTGACCTGCTTTTGGGGGTCGTCCGATTTGAAATCAGATAGCTCCCATTAAATGGGGGCTTTTCACTTTTACTATTTTTTTCTTCTTTTTTTTCGAAGAAAAAATGCTTTTTGCCCCCAGATCAGACGGTTAGGAGCAACAGCAGGTCAAGTAATCCAATTCTGTCTAAATTGGTCCTGTCTATTTGCCGGTCCAATCAACGATCAACTGGCTCAATTACCAGGTCAACTGAGTTGACTTGTGTGAGCAAGTTGATGACATCATCAAATGACGTCAATAATCGCACTAGGCAACGCTACGCATGCTGCACATGCTCAACACACATCGACATCGCAACAGTGGATGGTTGTGTGTGCGTCATCTCCTGGAGGCGCACTATCATCAAAATTCTTGCCTTGCCTAGATCTATCGGTCTATGTAATCACAATCAAATTTTAATAAACGAAAAATTCTGAAACGAGCCAAATCTAGAAGTTTCAATTCTAGACTATGGTTGCTTTGATACCACATGAAAACCCCTAAAATGACACCCTAAGATTCCTGTAGTCAGAACCTCGAACACTACAATTGAAAAAAAAATATTTGTACAATTTGGAATTCATCGTTCTCAATAGCAACGATTCTCAAATGTTTCTCCTCTATTGCTCTTTGTATCACTAATTCAATAAGATTCTCCTTCACAAATGTTCGGTAAGTACTCTTTGCGTGAGGTTCTTTGTGCAGCAGGGTTAGAGTTTTAGCCATAGGCCCTTTCATCATAGACCGGACAAAAGCTTCGCCTACACAAGTCATGTCAATCTTAAATTAATAGATTATCTTTATATGTTATCTTATTACAATAATCCCGTAAAATATTAAATATCAATCTCAATTAAGGCATCACACTTTTTTTAATGTATCACACTTTAAAAAACCCTTAACCAAACACTTGGTAACAACATGCTATACTTTTCTTTTCTTTTTTCTTTCTTTTTTTCTTCTTTTGAGATTATCCCTCTATATAATCATCCTACATTTGATTGGCCTGAAACATAGATGACTAGTGAAAGTTACTAATTTGTTAATTCCATAATATGTTTTAATTAAACAAAACAGAGGGCTGTAGAAAGCATAATCTTAAGGACACATGGCCATGGTGGTGGGGGTCGTCTTGACGTTTGGCGAGGAGAAATTTAAAAAAAAAAATGCCTTGATTTCATAAGGAAGAAACTCGATAAAATTAATAGTGTAACGCAAACTTTTCACTTGATTGCGTTAAGAAAAAAAAACCTTCCACACTTAGTGGAGATGTCAAATCAACAACTCAAGGCACCTTGATTAGCAGAGAATTTATCCAATTAGTACTAAACATTTATTACAAATGTCAATTAGATCTAAAGTTTTTATTTTTTATCAATTTAGTCAAGAATCATTATACAAAATTCAAATGTAGTCCTTACAGTCAATCTTCGCTGAATATCACTAACTTAAAGGTCCAACTTTTGCCAGTTGTCTTATGTGGCTGTGCCACATCAGCAATTTATGGTGAAAATTGGCTATAAGAATGCATTGAAAATTTCGTGCAAAGATCTATAACTAAATCAGCATTAATTGGTGTATCTGTACAATAGATCTATGATGAGTTAGACAATTTCTCTTTTGATTAGTATAGCGACTATATCCACGTTTAACATCTCAAGGATTGTGGATTGCCCCCATGTTTAGGTACTTTTGACTAGATGCTCAAGCATGGGTTTGTTCGGATGCATGACTTGATACATTTCTGTTGATTTTTGTGAAGGTTGTACAGAGGTTATCTCCTCTTCTTGTTCAGGAAACACCACTCTTCCATCAGAAGTGAAGGATGTAACGCTTTTGGTCAACGATGCCGGCCCATTTCTCCCATTAATGAATAAACCATTTGTTGCCTGCAGATGCACGTGATTAGCATAGCGAGCTTTTTTTTTTTTTTGATAACCAAGATATTTTGGCCAGCTTGCGCGCACCGGAGACTAGCTCAGCAACCCACCGCCATGGCCCCCCACTTAAATCACAGGCGCTTCCCTGGGAAATCGAACCCAAAATCTCAACGAAATCCGAGTTCGCCCTAACTACTTTAATAACTACCCATGTTGAAAAGAACGATAGGGATGTCTAGGGTCCATAGATTGCATTTCCTTATTGTTCCAAGTAAAAGGAGGGTTGAGAAGAACTCCCGTTCCCATCTCATCTGCCATTTCCGTGATCTAACATGAGAATCGAGACATGGTAAAACGTTTCATATTGTGCTTTGCATGCAAGCGTACGCCAGAGTTTGCCCCACCAACATGTGGGCTTTGTTGAAACAGAGTATAAGGGTTGATTATGATTATCAATTGAAGTAAAACTCAAACTTTATGCAAGACCTAGTAAAAAAAAGCAATTTGGATTAATAACTTAAAACTGACTATTCTTGAATTGAATTGAATTGAATATGCAAAAAAAGTTAATCAAAAGTTCCGTTAGTCATCTGTAAATGTGCTGATAATTTAATACCTTCATTGAGACCCCACTGCGAAAACTTCCTCAAGAAGCACCTATCATGCTGTGCTACAGCGAAGAACTTCGCGAAGAAGGACCTGTCTCCAATATTTTCGCCGTCTAGTCTCTGATTCGAAAGTAATAGGTGTCATATCAATTTCAAAAGCCCCCGTCTTTTCCCGAACTCCACCATTAAAGAGGCAAAGCTCCTCTGTCTGGGACCAAAACTTGTGAAGAAAGCAGCTCTTACACTTGCAGGGTCGAAGCCCGGATCAGGAAGTGCGCACTTCGTCATCAGTCCGCGCTGTGCGAGCTCAGTTTAGCTATTTTTCCTCTGGTTAGTGCGATCTAATTGACGCTCTTGTGTGCTGGTGTTGGCAGAAACGAACTAAGGAGACGTGCTATCGTCTTCTTGTTTCCAACGCTTACTTTTAACAGAAAAAGAGACAAACCTTCGGGGTTTTTTTCTCCATTTTCTCTTGGTTTCCATGGACACCGCCTCATTATTGCTCTCTCCAACCCGGGTTTTTTGCAAATTTTGTCATGATCCGATGCGATCAACTCGGACCAGATCTTCAGAGTGGCGACCGTCGATTAGAATCAATGATGGGTCTGGTTAATCCCGTGCCCACAGGCCTAGCCCGAGCCGTAAGAGCTCAAAGAAATTTTTTACTGAGAAACTCCGATCCGGACAACTCTCAGATTTTTCTATAAGAACCATATCATTGTTGTGCTAGATCAAATATTTAGGCTTGACCTTTTATGTCGAGCAGATGTCTAGTTTCATTGCTCTCGCCCTCGCCCTAGTTAGCACTACACGCTCACTAGTAGTGAAGTCCCAATCAATATGCCCCGGAGAGCCTCTTGAGTCTCTTCCCAGTGATTCTTTTCATTTTTGTCCCGCGAATCACTTCTCACTTTCGACCCCAAAAAAAACTCACTTCTCAGTTTCTACTAGAGGTTAGAAGGTGTTTGATGGCTCTCGAGACTCCTTCAGACCCTGTTCGGCCCACCAAGCCCATGGCATAAGCGAAGCTGCTTGTTTTTTAAGCTGGCTCGATTGATTTGTTTGCAGGATTTGGTAATTGCTTAAATCACGAACGACCCCACGGCGGAAAGGTTCCCATTCCCTATAATTTTCTTCCTTTTTGTTTGCTTTTGTTAAGTTTAAAATAACTTATTTTCTCCTTTTGTTTAGATTCGATTATGTACCGCAACTAGTACTATACGATTGAATGATTCGATAGCACAAATTGCACTAGCCAGGAATAAATTGCACATATCAAAAGGATTCGATTAAAAAGAAAATGTGTGTTAAAGGGACGAGTTGGCTTTTTCCTCTTTAATCATGGAGCGGCGTGAGAGTTCTTAAGGCTAGCTATTAGACTTACCCTGGCCAGAGCAAGCCCGATTCACTTCTGTGTTGTAGTGAAATTATGAATTAAAAACTGCATTATTGTTGCGCTTGATTCTCTGCAGAGATCAAGGCCGAGCATGGCAGCAACCAAGATGAGTTTGAAGCTTCTGGTTCACAAGAGAAGCCAGACCGTGCTCTTTGCCGAAGCCGGCAAGGACTTTGTGGATTTCCTTTTCCATTCTTTGGCTTTGCCAGTTGGAACTATTGTGAGTGTTCTTCCTGAAGCAGGCGTGGTGGGCAGCTTGCGCAATCTTTATGCGAGCGTCGAGAATCTCAGCGACACGTACATCGAACCTAGGGTGAAGGAGGCTCTTTTGACTCCCAAAGCACAGGGCTCCGCTCCAGATGTTTTGCGCTCATTTTTGCCCGAAGCTCCGCCTCTAGCACCAATTAACTGCTACACTTGCCCTCGTACTGCCGGTCTTTCAGGCGCTGCATGCGGTACCTATGTGACGGATTCCCCTTCTACAAGATGTTCTGGTTGCAACAATGTGATGCACAAGAAATTGTCATGGGTCGCAGGACCAGCTGCCAGTGCCGCATCCTCGACCAGGGTAACCGGCGGGGAGGGTGGTTATGTGAGAGGCGTTGTCACGTACGTGGTGATGGACAACTTGGTTGTGCGGCCCATGTCCACCATCTCTTACATTACTCTCCTCAACCTTTTCAAGGTGCAGGAAATTGGGGATATTGAAGAGAAGGTGGTTGACTTCGGCTTGGACGAGGTAAGGCCCGCAAAAGTTGCAAACTCTTCCAAATATTTCGACCACGTTGATATTCAACAAAGAAATCTGAGGTTTTCTTTTTGCCCTCAACTGATGGTTGTCGGTCGCTCCAACTTTGGCACCATGGCATTCGAGAATAGCCGGTTCTAAAGCTATTACGATGTCTGTGGGAGATTAGAGGGTTCGATGCATCCGATCACTATTCGGTCAACTCATCAACTAAGAGCACATCAATGATCAGATAAATCGAAGGAGAAATTAACATTTCCTTTCTAATCACAGGGATATATCCCGTGAACGGAGTCTCTCTCTGTATTAATATGCTTTACCACCCGTTGGCCTCATTAATTATTGAACCTACAGTTTATAAAAGGCATACAGACTTATGATTAATAAGTTCCGATTATGTGATATTGCAGAAGTGCTGTTACTATTTGCTAGAAGACTAGGCTGCGCATATTAAGCTTACGAAAAAAGCAGCCACTGTGTGCTTTCTCAAGTACCTCATTTCTAACTAGTCTTGCGCCGTGTAATCCTTATGCAGGCCATCAAGCTGTTGATCGCTTCGTTGCACTCCAAAACGGTTCTCACGGATATATTCAGCGGGGTTCCCGCTGACGCTCAGCGGGGAAAAACCTTCGCAAAACGCTATCCTTCAACATCAGAAACTAGTCTCTGTTATATAGCTTGCTGGGGTAGTTTATTCCTGCTACTCTCGATGGTGACGATGAAGCTATTCAATACCCGTTGAAGTTCTAGTCTCTTTTATATATTAGCTTGTTCAGAATTAGTATCTGAGTGATGACTATTCTCTGGCATTAAGGTGTGTAAGACGTACTTACCCCTAATGTGCTTGTCAAGTTTCACAAATGTGTTTTATGTGAATAGATCAGTCGGTTCACGTAACCGATAGATCTACTAGGAACTGCCATCCCAGAGAAAATGAAAACATGTTGGAGGTGAGTGCAACAATTACTAGTAAATAATTATGGGGCAGCGCCAAAATCCCTCAGACACTACTTCATCGCTCTAGACCGGCTAGGGTCTGTAAAACGAGGAAGTTATTCTAGCAACATCATTTCGGCCTTTGTTGTTGGGGTTTTGCTCGAAGAATGTTTGGTAAACTAATCTAAATTAATTAAAGAGGAAGTGGAAATGGCCATACATCTATCTCCAAAACATTGTTAATTCAATTATAAACAAGCATGATAAAAGTGCTTCCAAAGTTTTGATTCTGAAATTCTTTAGATGCTTTGATTCTAATGTTCTTCTTTAGTTCTTATGCTCTTCAGCAATTCTGATCTTGAACGTCTCATTTTCTCGTAATGTGTCTAAAGTAATCTTGTTTTAATGTTCTTCAATTCTAGCCCCACAAATATCGGACCTCTAATTTAGGCAATACCACCAATCACATGAGGAATGCCTTGAGAGAAACTTGAGATAGTGTATACCACTACAATTATAATAACAATTGCTTTTATATGTTTTATAATCTTGATTGATTCTCCATTCAATGATGCCCATTTGTAAGTCCTAGATTTAAATCAATCCAGTTATTAACTCTAAAACCATTTCAAAGTGTTAATTCAGTTGCTAAGTCTAAAATTGTTTCACAATATGAATCTAGACATTAATTCTGAAACTATTTTAGAATAGGAAATTGGACATTAAGTCTGAAACCATTTCAAAACTCATTCTCGGCATTAGTTATTCAGAATGTAAAAATCTTACTTAAAATTGGACATTACCTAATCGTTTCACAATAAGATTAGGTAAAAATCTTATCTCAAATTGATTTGAATATTCTATTACTTAAAATTGATAAGGTTTCTCGTGCCTAACAGAATTTTTTTGAGTGATAGGCACTACCTATTAGGATTTTTTTCCTAATTTGTAACCGAATATCATTTTTTATTCAATCGAAAAGGCTTTAAATGGAATAATTAATTGTGCGGTTTGACTTAGAGTTTGTTTCCATATTAGAATTGGTTCGATAAACTTGAATAATTTGATGTGATTTCTTTTCCTATTCCAAAAGAAATAAAAAAGATTGCATATAAACAAATTAAGACATTCTAAATAACATTGCATATTTAGATTAGGTTGCATGTTAGATTATCATAATTATTTACATAACATTGCATGCTTAAATTAGGATATAAAATTTATTTTGAATTTAAAAAAATACAAAAAATGTCACATGCATGTCGATAGCATAAGTCATGTCAACCCATGTGCATGCCATATAGTTTGCATGTTAGGCACATATATATCATCCCATGTCATTACCTTGTCTTCTAGAAATTGCATGTCATATAAAGATTAGGCACATATATATCATCCCATGTCATTACCTTGTCATCTAGAAATTGCATGGCTAGGTCATAAAAACGTCATATCTTGTTAGAATAATACAATAAAATGGTATTAGAATTAAAAAAAAAATTAGGGTTATATAATACATGTCATATTGGATTAAAATTATATTTTTATTAGATCATTTAATTTTGAATTTTAGTATAAAAAATTATAATAGGATAGCAGAATGTTTAAGTTAGGCATTTATTAATTTCGAATTTTATTAATAAATAAAAAATGCTCCCAGAAAAAAGTACCATTCGCATGTCTTCTAAATAGTTGCATGTCTTTGGTTCATTTAGTTAAATAGCAAGCCATGTAAACTAGTTAAATAAGTTAAGATTGCATAACATATTAGGTTAGTTGAATTTAAGGTTAAGTTATTATTATATGCATTGCATATTAGCGTAGTCCACACAAATAAAAAATTAAAACCTCAAAAAAAGTATTTAAAGCTTCACTCATACATAAACTTGCATGTTAGGATTACAACAAAACCAAAAAATCATTCGACTTGTTTTGTTAGATCATATTTATTTGTTGTTTTGTTTCATTGAGTATTTACATTAGTGTTTGCGTAGCTACGTGGTCACCACACATGTTAGAAAGTTAATTAAAATCAATCTAAGTTGCCTATCATTTTTTTAAATAAAAGAAAAAGTATCAAAAAGGCGTTAGAGTGACCCAACGTAAACAAGTCTTCGTATCCACAATCTCTGGTTCATAGGAGTAAAGTAAATCTACCGATAGTTTACTTAGGTTTCTAGTCGACCCACCAAAAAATATATTAGTGACAACTTCAAATGAAATCAATCTTGCATGATAAGAACCTTAACCTATGAGCTTGGGAGAGCTCGAGTTAAGTCAAACTTAGTAATTTATTAACCAAACCTTAGATGATGCAACTTCGAAAAGGTCGTGATAACATTATTTACAGAGTTTTAGCCGTGGGCCCTTTCATCATAGACCAGACAAAAGCTTGGCCTACGCAAGCCAGGTCAATATTAAACTAATAAAGGATCTTTATATGTTATCTCATTAGACTTATCGCATAAAAAATTAAATACATCTCAATTAATGTATCACACGTAATAAACACTTGGTAACAAGTATACTTTTCTTTTTCTTTTTTCTTTTTTTTTTGGAGATTTTCCCATCGCATAATCATCCTACATTTGATTGGCCCGAAACAGAGATGACCGGTGGAAGTTACTAATTTATTAATTTCCATAATATGTGTTTATTAAACAAGACTGAGGACTGTAAAAAGCATAATCTTTAGGACACACGGCCAAGGTGTTGGGGGCCGTCTTGACGTTTGGCAAGGAGAAATAAAAAAATATGCCTTGATTTCATAAGGAAGAAACTTGATAAAATTAATAGTGCAAACTTTTCACTTGAATGCGTTAAAAAAAAAAAAAACCTTCCACTTTTAGTGGAGATATCAAATCAACAACTCAAGGCACCTTTGATTCGCAGAAAATTTACCCAATTAGTACTAAACATATCTTCCAAATGTCAATTAGTTCTAAAGTTTTTATTTTTTATCAATTTAGTCATGAATCTTTATACAAAATTCAAAGGTAATCCTTTCGGTCAATCTTTGCCTGAATATCACTAACTTAAAGGTCCAGCTTTTGCCAGCTGTCTTATGTGGCTGTGCCCCATTAGCAATTTATGGCAAAAGTTGGTTGTAAGGGCTGCATTGAAAATTTCGCGCACAGATCTAAGACTAAATTAGCATGAAAGTTAAAATTGAATTGATATATGTACAATAAATCTAGGATGACAATTTATCTTTTGATTAGCATAGCGAATATATCCACGTTTTAACATCTCAAAGTTTGTGGATTGCCCCCATGTTTAGGTACTTTTGACTAGATGCTCAAGCATGGGTTTGTTCGGATGTATGACTTGATACGTTTCTGTTGATCTTTGTGAAGGCTTGTACAGAGGTTTATCTCCTCTTCGTGTTCATGAAACATCAACTTCCATCAGAAGCGAAGGATGTAACGGTTTAGGTCTTCGATGCCCAGCCATTTCTCCATTACCATTTGTTGCCTGCAGAGGCACGTGATTAGCATAGCGAGCTCTAATGTCTGCCCATGTTTAAAAGAACGATAGGGGAGTCTAGAGTCCATAGATTGCATTTCCTTATCGTTCCAAGTAAAAGGAGGGTTGAGAAGAACTCCCGTTCCCATCTCATCTTCCATTTCCGTGATCTAACATGACAATCGAGACATGGTAAAACGTTTCATCTTGTGCTTTGCAAGCAAGCGTACGCGAGAGTTTTCCCCCACCAACATGCACAGTCCAGGGAGCGGCCGACTTCAACTTTGATAGAAACTCGCACGTGACGAGTCTGCACTGGCATTACACCACATGCATCCGGGTTTTGCTCTTCTCCTGGCCGGGCTTCCGGACATTCCAATTCTGATCGGACTCTAGGTTTAGGCTCCATTCGTTTCACGGAAAATATAGCATCTCCGGAAAATATTTTCTAGGAAGTCATTTTCCCGGAAAATGACAATATTTTATGGTGTTCGCTTGAAACTTAAAAATGGTTCGGAAAATATTTTCCGCTATTCAGTAGAGAAATGTCAAAGAGAGAGAGAGAGAGAGATGTCGGGAGAAGAGGGAGAGGGAGAGAGAGAGGAATTCGGTTGGGGTGGGGAAAGAGAGGAGAGAGAGAGAGAGAGAGAGAGAGAGAGAGGAAGGAGGCTATTAGAGGTCTTGGAAAATGTTTTCCTTTCTTTTTGAAAGGAAAACATTTTCTTCATTTTAAGAAGGATATTTTCCATTAATTGGAAAATATTTTCCTTGGCAAATTATTTTCTGCCCCCGAACACCACAATTTCCGGAAAATATTTTCCGGAAGAATATTTTCCGCGAAACGAACGGAGCCTTAAACTCGAAACATAATTCTAATAAAAGCAGTATTTATTGATGAAGAATCTCATGGATAACGCCAGCTACTTACTTTGGTGCGAAACTTCTCTATCGTATCGAGCCCTGCATCTGCAACCTTCTTTATTTAACATAAATGGTAACGTTTTTAACGACTAATCAATGAACCGATGAAGTTGCAGTTATGCTTCTACAATCAATGCGGGCCGCTTCAATTCGCAAGCCCTCCTATAAGCTCAAGTTTATCATGCCTCGTCCAAGAAGAAATTTTAGCTCGTTCTCTCATATTACATTCTCTTGTTGGACAGACAGATAATCCGCATTTGGCTTTCTCTCTTTTCAAAAAAGAAAGAAACCTTCAATGGCGACAACAACTCCTACTCCCTCAAGGCTGTCCATCTTCGTGAGGGTACTTGTGCTCTGGTCGTTGCTCAGTTTGCTGCTCAATTGCTGTTGCGATGCGCGAAATCTTGGAGGAAGAAAGGCAGGAACATCCTTTTCCTTTTCAGATTGACTTTCAGTTTTTATCTTATGCTAATTAAGATATTGCGACTCACCCACTTTGACTTAAAAAAAAATATATCTAGACACTCGAAACTTTCACCATGTAAATTTTGACACATACAACAATGTTTCTTTTCATAATTTCTGGAAATTCAGATAATATCTTAATCCTTGGCAGAAAAGATCAATGCCAAACAAGCGGGCCCTGAAACTTTGCATTTCCTATGGAGAAATTTTGACTATAGTGATTATTTTTATGCTAGCGTAATGTTTCATGCACGTTGATAAGAAATATTGACTATAGTGATTATCCAGTGTTCTCCGTACTAACGAAATATTTCATGCGATTCGCAGGTTCACATTGTTTTCTTGGATCCTTCCGTTAGGTCTTCAGAGGCTGTTGCTCTCAAACTTCTTGGGAAGATTCTCGATGGAGGGTGCGTAATTTCTGGTTCAAAAAAGATTTTGTTCTGGTCCAATTCATATGGTATATCGAACTCTTTAAAATAGATCTAGAGATTTCTTGCGACCTTTTATCTATGGTTGCATATGATATGATCTGGAGTTATATTTATGGTTCAATAGCAACGCATAGCTGAATTGGCATGAATTATGTTTTTTCTTTCCACTTCTGAAATTATTTATCCATTGAAGCGATCCTAACTTTGGTACATACTTGCAATTTCGATATCTTGCTAATGTTCGAGTAGCATGCCGGCGGATTCTTTGGTCTACACCTTTCACATAATCAATGGCTTCGCAGCAAAACTGACCGAAAGCGAAGCACAAAAAATGGGTCGTAAGTATTTTGATTTGTTTACTGTTATTCTCTTCGGAGGACTAAAAGATTTTACTATTATTCATCATGGGAGATTTAAAGGTCTATTGTTTTCAATCAAATGCGACAATGGCTCATTGGAAAAGGAATTGATTTTCCAGGATTGAAAGCCGTCATCAGAGTGGCTTTGGATGATGCATCTTACCATCCCGTGGGTACATTTGCACCTGAAAAACACTAGCCACCCAATGGTATTGGTATAGATGTGCAATGAGGAGCATGGATGAGGTAAAAGATTTGGGTTGTGGTTTAGTTGCTTTATTAGAGTAGCTACGTAGATGTAGGCGAATCACATGTAAATCGCATATGTTGCTCAATCTTAGTTTCGACGTGACAATATGTGCAATGATACTGAGAATGTAGAGGTTATGTTTCCTACCCTCCCCTCAAAATAAGATGTATACCTTTTCAATCGCAAGCAACATGCATCTACTAAATGTTCTATAAACATCAATTGGATTTGTTTTCCTGAATGATATGATGAACAAAACCAATCATGATACATCGAGAACATCCAAACTTGTCGTGTTTTTTGGAAAGTGTGATCGGCATGATTAATGACATCAAAGTCTGCTCTACTCTTATGACCACTCGTCATGCTTTAACATAATGTGCATCAGATTGAAGTAGATATTGTACACGTGGGAATGGTCGACCATCACTCGCAAAAATGTCTACATCTCTTATCTCGATCATTTCTCAACAAGGAAGACATCTATGAGAAACTTCTTGGAGAGCAATGAAGCTTCCACAAATTTTACACCCCAAAGGATTTGTTAGTTTTAGCTCCATACAAAATACTCATCAAATTACACTTCTAACGAAGTCTGACTACAAGAGAAGAAAGAGCATTGACTACATTATGTGAGGAATTTGTCTACTGAGTTTTCTCGGGGCATTTGTTGAGTGTTTAATTAAGAAAAGTAAAAGAGTCAGCCATTATTATTAAATGCGGTATCACAGTTTTCGCGAAAAAAAAAAACTGAAATGTACCTTATTAAGTATGCTGTTATAATACCCTTACGATAATGAATAGTATCTCATCATTTCAAATTCGACCTCCTTTCATCAAGAACTCCAATCTGGTTCACCTTGAATAGGTTAAGCACATTAATACTTCGATTGGTTTGAATCTGCTCCAATCACACCAATCACATTCCAGATTCCTCCGTGCTTTGGTTGAAGCAACGTTACCTTCTGGCCCATGAGGCCATCGCAATCGGGGCATCTAACAAAAGGGTCATCAGCCACAGGAGTGAAGCCAGTTATGTGGATAATGTACGTGTTACAATACGCAACCTAACGTATGAGCAAGCAAAGGAGATCACGGATAGATGAAGAAAATGTAAGCTTTCTAAGCAACCAATGTAAGACATTTTAATATCTCCTTCACTT
This sequence comes from Melaleuca alternifolia, assembly GCA_019926035.1. NCBI lineage: Eukaryota > Viridiplantae > Streptophyta > Magnoliopsida > Myrtales > Myrtaceae > Melaleuca > Melaleuca alternifolia. The sequence goes on from JAGKPW010000053.1 coordinate 2,325,530, forward strand.
GCAAGGGCACCATAAATATGTAAAAGCATACAAATCCTACAGACAATCAATTTGAGATCCTTGTTTGGTCTCCTTCCGTGCCTACGTGAGAGAGAGGATTCTATACTTGGATTTTGATGTATAGGGTTTTGATGGCTTGAAAGATATACCTGAATAGTAAGACTTGGGATTGTTTCATGTGTAAAGAAAGATATGGAGAAGGATACCTGAAGTATGAAAAGTTGTGCACATACTCACTTTAGTGCTAAAGGTTCTCGCTGGCTCACTTAAATATTAAATCAAAAATAATTATTTAGGTGCTAACGACTACAAATTTGAGCCATTATGAATGCACGTAATATTTATAATTAAATTTTTACTATAATTTTTCATACTTTTAAAAAAAAAATAGCCCGTGTGGTTTTTAATTAATTTTTTTATCTTACATGGCTTTTACTTTATTTAATTTATATTTAAAAACAAACTAACTAAGAAAAAAAGAGAGACCAGGCGATGAGGTTGCAGCCCTCACAACCAATCCTCTTCTTTTTTTTATTTTTTGCAATAAGCTTATTTTTAATCTAAGCCAAGGATGAGGGTCAAAGGGCCCTCACCGAGGCTTTGACCCTCACCAAGGGCCATCAAGGCTTCACCCAACGCCGACGAGGGTTGACGACACTTCCTAGCGGCTGTGGTAGCGGCCACTAGCAAATGTTTGGCCACATTGAGGTTTTTTCTCAAAAGTTTTAGCTTTTTATTATTTAATATAATGTTATTTTATTATTTTATTTTTTAATATGTTGAGTAGATCTTCGGCGAGCTAAATCAGCTCAAAATATTAATAAACAAAAGTGACATTGAATTTCTAGCCAAACAAATTAGAATTGACATTTAAATTATGGTTTTTCAAAAAAAAAAGCACTTAAGCAATCCAAAAATAAACTTTTAGCACTAAAGTAAGTATTGTGTACAACTTTTGACACATATTGTGTCCTTTTCTCGAAAAAAGATATAATTAATGGCTTTATGATTTCACATATAGAAAGGCCATGGGCTTTGATAGATATAAATTAGATGGTGTATATTAAGAGAGGCTTTTTATTGCAATTTCAAAGGGTAAAGTACCCAAAAATTCCTAAATCTATAGAATTGTTTAGTCTTAAACTTTTTAATTGGATTAATTTAATCCTAAACATTTTCATATTAGTACCAATTTAGTCCATTTGGTCGAGTAGACTAGAAAATCATTAAAGTGGATCATTGTTGTCCCACATGCACTTACATGGACATTTTTTAAAATATTTCAATAAGTTTTTGAATTTCTATATATTTTTTCTTTTTTTTCTTTTTTTCTTTTTATTTTTCCCCCTTCATTTTGGTTAGTGAGAGTAGTCGCTAACCCCTACCGGTCGTTCATGAGGGCCAATAAGCCTTTGCCCTTGACCAATTGAGCCGCGAAGGTGTTGAGCAAAGGCATCAATAACAAGTGAGAGCAAGCAGACGATTTTGAGAGGGTCAGTCCTTGCCCAATTCTAGCAAGGACCTAGGTGAGGGCCATGGCTAGTAGCCCACGAGGACTTGCTAGTCCTTTCTAGCCAAAATACAAGAAAAAAAGAAACATAAAAGTAATAATAAGAAAAAAAAATTAAAAAAATTGAAATATTATTACAAATATCAACATTAGTGCCGACTGTGCCATATAGGACAACTAACATCCACATCGGCAATTTCATATTTAAATTGGTTGAATTGATTTAATTTGTATAAATATGAAAATGTTTATGACTAAAGTAGTCCAATTAAAAAGTTTAGAACTGAATTGATATCAATGCAATAAGTTTAGGAATTTTTTTTATACTTTTGCCCGATTTCAAATGATCCAATTTATGGGATATGAAAGAGTTCAAATTTTAGAGGGCAAGATTAAAAGAAGAAAAATTCGAAAACATCTTCTTGGGATTTATATATTTATGTAATGTTTACTATTATTGTATAATTTCAAAATCATTTACAATCTATTGAGAAATTAAAATATAGATTTCCGAATTTAGAAATTGCAATATTAATTCTATTTTATAATTGAATACTATTTTTTTCAAAAGCTTTCAAAGACCGTTTTAACATCTTCCTTATGTATGATAGTTGTCATACTCTTTGATGAATTTTTTTTCATATGTTACTGTTCGTCAGTGATTTGAGCTCTTAAAAAGAAAGAACCATGATATATTCAAATATTGTGTATATTATCAAGCAAATCAAACGGTGTTCAAGTATTGTAAAATTTTAGTCTTTTGTGCATATTAAAACTATATGACTAGTAGTTAAGAAAATCTCATAAGGATAGCTGCTATATACGATAAATTAATCGCTTATCATTTTTTTTATCACATAACTCCAATATTTCCATTAGAATATTTAAATGTTTGACTATATTTTTTTCATGGCCTCCTCAAAGATGAACCACTAGGAGAGAACTGATGGACTGTTAAGCAAACACCTACTACAAACTCTCCCAAATCCATAACAATAACAACTTTAGGGTTTTAACCAAATTAATTAAAAATACAATTAAATTTATTTTTAAGTAGTTATTAATCTATGACGGATTATTGGAAGAACATTTTACTTCTATGAATCAAGGTTTTCATATTTATGGTGACTTAATTAGCTAAATAAATATAAGTCCTTTATTGTCACTTAATTTTTGCTAGCCTGGTAAGTTATTTTTTAGGATATTCTAAAGAAAACTATAATTAATTAGAATTCATTTTTTTATTTTTTTACTTTTGAAATTATTTAAACATAATTAATTTAAAAAGAAAGAGGAGGAAAGAGACACATACAAGAACTGAGACAAAGAGGTGATGGAAAGGACTGAGGGCAGGAGAAAAGAGGGAAAACACACGGCTTTGGGCAGACGAATCTGGCGGCTTTCGTCTATCTAAGGCTTCGGTACGGGTTCGCGACCCATTTGAGCTGAAAAATTCTCGTTGCAATAGGGTGCTCTACATGTTCGATGAAATGCCATAGTTAGATTGGTGGAAACTTTCTCCAATTTTTGGCTTGCTCGTGGCTCTGTGCTTCCTTTGTTTGCACTGCAGTGAGGTCGTGGCAGAGAAACGCTCACTCGAAGGGAGCCCGACTTGGCTTTGTTGAAACACGACTCCGGCTCGTTCAAGGCCACTCGCAGCAACCTTGGCCGCGCAAAAACGGTCGACTGGTGGTTTGAGAGCTTAGTAGAGCCAAGGCGAGTAACGCCGCTCACCTCGACTACTTGCATTGAGGCTCTGGTAAGCTAAGAGCCAAGAGGGGAGGCTTCAAGTTGGCCAGGCTGAAGCCGAGTCAACCCGGATTGTAGCTCTGGTCGGCCAGGGCTTGTTATTAATTGGCCGATCCATTCATTTTGAGGTTTAAGTGTAATAAAAAGTACAAGTGAGCTTGCTGAATGGGGAGTTTGGCCTTTTATTTTGTTAATCAGAAGTAGATAGACCTCGTTTGTTGAGGCTTAAATCGCAAGTGTAGGCTAGGAGGGCTCAATCCGCAAATCTAAGTTCTTGAGCCGAGATCCCCGCGTCAGGGTCAGGCCCAAACCCGACCTGAATTTATCAATATTTTAATATTTTATTTTATTGACAAATAATAATTTAAAAAAAAATTTCGAAAAATTCCAGCCTTATTTTGAAAATTAGGTTTTAACATTAGAAACTAACCTAGTTAAGTTCATTAGCATTGGCTTTTGGAATAGATAATGAATAAGTTGCCATTCTTGATCAACTAAGCGTTTCGTGACTCTCAAGACCTTTTAGCCTAATTTGCATGTTTCATTTAGCTTCACTCGTGGGTGCTTAGATGTGTGACTAGGCTTGATGTACAACTTGCCTTATGCAAAAACATATCATGAATTGCTTGAATGAATATTTGAATGTCAAAATCAACACTCATTCGGTTATGGCTCGTGAAGGCGATCGAAGAGGTGGCCAAAATAGAGTTAATAGTGTTAGATCGATATTCATTTCGAACTTAATTTTATATTAGTGTAGCCTAAGTTCATCAAGATCATGTTAGTTTAAATATACTTGTGTTAATTAACACATGTTTTTCTTAATAAAATCTATTTAGACTTATCATCATTCCATAATGAATGATTAGTGTAGTTTAGTCCAAGTTCCACCTAAATCAATTTACTAGATTTAGGCTTACTTTACTTTTCGATAGTTAACTTCCAAAGGATCATGTTTTGAGACTTATAATAAGGTTAAGTATTATTCATTAACCAACGAGTTGTGGGTTTTACATTCTTGTAATTGGTTAGTCATATTCAATTACTTGAGTATTTATTTAGCATATCGCATTTAATACTCTAAGTGCTTGTTTTTTGTACCACCCTTCAATAAATTGTGTGCTAATTCCCTTTTTGTATTAGTCTAGTTTTAACTTGTACTTGCATGAAAATAAGTCCATAAAAATAACTATATGAACATTTAATGACTTTAATTGACTTTTTAGGTTTTTAAATGATAAGGAAGAGTGCAGGACTACCTTAGATTAAATAATTAACTAGTAAGATACCTAAAAGGCACTAATAGAAATATTAGCATAAGCAAATCCTCATACCTTAGAATATTTGGTTCTGTAGAAATGGAAACATCTTTCCCACGTCTCTATTGAGTTGTAACTAACACCAACAGGTAAGTAGCAACTCCTAGAAATATTTAAGTCATTAAAAGACTTTAAAATCTACATGAATGTCATGCAATGTATGAATTTAGGAGAGCCCGTATTAGTAATTGATGAATTGAATTGGATTACGATTAGACAATGCATTCGAGTCGTCTTCTAGAAATGTCAATTTGGATCTCTTCATGAGTAATATCTCTAAACCTACCTATTACTCTCCCCCGAGGTAGGATAGGTCACGACAACCCTTTATGTACCTTTTTCTTTATAAAAAAAAAATTGCAAACAGTCTTAGTGAATTGTAAGCCTAAACAACTAACATAAAAGAGATGATAATACAAGCGCACTACCATAAATTTAACACTCAATTAACAGTTGAAACCTATGCCAACAAGTTTTCATATTTGATTTTTATAACTAAACATGTATTAACTGAAATTTCCTAAAACATCGATGCAATTTAATCTAAATTCTATGACTCCATGATTTTTATTTAACATTCATGAATCATTAAATGAATGACATATGACATAGATTATTTAAGTGCGGTCTATATGAGATCTAATCTTAATGACGAGCAAAAAAAAAAAATATGAACTACTCCTATTATATTACTTAAGTATCCTATGAATGCGCAATAATTCCTACATGAATTATTCTAACATGATCTAAGTAGCAAATTGAATATTAACTAATCTAGTGTGACAAGCAATATTGATTTATATGATCCTAAGCATACTATCACTAGATGTCATGCAATATATGACATGAGTATTATAAAACTAATTCTCTATAAAATATGTATATAGTATTTTTTATAATTTCTTTGTGAATTAAAATAGGAATTTTCCTAAAATATATAATGACCTAATTTAAATTAGGAAATAACTTATATCCTAATCTGAATTAGGTAACTAATCTAACTAGGACAACTAGATTTGAGATGGAATCAGAGTGCATGCACCTCCCCAATCAGGCCGAGACGGAACAAAAACGTAATCTTAAGGATGGAAAATGTATCATTGTAACATGGATAAGTAAATGACATATACTTGGGAATAGTAAAATGGTGGGTTGAATTACTATCTTGCAAAATAATTGATTATGCAAAAGATATAGATATTTGGTAATATAATTGTAAATGCTTCTCACTATTTAATGAAGCATCTATGTTTGAGTTATCTCATATTGGATGTACAAGGGTTTGAAAGGTCAATTTATAACTATAAGAGAAAATCTCACCTTTCTAACTGACTTTTAAGATAAGAGAAGCCCAAGAGTACTCAACACTAGTGTTAGAGCTCAAATTACTAACAAATTCGCACCTAATAGTGTCATATGGAAGATATGGTCAGTTTAGGGTGAGAGATGCTCAAGAGCAATCAACACAATTATTAAAGCTCAAATTACCAAAACATCTATTTTCAACAATCATATGGGATATATGGCTCATTGATGCTCCGACTCGAGATTAAACATGCGAGGAGGAGATTATTGGTGTTATCCCATATTAATTGTAGAAAAGGCAAGTGACCAGTTTATAAGTGGCTCAAGACCAACCAACTAATATATAATAAATTACCAGTTTTGTCAACTCCCTCTTTGGCAGATTGAGAATATTATCATGGATTTACTTCTGTCTCGTTCCCCTCTCTTCTCTTCTTCATTCAGCTACTAACCAGGCGGGAAACTACATTATCTATTTTATCGATGGCAAAGGCCAACTACTTGACAGAGTTGAAAAAGATCAAGAAAGTCATTTGATAGTCATTGTGAACGAATCAGATTTTGGACGGGAAGGACACGCCAACCTCACAAGAAAGAGATATACACAGCTTCCTTTCACATTGCGAAAGAAGAAAAGAAGGGTTGAAGTTTAGAGCGCTCAGTTCTTTGGTCGGTCCTTATTCGCCGAAGCTTAGTCTTGGATTCCTTTCGGTAAATGAAATTCGCAGAAAGCCCCGCTTCATCCAGAACAGAGCTCGATAGGAAAAAGAAGTTTGAAGGAGATCTTATTGCCTAACTCTACTTTTTGAACTCCCTTGAAGTGTGGTTTTCTTAATTAAAGTGGGAAAGTGGGAACCAAAATTTGCACCTGCCTATTTCCCGTACCCAGAAATTTATTCTTGTCGTTCATTCTATTTCTCCACCATCAGAACTAAGTTGAGTTCTTCTAACGTGTATGAAAGGAAGATTGAATTGACAATTATACATTAATAGGAAAGTGTTGGATAATACAAGCATGACGATTCTTGTAACTTCTTTAAAGCCTTGGACAGCGCTTAGCCCCCTATGCTTAGTTTGCATGTGACTTATACTTTTACTTGCTTATCCCAAAAATTTAATAGCATAAAAGAGGCCAGAATTACGGTCTTCCGTGCCAAAAAAAAAAAAAAACAGACTATACAATCGGACCAGTAAACTTCAAAATGTTAAGTACTAGAAAAACAGTTAGACCGAAAAATGACCGATGATTTTTTTTTATTTTCAGGTTACTTGATAACTTACCAGCAATTTTGTGAAATCACCCATTATTTTTATAGCCTGTGAATTTTTAATCTTTTACTAAGGCTTTATTTGTTTCATGGAAGATAACTTTCAGGAAAATATTTTCTAAATTTTCTGGCATTCGTTTCATGGGAAATAAAATAGTCAAGGAAAATATTTTCCACCAATAGAAGAAACACCTTCAAAAGTGGGGAAAATATTTTCCGTTTTTTTGAAAGGGGAAATCATTTTTTGTGTTCTTCGTTTACCTTTAAATATCACGGTCTCTAACACGTGCCTTGACCTCGCTCGAGGCTAGCAAGCTGGCGGCCTTTGACAAATGAACACCGGAAAACATTATTACTTTCCAGAAAAATGATTTTCTGGAAATCCAGAAATGTTAAATGTTCTGAATTACCACTCCAAGAAGCTTTGTCTCTGGATGCATTCGAGTACCAATTTTTTTTAACGTTACCACTCTAAAGGACTAGTGCTTTTCACTTTCCACTTCCAACTCTACTTGCTTTCCAATGTGGGACTTTCACTTCCCACACAAGTGGGTTCTTTGAGAAACAATTTCTCATTCACCCTTCCATAATTCCAACATATTTGAAATTTGTATAATCTAATTTCAAGTGAAACTACCTGTGGAATTGCGCTTGCATATATATAGGAACTAAGGAACTTGTCGAGAAATGTAAGAACAGAAAAACAAGAAATGCAGATGTAAATTGGAATTATTTGCCTTTATTCTTTCTAGCAAATTCTTCATTAACAAAAAAGGTCTTAATGCAGCTTATACATGTACAAATACATACAGTATCCTAAAACATTTTGGAAGAGTAGCTCGCTTGCTAAAATCGGTTTCTTTTTAACATTTCCTTTAGAATGTTTTAAAACAAAGCTTTCAATACTTTGGAAGGAGAAAACAATTTGTTTTATACAATAAACTTCGACTGCGAGCTCGTGACGGTAAAGAGAATGAAAGAGAGCACGTGATTCAACAATTGAAGGCTAACACCAATGATAAGATCATGATTACATGATCGATACTCAATCTCGAGTGTTAGATTAAAACATAAATCAAACAGATAACCAATTTCTGAGTGTTGACCTTAAGATTTTAATCATTTGACGGCTATACCAACAGCCATGATACATATATAATCGGTCCCCTCTTTCTAATAGCACAATAAAATAACTCATCTCACAAAGAGAAATCAATTTTTTTTCAATACTCAAAAATGATATTATCTTCAATGCTTCGAGTACAAATAACGCTTTCCCGAAAATGTTCAGCTTCAAGATCCGAAATTATACGTTGATGAAGATAAATTGATGAGATAATTCTAATAGTATGTTCTTTCATCAGCATGTTCACATCATTTTTTCGGACCAAACAGATGCACATCAAAGAGACTCAAAAGGGCCAATCCGCAGTGAAAGTCTTGCATAACCCCAGCCACAACATCAGAACCTATCCATTCATACAATTCCTCTAAATGAAATTCTTACAGCATTCCACTTAATGAAAATCTCCCTCGTCGTCACCGAGGAAGACATCAGTGAGGACCTTCTCGGAGTGCAATGAAGCCCTCAGCAGCTTTATACCCTTCAGAGTTACCAACCAAATAATTGAAAAGAATGATCAGTTGATATCTAAATGATCGTGCAAAAGCTAAAAACTCGGATTAATCAATTTACACATAACTAGTTGATAATAATTTTCTGGTACTGAGACGGTAATTTACTTACCTTTTTTCCGACACTACTCCCTCGGTCCATATTCATTTTTAAAGTAACTTAGAGCGGATTTTCTGCGTAAATTTTTTAGCTACAAAGCGTGCACTTCGAAGATATAAGTATATCGTAATTGCAAGGAAAGCCATGGGTTTACCTCGTCTAATCCCAAGCTGACCACCTTCTCCTCAAGATGCCTAATCTCCTTCACGTTGAACTTTTTGAGCAAAGTAATGCTCGAAATAGTCGACATCGGCTTTACCTCCAGATCGTCCATCACCATGTACGTCACCATCCCTTCCACAAAGCCACCCTTATCGTCCGATTTGGCTGCTGATGCTGTAGAAGCCGACAAATTACCAGCCGGTGATTTCACAAAAGTAATTGTTCTGTTCATGCGACTTCCGCATACAGGACATATTGTAGAAGGGTCCTCTACGTAAAAAGTACAACAAGTGGACCGACGAGAAGAGCACCCGTACAAGGTTTTGGGTGTTGAGTCCATCGATGAAGCCTCAGGCAATTTCAATTGGATTCCGGAGAGAAAGGCGGGTGCTTTGGGTTTCAAGAGAATGTCCTTCTTGAAAGATTTGATGTATACATCGTTCAGCTTCTCGATGCTGCCGTAGAGATTGCCTAAACTGCCCACCATCCCGGTTTTCCTTAGGAGCCTGATCACCGTTCCGACCGGCAACGTGAGGATGTGGAAGAGGAAGTCCACGAAGTCCTTCCCACCTTCTGCAAATAGCACCGTCCGGTTGCTATTGTCGACCAGAAGCTTTAAGTTCACTCTACCAGTCGCCATCCCTCGGGTCACTGTATGCAAAGAGGAAGACGAGACTTATGCAATGCTCCTCGCGAGTAGATCCAATGGAGATTCGATCGATCATCGAGCGTGCAGTGGCGGTATTTATACATGGGAAGGGCCACATGGATAAGAAAAGCAGGGAAGTGAAAAGGGCAGGAGCAAGTGAAGAGTCAAGGGCGGGCTGCTCATCAGTTGTTATCATCTCGGAAAGATCAGACGTGGTTGTTCCCAATGAAAACCGGTCAAAAAACATGAATGAATCCAACGTATGTTCATGCACGTTCTGATCTTGTGGCTTACCGTCTTCTAGTAATTAACGAGGAGTCATTCCAAGTCCGTAATTATTTCCGATTTAATAGAAATTGATCTACCGTAGGAGATGGAAGGCGAAGAAGAGAGATTATCGCACATCGACAACTGAACTTGTATAGTAACTACGCCCCGTTTATTTCACAGAAAGAAATTTTTTCTAAAAACGATTGATTGTTTTTTGAAATAATCAGTAAATGAAATTTTAATTATTATCGATAACAATTTAAATTTAGACATTTTCGTAGACGAAAAAGCATTTTTATTTGATTATTTTTTAAAGAGACATACGCAATTTTTTTTATAAAAACCATCAAACAAAAGCACCCTACATTTGGTGTAATTCGATGGGAATTACTAGATTGAGATGGAATCAAAGTTAAAAGCACCTCGCCAATCAGGATGGAACAAGAACAAAGTCTTAAGGGTGGCAAAACGTATGACAGACAGCAACATAGACGAGTAAGTCACATAAACATAGGAATAATAAAGTCGTGAGCCGAATTATCATCTTGCAAAATAAATTATTTCGAAAAATACATATTGATTTCCAGTAACATATTGATTTCCAGTAATAGAATTCTTTTTTTACTGCTTCTCACTATTTTATGAAGTATACACGATTAATTACCACTTGGTTACCTCCCCTTTGGCAGATTGAGAATTTTATCAGGAGTTCGTTCTCCTTCTCCTTCTGAAGCTTTGAACTTTGGAAGGAGAAAACAAAATATTTTAGAAAATAAAGTCCGACTTAATAAAAGACAAATAAAGCCCAAGAAAATGTAGGAAAAGATAGCTTTGCTTGATCAGGTCATCCAGGATTTTAAAAAATATCAGATTTCATAAACAAGTTAACCAGGTCAGGTCAAGGTTCCGTATGTTTAGTGAAAAATAATTTTTTTATAATATTTCCAAAAAATAATCATTTACATTTATTTGAAATAATTAGTTCATAAAATATTTTTATTAACGACAACAATTTAATTTATGTTGTAAAGTACGTATACGTATACTGAACGTACGTTACTGAATATTCATTATGTCAGACGTTACGAGTTATTAATGTCAGACGTTACAAGTCATTAATGTCAGACGTTACGACTTATTAATGTCAGACGTTACAAGTCATTAATGTCAGATGTTACGTAATTAATGTCAGACATTACAAGTCATTATTACGACAATTTCATTTCGATACTCCTATAAATAGGAGCTCAGTTTTGGTTATTGTAACAATAAGAACAACAAGAATAATAAGAACTACGAAGAGAGTTTCTCTACTACTTTTAGTATTCTACTTCACATCTTTCTTTAATATATACTTGAGACGCGGTATTTTACAACACGTTATCAGCACGAAGATCTCTCAACTGAGTAAGTAATCTTTGCGAGGTAAGTGTTCTATTTTATTTTCTTCAATCATTTCACGCTTTACCTTTCTTTTATTAGTTTTTTATTTCCTTGGCCTGAAGCCAAAAAATTTCGAATATAAAGGTATTAATCTGCTCCTGAAGTAGCGGAGAATATTTCAATTATGGCCAATATTGAAAAGCCCAAATTCCACATCCTAGAAGTGAGTGGAAATAACTATCTGTCAAGGTGCCTTGACATGGAAATGCACCTCCAAGGACAAGGTCTCGCTAATACAATTGCAGATAACGGAACGTCAGATGCAAAAGATAAGGCAAATGCATTGATTTTTATCCGTCGTCATTTGCATGAGAGCCTGAAGTCTCAATATTTATCAATGCGAGATCCTCAGACCCTGTGGAAGAGGTTGAAAGACAGGTATGATCATACCAAAACAGTTATCCTTCCTCAAGCACAATATGATTGGCAAAATCTCAGACTACAGGATTTTAAATCAGTGTCTGAGTATAACTCCGCTTTATTTGTTATAGTTTCTCGGCTTGAGTTATGCGGTATTAAACTCACCGATGCGGAATTATTAGAGAAAACTTTCTCTACCTTCCATGCCTCAAATATTGTATTGCAACAGCAATACCGGCAGCGGCAATTTGCCACATACTCTGAGTTGATTTCTGTGCTCCTCACCGCCGAGCAAACTAATGAATTGCTCCTGAAAAATCATGATCTTGGACATACTAGCTCAAAAGCATTGCCTTAAGCACATGCTGATACTCATAATAATATTGGCCATTCTAAGGGTTATAAGCGCAGGCAAGAGCACAATCCTCAAAAGGTTGGCAGAAAATTTAATCGCCCTAAGAAATTTAACTTTGGGCTGAATAATGACAAAGAAAAGAAGCCAATGAAGGTGGCTAATGAAAGTGCTTGTCATCGTTGTGGCATGACTGGGCATTGGTCATGTACCTGTCGTACGCCAAAGCATTTCATTGACCTATACCAGGCATCTTTAAAGGGCACAGGCAAGAGTCGTGAATCTCATGCCATTGAAATCGGCCCTTCTGCCATAACCGCTGCTAAAGCCAATAATATCTCAATTGGTGGGACTCTTCTTGCTCCTGAAGTAGCAAATGCATCTCTTGCCCCTAAAGTAGCAAATGCATCTTTGGACGTCTCTGATTTCTTTGAGCACTTTTGATTGGCTTAATGAGGCATCAATCTGGTAGATGACAATTTAGATTTTGAAATTTATGATTTTCTTTATAATTGTTCCTTTATTTAAATGTCTTACATTTTATATGTTTATGAATTTTATATAATTATGCAATTTTATAACTAACTGTAACTTTTATGATACTTGACACCTTAAGTTGTCAGTATAAATGCAAATGGCAAATACTGAGAAAATGGAAGATGTTTGTCTGCTTGACAGTGCATCAACCCATACTATATTTCATAGTAGACATTTTTTCTCGAGCATGACATTGCGTAAGGCACGTGTCCATACAATATCCGGTCCTATTCCAATTATTGATGGTTTCGGGAATGCCACAATTGTTTTGCCAAATGGAACCATCCTCCATATTGAGGATGCGTTTCTAAGCAGCAAATCAAAAAGGAATTTGCTTAGTTTCAAAGATGTACGCCGTAATGGGTACCGCATTGAGACTATCTATGAGCAAAACAAAGAATATATTGGCATTACCTCTTATAAGATAGGTCTGAAGACCATCCATGAGAAATTACAAGCTTCTTATATGGGTTTGTATTCTGTTAAGATTAAGGCCATTGAAACCTATACAACCATATCCTGGAGATTGGTAAACCCTGATCAATTTGGGTTGTGGCATGATCGCCTTGGGCACCCCGGTGCTTCAATGATGCGTAGAATAATACAGAATACAAAAGGACACCCTCTAAAGGATACAAAGGTATTGTTATCCAAGGATTATAATTGTGAAGCTTGTTCACAAGGAAAACTCATCCTAAAACTTTCTATAACAAAGTTTAATCATGAATCCCCTATATTTCTGCAAAGAATTCAGGGTGATATTTGTGGACCAATACATCCACCAAGTGGACCGTTTCGATATTTTATGGTACTTGTAGACGCATCCTGCAGATGGTCTCATGTTTGCCTATTATCAACTCACAATGTCGCATTTGCACGATTACTTGCGCAGATTATAAAGCTCCAGGCCCAATTCCCTGATTATCCAATTAAAAGCATAATGATGGATAATGCTGGTGAATTTACATCAATGAGTTTTGATGCGTATTGTGCTTCACTCAGAATTGAGGTTGAGCACCCGGTTGCATATGTCCATACTCAAAATGGATTGGCAGAATCGTTTATTAAACGCATTCAAATTATTTCCCGAACTCTATTATTGAAAACAAACCTCAAAGATACAACATGGGGTCATGCAGTTTTGCATGCTGCAGCTTTAATAAGATTGCGCCCTACTGCTAGTCTATTACAATCTCCCTTTCAAATGGTTCTTGGTTATGAACCTGATATTTCACACTTACGCACATTCGGTTGTGCAGTTCAGGTGCCTGTAGCACCGCCAAAAAGAACAAAAATGGGTCCCCAATGCCGTTTGGGCATTTATGTTGGGTATAATTCACCATCCATTATTAGGTTCTTGGAACCAACTACTGGTGATCTTTTTACTGCAAGATTTGTAGATTGTCATTTTGATGAGACTGTGTTTCCATCAACTGGGACACCTGCAACTTCAATTGTTGCAAAACAGACACCAGTAAAATCTTTATCATGGGATGGGAAAATTTTATCTCAATTAGACCCAAGAACTTCTGAGTGTGAAAACGAGGTACAACGCATATTGCATTTGCAGAATATGGCCAATAGACTTCCTGATGCATTTAATGATGCTGCTAAAGTGACGAAGTCTCATATTCCGGCTGTAAATGCTCCAGCTCGAATAGCTGTTCCTGAAGGACAAGCTAAAATGGATCAACAACCCTCGCACCTAAAGCGTGGTAGACCGATGGGATCAAAAGATACTGTTCCTCGTAAACGAAAGGGAAAGAATCAAGAATCATTCCAGAAGAGCCTAGTGTTGTGCTTGCTCCCGAAGAGCTCATTGCCCCTGAAGAGGCACAAGCTCCTGAAGAGGTTGCTCCTAAAGAGTTTATTGCCCCTGAAGAGGTACAAACCCATGAAAAGATTACCAACCCCGGGAATACCGAGAATTCCATTACATATTGTAATGAGATTTGGGATCGGAATGAAATCATCAGTGATGATATTTTCGCATTCTCAGTTGCTCATCAGATTATAACTGATGATTATGAGCCACGATCTATTATCGAATGCCGTCAAAAACAAGATTGGCCTAAGTGGGAGGAAGCAATCAAGGTTGAATTAGCTTCCCTAGCCAAACGAGAGGTTTTTGGACCTGTAATTCGAATCCCAGACAATGTAAAGCCCATTGGATATAAATGGGTATTTGTCTGAAAGCGAAATGAGCAAAACGAAATTGTCAGGTATAAAGCCCAACTCGTTGCTCAAGGATTCTCCCAAAGACCTGGGATTGATTATGATGAAACATATTCACTTGTGATGGATATGATTACATTTCGTTTTCTAATTAGCTTGGCCGTCTCTGAAAAATTGGAAATGCGTCTTATGGACGTTGTGACGGCATATCTATATGGCTCATTAGATACTGATATTTATATGAAAATTCCTAAGGGATTCAAAATGCCTGAAGCATACACTCCCCGCAATTTGTTCTCAATCAAATTGCAAAGATCTTTATATGGGTTAAAGCAATCTGGTCGCATGTGGTATCAATGATTAAGTGAGTACCTGATTAAGGAACGGTACATAAATAATCCTATCTGCCCATGCGTATTTATTAAGAAATCAGAAACCGGATTTGCTATAGCAGCAGTTTATGTCGACGACATAAATTTAATTGGAACTCCTAAAGAGTTGACCAAAACTGTTGACTATTTACAAAAAGAGTTTGAAGTTAAAAATTTGGGTATAACCAAACTCTATCTTGATCTAGAGCTTGAGCATAAATCAAGTGGAATAATCATCCATCAATCAGCGTATATCGAAAGATTACTTAAACGCTTCAATATGGACAAGGCTTACCCATTGAGTACCCCTATAGTCGTACGGTCTCTAGATCCCCGAAAGGATCCATTTCGTCCCAAAGAATTTGATGAAGAGATACTTGGTCCTGAAGTACCATATCTTAATGCAATTGGGGCATTAATGTACTGAGCACAATGTACGAGACCTGATATCGCTTTTGCGGTAAATTTATTGGCTCGTTTTAGTTCTGAGCCAACTCGGAGACATTGGAACGGAGTCAAACACATTTTCCGTTATCTCCGAGGAACCATGGATTTGGGGTTATATTATTCCAAGGATTCAACTATCTCTGGTTTAGTTGGATATGCTGATACTGGGTATAGATCCGATCCACATAAGGATCGTTCTCAAACCGGTTATTTATTTTGTTATAACGGCACCGCTATTTCTTGGCGCTCTACGAAGATCAAATGCCCTGGAGAAAAAGATGCTGTTTGTAACCATTGCAAACATAAGAAGAAGAAGCACTTTGGTAAGTATCATCTTTCTGATAATAACTTTCAGCACAAACGCTTCAGGAAAAGAAGGTTTCTCAGAAGGAAGAGAAAATCCTTCGGCTCAAATTCCTCTGAGAAAAGAAGGTTCTCTAAGTCCAAGTCCAAACGGTGTTACATTTGCAACAAAAAAGGACATTTTGCCAAAAACTGTCCACAGGCAAAGCGAAACAACATCAACGTCATCATGCAAATAGAACAACAAACCGGCATATCCCTCGAAGATGATGACTTGGAATCAATATTCTCTATTGATGACGAGCCTTCAGATGAGACAATTTGTCACATCCCGTATTTTCCACAAGAAGAAGAAGAAGAAGAATATGGTGAGAAAGATCTCTTTCATTTTGCTCCAGAGATACTTTCACAAGATTCATATTATCTCCCACCATATTTTCCTGTGAAAATCCTTCTTTCGAAATACTCAAAACCCATAACAGTCATAGCCATGATAGACACCGGAGCACATGCATCTTTGTTTGACCCAAAAATACTCCCAGATGAATATTGGACACCTCATGTTCGGTATTTCACTTCAGCATCTGGAGACACTTTTTCCGCCAGTGTCAGGTCAAAACCCATTACCATATAAATTTTCCCGCAGTGTTATATCACCACTAAGGTCCTTGGGTGCCCATTTCCGAACAAGGATCTTATCATAGGATGGGATATTTTATCCCAAATTCCTAAGCTCAAAATCATCAGTGGAAAGGGTCTCAAATTCAAAGGAACTTTCCAAGAATTTACTAGCATTCAGAGGTTCTTTTCCATTGACATCAACATCCTTGATCCTATCATGCAAAGTCTTTTGGACTCTTATGCGGATAATCACTCAGAGTTCTTACAAAAATGCTAACATCCACTATGGCAGAACTCTCAGTTTTTTATTCGTCTCCCGTTCAAACAGAATGAAGATATCAACCCGACAAAAGCTAGCCATTCGGGCATGAATCCTGAGCATCTTGCTCTTGCTCAAAAGGAGTGTTCTGAACTCCTACAACAAGGACTCATCGAGCCTTCTGATTCCCAGTGGGCTTGTGAAGCCTTTTATGTTAACAAACGAGCAGAGCAGAATAGAGGAAAACTTCGTTTGGTCATCAATTACCAACCTCTCAATACCTTTCTCCGAGATGACAAATTTCCTCTACCATCAAGAAAATCCCTTTTTGCTAGCCTATCCAAAGCTAAGATCTATTCAAAATTTGATCTTAAAGCAGGATTTTGACAACTTGGAATCCACCCTGATGACAGATCCAAAACCGGATTCTGCATCCCAAATCAGCACTGCCAATGGAAAGTATTGCCATTCGGGCTCAAAACTGCCCCATCTCTTTTCCAAAAGGTTATGTGCCAGATTTTCAGTCCAATCTTGGACAGTGCTGCCATCTACATAGAT
The DNA here is from genome assembly GCA_019926035.1 of Melaleuca alternifolia. Lineage (NCBI taxonomy): Eukaryota > Viridiplantae > Streptophyta > Magnoliopsida > Myrtales > Myrtaceae > Melaleuca > Melaleuca alternifolia. Next base: position 2,342,923 of record JAGKPW010000053.1, read on the forward strand.
GACATATTGCTCTACATCCCTGATGAGCAATCTCATGCTGAACTCCTCCAAAAATTCATTCGGATTGTTCAACAGCATGGAATTATGTTATCCTAGAAGAAGATGATAATTGCGCAGCAAAGAATTGAGTTTCTTTGAATGAACCTTGACCAAGGAACATACCAGCCAGGTCCACATATTGCAAAGGAATTACTCAAATTCCCAAAAAAGGAACTTACAGTTAAACAGGTTCAAATATTTTTTGGTATAGTCAATTATATTCGAGATTTTGTTCCTCAACTGTCTAAGCTTCTTATACCTCTTCAAAAAATACTGAAAAAAGAGGCCCCTCCTTGGGGAAAGGACCAGACTGAAGCACTTGCCAAACTCAATGAGATCATGCAAGATCTACCTTCTCTTCAGATCCCTTCAACAGGGAAAAGAATTCTCCAAACAGATGCCAGTGATGAATACTAGGCAGCTGTACTATACAAAGAGATTGATGGCAAGCGATACATTTGCGGATACAAAAGTGGTAAGTTTTCTACAGCTGAAACCCACTACCACTCCACTTTCAAAGAAATATTGGCAGTCAAGAATGGGATTAAAAAATTCGAATTCCATCTTTTTAGCCATAATTTCTTAGTGGAAATGGATATGGCTTCTTTCCCTCAAATGGTAAAATTCAAACAGAAACAAATCCCTCATCCACAGCTTTTAAGGTGGGCAGAATGGTTTTCGAAATATTCTTTTGAAACCAAACACATTGCATGAAAGAAAAATGTTCTTGCTGATTTTCTTTCCAGACCCAAGGCCCCCTTGGAAATTAATATGTATGTAAAAAGAAACCACCGTGGTGAAACATACAGGGTCCAAGACATACGAGATAGCCCCAAAACCAAGTATCCTCCTGAGATACGAGCTGCTATCGAGGAAAACATGTTACTCAAAAGACTTCCCGATTTTCTCCAATCAAACGAATATAGTATATTCGCCAACTATGGAGGTCTACTCTTGAAACCTGATGGACTTCATCCGAATTACCCATTCATCCATCCACTCACTTGGAACTCAGAACAGGAATTTCCTAAAAGATTAAAATGGATGTTTTGGTATTTGTTTAACCTGTACACCATAGCTGTTCAGTTTCCCACTGAGCAAATTTGGCAAGCTCTCACACAAACACTCAGAGCACAAGATCACAGACGCCACAGGTTAAAACATTTGTTTTCATTATTAAATTGGTTTATGCCCCTTGGCGCCTAGCGTGCTATCTTTGGCACAGAAAACCAACAGGGACGACCAGAGCCTGAAAGACACACCATTATTCTTTTTCATCGTCCATGGATATTCATCCACCCAACAGGAGATCATGGGCGAAGACCATCAAATATAGGAACAAGTTCCTATAGACCTCAGCTTCATCTACAAACACATTATGTGTATGGAACATTCCTAAGGTGCATCGCCTCTGACCCACAGTCCTACAGAGAACTCCAGAGAGTTTTGTGCCAAGCAAATCGCACAATCCCTCCAGAAGCCTGGCCATTACACTCAGATAACGTTTCATGGGATGCTAATAATTCTAAAGAATCAGTCCGAGAAGCTCTAGAATTCTACCGACTTGGACATCCTGAAGAATTTCCATCATCATCAGGCACCCAGCCATATCCAGCTAGCACCATTTTTCAAGACTCCCAAGACCCATGGGCTGCTTATGGACCATTCTCTGACCCATTCCATGCAAGTTCCTCAAGGCCACCTCACTTGGTGGAAGAAGAAATTGAAGCCTTAATCAGAGACTTCAAAAGACAAAACGACGGCCCAGCCTTCTATCTCGGCGAATCCTCCTCCACACAAATGGAAGAAGCTGACCTCTCTCTCTCTCACAAATCAATACAGATTTGCAACCTTATCTTAACCCGGATAATTGGCCCCAACCAATAATACCGCGTGAAGAGACTCCGCCCACACCACCAAGAGATTCCCCTGCATATTTACCCTACTGGGAACGAATCATGAGCACTGCCACCATGGATCAAACAGATGATCATGGAACAAGACAAGATAGTCCTGAAGACTTGGATGACTCTCATGACAACACTGAAGAACCCATCAACCGAGACTATAGGGACTAGTATAAAGACTAGAAAGTGTGTGTACAAGTGTGATAAGTGTGTTTTATGCTTTCAGTGTGTTTTCGGCCGACATCACGGACCGAGTACTGTAATGTACTGTAGCACTGCACTGTAGCAGTCACGGGTTGTACTACAAGTACACTGTTTTGCACTGTGCAAACAGTAAAATACTGTAGCAAGTCACTGTAGCACTGTAGCAACAGTAACTTGTACTCGTCTATATAAGGCGAGATATGTTGCGTGAAAAATAAGATCCGGAGATCTAAGTTGGAAAATCTCTCTCTACCTCATGTCTCTCTAAACACCTCATTTCTTCTTCCTAGCCTGGTAAAAGCCTTTAGGAAATGCAGCTTCGTCTGGTTCTAACATGGGGCTAAAGTTCTTGGTTTCCGCTGGCTAAGGCATCCGTGAAAGTCCCTAAAAGGCAGACCCTTCAGGCTTGAGCGAATGGCTTGCCGCGTGGGTAGCATATCTGGGATGAACGGTGTTTTTACCCTAGTTGCTCTTCCAACCATGCTGAAATTATGGCTTTATGTGAAGCTGGAAGAGAGTGTGTTTGTTAAGATCCGTTATAACGCATATTAACAACTCTTGTTGTTTGACACCGGTTACAAATTCTCCCACTATAATTTATGAGGATAATGCTGCTTGTGTTACACAAGTTAAGGGAGGATATATCAAAGGTGATAAGGCCAAGCATATCTCACCGAAATTTTTCTATACTCATGAACTTCAAGAAAGTCGACAAATTGACGTTAAACAAATTCGATCCATAAATAATCTTGCAGATCTTTTTACCAAATCATTGCCGACGTCAATTTTTGAGAAATTAGTATATGGCATTGGTATGTGGCAAGTTCATAAGATTGATTAGCTCCAGAAGTAGCTATATGGATTGATTGAGGGGGAGATAATATGATCTATGCATTGCACTCTTTTTCCCTTTTGTCCGGTTTTTTGTCCCACTGGGTTTTTCCGGCTAAAGGTTTTTAACGAGGCAATTAATGCATCCATAAAATGGAGAGATCATGACATTTGTGCTCTGCACTCTTTTTCCTTTTCGTCCGGTTTTTATTCCACTGGGTTTTTCCGGCTTAAGGTTTTTAATGAGGCAGCATTATGCACATTTGCGATACAATGAATATTCAAGGGGGAGTGTTGTAAAGTACGTATACGTATACTGAACGTACGTTACTGAATATTCATTATGTCAGACGTTACGAGTTATTAATGTCAGACGTTACGAGTCATTAATGTCAGACGTTACGTAATTAATGTCAGACGTTACAAGTCATTATTACGACAGTTTCATTTCAATACTCCTATAAATAGGAGCTCAGTTTTGGTTATTGTAACAATAAGAACAACAAGAATAATAAGAACTACGAAGAGAGTTTCTCTACTACTTTTAGTATTCTACTTCACATCTTTCTTTAATATATACTTGAGACGCGGTATTTTACAACAATTTAAACATTTTCATGGATGATTTTTTCAATCATTTTTGTAAGTAGTATAAATGATCATTTATAGGAAAATATTTTCTAAATTATTTATTTTTAGCCAAACAAACGAATCTTAAAGACAAATAGGATTGCCTAGGGTGATCCATACACGCCTTGGGGTTAGGTGGCCTAGAGAGGGCCTCCATGAGTGTCATGAGCCACTAGACACCTTGTCACCTCAAGCATTAGGTGAACACTAGGTAGAAAGTGAAGCCTAAATTTTTTAAGCATTAAGGGATTATAGCTTTTTGATGCCTAAACAATCTCAAGCATTGAATAGGGAAAAATCAACGCATAAATAGATTCGAATGCGCATCTTAAAATTATGTTTATATGGTGGAGATATATCAAAATAACTTATGGAAATATACATAAAATTGGTCCTCCCTCTTCCTTAACGACACGCAGAAAATTCCGTCTAAGTTGAGAGATCAGAGAACGGGGGATGGTAGAGAAAAATCATTTGTCTTTCCAAACCCGGCAATGGCATCATCTTCTACGCATTCAAGTAGTCTTTACGTTGTACGATGCTTTATTAAAATTGTTCGGCTCTGAGATCCGATATTTTATGTTGAACAATGATATGTCGAGACAATTGCCAAATAAATCCTAAACATTTCGCTACTTTGCTAATTCAGTCCTAAACCTTTTTTTTATGCCAAATAAGTCCTAAACCTTTTGCAACTTTGCCGGTTAAGTCCTTCCGGCGGATTTTGGCCGGAAAATGCCTACGTGGCGATGACGTAGCGCACCGGACCTAAAAAAAGAATTTCCTTTTCTTTTCCTTGTTTTTCTAAAAACAAACTTACTTGGCCGGCGAGCTCCAGTGGCCGTCGGAGCTCGCCGGCCACTCCAGAGGCCGGGCCGGCCCTCACCACATCCACTGGATTGGCTGGCAAGCTCCGCCGGAGCTCGCCGGCCGCCGGAGCTCTCCGGCCAAGTAAGTCTTTTTTTAGAAAAACAAGGAAAAAAAATTTTGGGTCAAGTCATCGCCACGTCATCACCGGCGAGGTCTAGTGCGTCACGTAGGCATTTTCCAGCCAAAATCCGCCGGAAACACTTAACCGGCAAAGTTACAAAAGGTTTAGGACTTATTTAGCATAAAAAAAAGATTTAGGACTGAATCGGCAAAATAGCATATCGATGCGATTATTCTAACAAATAATTATTTCTTCAGCATGTTCATATCATAAATAGAGACAATAACGAGTCAATATTTCAGAAGAAAGGACTTTAAAATGGTCGATCCGCGGGGATTGTCTTGAGTAACACTAGTCACAAAATCAGTACACGTCCGTCCAATCATATACTTTCTCAATGAAACTCTATTGCATCCACTGGATCACGATCTCTCTCACTTCTCCTCGAGGAAGGCATCGGTCACAACCTTACTGGAGTGCGGCGAAGCCCTCAGCAGCTTTATACCCTTCAAAATTACAAACCAAGTAATTGAAAAGAACGGTTAATTTCTTTCATTTCAGATCAAATCACATTGGAATTCATAAGCCCTACCAACACAATCTTGTTTTACCCTACGATCGCCTCTACATGATTGCTTAAAGGCTTCACGTTTGTTTTAATCGACACATTCCTAGAATTACTTGAGTATATTATTTTGCTCCCGAGCTAGTAACTTCTTCTTTTTTCAAGACTCACTTCGATCAATATTCAATTGATATTTATCTTCTCTTCAAATAGATTTTCGACATACCCCGTTCAGTTATAAAATTCGGACTTCTAAAATCTAAGCGTAACCTGATCGCGAGGAATGGCATGGGTTTACCTTGTCCATTCCCAAGCTGACCACTCTCTCCTCGAGCAAAGTAATGCTCGAAATAGTCGACATCAGCTTCACCTTCAGATCGTCCATCACCATGTATGTCACCACCCCTTGAAAGATACCGCCCTTACCGTCCCATTCAGCTGCTGATGCCGCAGCAGCCGTCGGGTTACCAGCCAATGATTTGACGAGAGTGCATCTTTGGTTCATGGAATTGTCGCACTGAGGATATTTTGCAGAAGGGTCGATCCTCGGCCACTTAGCTTCGAACGGTTACTATAAGAACGGTTAGGGCACCCGTAGTAGGTTTTGGGCCTTGAATCTGAAGAAGCCTCAGGCAATATAAGTGGGATTTCATAGACACAGGTGGTTGCTTTGGGATTTGGGAGAATGTCTTTCCTAGAAGATTTGATGGACACATAGTTCAGCTTCTCGATGTTGCCGTAGAGATTTGTTGGAGAAAGAATTTGATTCGATTATGATTTTGATTTTGATTCTAATTTCATAGATTACGGATTAATTGATTCTAATAAATCCATAAGATTGGATGTCTACACAGTAAAATAGGAAGTCATTATCTTGTTTTTTTTTTCTTGTACCATTAATATAGCCTGCCTACATGGACAACATACATTGAGAAATGTAATTACAATTCCTCCAATACTGATCAACTTCTGTCATGGTATCAAAAGATTATTTCCTGGCCTAGCTTCTGCAAGATTGCCTCCGGTTAAGTCTTCATACTTCTTGTTGCAAATCATAGCCTGCAAAACAAGATTAGCACTTCAAGTAGGGATCCACATACATATTTGTCGACGATACCATTCCAAAGAATCAATTTTCAAGTTCCGATGAAAATCATGATCCGGGCCTACCTGCCTTGAAGGAAGCCCCAAATTCACCTCAAAATCATACTTTGAACCAGGTCAATCCGACTCATGATTAGCAACCTTCTGCTCACAATCATATTCCTACCGTTCCCCTTCCTGTTCATTATCATGGGCCCTCCGGTTGGCCACTATTAGATTGGTTTCCAGCTCAAAGCCCATCGGCTATTGGGCTGAATTATCCATGGATCCAACACAGCCCCTTTGGAGAAGAAGCAGCCATAAGACTTGGAGCACAGCCCAATGAAGGTGGGCCAGTTCCTAGGATCAGTCCGAACAGTGGATCGGGATGGTCATACCTGGTTTAGAATCCCGAATTGAATCTAGCTAGTTTAGGAACAAATCCCTACTCGAGTTTTCCACCCAGATTCATACCTTATGCTGTTCCACTCACCAACGACCGCCTGAAGACCGGCGAACCCCTCTATATTTCGCCAACCAATGGAGAGGAGCTGTGATCAATCAACTTACAACTCACCGAACCGGACAACCACAGCACTTGGGCTCGAGACTTTCAGCAAGCCCTAACAACGAAGGACAAAGATTGTCTATTCAACGGAACTGTATCTTTTCCACTAGATGACCGCATGCAATGATATTGGCACAAGTGCAACCAACTCGTTGACACATGGAATGAAAACTACATAGCTCTTGAGGTCACAATCGAACTCCCATCGACCGAAGACTCAAAGGCCATGTGGGACAATATCTAGGAGATGTATGGAAAGCTCGACCGAGCAAAATTGTTCTCACTCACCTAGGCCTTGTCGGATTGAAGCAAGGGAACCTCTCGCTTACCAGTTGTTTCAACTAACTCTCAGCCCTTTGGAATGAGCTCGAGGCGGTTGAGGAATAGCTCGAGGGACCCGAGGCCACCCTCAAACAATACCGAACCATCAATGAAAGAGAGAAGGTGACTCAATATCTCCTAATATTGAATGAAAGTTACTCACATGTCCAATCGCAAATCCTTGTCATGGAGCTCGTCCCACCGCTCAGCCGAATGTACTAGTTAACCGTCTAAGAAAAAAACTAAACGCCTAACTACAACTGACTATGTACGAGTGGGAGAAAGTATGATACTCACTACTCAGGTGAGGTCGTCACAGCAAGCCAAGTAGTGAGTCCTTCTCGGGCTGCATCGAATAGCAAGCTTTGCTTGCTAGGAGATTGAACAAAACCCTGAAGGGTTTCAAGCGGACAACTCATATCAAAGGGAGGGTTTCGAGGATCATTATCTAATCTACCACATGGCCAAATCCAGTGGCTCTCATCAAGCTACGTCATCATCAGTTTTTAAACCATCTAGCAGCTCATAGGGTGCCCTCATCACAAAAAGGGGGTGGGCGAAATTTTAAATCAAAAAGTAAATTCTATGAATGTTGTAAGCGCCCACAACATATTATTGATATATGCTGAAAATTACACGGATAGCCCAATGAGAAAGAGTAAAACGAGAAAGATTCTTCTGTTTATCAAGTTTCAGCACAGAGGACTGCAAGGGCAAATCGGACAGTTACCTAAGATCAGTACCAAAATATTATGAGGGCTATGAGTAAATTAAAGAATATTGATAAAACTACAAGCTTCTTAAGTACTTCTTTGTACAAGATAGATTATATTTCAGTTGATGCATTGATAGTTAATTCAGGTGCCAATGACCACATAACATCCGATGAGCAATTCTTTTCTCATGCTCATTAAAGAAATCCCACTCATCTATGTCAGTACCCTTCCAAATTGGAACATCACCTATGTTACTAAAATTGGCACTATTCACCTTAGTCCGCATATTACTCTCAAGAATTCCCTTTATATTCCTAAATTTGAGTTCAATCTAACTTTTGTTTCTAAGGCTTGTGAGAGATTGATTATTCTCGTGCCATATTCAATTCCGAAATGTTTCTTTCATGACCATTCAATTGGCAAACTAATCCGAAAGATTTCAATTTATCTTCATTGAATAAAGACTTTTCATGTAATGCCATCACTAGTGATAAAATATTTCTTTCTCATTAGCATTTGGATCATAGTGCTCGTTTTCCTCATTTAAAATGTCTAATCTGCCATTTATCAAAGCAATCAAGAGCAACGTTTCCAATTAGCACATCTTGAGCTGCTAATGCTTTTTTCTTGATTCATGTGGATATTTGAGGTCCTTATCATACTCCACACCATGATGGATCTTGTGTTTTCCTCACTACTATATATTATTATACTCGCGTCACTTGGGTTTTTCTTATGCAATTCAAAGTCAAACATTTTCCATTATATTGAACTTCTTCTTCCTAATTAAAAATCAATTCAATAACGAATTTGTATAGATAATGGGAGCCAGTTTTTCACCACTGAATGTGAGCTTTACATATCTTCTCATGGAAGACTTCATGAAAGCTCTTATACTCCCCAACAAAATGGGGTTGTAAAGCACAAACATTAACATTTTTTGAAGAGGCTCGAGCCCTTAAATATCAAGCTTCCGTTCCTGTAACTTTTTTAGGAGATTGTGTGGTCACGCCAACCTATCTAATCAGTTACATGCCAACTTAAATCATTGAAGGTCAAACTCCTTTTGAGATACCATTTGGGAAACCATCAGAGATTGAGCACCTTAAAAGTTTTTGGTTTGTTTATACTATGCAATGACTGTGGATCCTTAGGATAAAATGGATGTGTGTGCTCTTTTGATGTATTTTCATGGGACATCTTTTTTTTTTTTTACATAAAGGTTACCGAGTCATGGATATATCCACAGGTTGTTTCTTTGTAGGCCGAGATATTGTTTTCCATTAAGATATATTTCCATTCTAGGAGGTGTCATCTTTATCACAATCATCTGTCTCAGCATCAAATTGGCTTAAGTTCTTATAAAAATAGATTTAACTGTAGCTCCAAATTACGTCTTCATTATGCCGGACCACACTTTGTCTTTGCCTGCTAATCCTAATTCATTAGATCAAGCAATCGAGTCTCCAATATTATATGAGGAAAACCATTCACCCATTTCATCAGTGTCACCTCCACGACAATTAATTGGACTTCTTCACCAATTTATGAACAGATGATGGTTACTGAGCAACCTCGAAGTTATGGACGTAATGTAGTCATATTCCGCCTCCTACATATACTAAAGACTACATATGTCCCACATTAAACTCTTCCGGCACACATTGTCCTATATCCTCCTATGCCTCATTTAGTCAAGTATCACCAAAATACACATGTTGTATCAATCGCTTCTCCAAGGAATAGGAACCTACCTCTTATAACGAAGCCACAAGTGATCCACGCTGACGATAGGCTATGAAGGTTAAACTAAAAGCTCTCAAAGAGAATAAACTTGGGACATCATCTCATTACCTTCACATTGAAAATCCATTGGTTACATATGGGTATACAAAATCAAGTACAAGTCTGACGGCTCCTTTGAATGTTATAAGGCTCCTTTAGTCGCCTAGCGATATCAATGAGAAGGCTTTCATAATCATGGAACATTTTCCCCAACGGTCAAAGAAGTAAATGTATGTTTTTTTGTCCATTGTTGCATTGTTCAATTGGAAATTTCATCAAATGAAAGTCCGCAATGCTTTACTTCATGGCAATCTTGACAAAGAAATCTACATGGAGCTTCCACAAGGTTTACGAAGATAGCGATAGTCTCGGGTATATCATCTCTGTAAATTCTGTAAATTCCTATATGGACTAAAGCAGGCCTCTCAACAATGGTTTGCAATTTACTATTGTACTCATGAATGCAAGCTTTCAGCACTTCAAACATGACATTGCCCATTAAAGATACTTCATCAATCTATTTATTAATATATTGATAGTATACTTATCATGGAAAACGATGACTCTGTTGTCATCAAATTTAAAGAACATATGTACTCTACTTTTCCGTTGTCACCTTCTTTTCGACCAAACAGATGCACATAAATATATCCAGAATAAAGAGACTCAAAAGGGCCAATCCGCAGTGCAAGTCTTGCATTACCCCAGCCACAAAATCAGAACACGCCCCTGCTTACAATTCCTCTAAATGAAAATCTTATGGCATCCACTTGATCAAAATCTCTCTCGCTCCTCACCGAGGAGGACATCAGTGAGGACCTTCTTGGAGTGCAATGAAGCCTTCAGCAGCTTTAAACCCTTCAGAGTTACCAACCAAACAATTGAAAAGAATCAGTTGACATCTAAATGATCGAACAAAAGCTAAAGCTTGGATTAATCAATGTACACAAATAATTAGTTGATAACATTTTTGTGGTACGAACCGGTAACTTCTTTTTTTCCGACACGACTCCATCTATCCATATTCATTTTTAAAGTAAATTAGAGCGGATTTTCTGCATAAACTTTTTAGCTACAAAGTTCGCACTTTTAAGATATAAATCTATCGTAATTGCAAGGAACGCCATGGGTTTACCTCGTCTAACCCGAAGCTGACCACCTTCTCCTCAAGATGCCTTAATCTCTTTCACGTTGAACTTTTTAGCAAAGCAATGCTCGAAATAGTCTACAACGGCTTCACCTTCAGATCGTCCATCACCACGTACGTGACCATCCTTTCCACAAAGCCGCCCTTATCGTCCGACTTGGCTGCTGATGCCGCGGAAGCCGACAAATTACCAGCCGGTGATTTCACAAGAGTTAATGTTCTGTCCATGCTATTTCCGCAATGAGGACATATTATGGAAGGGTCCTCTGCCACGTAGTTCGAACGATCAGCTCTCGAACGAGCAGAGTACCTATACAAGGTTTTGTGTGTTGAGTCCATCGATGAAGCCTCAGGCAATTTCAATTGGATTCCGGAGAGAAAGGCGGGTGCTTTGGGCTTCAAGAGAATGTCTTTCTTGAAAGATTTGATATAAGCATCGTTCAGCTTCTCGATGCTGCCGTAGAGATTGCCTAAACTGCCCACCATCCCGGTTTTTCTAAGGAGCCTGATCACCGTTCCGACCGGCAACGTGAGGATGTGGAAGAGGAAGTCCACGAAGTCCTTCCCACATTCCGCAAATGACACCGTCCGGTTGCTATTGTCAACCAGAAGCTTAAGTTCACTCTTCCTGTGGCCATTCTCGGGTCACTGTATGCAAAGAGGAAGCTAAGACTTATGCAATGCTCCTTGCGAGTAGATCCAGTGGAGATTCGATCGATCATCGTGTGTGCAGTGGCGGTATTTATACATGGGAAGGGCCAAATGGATAAGAAAAGTAGGGAAGTGAAAAGGGCAGGAGCAAGTGAAGAGTCAAGGGCGGGCTGCTGATCAGTTGTTATCGTCTCGGAAAGATCAGACTTGGTTGGTCCCAATGAAAACCAGTTAAATACATGAATGGATCCAACGTATGTTTATGCACGTTCAGATCTTGTGGCTTACTGTCTTCTAGTAATTAACGAGGAGTCATTCCAAGTCTGCAATTATTTCCGAGTTAAGAGAAATTGCTCTACTGTAGGAGGTTGAAGACAATTAAGAGAGATTATGCACGCTGACTGTGACATTCATGTCCTACATCGCCTAGAAGGTAAAGAAGTCTATAGATCGAAGCACAGAGATAACCGAGAACAAACCTTGAATACGAAGAAGACAAAACAGAGGAGGAGCTCTCGTGAATTTCTCATTCATTCATCTGAAGATCTTTGTATATCAATACTGAAATTCTTCCAGCTTACAATATTGTGAAGTATGCGCAATGTATATATACAACATTCTGTTCTAACGCTAACTCTAACTGCCTAACTATTTTTATAACTGTTTTTAACAATGACAGCTAGTACTCGGACTAACCACCTGCCATAGAGTCATTATACTCTCTTCTACGTAGAGATACACTAATAGGAGCATCAGTACAAGTACTCATTCGTACTTTAGTTGTTGCTTTATCTGGAGGTTGCTTTTCCTCACACTGTACTTCATCTTGCGAATCCATTGTCTTTGGTAATGTAGACTGAGTCTCTGCCTTAGACTCCTCTGTTTTCAGCACTGCTTCACACATCCTTGTGGCCATATCTCGAACATCCCCCCTCAAACTGGGTTGTAAGATGCTTAAACCCAGTTTGCGTCGGAGAGTAAAATGAGAGAGACGAGATAAAGGTTTGGTAAAAATGTCAGCGAGTTGGGCAGAACTGGGAACAAACCGAAGACGTAACATGCCTAAAGCCACCTTCTCTCGGACAAAGTGATAATCTATATCAATGTGCTTCGTGCGAGCATGGAAAACCGGATTAGAAGTAAGAGCAATAGAGGACTTATTATCACAAAACAAAAGTGTAGGAGCAGATATAGAAACACCAATGTCTCGCAACACAAATGATATCCAGGTGAGTTCTGCTGTGGTAGATGCCAACGCACGATACTCAGCCTCCGTAGAAGACCGAGATACTGTATGTTGGCGTTTTGCTGACCACGAAATGAGATTAGCCCCCAAAAATGTACAATAGCCAGAAGTCGACCGACGTGTAACTCCACAGCCAGCCCAGTCAGCGTCCGAGTAGGCATAGAGAGAAAGAGAAGTGCGAGAATGAATATAGAGACCCAAAGTAGTAGTAGCTTTGACATACCTCAATACTCTTTTCAACTGAACAAAATCACTCACGGTAGGACAATGCATCTTTTGACAGAGAAGATTAGTAGCAAAAGAAATGTCTGGTCTGGTAATAGTGAGGTATTGCAACCCTCCAACAAGGCTCCGATATTCAAATGGATTAGACAAAGGAACAACACTCAGGGAATCAGCAGACTTTAAAGCCAATGGAGTGGAAATAGGCTTGCAATCTGACATAGTTGCTCGACTTAACAAATCAGTGGCATACTTGGTCTGGGTGAGAAACAGCCTATCAGTAGAATAGTGCACCTCAATACCAAGGAAATAATGAAGCTTACCCAAGTCCTTCATATGAAACTGAGAACCAAGAGTGGTAATCAAGTTTGTCAATACCTCATGTGAGTCTCCAGTGAGAACAATGTCATCAACATACAACAGAAGTAACACAGTATGATGATTTTGATGGAGCACAAACAAAGAAGGGTCGGTAGAACTAGAAAAGAAACCAAGTTCAAGAAGAAAGTTGCTAAATTTCTCAAACCAAGCTCTGAGGGCTTGTCGTAGGCCATAGAGAGATTTATGAAGCAAACACACCTGATCAGAAGCTGAACCAAATCCAGGAGGCTGGTCCATGTAGATTTTCTCTTGTAAATCACCATGAAGAAAAGCATTCTTTACATCGAGCTGATGTAATGGCCAGTGAGAAACCATAGCCACAGAGAGTACAATTCTGATAGTAGCTTGCTTGACAACCGGGCTGAAGGTTTCAAAGAAATCAAGACCCTCCTCTTGATGGAACCCCTTAGCCACTAATTTGGCTTTCAACTTATCTAAGCTACCATCAGCCTTCAGTTTAGTCTTGAAAACCCATTTACAGCCAATAATATTAATACCAGGAGTCCGAGAAACAAGACTCCATGTCTGATTTTGATGCAAAGCATCCATTTCCTCTTGCATGGCCTTATACCAACCTTCATGAGCCAATGCAGCCTTGACACTTCGAGGTTCAACTGGAACAGAATAATGTGCAAGACAAGCATATTTTGGATTAGGCTTAACAATGCCTGATCTAAGTCTTGTTCTCATAGGATGAATGGAGTCAGTTCTCACTAGTGTACTACTAGAAGGCAGATCAAGAGGAACAGAGGAAGTGGATTGGGCTATAGCATGATCAGTATGATTGTCAGCATTGGATGAGCTAGAACATGGTAAGGGAATAGAATCATCATGTAAGAAACTGATAGGATCAATAGGATGAGGAGGAGCTGATGGCAGAGAAGTAGTAATAGAGGTAGGAGTAAAGAATTTTACTTCATCAATCCACTTCTTATAGAGAGCAGTAGGAGAAGGCAGAGAAGTAGCCAATTTATGAGAAAAAGGAAATAGGCTTTCATCAAAGACAACATGTCGACTGATGAACACTCGACCATCAGTTGGAACCAAGCATCTATACCCTTTGTACTTCTCACTATATCCAAGAAATACACACGTTAAAGATCATGGATCAAATTTATGTTGTGTGTATGACCTTAAACAAGGATAGCAGGCACATCCAAAGACTTTAAGAAACTCATAGTTTGGATGTTGTCCAAACAATTTGCTATATGGACTTGCTGACTTTAGGGCTGTGGAAGGAAGACGATTGATGATATAGTTGGCAGTAAGAAAGGCATCAACCCAGTATATTAAGGGTAGACAAGCATGATACATCATAGAAAGTCCCAGCTCAACAATATGTCTATGTTTTCGCTCAGCCATGCCATTCTGTTCAGGGGTGTATGGGCAAGACATATGATGAATTATTCCATTATCTTGTAAGTGTTTATGGAATTTTAGACTTGAAAATTCACCACCCCCATCACTCTGAAAAATCTTTACTTTTCGTTCAAACTGAGTCTCAACACATCGTTGATAAAGGAGAAACACATCATGAAACTCAGACTTGTATTTCAGAGGATAAAGCCAACTAAACCGAGTGTAATCGTCAATGAATACAACATAGTATTTGAAATGTTGAACAGAACTAACTGGAGCTGGACCCCAAATATCACAATGCACCTTCTCAAGAGGAAAACTAGTATGTGTTGTGGACAAAGGAAATGACAATTTGGTACTTTTTGCAAGTGAACAACTTCGACACGCTGTAGGTATTATTTGTGATGAACACTGAATAAGATTCTGTCTTTGCAAGACTTTAAGCACATTAAAGTTTGTATGTGCTAATCTTTGGTGCCAAGTAGCTATGTCCACCGGCTTATGTCTTTGTGTGAAGAGAGCTATTGAAAGTTTCTGGTTCACTCGATATAAGCCTCCTGCCTTCGTCCCAATTTTCACAATAGAGCTGTTCTGAAGATCCTTAACATATACACCAAGCTTATCAAAAATAAAGGCACATGGATAATCCTCAGTCAACTTAGAAACTGATAGTAAGTTCTTCTTGATTTCAGGAACAATCAGAACATCACGTAATGGTAAGCTACCAATGTTAGTATGCAGAACAGACGTCCCAGAGGACATAATTGGAAGTAATGAACCATCACCAATCATAATTTTATCAGGACCATGATAAGAAGTGAGATGATGAACAATACCCGTGTTTGAAGTCATGTGTGCAGTTGCACCTGTGTCTGGATACCAGTCATTTCCAGCTGGATTCTCCAGATGTATTGCAGCCAGGGCAGTGGGAATCTCCTCAGTTTGATAGGAATTATCAAACCGATACCAACACTTCAAGGCCTCATGTCCTGGACGCTTACAAATCTGACATATTATTCTTGTTACTTCACCTAATCTTGCATTCTGCGAATGCCTACCTTCAGAGTTTGGATAACTCTTGACACCATTATATGGCTGTGACGAAGTAGCATATGGCTTAAACCCATGGTTCATATTAGAAGTATTTTGAGATATTACTTCTTCACCATTCTGATGAGGCATTCTAGTACTATGCCCCCTTCCAGTATTGCCAGTATTAACATTCTGACCTCTACCAACCACTCGGCCTCTGTTGAAAAACCTTCCACCTCTTCCTCCTCTAAAGAAGTGATTATTACCTCTTTGACTAACAAAAGCATATTCAGGAGAATTCACTTGTGTCATATAATCACCAGTTTTCTGCCCATAATAGGCTAAGTGTTCATAGTGCCGAGTTGAAGTATAATTCTGCAACCTCACTTCAAACCTCTCGAGTTGTGAAATAACTTCATCATACTCAGGTTGAGGTTTTATACAATACATTGTAGTTCTAAAGGTCTCATAATTAGGACCTAGACCTTCTAATACACCAAATACTCTTGTGATCTCATCTACCGGCTTCCCTATAGCATGAAGTTGATCACACAGATTTTTAAACTCTCTCAAATACTCAGAGAGACTTCTATCTCTCTTTCTACACACTTGTAATTTGCCTCGCAACTCAAATTCCCGAGCAATAGATTTTTGACTAAATCGATTACCAAGTACTTGCCATACCTCAGCTGATGTGTCAAGGCCAATGATAAGCCCTAAGATATTTTCTGAGACCGAGCCACTTATCCAAGATGAGATAAGTTGGTCGGTTCGCATCCAATCTGTATAAACACCATTTGGTGTTTCTATTCCTCTTCCTTCAACTTCTTCATATACAGTCGTTGGTGGTGATCTGATTTCACCATTGACAAAACCAATGAGATCTTGGCTCTTTAAGAAACGCTGGAACTGTGCTTGCCAGAGCAAGTAGTTGTTCTCATCTAGCTTTATAGTCACGAAGTTTCCTATGTTTACATGGATAGGAAATGGATATGCTGGTGTTCGTGTTGCCATTGATAGCAATACAACGATGAAACAAAGAACAGTTCTCTACAAAGATCTTCAGAGAACAAGCTCTGATACCATGTGAAGTTTTGTAGGACCACAGCCAACTGTCCTAAAAGCTTAAGCCGTTAGGTGAAGACGTGGTTTTATATTTAACTACTTTCACAAAGCTGGAAGAATTTCAGTATTGATATACAAAGATCTTCAGATGAATGAATGAGAAATTCACGAGAGCTCCTCCTCTGTTTTGTCTTCTTCGTATTCAAGGTTTGTTCTCGGTTATCTCTGTGCTTCGATCTATAAACTTCTTTATGGTATCAGAGCTTGTTCTCTGAAGATCTTTGTAGAGAACTGTTCTTTGTTTCATCGTTGTATTGCTATCAATGGCAACACGAACACCAGCATATCCATTTCCTATCCATGTAAACATAGGAAACTTCGTGACTATAAAGCTAGATGAGAACAACTACTTGCTCTGGCAAGCACAGTTCCAGCGTTTCTTAAAGAGCCAAGATCTCATTGGTTTTGTCAATGGTGAAATCAGATCACCACCAACGACTGTATATGAAGAAGTTGAAGGAAGAGGAATAGAAACACCAAATGGTGTTTATACATATTGGATGCGAACCGACCAACTTATCTCATCTTGGATAAGTGGCTCGGTCTCAGAAAATATCTTAGGGCTTATCATTGGCCTTGAAACATCAGCTGAGGTATGGCAAGTACTTGGTAATCGATTTAGTCAAAAATCTATTGCTCGGGAATTTGAGTTGCGAGGCAAATTACAAGTGTGTAGAAAGAGAGATAGAAGTCTCTCTGAGTATTTGAGAGAGTTTAAAAATCTGTGTGATCAACTTCATGCTATAGGGAAGCCGGTAGATGAGATCACAAGAGTATTTGGTGTATTAGAAGGTTTAGGTCCTGATTATGAGACCTTTAGAACTACAATGTATTGTATAAAACCTCAACCTGAGTATGATGAAGTTATTTCACAATTCGAGAGGTTTGAAGTGAGGTTGCAGAATTATACTTCAACTCGGCACTATGAACACTTAGCCTATTATGGGCAGAAAACTAGTGATTATATGACACAAGTGAATTCTCCTGAATATGCTTTTGTTAGTCAAAGAGGTAATAATCACTTCTTTAGAGGAGGAAGAGGTGGAAGGTTTTTCAACAGAGGCCGAGTGGTTGGTAGAGGTCAGAATGTTAATACTGGCAATACTGGAAGGGGGCATAGTACTAGAATGCCTCATCAGAATGGTGAAGAAGTAATATCTCAAAATACTTCTAATATGAACCATGGGTTTAAGCCATATGCTACTTCGTCACAGCCATATAATGGTGTCAAGAGTTATCCAAACTCTGAAGGTAGGCATTCGCAGAATGCAAGATTAGGTGAAGTAACAAGAATAATATGTCAGATTTGTAAGCGTCCAGGACATGAGGCCTTGAAGTGTTGGTATCAGTTTGATAATTCCTATCAAACTGAGGAGATTCCCACTGCCCTGGCTGCAATACATCTGGAGAATCCAGCTGGAAATGACTGGTATCCAGACACAGGTGCAACTGCACACATGACTTCAAACACGGGTATTGTTCATCATCTCACTTCTTATCATGGTCCTGATAAAATTATGATTGGTGATGGTTCATTACTTCCAATTATGTCCTCTGGGACGTCTGTTCTGCATACTAACATTGGTAGCTTACCATTACGTGATGTTCTGATTGTTCCTGAAATCAAGAAGAACTTACTATCAGTTTCTAAGTTGACTGAGGATTATCCATGTGCCTTTATTTTTGATAAGCTTGGTGTATATGTTAAGGATCTTCAGAACAGCTCTATTGTGAAAATTGGGACGAAGGCAGGAGGCTTATATCGAGTGAACCAGAAACTTTCAACAGCTCTCTTCACACAAAGACATAAGCCGGTGGACACAGCTACTTGGCACCAAAGATTAGCACATACAAACTTTAATGTGCTTAAAGTCTTGCAAAGACAGAATCTTATTCAGTGTTCATCACAAATAATACCTACAGCGTGTCGAAGTTGTTCACTTGCAAAAAGTACCAAATTGTCATTTCCTTTGTCCACAACACATACTAGTTTTCCTCTTGAGAAGGTGCATTGTGATATTTGGGGTCCAGCTCCAGTTAGTTCTGTTCAACATTTCAAATACTATGTTGTATTCATTGACGATTACACTCGGTTTAGTTGGCTTTATCCTCTGAAATACAAGTCTGAGTTTCATGATGTGTTTCTCCTTTATCAACGATGTGTTGAGACTCAGTTTGAACGAAAAGTAAAGATTTTTCAGAGTGATGGGGGTGGTGAATTTTCAAGTCTAAAATTCCATAAACACTTACAAGATAATGGAATAATTCATCATATGTCTTGCCCATACACCCCTGAACAGAATGGCATGGCTGAGCGAAAACATAGACATATTGTTGAGCTGGGACTTTCTATGATGTATCATGCTTGTCTACCCTTAATATACTGGGTTGATGCCTTTCTTACTGCCAACTATATCATCAATCGTCTTCCTTCCACAGCCATAAAGTCAGCAAGTCCATATAGCAAATTGTTTGGACAACATCCAAACTATGAGTTTCTTAAAGTCTTTGGCTGTGCCTGCTATCCTTGTTTAAGGTCATACACACAACATAAATTTGATCCACGATCTTCAGAGAACAAGCTCTGATACAAAGATCTTCAGTATGGCTTAAGCTTTTAGGACAGTTGGCAGTGGTCCTACAAAACTTCACATGGTATCAGAGCAGGAGGTCCTGAGTTCAAATCTTACCAGGCCCCTATTCTGCCTCCCCAAAAAAATATTTCCACACTTAGTACTGGCAAAAAGACCAGACTAAGCGTGAGGGGGAGTGTGAAAGTAGTTAAATATAAAACCATGTCTTCACCTAACGGCTTAAGCTTTTAAGACAGTTGGCTGTGGTCCTACAAAACTTCACAGAAGGGAGTTCCGGGATACTTTACCCTTGACCCACTAGCAACACGATTTCTCGGGTTGCGTGCTTTTGAGCCACTACGGAGGGCCACGAGAATGGTGGATCTAAGGAAAAACAAAGCCGTGAGGATCAATGTCACCTCACTAGCAAAGCAATCGAGTCTCCAATATTATTTGAGGAAAATCATTCATCTGTTTCGTCAGTGTCACCTCCACAACAATTTATTAATTGGACTTCTTCACCAATTCATGAACAGATGATTACTGAGCAACCTCGAAGTTATGGACGTAATGGAGTCATGATCGGCCTCCAACATATACTAAAGACTACATATGCCCCACATTAAACTCTTATGGTACACATTGTCCTATATCCTCCTATGCCTCATTTAGTCAAGTATCACCAAAATACACGTGTTGTATCAATCGCTTTTCCTAGGAATACGAACCTTCCTCTTATTATGAAGCCACAAGTGATCCACGCCGACGACAGGATATGAAGGCTGAACTAAATGCTCTCAAAGAGAACAAACTTGGGGCATCATCTCATTACCTTCACATTGAAAATCCATTGATTACAAATGGGTATACAAAACCAATAACAAGGCCAACGATTCTGTTGAATGTTATAAGGCTTCGTTAGTCGCCCAGCAGTTTAAGCAACGAGAAGGCTTTAATAATCATGAAACATTTTCCCTAATGTTCAAAGAGGTAAATGTTTGATTTTTTTTTTATCCATTGCCACATTTCGCAGTTGGGAACTACATCAAATTGAAGTCCACAATGCTTTACTCCATGGTGACCTAGACAAAAAAAATCTATATCCACAAGGTTTACGAAGATAGGGATAGTCTCGAGTATATCGTCTCTGTAAATCCCTATATGGGTTAAAGCAAGCCTCTCAACAATGGTTTGTAATTTACTATCGCAATCATGAATGCAGGCTTTCAGCACTTCAAACACGACTATGCCCTATTTACATGGATTAAAGGTACTTCATCAATCTATATATTAATATATTGATAATATATTTATCATGGGAAACGATGACTCCATTGTCATCAAATTTAAAGAATATAAATACTCTACTTTTCACAATAAAGATGTAAGACCTCTCAAATATTTCATTGGTGTTGAAACAGCTTGATCCAACAAGGGAATTTGTTTCGGCCAATAGAATTTCATTTTAGAAATTGTCTTAGAAGTAGGATTGTCAAACTGCAAGCCAGTTGTTATATGAATTGAGCAAAATGCCAGATTGCTGATATATGAATATGATACGACATCAATGAAGATCCATTGCTTA
Organism: Melaleuca alternifolia; assembly: GCA_019926035.1. NCBI lineage: Eukaryota > Viridiplantae > Streptophyta > Magnoliopsida > Myrtales > Myrtaceae > Melaleuca > Melaleuca alternifolia. Next base: position 2,363,824 of record JAGKPW010000053.1, read on the forward strand.
AAGATCTAACATGATATTAACAGCTTATTGGAAAGCTGATTTAGCTTGTCATGACTAGACTTAATACATGTTATGCTGTGCGTATACTTAATCAATTCATGCATGACCCAAAGCAGTCTTATATAAATGTAGCACAAATGATTGTAAAGTATTTAAAAAGATGCTGGGACTTGGTATACTTTTATCTTGTGATAGCGACATGAAAATGACAGTCTATTGCAATACAAATCACGCCACTTGCCCAATGACCCAAAGATCCATCTCTGGATTGCATCAAGTTGGGAAGATCAATTTTTTTTTTTTGGTAAATAGTTGGGAAGATCATCGATTTCATGGAAAACAAAGAAACAATTAACCATCTCATTGTCGTCAGCCGAATCAGAGTATCAAGCCATAGCAAAAACTATTTGTAAAACAATCTGGATACGGGGTTTTCAGACCTTGGTGTACAAATTAAGGGATCAAGAAAATTGTTTTGCGACAATAATGTCGTTCTCAAATTAGCAGCAAACCCAATCTTTCATTAAAGAACAAAGCATATAGAAGTGAATTGTCATAATTTCACTCAAGAAAAAATTCAATAATGGATAATCACAACAAGAGGGATTAGAACTATAAAACAACCTACGGACATTCTTACAAAACCATTTTGTTCGATGCAACATACATATCTTCTAAACAAGCTAGGCATCTTTCCCATATACAAGATGACAGCTTGAGGGAGAGTGTTGGAGAAAGAATCCGATTTGATTTCGATTTTGATTCTAATTTCATAGATTACTGATTAAGATTCCAATAAATCCGTGGATGTCTAGACAGTAAAATATGAATTATTATCTTGTATATTTTTTCCTATTCATTTATTGTACTACAAATATACCTGCGTACATGTACAACATACATTGAGAAACACAATTACAATTCCTCCAATATTCTATAACTTCTGTCAAGATTTGCCTAAACTTTCCACCATCCCGGCTTTCATGAGGAGCCAGATCACTGTTCCGACCGGCAATGCGAGGATGTGAAAGAGGAAGTCGACAAAATCTTTGCTTGCTTCGGCAAAGAGCACCGTTTCGGTTGCTCTTGTCGACCAGAAGATTCAAGCTCACTTTGGCTATGACCATTTTCCTGTTTGGTCGATTGTGCTAAGGGGAGGAAAAACTTGGGCAATGCAAAAGATTCGGACTCGTGTTTGATACTTCGGTGACTTGAAGTTGATCAATCATTGCATTCGTAATGTGAGTATATACAGCGCAAATGAAGAAACCTTGGGGTGACAAGGCTGATTTATGGAAAACTTCACACCCAGTCTTCATGGAGAAGGTGCTCATTTCCACTAATCCCGTGATTAATTGTCACTCGTCCATCTGCACAATGATACCAGTATTGATTTTCAATTTTGATCTTAAGATGAAGTAAACAATTCCACGTCCATTTACAACAAAAAGATGTTTCCTTGACTACCAAATCCCATCTTCCCTATGCTTCATCCTCTTTAATTTTAACCAAGAATTAATCATGAAGGATTGACCAGTGCCTATATGGTATTTCTTCTAAAACGTCTTCCATTGAAGTTCTTTATTTTTATTTTTATTTTGAAATAATGACACAAATAATCTATGAACTTTGATTCAATGTATAATGCAATCTCTAAACTTTCAATTTGTTCAATATGACTCATAAATTTCAGCCCAATATATAATCTGACTCTTGAATTTTCAATTTGATCAATATGATCCTTGAAGGTAGCTAATCCCTAGACTACATGAAAACGTTTAACATTATATTTCCATTAAAATTAAATTCAATGACCATATTGAACAATTTCATTAATGTAAAAAGTAATTTGAACATGTACAAAGAGTTTAAAAACTATATTGAACAAATTAAAAATTCAGACATCATATTGCATATTAAATTAAAATTCAGAAATCACATCAAACAAATTCAAAAATTATAGACCACATTGCATATTCAATCAAACTTTAAAAATCATCCGTGCCCTTTTCCTTATTTCGAAATATTAAAAAAAAAGCATTGCCATTAAAGATTGAATATAATCAACCATGCTGACTCATCCGATTTTCCTTAGCCAGAACAAGAAATTAATTCAGCCTTTCTTATTTTTAATCCTGAAGACGTGTCATGGTATTTTCCCTCTGGAAATCTGAATGGATCGAACATTACCAAATTTGTCGCGAGGGGTGGGGTCTCTAGAGCTTAAACATACTTGCGGGCACGAGTTTCTGATCGCTCGGTCAATAACCATTGGACCACCAATACGATGGGCAAGAGGGATGCTAAAATTGACCACCCTCCAAACCACTGCCAACGCAGTATTCATATTACTTGCATGCCATGAGTTACTACGAGAATGCAGAGGTGACGCTACCCGAGCTGCTTCCAGCAAAAGAAAATCAGATGATATATTTGCAGAAGAGAGTGCATCTCTGCACAGAAACATCTGTATCTTTTCCAGAAATTAATGAATATACAAGATCCAGGTCAGTTCCTTCTCCAGAGAGAAGTTCCGATAGCCATCACCGTCACTGCAATGTACAAGGAGAATGCCTTGAAGAACAAAGATGAACGCTCCTGTAAAAGCACCACAGGAAGAAAAGGAGAGTCAAATACTGCAGCAATACTCGGCAACTATGCAGGGAGAGCTAACCTGCACCACCCGATAAAATAAAAAATTCGAAACCTGTTTGCTTCAATTTGTGAACACTTCGCTCTAACTTTCAAATTAGAAAGTTAAAAAATTCATTTTCCTATTGCCACAACATTCTCATCAGCATAAGAACACACCATAGACAACAAGACTCTAACCAAGCTAGTGCATTGGGTTTTGCTTTTAAAGTACCTAATGTTGAAATAGAATATTAGAATGCCTGACATGATCAAGCTCTCACGTATCCACTCTAAATTCAGGATCTGATCATAGCATGAAAAAAAATGTAACTTCAAGTAATGCTAAAGACAAGGAAAGTATATGCTCGTTTAGAAGACCCACTTCCAACCCAACAGGCTAGCAAGTATCTCGAACTTCACTAAGGGAAGAGGAAAAAGCCCATCGTCACACTTGACAAATCAGAAAGTTTTATACAGTACTCTCAGAAACAGTCACTCAAGTACAGGTCATACACTTAAAAAGACACCCAAACGATGATTTATCAATCTGAAATTAAAAGATGAAACAGAAGTTTCCTTTTCACTTGTTCCCACAGATCATGACAGAAAATGCATCCATGCAGTAATTCCCCGCATTAATTAGTATCTTGCTATAAATGGCAAATCCTTCTGTCACGCCTTGTTTTGTAATTCAATTCTGAACTTTCTTTTTTAAAGAGTTCAAAAAGTTAAAGCTCTTCAAAGGTTGAGTTGCATTCGTTTCTTTGACTGCTTCGCATGGTAAGCTCCTTAATAATGATAATCTGAGCATTTGCCGATTAGTCATCGTGCTTAGGGTTTGCATATGCAAAAATTAAGAAGAATATTCATATTCACAAAGAACTTAACGCCATCTGCAAATAGCACAGAAGATTCATATTATCAAAGCAAACATGGAAAGATCTCCCTCCTATTCTCACGTGAAACTTAATTTTTGAATAATAGCGATGCAATACTATTGGACCTGAATCGTCAAACGTAGAGTCTTGCTCTAAACCAGGTACTTACCAGCCTACCCTTTTTCTGTTTGCTCAGTTTTTTCACAATGTCTTCTTGTTTTTAGTTAGCTGTTTCTTTCAGATGTGACTTCTTGTGTCCTAGGTAGGAATCCGGTTATATTTCCATAGAGTGCTTAGTTATCAAAACAAACCACTAAAGTAATGATTGCTAAGCCTATGCAAATGCAACATACTATGTAAATTCACCCTCTTCCAACGCTATGCAAATGCAATTCAACAGTTCCAGGACCCGTTCAAGAGTTTATCTTATTAAGAGTTACAGGAAACCACGAGTTCTTATAATAGAATGAGCAACAATTTTTTAGTCAAATCTTATAGTCTAAATCATGATTACTACGAAATTACATAACGTTGGGTTGCCAACCCCGAATGCTTTCTAGTTTATATGATGAGATAGGAGAATTACTCAAACATTTAAATCATCACCTCTAAGACTACTGCAAGGACAGGCTACCGTGCAGGTTGACATAATAAATAAAGCCACTTGATGGAAAATGTTACTTTGGTTGCTAAGCTACTTGATTACTTGGTCCCTTCCGAAGTTCACTGCTCCTGATCAATCTCATAATTGCAAGGAATTCCTCAGGTTCCTGATCTTCTCTAAGAATCTGTTCATGAGCATTAAGAAGACATTCAGGAACCAAAACAATTTTAGCAAATGTTTTGAATGATATAGTCAAACAAACAGACTACAATGCTAAAAGGGGAAGAACGCATAAAAAAGAGACATAACCCAGAGCAACAGTTAGAATGCACACGAAGCATATCCATCATTGTGCAAAGATAGGCTAAAACTCCACATGAGACAATTACATGAATATGGCTCATTATTGAAAAGGTAAACACTTGCCAATCCAGTAATGATGAGTATTTCTTAATATTCAGGATTGTGCAACATAAATTCAACAACTAAGGAACCCATTTGTTTGTCCATCTTGCCCAGTTATCCAATATATTATCACAAAGACAGATATGAAGACCCCCATACAGGAAGCAAAAGTAAATTCACTTACTATCCAGACATAGTTTATATATAAGACATTAACATCACCAATGAAGAACCTCAAGAATTTAAGGCCAGTATATGATCACTCTCGTGCTTGCAGTTGCTTCAATAGTAAAGTGCAGAGGAGCAAAAGAAATAGAACAGTTAAGCATGCGGGTCACTGGAGAGGCCAAATCACAAGATACAATAAGTACAATTAACGAGACAGGTCAACCAGATGGAAGAATAGTGATGTCAAATTATTAAAACAGCAAGACAATCAATTTTGAATGCATTAAGTGGCCAGTCATGCATGGAAAAAGAAAAAACAGAAACTTGAAAGGTTGCCATTCTTGATCTACTAATGTGCTATGTGCAGTGCCCACAATGTTAAAGGGGCCATATAGCTCAAGCTGACTATGGTGGAAACTTCTTACAAAATAACAAGCAGAATAACTGCTAGCCCCACAAGTAAATCATCCAAAACCTGATATATACAACAAAATACTCCACAAAACCCCACCCTTATGGTCCAGCAGAGCCACTGTATAACATAGTCCACTAAAAACCTATGTGCCAAGTCAATTGTCAACTAAAGCGTCAAACATATGCTACCTTCAAGTTAGCTTCTACGCTGATTGATCATGTCTGATTTAGTCATAAACATTTTCTTGGTAAATTACTGACAGAAATCGAAGATGACAGGATAAATGCCTTCCCAATAACTAAATCATCAAAGACATTAAAATCCAAAAAATAGAACAGAGAATAAATAGTTCTAAAACAGTTGATTTTGTTATTCTGTTTCATTCAATGGCACATTACTTTGAGGAATCCATAAATAAAAAAAAAGTAACAAAATAAAATCCCCAATCGCAAAAGGCTTTCAATAGATGACAGATGAAATGATTAAAAGTTTGTCATAAAATGCATACCTCAATTTTGGTTTCCTTCGGAAGGCCCTTCTCTAAAAGAAAATCATGTGCAACTTGGTTCCAGTCAATCTTCTCTACATCACCTAGATCTCTGCTCCTTTTTACTGCAGTTTTGCTTTCATCGCAATTAAAGGACCTTCCTAGCCAAAAGTACAGAATCCCCTCCTTTGACTGTTTTAAAAATGTAGCTGGACAATAAATAGCAAAAGCAGCTCCTGAATTCAGATCACTCCTACCAAAAGCCGCAACTTCTTCTAAACTAGGCCAACAACATATGAGAGGTCGCACTTTTCCATTACATTCTATGTCACTTTGATCAATTTCCCTTGAAACAGAAAGAATACCAACTTCTTCCAATTCTCCACTTCTTCCTAAACAACTCTGTGCTCGGATGCCAGCAACTTTGTTGGAAGATAGATCCCTAGCAACAGGACAAGGCTTCTGAATCTTGCTTATCGGAGCCAAATGCCTCTCCCTGGTTTTCATACTGTCCCCTGTCTCTACAACGTTTTCTCTGTCAAGACCCCGTTCAAGTGATGAACAAGTATTTCCATTTGCCCAGATCCCATTTTTTAATGAACACACAACAATGGATGGAACCTCTGTTACTTTTTCTCCCCCAACTGGTACTAGCTTTAGAGTCCTCGATGCACTACCTCTGCGTTCAGCGAGCGAGGGCCAGACTTTCTTAACTGGTGAACAGCCTGACTGGGGGCGTGGCCTCGAAGGAAAATTGATGTCAATAAAATCCTGATTCTGTGACATAGGCTGAGAAATTGTTATTGGACGATGGAGAGACAAATTAGAAAAGTTAGACAAAGTTGATGATACAGGAAGTGAACAGGAAGCTGTTGAGGGTGAATCTTGAGATGATTCGGAAAAATACGTCGAGCTGGTGCTTGAATCAGAAGAGAGGGAATCTGGAGAAAGATAAGGAGGTGATGACGATGACGACAATGATGAAGTTGATGATGTAGGTGAACAGTTCACAGGAGAATGTACAACCATCATCGAGTCAGAGAAAACCCTGGCCAGGGTAATCTTAGGAGCTGACACGAAATCCTTCATATTACTAGGGGCAAATTTGCGTCTCAACACACTCCAACTGCTTTCTCTAGCAGGAAGATGGGTTTCATGCTCATTTTCAGAAGATGCAAAGGGAGGTACAACTCCCCCCTTTATTGCTTTCTTGAAAATTTCAAAATCTACATCATACAAATCCACCTTTCTTCGACCTGAGGAAGTTTTCCTGGCAATTAATTCCTTATCAGACACTCCATTGCCAGATTTATCCATCAAGGGTAAGAGGTCAGAGAAAGCATCCCAGTAGTATGATGGTTCTTCTCCTTCCCGGATCATAACCACCGGAACATGTACTCTCTCATACCTCATAATCTGACAAACAGCCCCCCTAGCATCCCTTTCCATTATGCTTTCACATTCCCTTCCGATCCACACGTAAATTGACGAAGGTACCTGTACAATGAAAGCTCCTCTGGAATCTAGTGCCGCAGGAGAAGGTTCAGTCAACATTTTAGGAACCAGATGCAAGGGATCATAGGACGAATGTGGCGCAATTCTGTACATCCTGAGCAATGAACTTGGACTCAAGGGAAAAGCATGGACTCTTTTTTGACACTGCAGCAACTGACAAGCAAAACCCATGTTTGGATCAGCTATCCCTCTTGCAGCCTTCACAAACTGAAATGCATCATCAAAACTCTGCCCTTCTCTCCACATAAGATATGCTATCACCAGAGATGTTGACCTGGAGACGCCTTGACAGCAGTGCACGAAAACCCTCCCATGTCCTTCCCTAACATCCTCAAAATAATCAAAGACGTCATAGAGAATGCTAGTGATATCTTCTGACGGACTATCCTGCAACCACAAAGTTCTATACACAAAATCCGCTTTGAAATACTCGGGGCAAACAAAGCCCACGCAGTTCAGAACATGCGTGATCCCATTCCTCTTTAGAATATCCCTATCTTTAGCCACTGCATCCCCGCCAAGATAAATATGTTCAGCTACCTTAGAGCACTCTTTATCAAAAAATGCTATCTTTTCCCTCTTCACTAACCCACCATTCTTATCAGGGTTCCGCTGAATCGCAGACATATCAAGCTTCAACCTCTCCCCACTTCTGTTCCCACTGGGTGTGGGTGGCTGTGGCCACTCACCAACATCGTCAGACCCTGCTTTTGGCCACTCATCTAAGCTCCGCCGGGTGATTGACAAAGGCTGCAACGGCGGCAAACATGATCTCGCCTTGCAATTATGCTGGGATCGCGGGGTTAAAGGGGCAGGGAAACGGCGATTCTGCCCGAAATTATCCGAGCCATTCCCATTCGAATCTGAGCAATTATTACCTTCTTCTCTGGGGTTTTGCTGCGCAGTCCGAGAGGACGACCATGATGCCGAACGCCAGAAGGTCTTACGGGCAGTGGATATATGGCATGGAGCAAGAGGATTAACGGTGGACTCCTCCTTACCCACCATGCTCACCCAGATTCCTAATCTAGGGTTCGCGCAAAACCCCTGAAAAGCAATCAAAACGCTAAGTCGTTCCCCACCCCTACGGTGCAGTCAAGTGAACATGATGACCGCGGTGGCGGTGGCGGCGGCGGCGGCGGTGGTGAATCGAACAATTAAGAACCCCATATCAGATCAGCAACGAGGGCAACACCGAATCAAACATCTCGGAGAAACCCAAAATCAAGCGCAGAAGCAGGAGATTAAATGCACAACCAGCGATGCGCGCACCCCAATTTTTCCCGGAAATGGGGGAGGTGAATCTGGAGCCCGTGATTCAGGGATAGACTGACGAATTCGGAACCTAGAACTTCATGGGGACCACCGAGGGGAGCAGGATGACAGCAACGAAAAGGCGAGGCGAGGCGAGAGAGATCCAGATTCGTAGGGTTTCGTCGATTCCTCAAGCGAGCTAGCGAGCGAGAGGCGCTGGGACTGAGATGTGAGAAACTGCGCCAGAGAGACAGAGAGAGAGAGAGACTGGGAAAGAGAGGGAAAAAAAGAAGATGCGCAGAGACGGTAACAGTGTTTTCCTACTTGATTTGTTCTTAATGCCTTTTTCAATTCATCTCTCTTTAGCTTCGGCTCAATGAATATCTTCTCTCTTTTGCAATTTCCACCGCCTAAATTGCCCAAACCGAACATTGTGCCTAATTCCCTTAGAAATCCCCTAACTTTAGGTCTCGTGTCAATTGTACCCTAAACTTTTTTTTGGTCCTATAAAAGATCCTCAACTTTAGATTTAGTCCCAAATCTACCCTACACTTTTTTTTATCTCCAAAAAAATCTCAAATCTTAAATTTAGTCCCAGATCTATCATGTATTTTATTTTGTCTAAAAAAATTACAAACTTTTAACCTATTTTCAACTCCCCTGTCCAATCTCAACTTGACGTGATATTTTCACATGGATGACAAGTATATATCAGTAAGGTGACATGAAAAATTATCTCTAAAATGATTTTTTTTAAGATATAAAAATGAGTGACGACTAATGATAATTGTTTAATGAAGGGCTAATGTGGATAAATTTGGGGCTAAAGTACAAATTGATTATTTTTATTTTAGACAAAAAGAAATGTTTGGGTAGATATGGGACTGGACCTAAAGTTTGCAGTTTTTTCTGAGATAAAAAAGGTACAAGGTAGATTTGGGACTATAAGTAAAGTTTAAGGTTTTTTTAGACAAACAAAGACTAAACCTAAATTTTAGGATTTTTTTAAGGGAATTAGGCCACAAAACATATATCAAAGTTGCACAAATACTGCAAAAATATGTTAAACTTGGTACACCCATGCTATACATAGCTGAATTAATTTTTATATCATGAAATATCTCAATACATCCGTACCGTAAATGTGGCAATGTGAGTCACAAACCTATTATGTAACTCAATTAATGGGCTTTACTAAAATGGGCAACTCATTTAGGAATAAAGTGGGTCAAAATGGATTAATATAGGAAAAAAAAAACAAGACCTGTCAAATTAGAATGGATCATGATGAGTTGTTCAAATGACTCACCCCCACTTTCAAACCCGTCAACTCTCTCTCTCTCTATCTCTTACCAATTAGGGTTTGGGGCCCTTGCAAGATTGCCATCTCAGATCGCGGGAATGAGAGTCTCCTCGGGAGCTCTGCGTCCGGATCCATGTCGCCGCACCATCTCACCAAGGAGGAGGTCATGGAGAGAGTCTTGTCCCAAGTCAAGAGCTTCCCCCAAATCTTGCGTTGGTCAGCTTTTGTTCTCACATTTTTCTCGAAGTTGGCTTGATTTTCTCCTCAACTGATTAGGATGGGGACATGTTCAATTGAGTAGAGTCAAGCTTTCTTCGCTCTTACGATTTAATTGATGGCGCGGTGATATTGGATTCGAGTGAGGAACTGCTGAGGTGACTGTTCAATGGGTTATTTGACCTGGGTACTATTTGCATTGTCTTTCTAATGCGTATGATGCTGGCGAATATTATGGGAATGAGTTAATATAAGTTTGATCATTTTCAACTTTATCTATTTATCTAAAGGCTTTATCGTACCATAACTACCTCAAAACTAATTTTCGTATTACAAAAAATTCGTAATACATATGGCAAAATATTAGGGAGAAATTGGGGCAAAATTAGGATTCGAGCAAGGAATATGAGAGAGCTCTTAGGATAAAATTAGCATATTTTCAATTCGATTCATTTTGTTCAGATTTGGCTTTCTCAAAACAACGCCGATTAGGAGACTTATTTCAATTGAATTTTCACGTTGCATTCATGTCACATGCTTGTTATCCAAGTTATTTATTACATGTGTTTTTGTGCCATCAATTTAACGGGAATAATGGACGAAAACTAAGGAATTGTAGATTTGTCACGGGCATATCATTTTTCATGACACAAAAATTGATTTTTATAAATATAACATGAGTATACCAATTTGGAATTTTCTATGACATAGAATTATTTTGAGTAACCCATCACGGCTTTCAATTTAGGAAGGATTTTAATCTGTAAGATAATGTGAAAACTTATCAATTTCATACCAATCAAAGTCACCATGTTAATTAGAAAGTTTCCATGCATTACTGCGTTGCATAGAAAAATCGCTCATTTGACACATTTTGATTAGTGTCGATCAACACTACTAAAAGTCTAACAAGTACTTCAAATTTTTCAAATTTCCATCGGATCTTTTTCAAAAATTATGCTGTGACAATTATGAACTTTTTCTCTCTATTTAGTCTTTTTTATAATATTTGTGTGAGATCAATATGTAAATTGGCGCACTAGTTAACACAGAAAAGTTACTTAAACGAACTTGATCCATGCTAAATTTCAGCAACAAAAATTCAATAATGTCAATGCTACAATATTAAGTATTTGACAATATAAAAATTTAAACTGCCCAAGGTAAATGTTCTCTTATCCATGGACCTCCAATAGAACTTTGATGTAAATAATATATTTATAATATTACAGCAATTTAAATCCATTCCCCCTTATTATTTAAACCTCAATTTGATTTCTTTTTCTAAATTAAAGAAAATATTTTACAAATTATTTAAAATATCTTTCAACTTCACCCAAAGTACCAACAATGAACCCGATCATGAATTGAATATGACGGCCACTTGGGCTTTGCCTAGGCCTACAGGAGCAAACAAGGCCCAAGGAACATTTTTCTTGGGCCTAGGCAAGCACTTTCCCGTTTGGGCCTGACTAAGCCCAGTAATTTTGTGGAGAAACTTTGATACATTCTTGAACAAGGACATCTAGGTTCGGTATCCGACCGGGCCCGTCCTCTATCCCGTGATCAAGTTTAGGGCCCGTTTGTTTGGACTTTATATAAATAAATAAAAAGGCCTGCTTCTTTTCCCCGCCAAAATTTTAATACAAATTAAATATGAATAAAATTATTAAGAAATATATACACCAAAATATGTGTCAATATTTGATTTTTGTAAAAATTTAAAAAAAATTCAGACGTAAAATCAGTCAAAAGAACGTTAGTCGCGAGGTTTAGATTAATCAAAATACAAAAGCAAGAGTAAATCTAAACATAGCCTTTTAAGGTTTGTGATGTTATTAACGATGACGGTATATTACTAAATCATGAAAAAAGTACTTTTAAAGAGTATATATCCCTCAAAATTCTCGAATAAAAGAATTGGCTATACAAGCTTGCCATACTAACATTTCTTTGCAATTTCGCACTCGCAATTATTTCGCTTTGCATGTATAGAATGAAGATTATTTTTCCCTATTCTGATAGACACATTCTCGTTTCCCTATATTTTAGCTATTTAAAATTTTCAATAATGATGATTGCATTCGTCTTATTTTCGTTGGAATGAACAAAGACATCGGTCACATTGAAATTCTTTATTTGTTGAAGTCAAGTGGCAAATTAACATGGCGCGCCTTAGGGGTGGCAACTTGGACCGCCCAAATTGGGAATTACCTGGACGGGCTCGAACAGATGGGAACCGGACCGGACCGAAAGTGTTGGTTTGGTTCTTGATTTCGAAAAGTGAAACTAGTGTCTCGGCAGTCTAGTTCCCGGTTCCTAGGAAAGCCGGACTAATCAAAATTTTATATTTTATTAAAAAAATGTAAAAAAGTAAAAAAGAACTCAATTTAAATTTTTAAAATTTTAATCTTTACCCAACTTTATCAAAATAACTGGATTTAGGCGGCCCGGTCCAAGGTCCTAAAGATCGTAGACCGGGGACTAGTCTCATTGGTTCAATTCCTGATTTCGGGGGAGGGAGGAACTAGACCACCCAGTACCATGCACACCCCTGTCATGCCTAACACCTCCTCCAATTGGTGAAACTTTAGCTCGAAAAAAATTGCACACCTGATGAGACTTGAATTGAAGATGATGTCTGATTCATAGCATCTATTGTAGCTTATTATTAAGGTATGGCAAGCAGAACTCAAAAAAAGAAATTCTTGTCAATGAAAAATATAAGGAGATCAATAGCTTTAATTATCTCTATTTAGAGTCATCTATCGCTTTCTAAAACAACTTTAACTTAATATTTCTGGCTTACTTCCCATCTGGTTTGCATGTTGCCGGAGATGAAAGGAGATGTTATTCTTAAGAAAGTAGATGAATCGGAAATTATCATTGCCAACTTAGAAATAATATATTGACTCGGGGTTAGTGGAAAAAATTCTCGTCATGAAATTCAAGAGAGGCCAAAACACAACGGTTCATTTGATTGATAAAAATGTGATTAATGTGAAAATAGCGTCCAATGGCATCCAATGTGAGCTTGGAAATGGGCGTGAAGTGCAAAAGTTGACCACTAAGTGACTATGCATCTTTAGTTCGAGTATATATTAGGTGCCTGAGTGGCACCACATAGGTGGTGAAAGAGTCCATTGAATGGACGCCACGTGTCGCCACATGATGGGAGTAAATCCATGTCGGGAAGAGAGAGAGAGAGAGAGAGAGAAAGGGATCCTTTTTTGCAGAAAGCTTGGTTCTTCTCTCCCAGTGACTTTCTTCCCAATTTTAATTTTCCCTTTCCTCCTCTGACTCACATCCCTTTCTTTCTCTCTTCCCAGCCTTTCTCTTTCTTTTCCCAACTTTGCATAACTGAGCTCCCCTATTCCACGTCTTCTTTTTTTCCTTCCGGTCTCTCTCAGCTGGCTTTTCCCTTGTTCCAAGCTTGCAAAACCAAGCTCAGCCTTCTTTTCCCTTGCAGAATTGAGCTCTCTCCGGTCTCTCTCTTCCCAGCCTTCTTTTCCCTTGTTCCAAGCTTGCCATTAGCCAAGCTCCCTCTGGTCACCCTAACAGTTAGAACTGACGATTGACATGAGCTAAATTGTTTGACAAACCACGCCGCTGCTACCTCCACTTCGTCCCTTGCCTCCGGTTCTTTCTCGAGCGTCGAACGCTCGACGCTCAAGCTCTCGCCATCGACTAACGTGACTTCAAAGGTACGTCACTTACATTTCTTGCTTTTTTGTTTAGTTCTTTTGTAAATGTGGGCTTTTTTCCCCTCCACAGTCCCGTCCTCCGGCCTCCCCGTTGGCTCCACTGACCAACCACGCCGCCGTGCCGCCTCCACATCATCCTTGGTCCTCTCTCAAGTGATGCTCTGCCCCTCCCAACTCATGAGCGCTCACGCCTCCTCCTTCATTTCCCCTCATCGTCATGAATTGCCGCTCCAAAGTTACATAATTTATACCTCAACTTTATAGTTCAATCCAGAGATGATTAATTTTAGTTGATTCGTATTTGTTGCTTTCACTACAATGGCGAGTTAACATGTGTATTTGACAATCGAATCAAGTATTTTTCAATTCTGGAAAATCGTATTGCTTAAAGAGATAATATAAGTGTCAGTAATTCACTTATCATGTTATATCTTGTGTGTCCGAATGACCTGTTTACTCCACATTTATAATATTTTGAGTCGAATATTTCTCTCAATCTAACCTATTGATACCCCTAATAATTTCAACGATTCTAATGTAGTGAAATTCTTTATAGGGTAAGTCCCGACTCCATTATAGATTCAACGCATCGAAACCAAGCTTTTTGGTTGATGTCCCTTGCCGCCAATCACAAGAGCTCGCCACCGGTTGTTCCAAATTGTTTGTGAACCTCGACTATAGGACCTGAGATCGAGTTCGTGTTCCATCCCTCGATCATCGATCGTCCACTCAACACACAATGACCGCGTCCGGCGTCGGCTGGCTCATGGGAGTCGAACCACGTCGGATGCGGCTCGGCCGCCATCCATCCGACTCGTGCAATTTTTGGCGCGAGCTCAGCGCGAATCTAATTCGGGAGCTCACGCGGATGCTCGCCCCTTTGTTTCCTCGTTACGGAAAGAACCCCGTTGACCTCTCCCCAAAATGGGCCCCACTTGATATTCAAATTGACAACAGTACGTGCCATCCCCCATCACTCCCGCATCTATTCTTCTTCTTCTTTATTTAGATAGACGCCTTCCCCGCGCTTCATCGGAGAGGTTCGGGAATGGCGGCGCCGTCGACGTCCGACCACGACAAGGAGCGCCTGCTCCTGGCGCAGCCGGACGGCACCTACCGGTCGTGGCGGCTGAACTTCGACGGTTTCCAGTTCTCTGTGGAGCACGCGGGGAGCAAGAGGAATCGAAGCGGCGGTCTTCATGACTGCTGCCTCGGGGTTTTAGGTAGCAGCGCATTTTTCCTTGTCGGAATCGTACTCTGAAGCTTTTTTTTTTTTTCCAGAATAGCCGAATACGATGTTGTGCGCGTCCTTTATTTGATGCGGTGTCGATGGATGATAATTTTTGACATTTGCAGACATGCGGCATCCGAACATTTCTATAAATTGTTGGATTTGCCCGTTTTGATACTCGCTTCAGCGGTTCTTGTTTTTCTTGAGTAGTATAAAGTTCCGGTTCCTATCCGGAGATTAAGAACATCTAAGTAGTGTGTGCTAGTATACTTTTATATGTAAAGTGTTGCGTACTAATTACAATATATTGGGGAGCATGAATTTGGCCTCTGGTTATTGGGTGTTGGGTGTCTTTTTGTTAAATAGAGCTAGTGATCATGGAATTTCCCTGGGTCCACTTCATAGTTTTGTGTTATAAGGTTGATGGTTTTGTTTAAGGAGAAGGAAATCCCTTTTGACGAAGTGCGTGTCTGAGTAAAAATCCCGTGTTCTTCCTGCAACCGAGGCTTGAATTGTTCAAGGTAGATGGCAGGTAAGTTCATCGAGAAGTGGTGATTTTGGCGTTTTCTCTCTATTTTTTCTTAGATTTATAATCCTTCTCAAGAGGCATCTGTACACGTGTCAATGCACCTACTTGTTTTAAGCAACATTATTGAACTGTGTGCTGAAGCCCTTGGGCTTGTTTTCTTGCCCTGTACTTCATTCTGATGTGGTCTGAAGTTGTGAAATGAAGGTACTTATTCATGACTTTTACGCTCTCTAATGTTTTCTGCAGAGTATAACCAAAGTGACACTTTCAAGGTTTTGACATTTTTTCACTTTTTTTGGGAGATCAGAGGAGGAGAAATGATTTCGAGGGCTTTGGCATATAGGTCAAAGTTATAGGACGGGAATAATTGCATGATTATCTTTTAGTTTTTGTTGGTACGCTATGAGGTTGCTTGCTAGAACCATTCACTACTAGAGAAATAATAGATCAAAGAACTTGTTTCCTAGACGATGCAGCAAGCATCCTTTGTTGCTTTGTAGTTGCATAAGTTTGGTTGTTAGCAAATTAATTTGGTCCAGCTGCTGCAGTAAGTGTCCAATTTCACATATCCATCAAATGTCGACAGTCGTGTATGTATTTCATGGTCTGAAGATGTGAAGATTTACAGAGATCTTCTTAGCCTCTATAGATAGCCATTATGCAATTACGGGGTACTAAATGGTCTAGCTTTAGTTCTTCCTTTTTATGTGATGATTGATGGCTTCAGGTCGCAAAGATAATGTGGCCGAGTACTATCAGCAGCAAGTAGAAATGCTTGAGGGATTTAATGAAATGGACGCCCTAGCAGATCGTGGTTTCGTTCCTGGAATGTCAAAGGTCAATGTTATATGATCATGCTTTAATTATCATCCAAAGAACATGAGTTTCTCTTTTATTCTTATAAAAAGTGCTTGCAGTTTGATATCCAGTGCTAATACTATAGAATTCTTGCTTGCAGGAAGAGCGTGAGAAGTTGGCTAAAAGCGAAACATTTGCCATTAGAATATCAAATGTGGTGAACATGTTTCTTTTTGCAGCTAAAGTTTATGCATCTATTCGAAGTGGTTCATTAGCCATAATTGCATCCACACTGGACTCTCTTCTCGATCTTTTGTCCGGATTCATCTTGTGGTTCACTGCATCCTCCATGCAGGTGCCTAACCCATATCGTTATCCTATAGGAAAGAGACGTATGCAGCCATTGGTGAGTCCAGTCATATCTAGTTCCCTCACACAAACATCTTTTGAAATCTCTCAATATCGCTTTCGAAGAGAAACTTGATTTAGTTTGCAGCGACTCACCTATCCATGCATTACTAGGTTGTTTGGTAGTTGCAATGACAGCAGGGCCATTTTTGCTACTCTATTCCTTTGCTCATTCTAGGTTGTCCATTTTATGCTTATTGACAACCTCGTGACCTATCATGAATGAGGTCTTTTTATGTACTCTATGTTGTGCATATGAATTTATTGCGCAAGTACTTATGAATGGATTCTACAAATGACCAAAGTAGATAACTTGCATGCTATTGACTAGATGTTGAAGTCAATTTCTGGCATGGGTTTGGTAATACTTAACAATAAAAAGTAATTTTCTACTTTAAGATTTTTCTTCCTTTTCGGATTGCTTATTCTCTTGCAAAATACTAGCAAATTTTATAGCGTGCAATTTGTTAAGGCATACCAAGTCTGCGACCTGCAGGTATATGTTTTACATACTGCATGTTGAGAATTCATAAGTAATTCAGTGAGCTGCTGGGAATGGGGTTCAGCATCTTCTCTTTGTTCAAATTTTGTTACTGTTCTCACCATCTAAATTATCTGTTATCCCTCTATTTATAATTTGTGTGGCTGCTTCATCAAGAGCTTTTCAGTAGATTCTTGTCTTTATTTTTCCTCAATTGACCTCCCATACTTGTCTGTCATTTATTCCTCTAGCTTACGTCCTTTTATCTGACATGTGAGAGAAGAAATCATCCCAATCATAGTTACCTCATTGAGCTCTGTTTAGCAAGTTTATCAAGAATTTTCGACTGGTGTTGACACTCATGCCAATGAGGATTTTGTGACACAGAGCTAAATGACCCTTGCGGAGTTGAGAAATGATTTCTGCCTATTTAATTCTCCCTGTTAGAGATTCCTGCTGGTTAATTTCTGTCATTGGCTGTCATGCTTTCTGATTGTACCTCTATGGTGATGTGACTCGAAATATCTACAGCCTCCCTGCTATTGGTTTCAACCGAGGAAAACTATTATTTTCTTGCCACGGTACAGTGATAACAAATGTCCCTTGTGCCTGAATATAGTGCTTATGAAGCATTTTGAGAAATACAGTTAAATGTGGAGCTGTAATCCTTCTTACTTATTTTAATTGGTTATTTCGGATTCCAATGTGATGATTATTGCTTTTTTCACTAAATTTTCTGGGCTTAAAATGACGTGCAGGGTATTCTTGTTTTTGCTTCTGTTATGGCAACATTGGGTTTGCAGATAATTCTGGAGTCAGTTCGGCAGCTTCTGTCTGATGTATGTGAATCTAATCTGAACAGTCAATGTCCATTACTTTCTCTGCGATGTAGTCAGTTAGTCTTGCTTGAGATTTGATGCTTGGGTTGAACTCTATTTAATTTCTACTCGCCACTGCAATGGTTCCTAATTATTTGGTCATGCACAGGAAGCTGAATTCAAATTGACAAAAGAGCAAGAGAAATGGGTAGTGGGCATTATGCTGTCGGTGACCCTGGTTAAACTGTTACTGGTTGTCTATTGCCGATCTTTCACTAATGAAATAGTCAAAGCTTATGCCCAGGATCACTTTTTCGACATCATCACTAACGTCATGGGCTTGATTGCTGCACTGCTTGCTAATTATTTTGATGACTGGATGGACCCCTTTGGGGCTATTATCGTAAGTCTCATCTCCTCCCTTTGGTATTTTCTATTTCCTTTTCATCTGCAGGGAGTTTCAAATGCCTTGACATTTTCTTGTACTTGCCTTGACATTGAAAGGGTGATTTTCTTATGGTTCTGTTTATAAATCTGGTTAATTAGAACTCCCAATGGCTAAAAGGTACTGAATCATTAATGAGGTTATGGGGTCAAAACGCACATTGTGGTTTTTCTTATGGCTCTGCGTGTAACTCTGGTGATTTACTTGGCTTGATGAGTGATGCTGATTTTAATTGTCAGTAATGCTTTTAATAGTTAACTCTTGGGCAGTTGGCTATGTAGTTAAAGGTTTAGTGATGGATGCAGCGAATCTTGTGTTCCAGTCACAGGGCATTTGTGGAAGTTAAAGTTCAGACACCCATCTTATTTGAAAAAGCAATCCATATAATAAGAAACTGCATAGAGGCTGAAGTTCCCAATTTGAGTAAATGTTCAATAATGGTATGGTGATGTAGCTAGATTCTTGGTCAAGGGAAACAGCATACTGTTTGGTATTTGAAGGAGCTTTTGTATTGATCGGTTACCTCTTTTGGCCTTTGCTCTTCAGGGAAACTAGTTGCAAGTGTTGGTGATCTTTCATAGCTTGTCTCTGACTGCGTGGCTTCATCCTATGCTGTAGCTGTTGACTACTACCATTACAAGTTTCACGAGTTTCTGTTCCTCTGACACGGTCTGTTTTGAATGTATCTTGTAGTTGGCCTTGTATACCATATGGACGTGGTCCAGGATGGTGTTGGAAAATGTGAACTCCCTCGTGGGGAGAGCCGCTACTCCAGAGTTCCTGCAGAAGCTCACTTATCTCTGTTGGAACCATCACAAGGAGATCAAGAACATCGACACCGTCCGGGCTTACAGTTTCGGATCACACTACTTTGTCGAAGTTGACATTGTTCTGCCCACCGACATGCCCTTGCAAGAGGCTCACGACATCGGGGAATCCTTGCAAGAAAAGCTGGAGCTCCTCCCCGAGATCGAGCGCGCATTTGTCCATCTCGACCACGAGTACTCCCATAAGCCTGAGCATGGGCAAGCTCACTAGTAGAGGCATCCGCTGTATCTATGGATAACTTTCTAACTCTCTGCGCAACGAGTAATCACCTCGTCTCCTGTAACACGATTTTGCTGCTGGGGGAAAAACAATGCGCACTAAATGTCATAGGTTGTATTACTGATGCTGGGGCATGTGTAAGTTTGCATTCGGGTCATGGTAGTGACAAATCGGGTCCAATTCTGCTCTCGATTTATATCGTACTGTTTCCCGAGTGAAATGAAAGACCCAAGGCTTTGGGGTCTTTTCTCTTGGGGTCGAGCCATCCTAGTTTGTATATGCGATGCGCCCGAATACTTTGCATTCGTTCTTTCCTGCATAACAAGCGAAGATGGATGTCCCACATCGACAAGGAGACCAAGTCATGGGGGAGTGAACTCGTATAAATAAAGAGTGTGAGCTAACGTAGAAAACTGCCTTAAACTAATGAGTAAGGAAAACAAAGCGAGCGGTGGGAGCCGGTCGCAGCGCCTTCTGAGAAACTAGTGTTTCTTGGCGCAAGAATTTATGGAGGGGGCATAGGCTGGCCGAGCGTTGACGCTGCTTACTTTTGCAGAACTCGCTCGCGCGGGCCTCCCAAAAGCCTGTACCCACCCCCAATGCAGTAGTCAAAATTTGTAATTAGCCTGAATTAGTTAGTCAAAATTGGACAAGGTTATAAGATGAGTAATTAATGGTTGTTCTTTCGAACATTGAGGATTATTATTATAAGAGGATAATTTCTATGTTATTTGATTACATAAAACTTTCTTGGGTGAAAGATAAACATGATCAACAAAACTACCTTAAACGATCGGCTTGAGTCCACACATGTACTGTTTGTTACTGCCAAATTTACTCTTAAGGATTTGATCGTCCGCCACGGCATATGGCAAATAAAATTATAAATTGAAGGAACTTTGTTAGGTTTAGGAAAAAATAATCAATAAAAATATTGATTAATTAAATTACAGAAAGAAAGCGAGTCGAGAAATTTATTGTTTTGTCAAAATCCAATAGAAGAAAAATTGCTTCACATCTCTTTTTTAGTCAAAGAGGAAAAGAGACGAATGGACGGCTGTATGATGTTTCAACCATTTAGTACCATCTAGCTCGAGAACATGTCAAACTTCAAATAGATCCATCTTCACTTGAAAAAGAAATAACATGGATACTATTTTGTAAAATAAGACTATCTCCTTCTAATGCAATAGTTACTCTCGACCACTGCATATATGTTTCATGTTGGATTCTATGTTCAAATTTTGTTGGGTGCAAAGCTTCTCCTTCTCTTAAAAAAAAAAAGAGAGAGGACGAAACGGGGCAAAAGGTTGGAATTGATACTCGAACCGGCCTTGGTTTTTCGAGCACAACCATATTGATTAGATTGTATGAGACAAAGATATACATAACGTAGAGCACAAGATATCTTTTCCTGGTATAATTTGAGCTCTTTGAGTTTGGATTTTTGGTACATTAATTTTTTTACGATGGATGTACCTCTCAAACACAAGGTGTAGCCAAGTCCATTGCACTTGTTTCCCAAACCACAGACACCCGTTTAATACTAACATTCTGATACACAAATTGAGTGACTTGTACTTACTTTTGCAGTCTTGAAGATTGGCCCTTTTAGAATCGACGAGCTGGGCTCTGTAAGCCCTCGGCCATGTCGTTTGCTCGATGGGGTTCTCACCAATATGCAAAATCTGCGCCTTTATCTCCTTTCGGTTTCACCTTACCTTCAAAAAGAAGGTTCTCACTAGGTCGTCTCTTCCTACAATTAAAGATTAGGCAACCACCATCGCTTGATAATATCACTAAACTCTTTCTCTAAACAAATTACGTATTTAAAGTTCCCATTAACAGGAAAAGCTCCCGTCTGGTGTTACCTTTCGTAGTCCATCTTCTTTTCGTCATCGGATTTCAGTCCTTAAAATTCGAACCTTCTCTCGCCTCCATCTTTGTCCCTACGGCCAAAATGCGATGTATTCCCTATTGTCAACCCAATCAAAATGAAGATACATACAAACGGAATTCAAAGAGTCTTGAGCCCTAATCAAAGGCGCACACGGCAATTAATTCCCCGTAATGATCGAATATCATTAAATTATATTCGAAGCAAAGATTGGATCCGTACGAAATATATGCTCTTGATATGCCCGGTCAAGGAAGATTGAATATTTAGGGGACAAAAAAGGAAAGAGAACGAATGCAAAGCAAAATTAAAGCCGCAATCTCCTAGGGCAGAACAAGTCTTTCCTTTTCTGCGCGTGTTTCTTACAGAGAGGGAAGCGACAAACGAACCAAACCGTCCAATGTCGCCTGTCATACTCTCTCTCTCCTCGCCCAATCATTGCCAATTCTTGCGCGCCCTTTCACTGTGATTTTACACAGACGTCGTATCGTCTCTCTCTCTCTCTCTCTCTCTCGTGCTTGTGCAGCTCTGTCTGGAAATCCGATGTATTCTTGGTTCTTGGTTTTTCTCTCTTGGGTTCGATGATCCTTGACGGGCATTCGCTCCAAGATCGCTTTTTATCTTTTGGGCTTTCGCTTCGGGTTAAAATATATCTCTGACGTGGTCCTGCGTAAAGCTTACCTCATCAGGCGCTTTTGACTCGCTGTTTCGTTTTATTGTTGCCCTCCTCGGTTCGTTGACCGAACTGTCTTCCCCCGAATCGCATGTCGGCGCGCCTTTTCTGCCACCCTTTTGTGCCGCCGCTCGACGATCCTTAATCGTTGGAGTTGCGTCTATGACATAGGTATCTTCGAGCGAAATGTTCGAGTCAGTCGTGGGCGTCGCTCTGGCCAAGAAAACAATCGTGGGCGTCGCTCTATGAATGCTGAGTTGATTGCTTTCCGAGGAGTTCGGAGATAGGGTGAGTTGTCGATTTCTTTTGTTTGTTTGTTCTTTTTAGTTGGTCTTGTACTGATTCTGTTTTTTTTTTTTTCCCTTTTTGGGTGTGTCTTTTGAGCATGAGGTTGAGGGGGTTAGAGTTGATTGTTGAGTTTTTTGCGTGTGCTTTTGTCAAACATGAATTCTGTCAAGTAAAGATTTTAACGGGGATTATTTGTTTCAATGGCATTTCAAGTAGTATTGCGTCCTTTTTATGATTATGGAGTGGTTGATGCTTGTGCTATTATTTGAGATGATGCCACTTTTTGGTGTATTGTCTTCTCAAGTGGTGATGGGTGTTTATTGTTGGTTATTTGCCTAGCAGGGAAGTTATTCTAATCATTTGGTTTCCTGCATGCGCCGATCAATTTTATTGGGGAAATTAGGATTGTTCATGGGGGTCTCCGAAACTATTCACTTCATTGGCATCGTTAGTATTGGTCTGGATTATGATTTACCTGCCTTGTACTTAGTTATTCTGTTTCTGCGCTTGAAAAGTTTGCTTCTTTATGTTTCTTGATTTGTTTCTTGTTGCTCCTTCTATATTTTCTGGAGCCCTTTTGGTACATATAGGCATTAGACTTTGCACTATTACAAGGACCAAGAGGGTTGGACACTTGCATGTGCTTTTGTTTTGTTACTTAATCAGGTTCCTCTGATGGCAGCCATGCTGTGTGTAGGTTTTGGAGCACTTTCGTATTTACTCTGGATTAACAGGCATTTAGCCTCTAAACTATCACAAGTCGGAAGAGGGTTAGACACTTGTATGTGCTTCTGTTTGCTATGTGCTGTCTCTGTTGGTTCATTCTTGTTTGTATTGGCTAGCTCAAGTGGCTATTCTCCTTTTGAAATTAGTTAGTTTCCAGATGATATATTGACAGCGGATGATAAGAAAGTTGCTTTGATTTTCTTCTTCATTATGTCGTTTCCATGCAGACGATACTTCTCATTCTTTAGTTGGTTATATTGCTGAGTTTGGGAATTTCTATTTGGAAGGGCTTAGGACTTGCTGGCAGAGATGGGATCCAGTTCTGGTCCTCCCAGTGTTATTGCAAAATTAATGGGCCTAGAGGATCTGCCAAGCCAGCATTCTATCCAGAAACAATGCAGAGTCCTCTCTGAGGAATACTTCCAGAGAGTTGCTTCTATAGCAGTGAGAGAAAAGCATTCAGATGAGAAGGTCTTTGAGAGGAAGAACTTTGTTAATGCAGACGTTTCAAGAAAATCATATGACACATTGGAAATTTTTTCAGACACTTTGATATCTCATTTGAATTGGGGCAGCAAAGCATGCACTCCTGTAGAAGGTGCTTCAGCGGGACATCAAAGAGAGGTAGACAGCTTTGCAAAAAAATTTGCTTCGCTAAGATATAATAAAGGTCGTGGTACAGATTCAGGTGATGAGAAAGGGCCTTTATTATGTCAAAGATGCAACTTTTGTTATGAGATAGAATCTTTTGGACGGAAGCTAAGAGTCTCAAAGGAAAAATGTGATGAGATAGTGATGGATCTCAGAAGGGGGAATGGCCATTTGGACTTGGTAGGAGCAGATACCAGAAGTTCTGATGCCTCTTTAAGAGAGTCTCAGCTGTTAATGCCATTGAGTACATCTGATAGGAAGAAGCCAAATCAATCTTTGATCTCTTATCCAGAGGAACCATTTATGGCTAGAAAGGACGAGAAGAGAATCTCGCAAACATGGAAGACTACTAAAGAAAATCAAGAGGTTTGTTGGGCAGGTGGAAGCACGATGGTTTCCAAGCATAAGTGTGATGTTATGTTTAGAAATTTCAATGGTTCTGCTCCAGGAAATCAAACAGGGAGGTTTGGTGCAGTTGAGAACTTAACTAGTTTCTCTGTAATTAGTACTAAGGACTGTTGGAAAACTGGGCATCTCGGAGAATTGCCGACTTCTAGATCCTTATTACCTTCTATTATGTTTGCAAGTCCCAGAACCAGGAAGAAAAGTGATTGCAGCTGGTCTGAAGGACTTGAATTTTCACATGATGAGGTTCGAAGAAGGTCTAGGGAGAAAGATTTTGATCGGAAAGACACTGTTAAATTAAAAAACTCAGTATCCCATCGCAACAACTCCAGATTTTTCCTTGCACTTAATCACGGAGGTTATGTGTCAGCTCAGGAAGAGAAAAATGCATTCTCATTGGAGCCTGAAGGGATCCAGCAGGAACTGAAGAACGAGTCAGAAAAGTTGTTCTTTCCAGGAGACTCAAGACAGAATTCTGTGGCTCTGAAGTCACCCATGGCTGAAGAAATTGATGTCTTCTCTAATCTTTCAGAAAGTTCAATTCAACAGGTTTGATGAACATATGTTTCTTTAATTTCTTACAGCTAGTTGTTGGCAAGATTTAGGCTGTCCTTTTCTCTTGAAAGTTAATTTTGGACATGGAATTGCTCTTTATTTGGTTCATCCTATTAGAATTTCTCTTTACATCAAGTTTGTTGCAGAAAGTCGCTTAATAACTGTAGACCTCTGACTGTCAGTAAACTTGTAATATGATAGTATGTAGTGTATGTCCTCATGCTTGATGTTGATAGCTGACTTTGCAAAAAGTAGGAAAACAGACAGATGATTATATAAAGAACATTTCGGTTGAGTTCTTGACTGCTCGACCAAGTTGGAAATTAAGAGTAGAGAGGCACATTATTTTGTAGTATAACATATCAATCATATCTTTGCCTGATAGACCTTGACCCTGCTGTCTAAGTATAATGACATTAGCCAACTGACACATTCTTTATTAACATTAGAAATAAGTTAAATGAAAAAAAGGAATCTCCTACATCATGCATGCATCATTTGAAATATCTCTCAGTTTCTTACCCCCTAAATAACTAAGGGTATTCTCGTGAGTGAAATGATTTATTGTGGTTGCGCAATAGATTGAAATCCTTAGCTGGTCTTGAGAATAGGTTAATTTTGTTCAGGTCACCAGACAGTGCTAGCATCAGAGAAATGAGCTGGTAAAGAAGCTTTGCAGTTAAATCCTGGAAATGAGAGAAATGGAAATATTATGATGGTTTTTTTTGGCAATTGCACTGCTGACCTTATTTCTTAGTTTCATTTTATAGAATTTGTTCTCCATATAGATGCTTCAAAGGGCAAAACAATTATTGTTAAGAAAACTGGTTTTTACTTCATGCTTTAATTTGCTTCTTCTCCTTCGGCAACTTAATTTCTGGATGTTTGAAACCTTTCAAGTTTATATTTGTGGGTACTGCTTTGACCTTAATGTTCTCAGCGATAGAAGAGTAGCTAGTTCCTTGTGTCAATTTCTTTCCACTTTCAAAGTCAATTTCCTTGCAGGTTCAATGCGATGTTTGCTGAAAATTCTGCTTCATGACTTTGCGTTTTCCTTTTTCTGTGTTCATTGGGATAAACAGACCAACTCTTTAAATGAAGGGTGCAAGTTCCATATGCACGAATGGAATCGAATGGTCATTTTGTGAGCTACCTTTGATGCTAAACTTCAGTGAACTATTTTTGGCCAAGTTTGCTCGATCATCTAGCGTTGGGTTGAACCCCTACATCACATTTTACTTCTCATCATCTCTCTAAAATGTTTTCTTGCATTTTTTTCCACGAGTTATTTAACTGTTGCCTTTTGAGGATTTTGCTGTCAGAAATTTGTTGGCTTTGATTGCTTATTATTTGGTGGTATGGCTGGATGTTGTACTATGAGGATTTGCTAATGTTTAAAAGAATCAAACAGGACATATCAACTGAATTTACAGAAGACGAGGACTCCATGTCTGTTTGTTGCCCCAGCATTGAAGCAGTCTCTTTCAAGAGCTTGGAGGATGTTGATCAGCCTAGTCCAGATTCAGTTCTTGAACACAAGGAGGTTCCAAATAGCAGCAGCTCTGATCTCTTTGGTCAGTAAACTTAGCTGCATATCTTTGTTATCATTAATCAATTTCACAATTTAACTTCCAAAAATTTGCAACAGGTGTTGGGCTGCAATATCATCTTTTTAATTTGGAGCCTTCAGAAGCATACTCAGATGGAACAGAGTCAAGCAACAGACATAACATGGAATGGCCTTCAGACATGTCTAAGGAAAGAGAAGATTTAACTAGGTCGTTTGCTGCTCAGGAAAGTAGAGAAATCCATTATCTTGTCGACATTTTGATTGAGGCAGGTCTTCATGGTACAAATCTTTCCAGTGGCCTCCATAAATGGCACTCTTTAGATTGCCCGATAAACCCCTCAGTTTTTCGGGCCCTAGAGAAGAGATATGGTGAGCAGAAGTCCTGGAAAAGGTCAGAAAGGAGGCTTCTGTTTGACCAAATAAACTTTTTCTTGATGAAATTTCTCCATTCATTTTTGGGTACTCCAGCTTGTGGAATTCCTGTATCGACAAGGATTAGGAACAATCTTACTAGGGACGCCATTGAGGAATTGCTTTGTGAATTTGTGGTCAGACAGGATATAGAAATGAGAAAGGAGTCGATGGAGAAGCTGCTGGAAAATGATTTTAAGGCTTTAGATTTAGGAGATAGTGCAGATTCTGTTGTCGTAGAGATAGAGAGGCTAGTAATTGATGAGCTTGTGGCGGAGCTTATCAGCATATAAATGGTGCTTGTGGGGCTTTGTTTTGATTATTGGCTTGCATTCTTTAATAGAGGGTAATCAATATGTACAAAGTTAAAGCAACGTGGTTACAGAGATGGAGAGGTTAGTAATTGATGATCTTGTGGTGGAGATTATCAGCATGTAAATGGTGCTTGCGAGTCTTTGTTTTGATTCTTGGCTTGTATCTTTGATTAGAGAATCGATTAAGAAACATCAAGGGCCAGGTTTGTATGTTGAAACAGTCTTGATCATTTGAGATTTTTGAGGAGAAATTGTATAGATTCAATGTTTTCATTCATGTATTGATCAAATGAAAGCTAAAGAAGTGAGTTCTTTTGATGCATTATTGCAAGCTTTTCATCTGTCAGAAGATCTTCAGTTACTGGCTGATGGGGATAGTTAAGTTGCTCTGTGCTGTTACAGGCAAGATTACACTGTTTCTGCTTTTGGGAAGGAACACAACAAACGGAGGGGTAGGTTATTTGGGTGGGTTTACTACTGGGGCTAGGATTTCTGGTTCTTGCTCTTAAGCATGTGTAAAATGATGGAGTGATTAGAAAATACTTGGGTGGATTACAGTTTACGATGTGCTCTCGAACTGCAATTAGCGACTTCCGTTTATTTACAAAAGTAGAGGACAGTGACAGTCTAGAGTACTTGACAACTTCAGATGTTCACATACCAGTAAAGCGATGAACATTCCATACCAAAGTTACTGTCTCTGGGCTATCTTTTTACAGAATGAAGACTTCTCAGAAGGCATATTTCGATGTTCAACCTGCGATCTTATGAGACCTGTATAATAAACTAGTTGGCGTTATACTAGCTTGGCGCTCGGATTGATTGCCATAGGTAATGTTCCATTTGCAGCACTTAGGAAGTCCCTTCTGTTACAAATTGAACAGAAATGACTTGATAAGTCATAAATAAGCATGAACAAGAGTCTGAGTAACAGTTTTAACCACCGGATGAGCATAATTGGCGATGAAATAGGCGACAGTCATTTGGATTCAAAGAACATTTTCCCTTTCAAGCAAAAGAGGGGTAAGTCATCTGAATATCATTGGAATAAAAACATTGATTTAGATGCATTGAAAGTAACCAAGAAATTCAAACACACTTAAGAAAAAGCCGCAAATCCAACAAATGACGCAAGGCTTCCTACTCAGAGAGGAAAACATTGAAATGCAAAATGGTGTCCACGCCGTCTGTTGTGTGCTGATCTTCCTGAGGAAGAGTCTCAACAGTGGCATAACCTTTAGCGTGCTCGTATTTTCCCGTCCCGCCGACAATGGCAACCTGAGACTCCACTGAAGGTGTGCGGTGGACCCCAAAGAAACTGATCGTATCGTCTATTTCGTGGTCGCTGCCGTGAAGCAACAACGTCAGCGCCATTGTGTGGCTGGTGCCGTCCAAGGAGCTAGCCAAATAGAACCCTTGTGCCTTGCCAATTACGGAGGAGCCCAGCTCGTGCCCTTCGGTCAACTCGTTGTCAATCACCGTGATTGTCCCAAACATGAGCTGCTGAAGAGTGGCCCCAGCAGGGAGCTGCCCAGCGGTGATGAACGGCTGGTTGTCGCCGCCTGAGACTTGGTTGTTGTTGCCGCTGTTCTGAATTATGGTGTTCGCTTGCCCGCCATTGAGCCCAGAGAGGAATGGAATGTTACGGTTGTTGATCAGTCCATTGAGGTTGCCGTTGACCAACGGCACGCCGCCATTGATGGGGAAGATGTTGTTGTTGGGCTTGGAAAACGGTAGGCCATTGGCGCCGGACTGTGCTATGATCCCCGTCACCACTCTGGACGACGGGTGCACTCCGCCCAATATGTCATGCATAAAGAAGGATAACTGAGGGTCGGCACCTGACTTTGCCGCCCCAGCAGCAGCAGTAGTGACCGTGGCGGCGCCACCTGGTGCCGGAATTGCCACAGTCGGTGCCACGTTGGCGACAGGCGTTGCCACGACGCTAGGTGCTTCAGGTTCAGGTGCGTCGGTGTCTTCGGGGGCTGCAGGGGCCACGTCAGCAACGGGTCCGGCACTGTCGTCTTCGGGGAGAGGAGGGTCTGCGCTCTCATCCACCGTGGCAGGGGCAGCGACGGGGACCCCACCACCTGGAAACGTGTTGGCGGGGCCGGCCACATTGGGCACCAGTGCCCCGCCAAAATTGGTTGACCCAGGAGGACCGGTGATGATCTGGGGTTGAGGGTCGACCTCATCGAGGATCCTTGCCGAGCAGGCGCATCCAATGGCGATGGTTAGGAACAGAAGGCAAGTGATGGCCTTGGGAGTAGTGAAGGAAACTGAAGTTGTCATCTCTTTGATATGTAAAGAGCCCGGAATCTGAAAATAATACTTCAAAAGAAAACAAGTGTATATCGGAGATTATCTGTTGTGGATGAATGCTGATCGTGGGTCATGGGGATTATATATAGAGAGCTTTCAGCATGTCTCGAATCACAGAATGGAGCTGATGGGAGGGGAGTTGTTGGGTAACCTCTCCAGCAGCAAGAGAGTGTATTGGTTAGGAAGCTTTACACATCATATCCCGACAAATGAAGAACGCTCTCATCAACTAAGCCTGCACCTGGAGGATTGAGAGGAGACGTCACGAAGCAGAAAGCTTTTTGCAGAGTTGGATCCTGTTTAATACTCCCACTAGAATTAGTGTAATCAAATGATATGATCTGTTCTGGCAAGAACTTCCTCTGTATTGGTTCTATTCCATGAAGATGGTGCTTCTCGTTTTCCCCCACTCCAATCGATCCTATGCATTTTGTTGCAAGAAAGCCTTGGTGAGTGGTTAAAGTAAATATACAGATCATCGGTGAAAAATATAGGAAAACCAGCAAAACACTGTCTCGGGACTCAGGAGTCGATCATCCTTCTTACTTTCGGTTTAGTTACTGAGATTATGACCCGGTACATTCTTTCTGGGTCTTCCATGAAGTGCGTAATCTACATCACAGGCTGAATTCATCCTTGTTGATATCTCCAGGTAATCCAATCTTGAATTTGTACAGACTAATAAATATCGTTACCCTCCATTAGCTTCTGTCAGATATTGCCGTTAAATTGCTGACTTGGATGCAATGTGGACTTCAAGTGGATCAATTAACGGATCAATACCATAGAAAATCACAAATTGGTACATCCGTGATAAATTTACCTAAAATTAGTACACGTGCAACGAATTTAGTCTAAACTAATTTTTTTATCAATAAAAATTCTAAATTGATAGCGGGACATATTTACCTTCCGTTAACTTTCATTTATCGTTAAATTTAGTGAGAACTCTGGATCGTCTTCCTCTTTGTCAACTCTTTTGTCGTCTTTGTCCAAGGTCGCAGAAATTGCGAACACCATTTACCTAGAAATCGTCAGCGACACTATTAGGAACTCTAGTAGTATTCGTGACAAAATGGTTCAGAGTCATTGTTCTGTATTTGGCTGGATGTTTTGACGTTTCGTGTTACCGCTTTCCTAAACTGTATCTCTCTCAGTGCTGTGCTATGGGTTTGGAAGTCCTTAATTAAGCGATTGCCAATGGTTTTTTGCATTGTTTTTGGGATCTGTTGCATAAAGTCGAAGCTTGAAAGTGGAGACAGGAAGAGTGAGTTCCCAGCGAATAAATCGTTGGATTAGATGCCTGCCACTGCACTTTGAATTTACCTGCGCAATCAAGCCTTGAATCCCAATTCAAACGGAGGATATGTTAAGTTGGAAGTTTCCTATTTCGTCTTCACCTCGATGCTCACACAAGGATCTTTACCTGATCATTTAACAGATGTAGGGTTGTGTTTGGTATGGCTTCTCATGTTCTTATTTTAGCACCACCTTTTTAGAGGTTTGTGGTTGATCACCGACACCAAGGTTACCAACGGCGTGCTTGAGCTCGCCGGCGACTATCTACTGATGTCACCCAACCTTGGGCAACCCTTAGCGAGGAAGGCCAAGCGACCCTCGGCAATGGTCATAGCGGTTGCTTGACCTTAGGCAGCCTTTGCCAGCGGCCCGAGCCCCTTGCCAATAACAAAGGGTTTCATTTATTTAATAAACATATTGAATAATTGTAGCCAGAGCACTTTGCAATTTTTTTTTACTAAATAATACTTGAAATCAAAAATTTTTTATCAAAGAATTTTTGCCAAATGCAAGCATTTTCCCGAAAGGCTTTGACTTTCAGCATTTGCATTGTACCCAAAATCCATTTTCAAAGTTGTACCAAATCCACCCATAATCTTCTTTGTTTAATCTGGTTCCTTTAAGTTGTTTCGGTTTACAATGCCTTTGGAGTTAAAAGTTGCCTGTGATGGTGATGTAAAACCCATGATCACAATCATTAGTTTCCCACTTTCTTGTTTTTTCTTCAGATGTACTCTCGAATGGCTAGCTCTTCCAAAGCAATATTCAACTAATGGTGTGGTAGTGCTTCGGCAAAGAGAGGAGAAGTGTGAAGACATTTACCCCCGAGGCAACGTATAAAGATAGCTTTGTTTTCCAGTTAATCAGCGAGGGCGATATCGAGGATAAACTCCATTTTCCAGTTCTGGACGTACATACAAACCAGCACATCGCCTGTTATTGTGACCTTTGTTGTGCTGATCATGAAAACTTAGGACGGAAACAAGCATCAGAAGGCCCGTTTCTGATTCACATAATTCCCACTTTTCCTATGGAAGTTTGATTCTCACTAGGCCAGTCAGACTTTTTTAAACATTTTGACTCATAATTAATACTAACAGATTGCAAGAGTCAAGTGATCTGAAAACTCAGCATATGACAAATTTGCTGAGATAATTATCCAAAAAGTCATAAACATAATGCATTTTTACCAATTCAATCATAAACTTTTTGAAAATTTACTATTTCAGTTCTTCCGACAATTTTATCTCAAAAAATACCTACACGGATGTTCAGTTAGCACCGTCTATCTTATAGCCATACCTCCACATAAGCATTTTTCGGCATAAGCATTTTTCGAGAAAAAACCACCGAAAAGACTGAAATGACAAATTTCTAAAAGATTTATAACTGAATTGACAAAAATACAATAAATTTAAAACTTTTTGAACAATTATCCCCAAATTTGCTCTAAGCCTTATGACTAGATTGAATCTTAGGGGAATCCACATTTGCTCCAATCAGCCGTTTATGCACAGCATTGTGGTTAACCACCATTGTGACAAGGTTATTGCGCATACTAGGCACTGACGGACAATACCTCGCTTTAACCAGTTGTATCATTGGCTCGAATTTTGATGATCCTATAGTTTTCAGCAAGTCGAGAAATAACCGAAAAACTGTTTAAGTCAATTCTGATACTGTATCGAGAAGGATTTTCTCGGTTGCGAAGATTGACGTCAGCATGAATCCAATATATTTAAGACAAAAACTATCCCTTGGTCCAATGAACCAAGTAAAACTATCATAGGACGTACGAAATGGGAACTGCGGCGGCCATGAACATCATACAAGCAAAACTGCATTTACACAGCCATCATTCTCAGGATTATTCGTCACTTGGGCATATTTACCTGCAACACCATTCACAGCAAAAAAAGGTTAAGCAACATGAAAAGGACAGCCAGAAACTAAAACCATGGTAAGACAGATGAATTACCCCAAACAACTTTCCCGGCTGGTGTGACAAGACCAAGTTCACTCACGTTAACCTGATATTTGCAGCAAATAAATTGTAAACAACTATCGAATTTAGTAAACGAGCACAAGAAGAAGGGAAAATCCTACCTCAATGATAGTTCCTTTGGTCAGAACACCCAAAGATGTATACATTGGACCATTAGGGTTCTTCTTAACTCCAATTATCTCAAGATTGAATGTGCACTTTAATTCCGGATGCGTAACATGGGCTTTGTTGAAACGCAACCCTGTAGGACGGATGAACCTCTCATACTTTGGAGGTTTTCTGGTGAAACCAGGGCCGACAAATGTGGCTTTTGTGACCATCCTCTTCCACTGTTTGGCTGAAAATAAGCAACCGGCAAGATAGGTTTTTTTAGAAGCGCTGCATCTTCTTAATAATAATGCAATACCAGCAAATTCAGGTAAGGGAAAATTGATTCTCTCAATGGTACACTACCCAGGTCTCTTTTATCAGGTTTACCATTCATATCCAATCAGATTGTGCATATCAATACAGCCTAGGCCAAAATCTTAATCTACCAGCCGAATAGCCATCAAAGAAACTCTCTTGTCAAGCTGACAAGCATCCATTCCAGCTCAGTCAACAGTGATGCATAAATATTAGTTCACTAAAAATAAAATTTCTTCCAAGTAAGAAACACAAATGAGCAAAATAGCAGCCAAACAGGTGGTCAGAGATACTCACTCTTCCGTTTTCCAGATCTGAGCACTTTGAACATCTCATCTTCAGCAACAGGCCTAACCTGGAGTGGACGGCAATAAAGATACAATGCCATCAATTAGTCATAAGTCAACATATATCTTCCATAAATTAATCAACAATCCATCTTAAATAGAAAAATGGGATCAATCCTGCCCTATAATATCTGCATGAGACAGGAAGGAGAGATACGGAACAAAGAATCACAAGAAAATAGAATATGGAATGAGCCCACGCTGGCAATTCCTCGATTAGATACAAGCAAGTAGAAGATGAAATTACCTTGGGCAAAGGAACTTCCCACTTTCCAGCTTTCTCTTTCCTTTTTTGTTTTATGGTGTTGCTAAGCACCTAAATTTTACAGAATGTAAACATCATTAATTTTGAACGAATCCATCAAACAATCAAATCATACCATCCATATTAGATACATACCTTGGCTCGTGTAGTTGTTTCACGATCAAGAAGATAAGCAGGAACTGCTCCTTCATGAACATCATCATCCACTTTACGCCTGCTTGAGGACTCCTCATGCATTGCCAACCTGACCCAACAAGCATGAAATAATTGAAAATTGTACAGATGTCATGCAATAAAATCATATGATCAATGTATGGAATAGAGGTTCACAGAAAAAAGCATGCCATGACTACCAAAGCAAATTCTAGAACTGTATCTAGACTCAGGAAAGGGAGAAGGTGAACGCCACAAAACCATCTCAAGCACCACCGTGAACATCAGCATCAAAAAAGAGGACCCACATAAAAAGTCACCACGTTCTATAACTTACAAGACAATATGGACATCAAACCACCTATTGATAGAACAGAGAGCAAAACACCCTTGAACTATCTGTCCCTTGCAACTCATTGCTGATAAAACCTATAAACATAAGTCAAACTACAAGGCAAACAATCAGACTCATACAAAACATGACACCGTCGAGCGATGTGCAATATTGGGCGTCGAAGCAATTATGCAGCGCCATAGTTCAACTAATAACCAAGAATGCTCCATTTCCTGCCTCAGACGGAATTGATTATATACCAAGGTGCGTTAAATAGTTAACCAACCCACTGAAACCTCACATCACTACAAGTCATCTAAAAAAGAAACAATATTTCAATCAATTAATAGCAAAAGCATAAAAAAGAAAAATTGGGGGTCAAATGTGAACAGAAAAAAAAAATTCTCACGTTTTCTTCATTTGAGCCTTCTCCGCATATCGCTTCTTCGCAAAGATCTTACCCTTAATACCCAGAGCCTGCGTCATTCAGAAACAGGGCATGAGGCATATGGCCACTTTAGCTCATCACGCAAGTGGATCAGAGTACGAAAACAGAAAACTGCGAAAAGAAGCTTAATTCAAGAGGCAAATCGAGCACTTACTTTCTGGGCCATAGCAGAGCGCTTGTGGACTTCACGAGCCTCCTTCTTGCGTTTCCGCTCGAAGTGGTCATGGCGATAGCCATGGAGCTTCCTGTGTCGGTCGATGTAATCTCCTTGCGGCTACAAACAACACCACGACCCGATGAAACGGAACCACGCGACATGCGAATCGACGAGAAACTCCAGAGAGCTCAAAGAGAGGTTGGGGATCGAGAGAAGAAGGCCTACCATGTCGACCGGAAGGAAGGCGGTGCCGGAGTGCCCGAAAGAAAGCGAACGCAAACCTAAAGATGAAACTCAACGGGCGAAGATTGGGGAATTATATTTATTTGGGCTCGGCCATCTGGGCTCTGAAGCCCCGTTTAAGAGGG
Organism: Melaleuca alternifolia; assembly: GCA_019926035.1. Classification (NCBI taxonomy): domain Eukaryota; kingdom Viridiplantae; phylum Streptophyta; class Magnoliopsida; order Myrtales; family Myrtaceae; genus Melaleuca; species Melaleuca alternifolia. The sequence goes on from JAGKPW010000053.1 coordinate 2,398,757, forward strand.
CAAAAAGGGAAAAAAAGATGATATTTTGGATCGCCATTATATGACTTTTGTTGTGTTTTTCTTTTTCTTTTTTATTGGAAACGAGATTTTTCATCACCCAGATTGGTCCTTGGATATTCAAGTTAGAAATTGGAGAAGGCGAGAAAATGTATATAATTTGAATCAAAGTCAAAAGGCTATACAATGATTTTTCTGCTTTCAATTACAAGTTTTTCATCTTTCACGTCTCGAGTTAATAATGTAAATAAATGGTCATCGAGGTCCGGTAAGTATCGTGGTGTTCTAACAAATGGCAATAATTGTGACGGGTGTGATATATGATGGAATGTAGCGGTCAAACCGTTCACGGGGTAAATGGGTATTAGTATTTCAGGTGATGGCTTCACTGTTCATTTCTCCCATAGAATTGCTTGAGAGCGAGGGTCTCAACATGGCTTCAATGTTCATTTCTCCAAAGCCTTTTACGCACAAAAATTTCTATCTAAACTCCAGTTCTCAAAGTCTTGGAGGTCCAATTAGTGGCAGATTCTAGCCAAATCCAAGAATATTCATAAACATAGGCTTAACGTGGGGTAAAACTGTAATTTTGGGGAGATACGTTTCACTTGCTTTAGTAGAATCATTAGTTGCAAAAAAAGAAAAGAAAAAAGAACGCTTCTTTTCCGAATCTACTGAGCAAATATTATCACACAACTACAGCAACAACTTATGAAAATAGGTCGGTGAAAATCGTAGAATTACGGCCAAGTGCAAGATGAAATTGGACTGCATATCCAATAATACGACAACACGAAAGAAGTCAAGAAAACATAAAGAATCGAGAGAAGCTTACTATATCGACTCGAAGAAGGTTGCAGAAAAAGAGTGCCTAATCTTAAATATTTACCAATTGTTGATAAGAAATGGATATGATAGTATCTCGTTTGATTGGGCATTGCATTTGATCGGGTATTGACGGTAATTGGTAGCCGATTGCCTTTTTCTAAAAAAATGTGTAACTTTGTAAGAAACGTCATACTGCATTGACGGGAAGGTTATTCAAAAAGCTTTAAACCTATTACATTTTGATAAACTTAGTTTTAAATATTTTGACACTTTATCAATTAACTTCATCCGGCCAATTTTAATTAAAAAATTATTGATGTGAATACTTGGGATTGTTACATAGGAAGGTCGATATGTAAATACTTTTTTACAAATTTTTTTTAGATTTGAATTTCATTAATCCCAAATTTTCCGGAAGATAAAAAATGGATCTATTTATCATAAATAGATTCGTTGGTTCTTGACCCTGCTTTACCTTAATGGTATCTATATCTGACTCCTAAAAGTTATTCATATATCTTAAATCTCTTCAGTTACACAACACACTATAACTTCGTAACCGGTAGGGTTTTGAGACATTCTTCTCATATCGATTTAGAGTTAGGCCATTTTAACAATGAGACAGAATAACAATAAAAAGGAATATAATCGTATTTCAATCCACCACTCGAGTCGATCATCCGAATGGACGTCAAAGAGTGAGATATGGAAAGGAGGAGAATTATGCTGGAGATCGAAAGCCATGAAAACACCAAAGGAGTCCAGGAAACATAGACATTCTAGACTGAGAAATAAAGAAATGTACAACAAATGATGAAAGACACTGAAGCCAAGTAGCCCCGACCTCCGAAGTTGGGGACTCGGCCTACTCTTTCACTTCTTCACACGATCGAACGGCGGCGAAGTGGACCCGCGCGGTCAATAAGTCTTTGATTAAAACTCGGCCGTCTGATCAAATATCGAGGCGGTGGGACGAGCGACTCCCTTCCCCCTCGCGCTCTTTCTCCCCAAATAATCCTCGTCGACCAAAACCCTAACTCTCTCTTCCTCCTTCACTCTCCACTGCAAAACCTGAAAAAATGTCGAGCACCTGAGCACCTCTCCCTCTCCCTCTCTTTGCACCAGCTCTTCCTGAGGACATACTGAGCGCTTCACCATGTACCTCTACAGCCTTACCCTGCAGAAGGCCACCGGCGTAGTCTGCGCCATCAACGGTAACTTCTCCGGCGGGAAGTCCCAGGAGATCGTCGTCGCGCGCGGCAAGATCCTCGACCTCCTCCGCCCCGACGACAGCGGCAAGATCCAGACCGTCCTCTCGGTCGAGATCTTCGGCGCCATCAGGTCCTTGGCTCAGTTCAGGCTCACCGGCGCCCAGAAGGATTACATCGTCGTCGGGTCCGACTCGGGGCGTATCGTGATTTTGGAATTCAATAAGGAGAAGAATGTGTTCGACAAGATCCACCAGGAGACTTTCGGTAAGTCGGGGTGCCGGCGAATCGTGCCGGGCCAGTACCTGGCCATCGACCCTAAGGGAAGGGCTGTCATGATTGGGGCTTGCGAAAAGCAGAAGCTTGTTTACGTTCTGAATAGAGATACGGCGGCTAGGTTGACGATATCGTCGCCTCTAGAGGCGCATAAGTCGCACACCATAACGTACTCGATTTGTGGGGTGGATTGTGGGTTTGATAACCCGATATTTGCTGCAATTGAGCTGGATTACTCGGAGGCTGACCAAGATTCGACCGGTCAGGCGGCAAGTGAGGCACAAAAGCACTTGACGTTTTCTGAGCTTGATTTGGGGCTTAACCATGTTTCGAGAAAATGGTCGGAGGCTGTAGATAATGGTGCTAACATGCTCGTTACTGTGCCTGGAGGAGGTGATGGGCCTAGCGGAGTGTTGGTATGTGCAGAGAATTTTGTAATTTATAAGAACCAGGGTCACCCGGATATCCGCGCAGTTATTCCTAGACGAGCTGATTTGCCAGCAGAGCGTGGGGTACTAATTGTCTCGGCTGCTACACATAAGCAGAAGTCTATGTTTTTCTTCCTTTTGCAGACTGAGTATGGGGATATATTTAAGGCCACGTTGGAGCATGATGGTGAACATGTTCAGGAGTTGAAGATCAAGTATTTTGATACAATTCCCGTTACTTCTTCCATGTGCGTTTTGAAATCAGGTTTTCTGTTTGCCGCATCTGAGTTTGGGAACCATGCTCTGTATCAGTTCCAGGCGATAGGTGAAGAAGATGATGTGGAGGCTTCATCGGCTACGCTAATGGAAACTGAAGAAGGTTTCCAGCCTGTGTTTTTTCAGCCTAGAGGCCTTAAGAATCTAGTAAGGATTGACCAGGTCGAGAGCTTGATGCCCATAATGGACATGAAAGTAGAAAATCTATTTGAGGAAGAAACACCTCAGATATTCACATTATGTGGTCGGGGTCCCCGATCTTCTTTGAGGATACTAAGGCCAGGTTTGGCCATTAGTGAAATGGCCGTTTCACAGCTGCCTGGTGTACCTAGTGCTGTTTGGACTGTGAAGAAGAATGTAATTGACGAGTTCGATGCGTACATCGTTGTGTCATTTGCAAATGCAACTCTTGTGCTTTCGATTGGTGAGACAGTTGAAGAAGTAAGTGATAGTGGGTTTCTTGATACTACACCGTCCCTTGCCGTGTCCCTCATTGGGGATGATTCTTTAATGCAAGTTCACCCCAGCGGTATCAGACATATCAGGGAAGATGGTCGTATTAATGAATGGAGAACTCCTGGCAAGAGGACTATAGTGAAGGTTGGTTCTAACAGACTGCAAGTGGTGATTGCTCTCAGTGGAGGCGAGCTTATATACTTCGAGGTGGATATGACTGGTCAGTTAATGGAGGTAGAGAAGCATGAAATGTCTGGAGATGTAGCTTGCTTGGACATCGCCCCTGTGCCAGAAGGAAGGCAAAGATCTCGTTTTCTTGCAGTTGGTTCATATGACAACACTATCCGGATCTTATCTTTGGATCCAGATGATTGCATGCAGATTCTGAGTGTACAGAGTGTTTCTGCAGCTCCAGAATCTCTTCTCTTTCTTGAAGTCCAGGCATCAATTGGTGGGGAGGATGGTGCTGATCATCCTGCCAGTCTTTTCCTCAATGCTGGTTTAAGTAACGGAGTTTTGTTTAGGACAGTTGTTGACATGGTGACTGGTCAGCTTTCTGACTCTCGTTCGAGATTTTTAGGACTCAGAGCCCCAAAGCTCTTTTCTATTGTCATCAGAGGCAGGCGCGCTATGCTTTGTTTGTCTAGTCGACCATGGCTAGGTTATATTCATCAGGGACATTTTCTTTTGACACCTCTGTCTTATGAGGCTCTTGAATATGCTGCTTCATTTTCATCTGACCAATGTGCTGAAGGTGTGGTTGCTGTAGCTGGGGATGCATTGAGGGTTTTCACTATCGAGAGGTTGGGAGAAACATTTAATGAGACTGCAATTCCTTTGAGGTACACTCCTAGAAAGTTTGTATTTCATAAAAGGAAGTCCCTGATAATCATTGAAAGTGATCAGGGGGCATTCACTGCAGAAGAGCGTGAAGCTGGGAAAAAGGAATTCTTTGAGGCTGCTGGCATGGGTGAAAATGGAAATAATAACGGTGAGCAGATGGAGAATGGTGGTGATGATGAGGACAAGAATGATCCTCTGTCTGATGAACAGTATGGTTATCCAAAAGCAGAGTCTGACAAGTGGGTTTCTTGCATCAGAGTGCTTGACCCAAAGACATCAAACACGACCTGTCTGTTAGAACTTCAGGACAATGAAGCTGCATATAGTGTATGCACTGTGAACTTCCGCGAGAAAGAGTATGGGACGTTGTTGGCTGTTGGTACGGCAAAAGGATTGCAGTTCTGGCCAAAAAGAACTGCGGCTTCTGGATTCATTCATATTTATAGGTTTGTGGATGATGGGAGAGCCCTTGAACTTTTGCACAAGACACAAGTTGAAGGTGTTCCTCTAGCTTTATGTCAGTTCCAGGGACGGTTACTTGCTGGGATAGGCCCAGTCCTGAGGCTCTACGATTTGGGAAAGAAAAGATTGCTTAGAAAATGTGAGAATAAGCTGTTTCCCAACACAATTGTATCTATTCAAACCTACCGTGATCGAATTTACGTGGGTGATATACAAGAGGTGTGTATTAGAGCAAATTATGTCGATCTTTCTTTGATTCGAAAGAACTCTAATCTCCCTATAGTTTGCATATGTATATAATAGATTTTTTCTGACCAATTTTTCTGCGATAATTTTTGTTGTTGTCCATGACTTCTTCCCATAGCCAGTCTTATCATTTGGAAATGTCCGTGTGACATGTTTTCTGGTGTGGGTTTTCATCTTAGAGAATTTTGCTGTCTCCTACATCTGAATCTTTTTTTGGCTTTTCATTTTTGCAGTCTTTCCATTATTGCAAGTACCGACGAGATGAAAACCAACTATACGTATTTGCTGATGATTCTGTACCAAGATGGGTTACGGCATCACACCACATCGATTTTGACACTATGGCCGGAGCGGACAAATTTGGCAATGTTTATTTTGTCCGTTTACCTCAGGACGTCTCAGATGAGATTGAAGAAGATCCAACTGGTGGGAAGATAAAATGGGAACAGGGGAAGTTGAATGGAGCGCCAAATAAAGTAGAGGAAATAGTGCAGTTTCATGTTGGTGATGTGGTCACTTGCGTGCAGAAGGCATCCCTGATTCCTGGTGGTGGAGATTCTGTCATATATGGGACAGTAATGGGGAGCCTAGGAGCGTTACTTCCATTTACATCCCGTGATGATGTCGATTTCTTCTCGCACTTGGAGATGCATTTGAGGCAGGAACACCCCCCCTTGTGTGGCAGAGATCACATGGCTTACAGATCTGCTTATTTTCCTGTCAAGGTGAGTGCTGCTACCGATTCTTGCAATTAGTGGTCCTTATACAAATGCCCTTCTATATATTTTTAATTTAACTTTTATTTGTATGCATTAATTTATTATGGTAATAATGTAAGATTATACGTAAATCACTTTGATTATCACATGTAATAATTATTAAGTCCTGGAATTAAATTTTAAAGTTCCTTGAAATGTTTAAACTTATTTTGTAAAAGGAAAAATTAAATCTTTGGTGTGCTTTATGGACATAGAATGCTTAACATGAGAAGACATTTATTTTGAATTAGCAAAATGTGTTACATTTATACCTTTTATCTGTAGATTTTGACAAACTCAGTCAATATTAAAGATAAATAACAATATTAAAAAAATATTTTTGCTGAAAAAAAGAATTACGCAGAGAATTCAATTTTCTCCATGTCAATGCACGGCCTGTTTTAGCATACATTGTATAACTATATATATACTGGTTTTTCTGTTTGAAAGGTTAATCATTATGGCAAACTTTTTTCTTTGATTCATCTGGTGTTATTTGCTGAGTGTGCCAAGAATTGGCATTTGAAGCGTAGTTAAGCGGGTTTACAAACCTGAGCCTCTGAGCATGCAAAAAAAATTATTTATATTATGATCCAGAAAGAGAAGACCCTATAACCAGATGATTCAGCATACCCATGTTCAAGTTTTGGACCCTTTTGAGGCAATTTTATGTCTTTGATTTCGAAAAGTAGGCAAGTCTGACACGGTTATCTCTTTCTGATACTCGTATTCAATCCACACTGTAGGTTTACTTCTAAATGTGTAAATGTCATATGAAGAAGCTTTGTCACATTAGTGTGATTGTGATATCTACTTGTGCTAACTGATTTAATTTTTTGGGATGGTTTCTAACTTGTATGGTCATGATCGATTTCTATGGTTGTAAACTTTACTACTTGATCTGGATCTGCTGCTAAAGATTGAGTTCCTTTTTCAGGACGTGATTGACGGTGATTTATGCGAGCAGTTTCCAACCCTGCCTATGGAATTGCAAAGAAAAATAGCTGATGAATTGGATAGAACACCAGCGGAGATCCTAAAGAAATTGGAAGAAGTGAGAAACAAGATCATATGAAAAAATGGGGATGGTAGCTTGAAGGTGCACATCCTCATCCCGCTAGGTTCTGAAATTTCTGGATGTACATGGATGTATTGTTCACATGTGGACATGTTTATTTAACTCACCACCGTTGGTCTTGATCCTCTTCTTTTGCTCAACTGACTGCCACTAGCTTGTTTGTCTCGGTTCTCTTTTCTGTACGACTGCTTTTGTACGACTGCCTGCAGTTGGACTGCTTCTATACGATATGAGAAGCAACAACTATGCTTTTCAGGATTTGTCAAAGCTTATGCTAGAATGGCGTGATGCATCCTCATCCCACTAGGCTTTTGAAATTTCTGGATGTATATGGGTGTATTGTTTGCGTGTGGACATGTTTATTCAATTCATAGCTATTTGTCTCGGTCCTCTTCTTTTGCTCAACTGATTGCAACTGGCCTTTTTGTTTTGTCCTCGGCTTTGTACAACTGCCTGCCATTGGACTGCATCTGTACAACATGAGAAGCAACGATTTCGCTTTTGAGGATTTGTCAAACCTTATGCTAGAATGGCATGGTGCATCCTCATGACACAGGGCTTTCGAAATTGCTGGATGTATATGGATGTCTTGTTCGTGCAGGGACATGTGTATTCAACTCACAACTGTTTGTCTCGATCCTCTTCTTGTGCACAACTACCTGCCACTAGCTTGTTTGTTTTGTTTTCTTCTTTGTGCAACTGCCTGCTGTTGGACTGCATCTGTACGATATGAGAAGCAACAGTCAATTTTCAGAATTTGTGAAACCCTATGCTAGAATGGCATGGTGCATCCTCATCCTGCTAGGCTTTTGAGATTTCTGGAAGTATATGGATGTATTGTTCGCATCTGGACATGTTTATTCAACTCATTACTTTTTGTCTTGGTCCTCTTCTTTTGCACAGCTGACTGCCGCTGGCCTGTTTGTTTTGTTCTCTTCACTGTACAATTGCCTGCCATTGGACTGCATATGTACGATATGAGAAGCAACGATTTTGCCTTTTAGGATTCGTCAAAGCTTATGCAAGAATGGCATGGTCCTCCCGGATTTGTCAAACCTTATGCTAGAATGGCATGGTCTCTCCCTTTGGGATTTTAAAACGCTCTTTTGTTGATTATGTTGCCCTTGTCTTGGTTATGCCCCAAAAGACTTTATTTTGTTTGTGACTCTTTTGGGTGTGTTTCCCCTTGTGTCGGATTTCATCGAACAATGACGCTAATTGGTAGCATCAATGTTGTATGCTCAGGTCACCGTCCTGGGATCTTCCACATGGATGGTTGTGTATCGGGGATGTTATGCCTGGACAAGAGAACTATGGAATTTGGCTTTGGTGTTAGGATGCTGCGGCAATGAATGGGAAAATTTCTCGGGGAGTTTGAAGTTTTCCATTCTTACATCTGTCTCTTCGGTTAAATGGCTAGTTATCGGTTCTGAATTAGCTTCCGATGTAGTACCTCCTCTCTCTCTCTCTCTCTCTCTCTCTCTCTCTCTCTCTGTGTAGAGATTGCTCGTATCTTGAGTCAAGAGGAAGTTTTTACGGGCGAGGTTCTTATTGTTAAAATTGTTGTAAGACGTCCAGAAAAGAAACCATAAATATCCTGTAAACGTTGCAGCTAAATCTAGATGCGCGATTCATCTTCACTTTTCTTTCAGGTGTCTGAATGAACGCTTCGAACTAACTGCGTCTATCTTAACTAGGGCATCTTTGTCAACTAGTCGATGGTACAAAAGGATTGCTGCTATTTTTTTTTCCCTCTTGGTTTCCTTACGATTTCTTTGGTTGGGTTCTTTCAACGCTCCATTGGCCTATGTCGCTCGTGTTCTCAGAGAGATAATCCGGGACATTGTTCTTCCCTTTGAATAGTAAATCTTTAGAGCAAGCCAATTGCCCGGGCTATTTACGAATAAAACACGAAGTAAATAGAACTCGATTATGAACTACACACTGTGATCACTCAAATGTCCACTTGAACTCAATCATGGAGAACTATGGTGAACGACAGTGGACTCTCTTTTCTCTCATGATGTAAATCAAACAATTATCAACTTCTCCTTTTCCCCGTCATTTGGCCTTTACGGCGCCGTCATCCTCTGCGCTTTTCTGCTCTCTCTCTAGCCTCGAGTTCGTGAGAGCGTTCCGCTCGTCGAGCCAGCTGATGATGTCGGCGAACACGATGTCAATGTTGCTGGGCGGCTCTCCGTACAGCAGGCCATGCCACATGCCGGGGTACAACTTGAACGTCTTGTCCGAGCTCGAAGCCACCTCGTACAGCAGCTGGCTCACCGCCTTGTCAGTCACTCGGTCCTCTCCTCCGTGCAGGACCACGAACGGCAACGAGACCTGCTCGCAATCATCAGAACAGAACAGTGAGCAAAACGCGTGTTCTCCTCATGAATTTACGAAGTAAATGTTAGAAGTTACAAAGAGAATGATGTACCTCGTCGAGCCTCTTCTCTAAGTCCATGCTGACCGTCATTAGCTCATAGCCAGTCTTCAAACGAGGGCGTCCCTTGTAGCAATACGGGTTTGCTCTTATCTGCGAATAAATTTGCCCTAACAATATCAATATCATGAATACAATCTCCGAAAACAGGGGATTTTTCTCTTTTCTCTTTTCTTTTGGGAAAGGGCAAAAAGAAAATGGAGAGATGAGATGTACCTGTTCCCTGACCTCGGGCTGTTTGAATGCGAGGTCAATTATGTCATTGGTTGGAATTATCTTCCACGTCGGAATGATACTGCACAGTTTGGTTAGGACTGTGATCACCAGGGGATGAGGTCTCATTTCCTCTGCAATCTGAAACCACGAGAAAGAAAGAAAGAAGTTTCGTAAAATTTTCTCAACATCTAGATGTCCCTTCTGCATACAATTTCGAATGAATAGATGAAATTACTCGACATGCAAAGAGAAAAGGTAAAGGAGAAAACCCAATTGAGAATTTGCTCGTTTCAATGAAAACACTTTTGAATAAATAAATAGTTGAATGTTAAAAATTGAAATTCCAATTATAGAGTCTTAACAATGCTCCTTTTAGATCTATAGTTGCTTGGCTGCCCTTCAAATCTTCCAAGATCTTTTATTTTATGGGGCTTCACTGATAAAGCAAGTCACCCTCAACTATCACGTTATTTGATTACCCGATCCCAAGAGTTGACTTTTCTGTGGAATTGATAAAAGGAAAACGTGAAGATTGACATGTTTAGGATGGAAGCTTCAAATGCAGGAAAAGTCAAAGATGGAGCAACATGTTAGGCCCTTGGCCTACGCCCTGAAAAAGACGTTTCACGGACACATAGCTGGAACCTAATCTTGGGTTCGCTTTGGCTCAACGTTGTCCGTGAACCTCTGAGGAGCTAAATAAGCGCACGTTTTTAGCATCTTACAAGCTCATCCAAGTACTGATAGGGATTCGGACAGTAGTCCCTGTCCTCGTCGGTTGAAGTGGTCGAGCTTTGTTAACAAAGAAAAAGGACAGGAACGTCAAGAAGTCCCCAGAAGAGTTAGCGTATGCAAAAAGCACCGTCCACAAAGCCGAGACAAGAAGTACTCGTTATCTTTTTTGTCAGCAGTTCTGTTTTTTCCTTTGTTACAAATGGAGTTCTACAGAAAAACAGTTTCTTTTGTATTTTCATTAAAAAAAATCATGATTGATTCTGTTGTTCATCTCTTGGTTTACAAGCCCTCCCAAGATTCATCCCTGGGAATTTCTATAATTGCCGTTGTCAATGTTGGATCAGCAAAAGAGACAGAACAAAAGTCGAAAAGATCTGAAGAAAAACAGCAAATGTCCTGGATCCGCCTTGGACCCGCCACGTTTTTTCTACTGAAAATAACCGAGGACTCGACAGAAGACAAAGAAGAAGCTCTCGCCATGCGCAAAATACCAGAGGACTGAAATCATGGGAGAATTCTGAAAATGGAAAACAGATATGAAAGAAAAGATGGAAAACAAAAATTTGAAGAAAAAAGCAGAGGAATAAGAGACACACACCTTACACATGGGGGCGACCAAGACAGCACCGTCCCAGAAGTCCGGCTTCTTCCTGTGTAAGAGGAGGAGCATGGCTCCTCCCATCGACTCTCCCATCAGATATCTCATCTTCCCCTTATTCTCTCTCTTCTCTACAAACCATAACAAAATAAGGGAAAGTCAATCCGGGAGCAGTCAAAGAATGAATGAGTTGTGAATGCAGGATATGGAATTTTGGTCAAATTTGGAATGATTTATGAATGCAGGATTTGGAATTTACTTATAGTGAGAGAGGATGGATGAGGAAAGAAAGAAACCAACCGCAGATGCTGGTGAAGTGATCGGAGCAGTCGTCGACGACGTCATCGAAGCTGTTGATTAGCCCCGGCAGTCCGTCGGACTTCCCATGGCCTTCGTAATCGATCCCGTACACTGCAAAGCCCGCTTTTGCCAGCCGGATCGCCGTGCCTGAATATCGATCGTTTCATTTATGTCTGACACAATCTTGCAGTGCTAAATATAAACACACAAATAGGGAAAATTAATGAATAAATAAATAAAATGCTTACTGCTCATGGTGATGCTGCACTCCATGGCATAACCGTGGCAAATGAAGATCAAAGCTTTCGGCTCCCCGCTCGGAACCCATCTGCAGGTGAAAAGCTTCAACCCTCTAGAATTCAGCACATATTCCTGTAAAAGATAAAACACAAAACACAACAAGCTCTTTAGTCAAATTTATTAGAATAAAACAAAGATCCACGTAAGAGATTTGTGGAAAACTCAGGAGGTGTTGTTGGCTCACCTCTTCATAGCTCACGTCTCCGGTTTGATTCGCCTGAATTCAGATGAAAACAAACGTCAGAAAACAGAAGATCCAAAACATCAGATGAAGGATGAGAATAGAGGGTTAGTTACGAGGAAATCAATCTCACCATGCAGCTGAGCAACCCCAGAAACTCTGAAAGAAATTTAGGAAGAGAGTTCAGGTGAAGAAAGAGAGAGAGATAGAGAGGGGGGCAAAAGAGAATGATTCGGATATAACAGAAAGGAGAGAAAATAGGAGGTCGGGATAAGGAAAACGATATCCAGGTCCGAAAGAGAATAAGTCTACGCAGACAGAAGCGAACTCTTTGCATGGGAGACTCTATACCTTCACCTTCTCTTTATATATGCGTACTTCTAGGAATGGATATGCCCTACCGAAAATAGTTAAAAAAGAGGGAAAATAGTTAGAAAAGAAGGAAATACTTCTGAAAATGAGCGGGGCCTGGTTGTTTATTAGCACTCAATTCCCACTTGGACGGTGCCTTACGATACAAAAGACGCGGTCTTCTTTGAATCAGCATGGAAGGATAAAGATAAAGGCTTTGCATGATGCATAATAGAGTATAAACCCTAAAGAAGATTAGATTCTTGAAGGGAATGGAGAGGAGAAAAAGATCATGAGAGGGGTTGGGGATATGCTCAAGAATCCCAAGAGTTTTAGCTGCAATATTCGGGTTTTTTTTTGATTTGATAGGTGATGCATGCGCCGCGCGCATGTTATAAGAGAGAAAAGAAAATGCGAATTTGTTTGATAATCAAGGCAAGTGAATTCTTTTAGTTATATAACAAAAGATAGTGAATTGAAAGTCAGTGCTAAATTTAGACTCTCGACTGCATAATTTCACATAAAAAGAGAATAAGTTCATTTCGGGTCTTTTTAAGTGCAGGGCTAGATATATGGATGATCGAATAATTGTTTTCTTTGGGGTCTTGTAAGATAATCCATAAAGTTCATAAAATTTTCAATTGTATTTCATTTTTATATTGACTTTTCCATGAGCTTCATTGCCTCTTTTTGTGGGGGTGCCCAACTTGTAACAGTGGACTTTTGGGACTTATTGAGGTTCGTCCATGAGGAATCCATTGGGCAATCGGGTCAACGGGTTGGCATTGTCCACATTGGCGCGCTCGGGTTCGGAGCAACTCGTGGCGGGTCCAAGTGGGTCCCCCACGTGGCTAACTTTTTCATTTAATGAGTTCAAATTTGCCGTATCAGATCTCCGCCCAAGACAAAGACCACCAAGCCTCCGTTGATTAAACAGAGAAAGATCATTACGACGTCGTTGATCAGGATCCAAAAAAAATCAGTCCTTATCTTATTTTCATTGCAAGATTGACTTATCAGTCATAAATATATCGTACACATCCATCATTGCTATCGTAATCCCGAACTTCAATTTCGAAAATCGCCCACATGGCGAAGTGCCTATGCCGACGATGATTGGACCCATCATGGACCAAATTGATAAATTCAAAATGTTTAGGTTTACGTTGGCATTCACGACCATAGATTTAAGATCGAATCTATAATTTTTCAATCTCTTCGCCGTTCGCGTCAACATAAAAATATTTGTAGTCGTTATTTACATGTAATCAGCACCTCGGAACACAACGTAAACTCGACGTGGCCGACAACGTTACTTTGTCGATGAGGTATGGATGACGTGTCACCTGAGCTGGCAAGTTGATAAGAGTCGGCAGACGCGCGATTAATCGGGAGATCCTCGTTTCCATTCCCCCTTTTTGCCCTTTTTGGGCCGCGTATCACGCGCTGGGGGGGAACACCAACGTGGGCCCCGCTGGACAGCCCAACTTGTTACCGGGTCGGGGTCAAACGCGCAAGTGGGCCCCGGGAGGACGGCAGCTTTGACCCGGCACGTGCTCCTAGCCCTCGCACGTGACGGGGGAAGGACCCGACCTGGCCTTCCTCTTTTGCTTTGTTTAGATTAGAACCCAAAAGGAAGATAAGGAAGAGCAAAGCGTGTGAGTGTTGGGGGGGACCCGTGCGACTTGGCAACAGGATTTGTGATTTCCTGATTGATGTTGCTAGAGCACACTTGAAATGGCGATGAGTTATGGAGTTGTTGGCATAAATGCGATTGTGATTGAGACACGGTGCGAGTGCGAGCCGCCATAGAAGGAAAAGAGAGAGAGAGAGGCCACATGACAAGTGATGATTATGGGATGTGGGGACGCAACGGTGCACAAGATAGCTCGAGGTGCGCTAGTGGAGGTTTCTGATAACTGGTTTGAACGGCAACCGATCAATAAATGAATAAAGCTACACATAAGAAGCAACAATAGTTATATGATATTGCCTATATTGCCGTCCATCTATCTATTTATGTAGTACGAACAGTAACGTAGTTCATTGTAATTAAAACTCGACAAGAGAAAACCAAATGAAAAAGAAAATGTCAAGCCCATGGCGTAGGATTTCACTTGGAAACTAGGTTTATCTATTAGGTGGTGTTGAAGCCAATTTTGGACATTTCGAATATGACATCGATCCGGGCCATCTAACAGGCTCACTCCTTACTTCGATCCAATGCGTCCTGAACTTTTCTATGTTTGGAATTGCACCAAAGGACATCTCAACCCTATAGAAATGTCAAAAAGCATCAATGTCTGTTAGCGCTTGTCTAGTAATCCATGTCTCGTGTCATCGACATTTCCCCGATCTCGCCTTTCTCAGTCCTCTTGAGGCAAAGACCAACACATAAAAAGGCTGCACATATGACAAAGCCCCCATCGAACAAGAGACATTCCAAGGGTCGTCCCTTGTCACAGCGCCCACGTACCATTATGTTGGAGCTTAGCACGGTCAATTTCACGACATGGTAGGCTTGGACCATCCTGTGTTCTGTTCCAACTGATGGATGACTATTCGGTCAGCATTCCCACATGTGGTGGCTTGTAGGTGGCGAGATCCCTTGGCTTTTTGCTTCGTGTCACTGTGCAGGAGAGCTTCCTGGACCCAGGACGAATGCAGAAACATATGGTTTTTGCTGTAATCACATGGACGGGATTCTCCTAATCACTTGACTACAGACACCCCGCTAGAGTTCTCGTTTCAGCCAAAGAGATTGCGTTGGTGATTCTGTTTGCAAATAATGCTAATGATGCCTTTTCTAACGTGAAAGATTCCTCGTCATTTGAAGGATTCTCTGCTTGTTTTGATATTTAAGAAGTGTCGAGGAGCCGAGACCATTCGATCAGATGGACCGGTTAACCTGCGTAAGACTGGGTATGAAGTGATCAAGGAGACTTGATTCTTTTTACTAAGCTCGGACCTTTTCTGGATGACCTCATTGGGCCTTGCCTAGCTAGTTTCAACCCCGAGTAGAAGAATTCATAATAATGAGTCATTGTAAAGGAGTTCATTCACATGATGCAGAATAAGGCCTTTCTGCAATAAAGATAGATCCTGAATTATATTTCATTAAAATAGCCTTGGTTTTTTTTTTTTTAAAATTTCCTCACAAGTGGGTTCACTTGATAATGAAGTCTATCTCGTCCGCATCTGCTAAAGCTCTTCTGAACGCTGGCATGACTAATCCTTTTGAGCTTGGTCGTTTTGTTAAACAGGATGATCCCGTGTGTCATATCTGCTTATTCTGTCTAAGGAGATTTTGAGTAAAATCTGCCTTAGTGGGCATTGGAAACCCTTCAAAGCTTCCGGAGATGGGCTTGATTTCTCATATCTGTTATTTGCTCAAGACCATTTTCTGTATGGGGAAGCCTCTGAAGATGGTCGGGAGCAGGTTGCTGATATTCTTGTACTCTGCTTAACATGTGATTTTTGTTGTAATCGCATGGACGGGATTCTCCTAATCACTTGACTACAGACACCCAGCTAGAGTTTATCGTTTCAGCCAAAGGGATTGCGTTAGTGATTCTGTTTGCAAATAATGCTAGCGATGCCTTTTCTAACGTGAAACATTCCTCGTCATTTGAAGGATTCTCTGCTTGTTTTGGTATTTAAGAAGTGTCAAGGAGCCGAGACAATTCGACGAGATGGACCAGTTAACCTGCGTAAGACTGGGTATGAAGTGATCAAGGAGATTCTATTCCTTTTACTAGGCTCGGACCTTTTCTGGATGACCTCATTGGGCCTTGCCTAGCTAGTTTCATCCCCCAGTAGAATAACTCACGATGATAAGTCATTGTAAAGGAGTTCATTCACATGATGCAGAATAATGAAAGCTTGGAAAGGCCTTTCTACAATAAAGATCGATCTTGAATGAGATTTCATTTAGATAACCTTGGTTTCTATTAAATTCCCTCACAAGTGGGTTAACTTGATAATGAAGTCTAACTTGTCCGCATCTGCTAAAGCTCTTCTGAACGCTGGCATGACTAATCCTTTTGAGCTTGGTCGTTCTGTTAAACAGGATGATCCCGTTTGTCATATCTGTTTATTCTGTGTTTGGAGATTTTGAGTCAAATCATTGAAGAAGCCTGCCTTAGTGGGGATTGGAAACCCTTCAAAGCTTCCGGAGATGGGCTTGCTTTCTCACATCTGTTCTTTGCTGATGACCATTTTCTGTAGGGGGAAGCCTCTGAAGATGGTCGGGAGCAGGTTGCTGATATTCTTAATCCCTTCTGTGATGCCTCGGGTCGAAAGGAAAACTGCGCAAATTCTAAGGCTCTCCTCTCTACTCGCCTGAGTGCTGATGATTGTAACAGGAACCTTTGGGATTAGTTCTACCAACAATCTTTGTAAATATCTGGGCTTCTGTTTGTACACTAGGATAGTCTACTCGAGGGACTTTGATCAATGTCATCTATAAGGTAAGAAATACACTCCCAAGTTGGAGATTAGGTAAGCTTTCTTCGGTCAGCAAAACAGTGCTCATCACATCCGTGATTTTTGAATCTACGTACGAAATAAAAAAACGGGAAATACATTTTTTTTCTAAAGTATATGTATTTGTTTCAGGATTTGAGTAGGTAAGGGTAACGAGACCAATAAAGCCCAATAAACAAAGCGGACCAAACTAGCTATTAAACCAACTATCAAGGCCGCATTCTAGATGCAGGATTCATTAATTGTTAGCTCTAGGATTAGGGACTACGTGGCCTTCCTTTCTCTTGAGGATTCTTGTGGTATGTTGAGTTCGACTATACTAAATTAGTTGGCACCTTGGTTGCTATATGCAAATTTTTTGATGCAAATTGAGAGGTGGCATGTTAGGGTCTGCCATGCGCTAGACATAATGAAACGAGACTTCTTCAGGGGCTCCACTGAGGAAAAAGGAAAGCTTTATTTTGTGGGATGGCTAAAGTAATTAAAACAGAAGAGGCATGGGGTCTTCGTTTGGTTAAGGCTAGGACGAGGAACTCGAGTCTGTTTGGAAAGTCGAGAAGAAATGGGAAGAATTCCAGCACAAGAAAAGCTCTGGAAGAGGGTGACGAGATTTTCCAGACTTGTCAGACGTGTCCTCAAAAGTAGTGGGTTGCCTGACTTTGGACGGAGAACGGGACAGTTTTGGGTCCTGTCAACATGGCTTTTGGACCATGGAAAGAGGAGGATAGTTCTGGTGTTTGGGAATTGCGCGGTGTTCCTTATCTTCTGCATGATGATACTATCCAAACCCTCTTGGCTGCTCCTAAGGAGGCGAGCTTTTGTGCGAAATCTTACCAAACGGGAGATTTTTCCCGGGGTATCTGCAAGAGAAACATAATGAAAAATGGGATTGGGTGTTAAAAAAGTCACACCGTTCCTAGAATCCGTTTGTTCATCTGGCTTTCGATGCATTGAAGTATCAGCACTAGGCATCTTTTAGCCCATCGAGGGATGAATATGCAGCATGTTTGCGCCTTGTGCTAGTTAGATCATCATATATAGTCATACCTAGACTCTTCCAATAACTAGATATAAAGTTCAGATCCATCTATATAAATGATGAAATGGTAGTTGGTTATAGGACCTAAGTCCTTAAATCTATAGAAAGAAAAAGGAAAAGAAAATACACATCTCCAACTAAAATAAACTCAATGAGTATCATCTCAGATATAACGACTAAAACTCGCATAAGTGCGAGTTAACAAAGCAAAATGAACAGAGGCAACAGTAAAGGTCGCATCAAGCATGATTTGGTGGACTTCAACCCAGACATCTATCAAGATTAAGGAGGAGCTGAGGCATTCGTTGATGAGATTGATCAACAATCTCAAGTTGTTACTTAAGTTCTGAGAAGGACAACATTCAATGCAAGGTCAATATCCTAACTGTGAACTTAGTCTATTGATTCTGATTTCTACTTTTTGTATATCCTTTGCCTATTGATTGCAGATGTGTAGTTTTAGAGAAATATGTGATGAAAATTCGCTTTTTGTTTTGTTCACTGTCCAAATATAATCCGATTCTGTTTCTTGGGATGACAGTCTAATTCTTCACTGTATGATTTATTGAGAAGGTTCTAAGTTGATGATTGTTTCTATGGATATACTTGAGGTTTGGTTATATTGTACATCATTCATTTAAATTCTTGAAAGGCAATGCAACAGGCTTCTTTAACTCATCTAATTTCTCTAGCTTCTCTTAGAAAATTAATATTGGAATAACCATCAATAATATATGGAGGAAAAGTGGATTGATGCAGATTACTTGGCTCACATCCAACATCACTGGATTGATACATTCAAGCTCTATCGTTCTCATTTATTTCATAGCTTAAAAAAAATGAGACATGCACTTAATGCGTGTGTATGGCAACATGAATCAATCAAACAAGTTTTTTTTCTCAGTTAATACTTATGCCAACTATCTAAGCACTTCAAACTTAATTAGATGCAATTTGTAAAATATTGAATCTTTGAACATATACAGAAATAGTGGCTCGCTTCGAAATATAATCCAAGCAATGACACTCCCCACATTGTTTGTGGCAGTGGATATGGTTAATTGGGAGTGCAAGAGCATCATGATCAACATGTTTCAATCCAATTTGGTTCTCCTACTCTCAGAGGGTAGAGCTTTTAGCCATGACTATCAATTGTATTGTGTGTTTGTTAATTACATCTTAATTGTGTGAAAATCTTGTGTAAAGATTTATGTAATTCTTTTGTAAGATCGAGAGATTGTTTTGCGAGACATAATAAGGATTAAACATTGTTCGAGTTATTTGGTGTGTTTAAGGTTTAAGGAACGCCCATAGTATTTGAGTTGACTCGACGATCATTGCAATTATGTTGTTTCATCTTCAGTTATAAGGGATCTTGTGCCATTTTTTCTAGGAGCACATCCCACTGATTGAACTACGTAAATCCTATGTCTTATTTGTTTCCTTGGCCCGTTTATTTTATGGTGCGATCACTTGTTTTTTGCAACAATTCCAATAAGGCGGATCTAATTAAAGTGAATTGATGGCGACAAAAGAAGGAAAACTGAAAATAAATGATTCGACTGGAAATATTTTAGTTCCTAGAAGATATTGATTGAGAATTATTAGTATTAAGGGAATCTATACTTACCTCTATCTATGGAGAAGCTTGATTTGATGGAGGAAGCTGATTGGAATTTGTTGGATAGATAAGCATTAAGTGTTATTTGACGGACGTTGTCTCATAATATTGTGTTTAACATAGTGAAGGAGGATACCACTACGAGACGGATGAATGCCAGTTCAAATATATATGAGAAGTCGTCTTCAATCAATACCGTCTACTCGACACAAAGTCTCTTTCACTTAAAGATAGGGAAGATGCATTAATTGTTGAGAATAACAATAAATGTAATGTTCCATTTAGTCAATTGAGTATAGTTGAGATTGACTTTGCTGATGTTGTACATGTTTTAGTTTTAATATGCTTACCTTTTAATTGTTAGAATATTAGTGTTATTGTTGTTAGTATTTCCCGTAAGAAGTTTGATGTTTGATGAGGTTCACTATTTGATACCTAATGAAGTTTGTGGTGAACCTATGCCTAATTTAGTGGGTGAAGGTAGATGAATAACTAATACTCATGTTTGTATCAGTAGTACAAGCTACAATAGATATAGTTAGGCTAGGACTAGTGGTGGTGTCTATTGGAATCATGAAAAGTTAGGACATTTTAGAAGGTATTGCCTTTAATTGAATAGTGAGAAGGGTTTAAGAAATGGGGTTGAGTCTATTTATGCTATTGTAGATGTAGGTCAAAGTTAATTAGGCATTGATGATTATGTCTTGTCAATTACCGAAGATTTATCGTCTGATAGATAGGTTATGAATTTCAATTTGCTACACCAAACAGAAATCAGTTTAAAACTTCTAAATACATAAATAATGGAAAAAGTACAGTTCGAAAAATCACTAAGTGTGATGTTGCGGGCGCTGATGATATCAAAATTTGTATGCATGATGATATTGTGAAGACATTGAATAATGTAAGACATACTCCAGAGTTGTAGAAAAATCTAATTTCCTTGAATACTCTAGATTTAGCTGGATGTTGGTAAATATCATAAGATGGAAAATAGAGGTTATTCTAAATATCTTGATAATAATGAGAGGAATGCAGCGCAATAGACTGTTTGAACTCAAGGAAAGACAACGATAGATTTCAGCATGAAAACGTTAGGTGCATCTATTCTTGAGTTACAATTGTTGCACATTGGTAAGAGAAACCTGAAAGTTTTGAGAGAAATGAATCTACTGTGCGGTTTTATTATGAGGAATCGAAGCGGTTTTATTATGAGGAACTGAATGTATAGATGTTATCTGATTTGGGCAAATAGCCAAAAGTGTAGTATAATACAACTGTTAAAGAAACCATAAAGATTGCAGAGTTAGTTCACTCAGATATTGGTAGGTCATTGCAGCTTCCTTTAACTGAGAGTGTTGTATTTATATTAACTGTTGTGAATGACTACTCAAGGACGAATATGGTGTTTGTGTTGGGATATGAGTTTGATGATTTTGTCAAGATTAGGAGGTTGGGAGATATGATCAAAATAGAGATTTATATGATAATCAAGCATGTGTGGACTAAGAATAGCATAGAGTTTTTCTTTTTTTTAAATCTATTAATATATGCTTGCATATTAAACCATTGCACTAGTTTTAGTGATCTACAACATGTTAGCAAAGTTGATAAGCATAATATTACTAGAGACTAAGAAATTAATAATGGATGTCCTTAATATGAAAAGCTTTCTGGTAAATAGATCATCATCATCATGCAACAAGATATTTGAATTCTAAGGAAGCATGATTGGGTAATGTTGCTAATTATTATGTTATTGAAATATTTGGTTGCTCGCGTTAAGCTTGAGTGAGCGTTGATAAGATAAATGAGAGAGCAAGAATGTGCATTTTTTTAATACTTGAGCAGATTATCGGTTGTAGTGTCCGGAATTAAATTTACCCGTTGACAATAGAGAAATTACATTTGATGACTTTTCAATACTTATGGGGAGTGTCATTAGCAATGTTTGCGTGGATCCAGATGGTGTGTAGGTCAAGACAGAATTGTGGCTAAAAGCTCCTAATATGGCGGGAAATTGAATGATAATTGACACATATGGTGTTTGCAGCAAGATGGAGTTTGTAGAATCAACAGGTGCTGTGGCTATTGAATTTGACAGGGTGCATGTTTGCTCTCTTAATATTTATGTAAGTGTATGGTGTTATTGCTTTATCTGTGATAGAGAGATTGAGTCTAAAAAGCTTTGTGTAGTAAGTAAAGGTGCAAGTAGAGTCAATATTTTGATGAGATCCCCAACTATGGCGAAGTCCTGATGAGGCTAGTACTTGGCATAAGTTGGTGATGGTTGGGTTTAAGATGGGTAGTAGGAGAGTAATAGTGATCAGATTTCATCGAAATGACTGTAACTTGACTGAAATGTCACTCCAAAGTGGAGATTATTTATGTCTTTAGTTTGATCCTGTGGGCGAAACGTAATTTCAGTTGAATTGTAAGGACACATTTGGTCAATTAGAGTTAAAATCCAAAAAGTTGGATTTTGGCGAACGTTTAAATGTGTGCCATGTAGACATTCCTTTCTGGTGTGAGGTTCAAGTTGGAGAAGGAAAAGAATTTCATGTCTTGTCTCAAAGTATATTTAATTAGGGGTGATCGGTTCCCGATTTCCCTAGGAATCGGGAATCGGACCAGACCAGACTGAGCAGTCCGGTCCGGTTCTTAGATAGGTAATTAATAACATACATAAACCTACAAAATGCAATTTAAAATACAACACGAGTCGCATTCACCAACGCAAATATCCATGGATTGTCTTCTTTCTAACGTTGTTCATCTAGGCGGAGATGACATGTACTACTCAAGGCATGTACTTGTACCTCCTGGTAGCAACTAGGTACACGAAGAAGTTGTTAATGCTCAAGATTGAGAGAAGCAAATAGAACAGATTCAAATGGTTCCTGTTAATATTATTCCTTGCAAGCCGACCACCACTCCTTTGTTGCCCCGTTCACAATCTTGACCAATATGCTGCTGAAGAAGTACCCAAGCGCCATGGAGCACCATAGGAAGCAGGTTGAGAGAGACTTGAGCCCCTTTGGTGCCTTGGAGTAAAATAACTCGAGAAAGACATAGAGGGTGTTGTTATGGTGCGTGGACTTGGAGACTGGAGAGGACTAGACGAGACATTCTGTTTTGTTTTGTTCTGTTGTCATTTTATTTTTTTAATAAAATTTTTCGGTCTAGTCCGGGTGTGCGGTTCCACCCTTGAACCGGTAACTGGACCGAAAATTCACGGTTCCATTTATGTTGAACCGAGAATCGGACCATTACCTTTTAGAACCGTCCGAAACCGATCGGTCTGGGCGGACGGTATTTTATGGTAACTCCTAAATTCAATTGATGAGTTCTCAGTCTTTTGCTCGTGGGTTGTGTTTGTTACGAAGGTTGGTGTGGAGCCTTGTGTAAAAAGTCGAGCCTGTGTGTGCACATTACGGTCTGGCATGCAATCCAAGGCGTGCATACTTGTGAATTGCATCTGAGAGGGTTTTTTTTTTTTTTGGGACGTGACAATCAATTGTGCGGCGTGCTTATAAAACACATATCGGAGTGTTTGAAGCAATGAAAATCATGTTTCAAGACTTGTGTAATTTCTCTGTGAGATTGAGATATCATGAAAATCGTGTGTGAGTTATTGGGTTTGATTCGGAGTTGAGAAGCTCCATGAGTGTTTGAATGAATAGGTTGACATCTCCATTATATGCATTGGTGTATAAAGGAGTTATGTGTTGATCTTCCTGTGAAGTAGGACCAACGATTGAAATATAGAACTCCAATGCCCGATTTATGTCCTTATTCAGTTTATATTATCATTCAACCACTTGTTTTTTTGATGCGTTTGGAAAGTCGGGTGCAAACTTTGCTTGATTCTTCAATATGTGAAGATCTATGTTAATTACATAAGGACATGTTGCATATGCTAGCTGGGGATTGTTTATATAATCCAAGAACTAATTTTAATATGTATCAAAAGTTCATGGAGCATATCGAATAAATCAAAATTTCAGGATCATATTACATATCGAGTTAAAGTTTGGGGATCATATTAAATAAGTTAAAAGTTTAGGGACTGCATTTCATATTTGTGAACCATTTGTATAATTTTTCCCGAGACATTTTATGAGATATCCTTCATGGAAGATTATACCTCATAACGCGTCATCAAAGCCTTAATTTCTAAGCCATGCGATACTTTTTAACTCGAGAGGTAAATCCGTTGCCTCAAAATCTTTATTTACTGATTGGCAAATCGAAAGATCCAATGCCTTTATCATAGAAGAAAAGCAAAGTGCATATGTCAACAATCGTCAAATTCAAGACAATATCTTTATTGTGCAAGAAGTTTTACATCAACTCAAAACAAGAAAGAGGAAAAAGAAATTCAATGTAGTGGCCAAAGTCGATATGAAGAAAGCATATGATAGAGTGGAGTGGGACTTTTTAAAAGACTGCATGCTGAAAATGGGTTTCTGTGATACATTGGTTAATTGGATTATGACATGTGTATCCACAGTGACATACAGTATTAAATTGAATGGCGAACTCCTACCTTTTTTCACACCAACTAGGGGTATAAGGCAGGGAGACTCACTATCTCCTTACCTTTTCATCATCATAACAAATGTATTTTCTATACTTCTGAAGAAAGGAACAGAAAATGGTTTGGTTAGAGGTATCAAACTAAACTCAGCATGCCCTGTCTTATCTCACCTGATGTTTGCCGATGACTTAATCCTCTTTCTTGATGGGAAAGTATCCGAATGCCGATCATTTGCTGAAATACTAAACCAATACTGTGTAGCCACGGGTCAAACAATCAATCTCAATAAATCAGGGGTTTTCTTAAGCAAAGATTGCCCAGAAGCTCTTAGAAGAAATATGGCCTCTGATTTGAGAATGCCAGAAATCAAGAAAACAAGTAAATATCTTGGCATCCCCTCTGATTGGAGAGAATCCAAGAAGCAAATGTTTTCATGGATTATGGATACGGTCAACAAGAAGCTGGAAGGATGGAAGGAAAGCTTGTTATCAAAAGCTGGTAAAGACATTTTGCTAAAGACTGTGGTACAAGCTCTGCCGCAATATGCCATGTCAATGTTTAAAATCCTGGTGTCTATTTGCCATACCATTGAAAGCAAAATTGCTAAATTTTGGTGGACAAATACCACTTCTCAAAAGGGAATTCACTGGAAAGGTTGGGAAACCCTGAAGAAACGCAAAGACGCAGGAGGGTTGGGATTTAGAGATCTTATTGATTTCAATAGAGCCATGTTAAGTCGTCAAGCTTGGCGTTTGGCTTAGAGTACTAATGCATTATGGGAGAAAGTGCTCAAGGGATTATATTTTCCAAACACCAGCTTTCTACATGCTTCTAAAGGATCACGACCTTCGTGGGGTTGGCAAAGTTTGCTGTATGGCCGTGAGGTTATTAAAAGATCCTCTTGCTGGGTTGTAGGAAATGGCCAAAAAGTAAACATTAGAGAGGACAAGTGGATAGCCAGGGGACTAATCGGAGGTCCAGCTAATAAAAATGATCCTACATGGGTTTCTGAACTTCTCGACACAGAGGGAGCAAATTGGAATGTAGCGTCAATAGAAAATACTTTTGACGAAAGCACAACCAGAGAAATTCTATCCATTCATATTAACCAACAAATTCAAGAGGATACGTTAAAGTGGGAACATTCATCTTCAGGGCAATTCTCAGTTAAGAGTGCCTACAATCACCTAAGGGCATGTCACAACAACAACATACAACAACAAGCTTCATCATCATATTCAACACCGAAGAAGCTCTGGAAGCTAATATGGACCCTCAAGCATCACCGAAAGTCAGATTTTTTATGTGGCAATTGTGTCAAAACGCACTAGCCACCAAAGATAATTTGATGCGCAGAGGAGTAGTGTCGGAAAATACCTGTCCGATTTGCAAGCAAGCTCCAGAAACTGTTGAACACATGCTCCTCCTCTATTCGTGGACCAGACATATCTGGGAAGATCCTGTAATCAACATTACAGTCCATACTCAACCCACGAGCATAATAGAAGAATGGCTTGCAGGATTTTCACATACTAGTATTTCCTTCAACCTACTGGCCAAGTTGTTGTGGCAGATGTGGATGGCGAGAAATCATTTCGTGTTCAGGAAACAACACATAAACCCCTTGTAGATCATCGTGCTGGCCAAAACAGAGGAGGCAAGTTTCAATCTTTGGGCAGATAACACTCAAAGAAAGTTGAGAAATCAAAACCCCTTACCGAAGAGATGGTCTCCACCTTCCAACGGAGCTATCAAAGTCAACATAGATGGCTCCTATGACTCGATATCAGGAGAAAGTTCAGTCGCCTGCGCATGCAAAGATCACAGAGGGATTTTATTGGATGGGTTCGCGCGTTCAACGACAGCATCCTCTCCCCTTCAAGCGGAAGCCTTAGCCTTGTTGGAAACCCTAAAACACTTCGAAGATCTTCACGAACAGAGAGTTGTGGTCGTCGAGTCAGATTGCGCGGATCTAGTGCAATTGATAAGAGCTCCTGCAGATCAAATACGGTGGGATGCACATGCGCTGATCTTGGAAGCCCAGGCCCGCCTACAAAAACATAGCAATATCGGTCTAATATACGGCCCAAGAGAGTGCAATAGAGTGGCAGACTAGATTGCAAAGGCCCAGTGGATGAAAACACTACCTCAATCGTGGCTGACATACCCTCCTGCTAGTCTTTTGAATTTAATTTGTTTAGAAGCCGGCGATTCGTTGAAACATTATCCTTCAATTTCATGAATGAAGTACGAATATTTCTGACCAAAAAAAAACATGCTTCTTGCGGCCATTTTACATCGAGACCGTCCGCTCTCTCCATATTGCTATACAAGCAATACGTCTCCCACTAAATTAATGTTACCCTTTTTGAGATGACACTATGGTTTTGATGGCGGTTCATTGGAATAAAAGCACAAAATGTTGAGATACTGATTTTGGCATTTGCTGAGATATTTTATATCTTTTTTTTCCCGTTAGAATGAATTAATTAAAAAGTTAATTGTAGATTATACCTACGAGACGAGACTCCAATCTCGAAATTTCATGAACGTCCCGTCCCATTCACTGAAAGATCACTTCTTGAACTTTTTCAGAACACAGGCTAGGGCTGACAATTGACGGGTGCAAAATTGCTTTGTCTATCGAAATGGACATTAATAAACTTGAGAGCATTATAAATGCGAAATAAATCCATTCCTTAGCATGCTCAATAAGAGGTTCCATTGGGATCTTCTTCATAGGCGCGCCATTGATGACAAGAACATGACATGCCAACTCGACTTGATGGCTGACATTGGGCCTAATGTTGGGCCACGAACAAGCCTATGCCAGATCGAATTGATAGCTGGCATTGGGCCTAATGACTTAAGTCGTTCGGGTTAACCACGGGCTTATTTGGGCCACGAACTTGGTAGGGTTAAACTCGGCCCATATGAAACAGCAAGAGAAAGCAAGACCCTTCTCCGCGAACGAACCTATATAAACGCTTGACAGCAACTCGTCCCTAGGGTTTCGCCGTAGCAGGAGCAGAGCAGTCACCGCACCGAGCCGCGAGGGGACCTCCGATCAACAGCAATGGGTGAGAGATGGCGCTCGTTTCGCCGCTCTTTTTCGTCAATTCCGTACATGTTCTTTGCTTGCTACCTTCATCTTTCGCGACTTGAAGTTGCCTTCCTTCTTGATATTGAATCTCGTGAGCAGCCAGGATTAAGGTGCACGAGCTGAGGCAGAGGTCGAAGAACGATCTGCTGGCCCAGTTGAAGGAACTCAAGAACGAGCTCGCCCTCCTCCGCGTCGCCAAGGTCACTGGCGGTGCGCCGAACAAGCTCTCCAAGATGTAAGTCGCCGTTCTCACTTGATATTTACGATTTGAAGGTCTAAGTTAGAGTTTTATGCGTTGGTTCGATGGTAATGTCGCACTTGGGATGAACACTGGCTTTGGTTAAATTGGGTGTTCGGTTGTTCTTGAATAATAGCGTTTTGAGGAAGTCGGTCAGAGCACGCGCTTTCCTGTTACTGTTTATATAAATGATGATGAATGTATGGTGGATGAGTGCTTTCTGATAATGGGTGGCGGAAGTAAGACGAGTTCTGCTACTGGTATATCTTTTCAAGGCATTGGAAATTCGATAAAGCTCTATTTGTTGATGCATCTCAAGTAGATAATATGCAAAGAGAGACCTTTTGCAAATTAGCTACTGAAACTTTGAAGTGCAGTTATGGTAGCTTAACGAATATAATGCAATGGTGGGCATGTTTTCCCGATTGGACATAGGGATATTAGTGCTTTGGTATAACAGACTTTTTAATCTTTCAATTGTTGCAGAAAGGTGGTGAGGCTGTCGATTGCGCAAGTCTTGACTGTCATTTCACAGAAACAAAAGGCTGCTTTGAGGGAGGCTTACAAGAACAAGAAGTACTTGCCCCTTGATCTCCGTCCCAAGAAGACCAGAGCTATTCGGAGACGGCTAACAAAATACCAGGTGGTGATACGCTCCTTATTTCCAAGTCTCATGTCTAGTTTCTAAAATGATCTTCATTCTGGAATTGCTCCCAAACTAAAAAAGATTCTTTGCGTGGGTATTTTAAAAGTGGCTGGTACTGGTGTTCTGGGTGGTCCTTTGGTCGTTCAATGTTGTGAACTGAAGCGGGATGTTAGTTGGGAACCAACTGGCTTCTGCTGGACCTTAAGCTGTTGCAAAATGCATGATTTTTCTCTTTATGATTTTCATAACCTCCCAAATTTTCTTTTGTTTGTGTTGTAGATATTGCATGCTTCACATGTCTGTCTTTCCATCTAAAGATTCTTCTAAACTTTTTATGTGCACTTCTTGAATTGTTAGAACTTTGTCGACAAGCTTTCTAATAAAGTCATTTGTCCTGAACTTTTTCTCCTGGTTATTAATCCTTGCTTAAATCTGCACGATACGTTTATCCGTAATGCATTAGTTCTCAGACTGAATTTCTATTTCTTGCTTTTTCTCAGGCATCTTTGAAGACAGAGCGTGAGAATAAGAAAGAGATGTACTTTCCCCTGAGGAAGTACGCCATTAAAGCGTAGTTGGGATTCTACTCACGGTGTATGGGAGCTTGGCCTTTATGCTTCTCTTGGTTGGTCAAATTTTCAGGTTATCTTGAACCACATCATAGTTGGACGAGGAAAGATTTAGCTGTGGCACCTTGATTTTTTCCCCAATTGAGGACAATTGAAAGGTTCTTTTTGAATTTATAATTATAACTAGGGTTGAATCCTCAACAAGTGACGATCATGATGGTTTATCTATTTTACCTCTAGTCTTGCACAACACATGAAACACTGTCCATGATAGAAAATGTCCATATCATGTCTGGTTATTTCCTAAACAAGGAATAGGATGCAATGAATCTATAGGCATTGCAGGTGTGATGCCTGAGTGAGGGTGTCACTTGTGAGTTTCAGCGCAACACCGCTGTTAATTGAATGGGCTGTGAATCTGAGGCTTTGCTAGTAAGGTGTGCATTGATGCCTTTCTTGCCAAATATGAGCATGGTTGTTAAAGGGCGATTAGCCATGCACAGAGCGTCCAGATGCCAACATAACGATAATCATCCCAATCCTCCCAATGTTCTCCTTGTGCCTTGAAATGAGAGGTCTCTATAAGCTGGAGTACAGACTATGTAGAGGACAACTAAGGTGAAAAGACGGAATGTGTTCAGAGGAAATCCTATTGACGCATGGTACGATTCTTGCGCGCGTTCACTGACTTGGGGCTACAAATTGTTCATTCGGAGGGGCTCTGCTCGGAAGCCTCACCCATCTTTCTCTTGTAGATCACAGTTTAGGGGACCTTCAAGCTTTTCACGGCGCACCAGCCACATCCCACTACATGCAAAATAAAAAAAATGTCTCATGAATGAAAGTTGTGCTTCTAACATAAAGAGACTGAGAGAACGATGTAGCCATGGTTTCATGATACGATGTAAAGCAAGTTTATCATCAACATGTGATTCAATCTTGGGTTTCATGGCAAAATTAAAAGTCGATAATCCCAAATTACCTATGTTGTACCTGCATTCCTGCCGACAAAGATAAACTAAACTGAGACCACCGTTATTTTAACCCTTGTCTGATACATATTTAAGTAGCTAGAGGAAAAGAGAAGAGATGAAAGGGCTTCTCAACCCTTAGTTAATATGAAGATTATGATTAGAAGCTGAAGAATGAACATGGCAAGGATTGTTTCGACTGCTACCGTCATTAGCCTTCAATTCGTGGCCTCTTTCATTAGTTCCTTGACGCATGCAAGTGTTCAAAAGCGTGTCATATTTCATGAACTCCAATGAAAGAAAATGCAGCTCTAACTTAGAATGACAAATCATTTTGGCAATAGGTGTTACATAGAACTTCTATTGATTGAACTATATATGAATTCTGAGAAAACATGCGAGATTGCTTGATAACTAAATAAACATTTTACCACTGGTCGAGAGTGGATCATTTTGGTGACTGCCAGACGAGTTCTTGATAAGGTAAGCTCCATACCATCATAACACGCTTTCATGGAACATGTATACGACGTGATAGTGATGATATAGTGTAACCGATCAAGCATTATTATCTATGTGCAATGAATCTCATCTTACTCGACGTCACATTGTATGCAATCACATCTCACTTCCGTGCAATGTATCCATTCCATAAAATACTTTCTCGTGTATAATCCTTGGTCGCGATTGGATAGTATTGTTTAAAGTGGAGATGGTAAGCGAGTGGTGGTTGCTGATGCACAGAGTATGGAAGCCAAACTGATTGAGACACATAAACGAATGGACAAATTCTATCTATGCGAATGTCAAACGTCGTTGGAATAACTAGGTCGTTCAAACGTTCCGGCGCTCTGCCGGCTCCAGGGTTTCGTTCATCGATCCTCATTTTGTCCGTAACCACGAAATTTCCCATTTCGTGGAGGTCAATGGATGAACAGCACTAGGATTGCAAAAATCCCAAGGGCCTTCAACTGGACGGCGACTTGGAAAATTTGTCTGTCCCGTTGCTCCACTCTCTCTCTCTCTCTCTCTCTCTCTCTCATATTTGAAATTCAAAGCTTACTATAATTTCTTGAATTTCGATCATATAGGCATTCAAATGGTATAATCATAAAAAAAATGTTACATTATCCAAGAATTTAAATTACTGAACCGTAGAGGAAAAAATCCTATGCAAAGGCAAAACTTAAGACTTTCTTGAAGTTGAGATGCACCAAAAATTTTCACTAAATAATATTAATAGATCTTTCACACACGCTACACACGCGTGCTATGTAGGAGATGTATGCAAGTCTCCTTTTAGTAGGAGAATGGATATGTCGATCTTAAATGAGAGATATGTGCTTCATGAACGTAGAAAATTCGTGATTGTCATAATTGGCGTTTTATTTTTCTTTATATTGAGAACTAGGATATTTTAGTGATGTGAAGGATGGACGCCGAATTTAAAAGTTGGTTTTACAAGTGATATAGACGAACAAATAGATAGACAGAAAGATAAACAGATGATTAACCATAATGAAAAGCATTTCGACCCTACTCTTTGATTTCATTGAAAAAAGAATATTCTTCTAGAGTAAAACTTCAACCATTGGTAGCCGTACATTGAGTGGGCAGTGGCATGTTTTAATTTTTATTGTTCTAAGTGGTGTTGGGGCCAACTTTCATGGACCTCTTCAAGTCCATATTGAAAAGAATTTGGACCCTACTCTATCATTTGGTTGACAAAAAAACTAATATTAAAGAGCGAAATTGTAACTTTTGGCGGTCGTGCATCGAGTTTGCAGCAGTCGAGGGGGTCTGGTGGCGTTACTCTCTCCGTTTCTACACAGCGTTTAGTGATGTTTAGACCATTTTCGTACTACTTAATAAGTCTTACCTACCTGGCTGATCTTTAAAGAGCATACTCAGGATTTTACTTCTAGGGCGCTCTAACAAATACTCGAATCCAAACTATAAAGAGAGTAGCAAGCTCTTTTGCTATCTAAGCCAACACCTTGTTCGCCCGGATGAGTGGGATTGTGATAGTATACCAAGAGAAATGAAGCGACCAAAACCGAGAAAAATAGGAGTAATTAAAGAGAAGCGTCACTGTACTATTGATTGTTCCACAATTAGACTGTTTACTTCACGGAATTGATCGGGAAGGTCAGCAGGTTTACTGCACTTAAAACTCGAAGTGCATGGAACGTCAATGACCTTCTGAGAAACTCCAAACCCTCAATGCCCACCTCAATCTCACTCATTCGTGGGATCGGAATCGTTTTGAGAGGCGACGAAGTTTTTTTTCCTTGTCTTTTTTTTATGGGACTCGCTACTTTAACACCACAAATAATTTGATGGAATTACTTAAAGAGTATGAATACCGAGAAGTTACTGTTGCATGATCATAGATCATACAGATCAATATCATCAGCACCATCAATTATGTCAGTCTCATTGCAGAAGGCACATGATCACCGATCTAGATGAATTTGATCTTCGCTGTCTCTAAGTCTTGCTGTGTTTTTCTTTTTTCGTGAAGAAGCTACCCTTGGCACTCGCCGGAAAAGCTTTTCCGGGGTGTCTCGTGCCGTCTTGAGTGAAGTTTACCAGTTGGAGAGGCTCAGTTTAAAACCTCGAGTCACACTTTCTTCATTTATCTGGGGCCAGCTCTCTATACGAAAGCCCACTAGGGTTTTCTATGATTTCCATCATGTTTCATAGCTTTTGAGTTTTGAGTATCTCTCCGGACTCGTGAGCATATAGTGCAGGCTACATGCATACGTGCATTAGTCTCTTCTCTTCGTCTGAGAACTCGCATCTATGAATCGAAAATTAAGTAGGGGTCCCTGCATTTGCAACTTTGCGTAGGCGTTGCTTATGGATTCGGACGGGCGCTCTATGTCCCAATCATCGTCAGCTCCATCTTACCACAGAAGGAGTAACTTAGGGCATTTTTGATAGCAATGTGAACAGAAACTGCACTCGCGTTATTCTTTCTCAGGATTAGCCAGAAACAAAGTTTTCCAATTGAACAAGGCTAGTTGATTTGGTTGTACTCCCCATTGTTATCTAGGCTGGGTTATGTCTGATCAGCAAGCAATCTTCATTTCGGTTAAAAATGAGCATTTTGACTCGTCGAATCGTGGGGATTTCTACGTAAACCTTCTTGTATTCCGACTTTGTTCGCTATTCTCAAACGTGTACAAATATACTTGGAAACCACTATATTATACTTGGCATTTTATAATGTTGTCAGACCGTTGACTTAAGGATGTGCAATGGGAGCAAATCTAGACCATTGAACTTCTTTTTTTTTTCTTTATTTAATGTTTGGGACAAGTGGCAGCCCCAGATTGATCTTTGACCATGTCGTTCCTTGCCAGGGAAAAAAATAAAGCTATAATAATACGATACATCCATCTACTTGTATACGATTATGCATTTGAGCCGCAATTTCTTACTTGACCAAGAGACATTTGTCTAACCTGGACAGAACTTTGGCTACTTGGCTTACGAAGGCTCAACTCATTTCTTAGTTTTTAGCGTTACAAAAATTTGCGACCCTCCAAGCGCTGCTCTTCTATGGAGCTTTGCTAGAAATTTAAACAGAATTATAAAGGCCAGCACAAGAAAGCTTATGCTCTCGTGCATCAGTTATTGTCTCCACGATGAGAGGAGGTGTCACTGCTCGCTAGAATTGCGAATGATGCACGATCAAATGATCCTTTGCATTCCAGGTTTTCCATTCATTTCACGCTTCTAGAATTACCTCGTCGTGCATCATGAAATAGCCTCGGAGAGTGAGAGGAGCCGGTGTGACGTGTCGGCCCTTGAAGACTTCAACGTGAAAAAAAGTAACTAGATTCTTGCAACTCAATTGTTTATCGAGTTGCTTCGCTACAGAACTAAAGTAGGTGAGCCAAGGTCTAGGTTTGTGGAAAAACAAAGTCATAAACAACATATTCAACTAGTGCCCCACGGATCAAGGCATCGGTTTAGTGGGGGAGAGTTGGAAACGAGAAGCTGAATGAGGTAAGCAGTTCGTGATTCTTTATTCACATACAAGAAAAAAAAAATTGATCGAGAAAGAGTCTACCTGACAAGGAATTCCTCCATATTTTCCAAGCCGTTTTGCAGCCGGCAATTTGTTGCCCTGTTCTGCTCCACATACAAATCCAGGGCAAGTTATACTAATTGCTAGTTGGTGTAATATATAATTAGCCAGTAGAAAATACCAAACCAGAAAAGAGAAGCATTACTAACTATCCTCTACTCAACCACAGAGTCATTTTCTCTTGAATACTTCCACTGATTGGCCCAAACGGTCTACTATCTTTGGTCTACAAATCCAAGTAAACAACCCCATGAAGTGGAAACTTTCATCTACTTTCCTTATAAATCCCATACTCAGAAGCAAATAATACGCGAAACCACATCTCCCTCCCTCCCTCCCTCCCTCTCTCTCTGTGTGAGCAACAAGAAAAGGAGAAAACTGAAAGGCCAAATGCCAACCATAGGAACACCAAGAGAGAACACAGTCATGCCAAGAAAAGGCATATCAAACCTCTTATCATTGCCCGAAACACCTTCTCCTTCCTACTCTTTTCCAAGCCCTCACACTCGATTCGCACCTAAACACACATTCTCTGAGTCCATGATGGAAGAGAACGTAGAAAATGCCGAGTCCATCATCACTAGATGGGACTTGAACAACTCCGACAACACAGTCCCCTCTCTCTTCCATGAGGACAGAAGAGAATCCACGGAGTTTCTCAAATCCGTCAAGAACCTGCGTCGAACCATGGATTTGTTAATCTCCACAAACTCTAGCTCTGATAAGCTCGTACTTGCCCAAAACCTTTTGCAAATCGCAATGAAAAGGCTTGAAAAAGAATTCCACCATATATTGTCCACCAACCGGAACCAATTGGATCCAGAGTCAATTTCGGGCCGATCCTCAGTTGGATCAAGCACATTTGATCGCAAAATCGAGGAGGAATATTCTGGGAAGCTGGCCACTGAAGCAGGGCCCATGTCAGAACTTGCCATGGTGGACCTCAAGTCCATAGCAGACTGCATGATCAGTTCTGGCTACGGTAGAGAGTGCATCAAAATTTACAAACTCATCCGAAAGTCTATTGCTGATGAAAATCTATATCAACTTGGGATCGACCGATTCAGATCCGCACAGATTCAAAAGCTAAGCTGGACTGCACTTGATCACAGGATCAAGAACTGGCTCTCTGCAGTGAAAGTTGCAGTTAAAACAATCTTCACAGGGGAAAGAATCCTCTGTGATCATGTTTTCTCAGCATCCCACGCAATCAGAGAATCTTGCTTCTCTGACATCACCAAGGAAAGAGCAATCAATTTATTCAGATTCCCTGAAATGGCATCCAGAAATAAACCAGCGACGGCAAAGATCTACCGTTTCATGGAACTCTATGAAGCAATGTCTGAACTCTGGCCAGACATTGAATCAATTTTCAGCTACGAGTACACCTCAGCAGTCAAGTTACAAGCACTCTCCTCGCAAGTTAGACTTGGCAAGACAATCCACAACATCATTGCGGAATTCGAGTCCACCATTCAATACGACTCTTCCAGGATGATGGCTCCCGGAGGTGAGGTCCACCCCCTGACCCAATCTGTCATGGCTTTCATTTCCTCACTTGTCGATTACAGTGATATCCTCTCTGAGATTCTTTCTGATCACCCGCTGCCAAATAACTTTCACATGCCAGAGTCATATTTTGAGAGTCAAGGCCAAGAAGATGGCCCAACCTATGCCTTGCTAGTCTACCTAGCACGACTCGTACTAGTTCTTCTATGCAAACTAGATACCAAAGCCGAGCTGTACAAGGACGTTTCTTTGTCCTACCTCTTCCTAGCAAACAATCTTAACTTTGTTGTCAAAAAGGTTAATATAACCAACCTTAAGTTTCTGCTTGGCCACGAGTGGTTGTCAAGGAATGCTAAGAAAGTTGAGCGATATGCATCAAGCTACGAAGCACTTGCTTGGAATAAGGTATTCTCATCGCTGGCTGAAAGCAACTCTGCAGGAACATCTGTAGAAGCAGTGAAGGGTATTTTCAGGAAATTCAATGCAGCCTTTGAAGAAGCATACCAGAAGCAGACTTCATGGGTCATACCAGAGAGGAAATTGAGGGACAAAGTAAAGGTGTCAATTGCGAAGAAACTTACACCTGCATATAGAGAATTCTGCAACACTTATTTAGGTATGCTGAGTGGGGAAAAAGACTTGGGAGTCCTGGTAAGATATGGTCCCGATGATCTGGAGAATTATTTATCAGATCTGTTCCATGGTACCATGGTATCAGGGAGTTCTTCCTCGTCCTCTTCATCACATTCACAGGGTTGCTTGCCCAGATGAAACAAATAAATTGCAAGTTCAAGTACAAAGAACTATTTAATGCCTGAAATATTATCTTAATGTCAGTTGAAATTCTTAAATGGGAAGAGGCAGAGCCAATTGGGCCTAGTTGAATAGAGGCATATGTACTTCAATTGTTCCACATACTGCTATTCCACTCTTCTGCATCACTTTCAATTTGATTACAATTCATAGACCATTGTCTTCCATCAAAAAGCAGTTAAAAAGTAGTTTGAAAATATATTTTCTGTATGAGTTTGTCATCAGAATATTTGGAAATTGAGAAAAGAATCAAAGTACCAGGGCTGGTTTGTTTAGCATTAATTATAAGTAAAAAGTGTCTTTTTGCTTCCCATCAAAATTTAGTGTATTATTCATTTTTCAGGAAATTACAAAGAATTATATGCTAAGTTTTAGGTATTTTGGGTAAAAAAAGATCAAATTGCATGCGCATCAAGATTTAGATTAAGCAAAGTGCATGCACCACAAGATTTTAGATGAAGCAAAAAGTGAAACCTAGAAGCCAATCCAAACACTGCCTTTGGTTAAGTCAAATGGAGAATGTAACTTGAGTTAAGAAAATATGAAAGAATAATACCATGCTAAAGGCAGGTCAACAGCTGAAAAGTTCAATTCATAGACTCGGTCTATAATAGACAAACAGGCAGATATATGAAAACAAACTTTTTTACATCAGTACAATTCCTTTTTATAAAAGCACAATGCAAAAGCTGATTGACATTATATGATGACTTGCCTCTTGTAATCAATCCAATCTCGTTACTTCTCCAGTTGTAGCTGAAAAAATAGTACACAAGGATTGTGAGAATTTTAAATTCCTAGTTGATACCACTTCTGGGAAATTCACCCTTGATATTTCCTCTTACTCCAGCCTGCTTGTCCATAAGCTAATTTACTCAATTTTTTAACTCAGCATTTGCCTTTGTTTGAGATGACTTTTACCTTTATTTTTCTCAAACATTTAGGCTCGCGCAATTTTGAGATTTATTTCAGCCAAACACCTGAAATCTTTCAGAAACCAATACATATTGACAGGCTGCTTCACAGATAATTTTCTCATAAATCAAGTCTTTGATAGTATCTTACATAGTCATTATGTAAATTTTTGCTTAAAATATGTTAAAAGAAAAGCATTAGCTTTGAGGATTTCCCATTCTGTTGCAGAAAGCACAGGAAACATGATAACCAATTGGTCAGAATCAATTAAGGCTAATCGACCTTCAACTCATGGACTTGCGTCACTAATCCTCTCTTGATCTGGGTCTGCTAGTGAAGTCTTAACTGGGAATTTGAGCTGGCCTAACTAATACTCTTTTTGAGCCAGGTCCACTGCACTTAGCCTAACTAATACTCACTGGCTTCTGATGTG
Organism: Melaleuca alternifolia; assembly: GCA_019926035.1. Lineage (NCBI taxonomy): Eukaryota > Viridiplantae > Streptophyta > Magnoliopsida > Myrtales > Myrtaceae > Melaleuca > Melaleuca alternifolia. Next base: position 2,435,718 of record JAGKPW010000053.1, read on the forward strand.
CTGCAATCTTTTAACTTTAACCATGTAAAAGCAACATAGCATCTCTTTATAACTGTGCAGTAGAGTAGAATATGTTTTCTGTGATATCGACAAGTAACTCTTAATAACAACAAGAATATATCAGGTCCTCATACCTCATGACAGACCCAATTGGAAAGGTAAAAACTTTTCAAGGAGGAATGAGAAAAGAAACGTGCAAGTTCTCAAATTATTTTAAGGCTGCACCAGCATATTACCATCTCTCCAGAAGACAAAATGAACAACGTACACATTTAATATATGGGCAATACTTATTGCAGAAATGATTAAAATGGAAAAAAAATTCAATGAGCTTGCTAAGTTAAAGCACTGAATCATCATATCTATAACCAGAAATCGGATCTCTGGGGTACAAGCAAATTGGGACAATGAGAAAATTGCCCATGATTGCAACTCAACAACAAAAGAAGGCCACACACATAATTTAATTAAAATCAAAACTAGCTAACTACCCACATGATCGACTGGCCTTGGAATGGATTGCCAGCCTGTGCATATCTGGAGAACATCTTTCAGAGAATCAGAAGGCGCTTCTATGGTCCAGCACGGGTAAAATTCACTTGGATGGAAAACGCCACATCCTTGAAACTCAGCTTGCACCCACGCTTGTGCACCATTCAAGAATGAGTCTCCTTCAGATCTTACTAAACCAGATACTGCCTGCTCCTTATCCACTGCCTACAATTTCATCACAAAGGCAGTATTTAAAACGGGTTGAAAAGTCATAATGCATATATACACACACACACACACACACACACACACAGACACACAGACACACACACACACACACACACACACACACTACATGATTATTAGGCAATTCCCCTCATCTAGCACCCTTAATGTTAAAAGTCGCTCCACCACTCCACAGACTACTTCAAAAGCTTGTTTCTGCATCAAATAAAATGACTTTATTTTTCCTTTTGTCCCCCTTATTAACAACAAAAAGGTTACAGTGGGAATGATAAATATGAGGGCTAATTACAATCTGGTCAAAAGAGCAGCAGCAAGTGCTCTATGATCCTGAATCGGTGAAAAAGAGACCCATGACAATTCCTGTTAATTATATTACTCTTGGTCTCAGCAACGAACCATATGCAGACCGTTATTTTCCTCAAACAAAGACAACAATGAAGCCCAATGGAGACTTGAGATCACTTATGTATCTAAATTAACTTTGGCTGCCTCAAGCATGTCATCAAGATATAAGTAATGTACAGCTATATATGTTAGTATCAAAATACAAACCATAAATGTGCCATTGTCTAACCATTATGCTTGTGGAATAATCTGCATTTTACTTGTTAGCAGTATTAAGAACAACGTATCTTTAGTTTATTAGTTTCCTATTATATTTAGGATTCTTAATTCCTATTATATCTTTAATTGTCGATGTATATATATTAAGCATCATCAAATAAAAAAAATTAAATTCCTCTCAACATTACTAAACTTAAGATGGTACCAAAATAGAGATCTCAAGTTCATTTGCTCACCTTCCCCACTACCTGTTTATGAGTTTTGACTATACTTCATGAGTTTCAATAAGGCGTTCACCCAAATATATTGGATGCACACGCTTCAGGCTGTTGTCATCAAACAAGCAATTACATGACAGAGTGTGCTAAAATGTAAAGGATCTCCATTCTCTAATAGCTTAAGTAATGAACTGTGCACCCAACTTATGTGTTAGATTCTTCTCAAGGTTAACAGATTCAGTACTTCCCTGTAAATGTTTAAGTCAAACTCTTCTGCGCATGATCCTATTTCTGGATCAGATATCTGGGTCCAGAGAATAGTTTTCCCAAGGAGTAGGTTCGCCAATTTACATATACAACAGATCAAAACTATTAGCAATATAGAGAAGCCTGATAGAGAAGCTTAACCTCTATGCACTTTTTCTTGCATAGTCATAACCAATAAATTCCCATAGGAGCAGATAACGTTCAAGCAGAACTAATCTCATAGGATAATCGATCATGTGGTAAATACAATAAAATAACAATTGCATTACCTTTTCAGTGTAATACTCGAAAGTTTTTTTCTTCTGTCCTGCTTCATATATGTTACATTGCGAGAAAATCTGAAATGATAAACGAGACCAATAAAGGAGGGGAAAAGCGCATGTTGCACAGGACTGCAAAAACAATTATGGAAACAGGGATACGTACCTGGGATTCTACACTGGCACAAACAGCATATATGCCCCAGTTTCTGGTATAATTGTTGTATAGATGAACCTTTCCGAACCTTACCCGAGGATGCCTTTGCCGTGTGCCATCAAAGAAGCAATGGTGGATGGTTACACGGATGCATCTATCCATTGTATGAGATGGGTCAGCTCCAATAAGCATAGTCTTATCATGACGTGAAAAGTGACATCTGGCGCAGTTCAAAAAAGAACTAATCAGCATCTTTGGTTGAAGCACATATACACGTCATGCAAACATCTACACTTATAAGGTAATGACACATATATCAATGGGCCAACCTAGAAACTGTAATATCGGTGCTTTGGCGGGTGATATCTATCAATCCATCGTCATAATCACGAAGGCTGCAGCGGTCTATCCATATGTTCCTCGAATTTGGTTTAATTTGGATACCATCAACATCATGACCTCTACCACCTTCAAACTCCAGGTTGCATATTATAATATTTTCACAATCCTTCAGTCTCAAGCCCTTGCCAGTGAGCTTTATCCTTTGGCCTCGGCCATCAATTGTCTTGTGAGATGAGACACTCAAATAAGATGAAAGGCGTATGGTACCCGAAACCTCAAACACTATCCACAGAGGTTCTTTCCTCCGGCATCCCTCTCGTAGTGATCCAGGACCATCGTCTAAAGACAAAAGTGACCAAAAAGCATGTCATTTGAACCGGACGAAACTAGACAACAAGATCACTACAGAGAATCCGTGGAAAAAAACTGTGTTACAAAGGTGGGTTTGGAAAAGAAAATAACTCAGGTATGAAGCATTAAATGTTCTACATCGACTGTAGAAGTGATTTCAATAGGATATACACAAAGCGCGGCACACCCTCCACTGCCGCCTAATAAGGCATTTGTTGCCCCCGTCCGTGTCATTCTCCTGATCAAAGAGATATCTATTCACACAGATATCCAGTCTCCCAACGATTCACGGAAAATTTCAGATCATGGATGGCCGAGACATGTTTTGTGCACAAAATAACATAAACAATGTCCAGCTTTCAAACTGCGTGACTTTTCAGGAAACATCCGATATGAATTGAACATTTCGAACAAAAATGCAACCATCTCAGTACCACAGTTATGCTGATCGGCGCCAGAGGAGCCAAAAAGCAACATCATCTCGACAGGAAAAGGCTTCAAAACCAGCGAAACAAGAAATGACGACGAATCGCACATCCTCAACAATCGAGAGGAAAACCGAAGGAGAAAAAGAAGGACGAGAGATCGAGAGGAAAATCGAGATCACCTGAGAGAGAAGTGACGTGATAGAGAGGTCCGTAGAGGCCGCCGACGGCCAACCGGCCGAATCCCTCGGCCCGGCCGGCCATTGCTCTCAAGCTGAAGTCGACGTCGGAGTAGGGCAAGGTCGTCATGATCGTCTTCCTCACAGAGCTCTGGGTGGTTTGATCAACGGCAATGTCATTGGGGGAAATTCTTTCTTCTTCTCGCGAGAGCACTCTCCGGGGGATGTCCGTTGTTCAGTATCCTTATTTTAAGGAAAGAATATAACGGATGGTCTTAAACTATAACTAATTTCAGACTTGATTCTTAAATGTTAATCTAATATATAATATTGTCTTGAACTTTTAATTTACTTGATATAATCTCTTAATTTTTTTGTACATAACCAATATAGTCTTTGAATGTGAATATGTGGCACGTTAGATTTGGTTATATTAGTCAACATCATATGAATAGATTAGTCAAAGAGGATTTGTTGGGTAATATTAAAACAATTTGAATTACATATTTGTGAGCATTGTAAAATAGAAAAACGATACAAAAACCATTTGAAAAAAGGAATATGAATTGAATTTCATTTGTAATTCATCCATTTGAACATCTTTCGTCTTATGAATGTCAAAATAAGGCATGAGATTGTCTATCACATCACATAGCTCGATTTGGACATGTTGATTTGATTTTCCATAAATACGAGGCATTAAGTAATTTTAAGAAATTCATGAGCTTAGATGAAAATCAATTGAACATGGAAATAAATATTGAGATCCGATCTAGATCGAAATTACTTTTCCAATTAATTCAAATATTTATATGGTAAAAAAAAATAGAAAGACAATCGATTATTCTTGTGATTCCTAAATAAAGTGGTGTAGTAGAAAGAAGAAATGGAATCATAATGAAAATGTTTAAATCTACGATGGCACAAACAAATTTATCAATTACCTTTCGCGGTGAGACTTTGTTAATTGTTGCCTATATATTTAATTACGTGCCTTAAATTAGCTAATTCCACTCTATATGAGTTACGGACAAGTCAAAAACTGAATTTGAGTTTTCTTAAACTTTGGAGATATGCTACCTATACTCATGAGTCCTCTCACAAGTTTGAAAAATTGGGTCCAAAGGACAAAGTGAGTATATTTATCATAGGCTTGGAGCACTTAAAATGATAAGTGTCTATAGCTGAGCAAGAAAATGGAAGTATAATCGAATTTGAGTAACGATATATTGCATTCTTAGAGAATGAATCCCAAAAAGGGCGAAATAATTGAAGATTATTCGCAATTTGAAATTTTGGATTGTGATAATGAAATCACTGGAGTATATATACCATTATTTCACCCAAGTGGGAACAATGTGAGAAGTAGGAAATTAAATTCAAACCAGTCTCAATTGCAACCACTATTATCTAATGCGAAAGGGAGCATAATGGAGCATAATGATTTTCCAAGTGTACCATCTGCAATATAGCATACAAGTTGTACAACCATTCCCCATTAACATTTTAATATTGAAGGGGAAGTTTTCATAATTGCCATATAAAAATAGGTGAGTCAATGAATGTAAATGAGGCTCTAACATGCCAAAGTAAGGAAAAATAATTGCAAGTAATGGAAAAAGAAATAGAGTCAATTAAATTGAATTGAATTTGAGAATTGGTTGACCTTTTAAAAGGAACAAAGTCATTGGGAACAAATGGGTTCTCAATGAGGCTCTGCCAAAGTAAGGAAATATAATCGCAAGTAATGGAAAAAGAAATAGAGTCAATTAAATTGAATTAAATTTGAGAATTGGTTGACCTTTTAAAAGGAAGCAAAGTCATTGGGAACAAATGGGTTCTCAAGATTAAGCGTAAAGCCAGTAGCTTAATTGAGAGGTATAAGGCTCACATTGTAATAAAAATGTATAATCAATAGAAAAGAATTGATTATGACAAAATATTTTCCCCTATGTTGATTCTACCTCAATTCACCTTATTATGGTAATAGTGGCAAGTATGAATCTTGAATTATATCATATGGATGTAAAGATTGTTTTTCTCAATTGAGAATTAAATGAAGAATCTATATAGAACAACTAGTTGGTTTCATTACAAAAGGCCAAGGACAAAATGTTTATTGATTTTTAAAATCGGCATATAGACTTAAGTAATTTTCACAACAATAGTTTATACGTTTTTCATAATGCTTAATGGCATATGATTTTATGATGATTGATGATGATCATTGTACATATACCAAGAGATCTAAAGATTTACTTATGATCTTATCAGTATATGTGGATGATATACTAACTACCAAGAGCAATATGTAGTTTGTTAATACAGTTAAGAGTTTATTATCTTTTAATTTTGAAATGAAAAATATGAGGGAAGTTGCATATATTCTTAGAGTTAAAATTTTAAGAGATTATTCAAAGAAATCATAATCTTTTTCACAAAAGATGAATGTAATTAAAATTGTTAAACGATTTCATATGCAATACTGCAAATCCATAAATACTCATATTGCAAAAAGTAAAGGATTGAGTCATAGAATGTGTCATTGGACACAATAATAGGAACGGATAAAATGTGCTCCATATATTAGTGTCGTTAAAGGCTTAATATATGTTATAAAGTGTATAAGACCCAACATTTGTTGTACAGTTGGTATGGTAAGTAAATACCAATCCAACCTATGTCAAGCACATTGGACTACTGTCAAAAGAATCTTGGGATATCTAAAGGGTACTACCGATTACTTGCTAAATTATCAAGAAAGTGCAACTTGAATTCTATAATGATGCTGACTAGGAAATTTAAACAAAAGGAAGTTAACTTTTGGATTTGTGTTATTACTAAATAATGGCACCATATCTTGGAATAACAAAAACAAGTGTAGTCTTTATGCAATGGAAGTCCAATTCGTGGCACTATTAACGTTAGTACAATAGGGGTGTTTGGTTTAAATGATATTTCGATCACTTAGGTATTATTAAGAGTGTTGCAAAATCGTTATTGATTAATTGTGATAGCCAACCAACAATAGATTTCAAGATTTATTGCAAGACCAAACATATAGATACCAAAAATATCTTTGTTAAAGACATAGTTGCTCAAAAAAATGTGAACATGTGGTACATATCTATGCAATGATAGCATATCATATGATGAAATCAATTTCTGTATATGTTTTTCATGGTCATGTAAAATCTCTAAGAGCATGCAAGTTGATGTACTAGATATATGTATTTCCTTAAAAGTTCACTGTCCGTCAATGATATTTTCTATTAATATAATATATTTGAAATTATTCAACATTTATGAATAGTAATGCTCAATGCGTCATAGTGAGAAAGTACGTCAAACAAATGGAAGATTAGCTCATTTGCATGGATAATTGCCTATACTTATTGTATGATAAATAGATATGTGCTTATTATTAAGGTGATAATTGAGAGCTAAAAAATGAAATAAAGAGGTCGCCTTAATAGTGAGTTAAGATGATGACATTTGTCTTTATGTCAAATGTGAGTTTTGATAAATTATTTAAAGAGAGTATATTTGTAAACTCAAGTTAGACATTAAAAATGCCTAAACTATCACCTATTTGGTATTAAGTGTAAAGATTTATGCTCCATGGAGAAAAGAGAATGCCATCATATGTATTACATATTACTTATGCATGAAACAACCAATTAGAGCTGACAAAAGTTTTGATCTCAATTTTTAAGCCGTGTGAAATTCTTAAGGAGAAGTGTTCCTCAATTATGTGTTGTTAGAACTTTTACTTACTCTAAAAAATATTTATTTAGTGTTTGTTATCTTAAAATATTGCCAATGATCATGAATCATTCGATTTAATGGGAATTGCTAGAAAAACAAATTAAATAGAGATTAAGAGATTTCAAGGAAGCGGAAGATCAGTATGTATTGATATTACATTAAATTTTCGTTTCCATAAGTTGAGCAGTTATGATTATGTATGTTTAATCGTAATTGTGAATACAATACGTATGACATATTTAAAGAAATCAATAAAGTTATAAATGTTATTGATTGATTTAGGGCAGCGCACTTTAAATGATTAATTCCAATTTGAGTTTCTACATATTCCTAGTAGATGTATACTGACGAACTATTGGCGTGTGCCCGTTGTATAGACTATTTATAGAGAATAGAGGGCTAAGTTTAGCCTATTATGGATGAGTAAGAGATGATTAATTATGGGTTTATGAGTGGGCCGCCCATGTTGGGCTATCCCAGCCCATGACCTATCCTAAGTAACTGTACCTACGGATGATGTAATTGCCCTTAGCAGTACCATTCGGAACGATGTTCCTTTGCCTCTGAATAGAGAGGAAAAAAAGAACATAAAAAATAGTGAGAATGACACTCTACTCCACGGTGAACGATCCAACGAGGAACTCTCATGCCTGAAATTGATAGCATTCAATTTGTGGAAATAAAAATATGTTTGTTGCGTGATATACATATTCGATTAGTGTTTATAGTATTTCTTGGGCATGTTTATCGATTGTTCGATTTTTTGCTTTCTGAATTAGTTGCCGTCGTCTCGAAATATATAGTCACTGTTATTTGGTTCAAGTGTTTTTGAAGTAAGTAGAGGCTCGACATTTTCTTGAGCTACAGGGCCAGGTGATGGGACGCAGTTGTCGGGGTACCTGGAATGGATGCTTGTGTGGGGAGTTCGAAATTCATTCTTCTATCCAGAGTTCGGGCAACCAGAAGTAACCCTTTCGGGCTCTCAATAGGCATAATGGTCGAAGAATTAGCCGTTGTTGTTTAACAGCTAATCAAGCTTGATGAGTATGAGGTAAGCACTCTCTTGCTTCGGGATTCAAGACCCACAAACACATCCAAGCATGTACTTACTCAAGCTCCGTGATAACATCTTGCCATAAAAAAGTTTCTTCAATTTATTGTTTCAATTATAATGGCATATTCCACTACACAATTTAGCATAGCTTATTGCTAAGGGTGAGTAACTTGGACCTTCCGAATCAGAAAGCGTCCAGACTGGCCAGGAATTGGACTAGACCGGAAGTGTCGGTCCAGTCGCCAATTCCTAAAAGTGGAACCTATGTCTGGATAATCCAGTTCCCAATTCCTAGGAGGGCCAAACCAGACCAATAAACTTTTTTATATTTTAGAAAAAAATAAAAATGTAAAAAAGTAAATAGAAATCAATTTTAATTTTAAAATTTTAATCTTTACTTAATTTTACCAAAATATATATTTTTTTTTAAAAAGTAAAGAAACTCAACTTTTTTTTTTTTAGAATTTTTCTGATTTTCAATCGGTCCGAGTAGATTTCTTAGGAATCGGTCCCATTAGATTTCTTAGGAAATAGATTGAACTGGCCGGTCCTGTTGGTCCAAGACTAGGCGGTTCAATCCCTAGCCCTAAACCATGCATACCCCTACTTATTGCCAATCTATGAGGGTGATTTAAAATAATAATAAAAAAGGACGAGCTTATCCTCTCTTCTATAATCTTGGGATCAATTACAACAACTTTGATGGAGGACCCAAAATTCTATAAACAATGCATAGTTGAATTTGTTGAGAAATTACTCAGAGCTAAATGAGGCTATGTTTGAAGAACAGATTGCTCGAGCTAGATAACGTTGAGCGGGTGAGCGTCAATTCACATACCATGATCCCACAAGGATGAGGGGTCTTGTGCTTTTGGTAGACAAAAGAAAATTGGAACAAACGAAGAGTTAGTCAATGAGCATGATATGCATGATTCGGAAAAATCTCAAAAGGAGAAATCTGCTACGACATTCAAATATTGCGTGACGATAGTCGGACAAACGGGGAACAACCATTTAGGTCGAAAGTCATACTCTGTAAAGATCATTGTCGATCATACTCAATCAAATTGTGAGGACTACACGTCCATGTGTGGAGACGCTGCGATCGGATTCTCCAAAAGATTGGACCATCTCAATTGGCCAGACTCCCACTTCACTCATCAATGACTCCCCACGAGTGCAATTCATAGCAATCGATCCAAAAGGCCTGCAATAAAGTGGGCACAGTAGACGTCAACCGTACGATGGGTGGGTCCATCTAGCCACAAGATCTCAACAGAATTCCCTCTTTTTCAACTCTTGTTCACGTCGAATCAGATTTCGTAATACCTTAGTGTTGGCAAACGTGTCTCCTCTCTCGCCTCGCCTTAGTTTCCTTCCTAATAATGCACATTGGGAATGGAAGTCCTACCAAATCGGTGCAATCAATTAGGAGGTTGGAAAGCATTCAGTTCGGAAATCAGTTCATCATCGAAAAGTTAAAGTCTTGTCAATTGTGTATTGGTTACTTTATGTCAAGGTTATTGTCACACTTGTGTTGATTTGTGGAGACGAGGTGTTTCATGGACTTCCGCATGACTACGTCTCCATATTTACGCCCTATAAAAGAAAATTGATTCAAGAACACTCGGTCGACAAGCGAGGCCTCGACTAGTGGCTAGTGACCCTCGTTGGCCACAAGCAAGGGCCTACAGGCCTTCTATCATATGGAGAGAGGGTCACCGGCCCTTCGCCAACCCTCGAGGGTTGTCAGCCATCTCCTACCTTCATTGGCCCTTCCCGAGGATAGTGGGGCAGTAGAAACAAGGGCTTATAGTCGTCCCCCATGCTTCTCACCTCTTCCTTCATCTTCTTTTTTTATTTTTCATTTTTAAAATTAGGTTATTTTTAATTTGTATTAAATATATAATTTGGACCAAACTAATGTCGTTTAGCCATGCTATCACTACATACGAAAAAGGAAATATTCGAAAAATTCACATACAAAAAGATATGATTGTATATTTACCAAAAAGAAGAAGATATGATTGTATCAAGTTGACAAACTTTTAGATTGGATTTTATTTTTCGTAAATTTTAGAATCTAATTATACTTTCTTGATAAATTCGGCTATTCATGAAATTAAATATATCTACGTTTACTATTTAAGGAAATTTTTTTACCCTTCTTTCTCTTGCTTTATCCAATCCCAATCCTTACTTTACACCTCATATCTTCCAAGGAAACAAGGACAAATCGCTTGTCCGGTTGCACCCTTAGAGTACAATTCTCTTACCCGGTTCCCCTCTCATGCCCACCATTGGAGCTCTCTCTCCCCCTCTCTCTTACCCCTAAAATGCTGTTCCCGCAGCTACAAATTCTATAGCACAGTGTCGGTCCTCAATTTTTGAGATCGTGGACCGACCTGTTGAACTTGGGACCGACCGACCCTATCGATTCGGTCTGCTCCTAGAGTCAACCCGAAATCACTAAATTTTCACAATGCGATCTAAATTTCTTGAACTTGTCCAACATTGAAGAATGACTTAAAATAATTTAGACAATGTACATAGTATGCAATAAGATTGAAGAGACCAACACGCCATTATATGTTCACCCAACAAGTGGACTAAGGATAACAATTTCATCCATATTGTAACACCATCCAGATAAAAAAAAGTTGTATTTGCATCTCATGCTAACAAGGTGTTGGAAAGAATATATTCATCTTGCTAGACAAATCACCAGAAGTTACATAGATATGTGACTGAGAATAACGAACTCAAACTAAAGATCATAAAGTCGAAAAATCCTAAGTTACATGATGGTCAAACTATTCTTTCCTTAATCATGGAATACTAATCCAAAATACATTATATATTATATATATGTCGGGTTGGTCCAACCCGACACCCTACGACCGAGGACCAACCCGTATAGTATCGAGTTAGAGTTTTGAGGATCGAGGACCGACCCGTTCATCTTAAATACCTGACCAGGACTGGTCCAGGGTCAACCTTGGACCATTGCTTATCCCTATTGGCCGGCCACTATGTTGACAAGCAGCGCCAGCGGCGACCCACTAGCCGATGACCGAAGGAGGAGGTGATGGCGATGATCGGTGACAATGGTGGTGATGGTGACCAGGCAGCGACGATGACAGGACGACCAATGACCGAGTGGAGGACTTTAAGGGAGTTGAGTGAGAGAGAGAAACAATTTTTTGATTTCACATTCTGGAAGAGAAGTTACAAATTTATATTTCTTAGCTAAACATATTTATGAGTTTTTGAAAATAGAAAAAAGAAATTTTCCTATCAAACGGTTTCTGTTCTAGAATAAAATTTAAAATAGATATAAATCCTTATCATGCATGCCCTAATTTTTCCATCCGCATCCGGGAGTGGGTGGCAGGCAAAGATCAGCAGAAGCGAGCGGTGCTGCAAGTGTGAGTAGATGCACTTTCATAACTGCCCACTCCCCCCCATCAAACTCCTTCCCTTTCCACAACGAGTCGATCAAGCTGTCCAGTCGAAAGAGAGAAGAAGAAAAGCAAATAACTCAACTTCTTCGAAAATGACCAGAATTGGCCAGTCCTCTCTCTCCACATGATATGAAGGCTCTTATCATGAAAGGCCGTGCCCCCAAATATTGTCAGAACTTGACCCGCGCGTTGGACAGGTTACCCCCATCTCCGGTCTCGTCAACCTCAAGTCCCTCTACCTAAACGGCAATGCCCCCTCCGGCGGCTTCCCCGGCCTGAGATCCTTGTGCTCGCCGGGAGCCGCATCTCCGGCGAGATACTTGGCTGTGAATAACCTCATCAAAATTCCTTTTCGTGAACATTAACAGATTTGTTTCTTTAAATCCTGCACATGCAAAATAGGTGGTCTTCTATGGCAAATTGGCGGTCCGGTTGACCCGGGGTTCTTCCAGGGTCACATGGCATTGACAAGTAACCCCCACATCTTCATCATGAAATTTTTAGATCATCTGTCAAATTAGCCTTCATTGGGCGGATAATGATGCTCATGAAGTACCCGTCTAGCCGGCTCCAGCATGGACCTTCTCTCTTTGGCAATCAATGAGGCGTTGGGCCCAAATTACATGAAAGTTGGAGGACTGAGGAGTGAGGAGGAGGTCACCTTCCGACTCTGTTCCTGCGTTAAATGCTTCTGCATCTTGTGACCACCCAGTTTTGGGCGGTGGCGCTCTTCATTCGTGCTCGACCTTGGCTTGTGGAGTGAACCCATGCCTTCTGCATTGACAGTTCCCCTTCTCGGCATGGCCCTCACGGCACGAGTTGTGGGCGCACCAGTTATTGACTGCATCAGCTGGGTCGCGCTTTTCAAGGCTTTCAAGTTATGATCTGATAACTCCAAGAGCATTGCTCCCGTATCTCGGCCTGTCGCATGTATGAAGCGAAAAACTAGCGATTCTGCTGCTGGGATGTACCGTAAAGCATACTGGAATTTCACGTCCCAGTTCACGACTAAAATGCGCAATCTGTGGTTGTTATTGTTTCCCTGATAAGATCTTTTCAAATGTTTTGTCACATGTCTTGCCGATATGATACTGTGAAATTTTATGAAATGGTTGTCAATTATTTAAAAAAAGTGATCTATTGGATAAAAGTATGATATCTATCTCACACACATAAATTAAACTTTGACTTAAGACTGCAGCAAAACAAAGTATACAGAGAGGAGGCAAATAAGTTCATTTTGCATTTCAGATTCTATAATTAGTTTCAGTGTGAAATTTTGCACAAACATAGCCAACTATAGTTATGAGATGAAGACGAGATTTAGTACCGAAATTCTCTAGCTGATATCTCGCCCTATCTTTTGAATTGAAAATTGGACCTATATATTAATGTCAATAAGAGCCAAAATGATTTTGATTATAGGTATGGCAATTACTTTTGACTTGAATTCCTCTTACACCCATGCCTCTCGATTGCTAAGAACCCCTTAAGCATGTTTGATCGAGCGGATAAAAACTCAAAAAGAATAAAAGCTACTCTATGTAAAGATTGGAGATATTGTCGGGCTGTGATAATTTCAAACAACTTATTTGGTATGGAGGTTGGATGATTTGGATGCACGTGAAAACGAGCAAAAAGATTTTTGAAAAAAAAAACACACCAGTTTGGGCTGTGATCTACTTTTGTTTTAGGCGATAGAAACAATATCATCACACCCAACGGTGGGTAACTGTATTGATTAAGAGTTTATCCCTCATTGTCGACATTAAAGGTTCGAAATCGCAGTTGTTTGCGTCTTAAGTGGGGGCCATGGTGTTGAGGTCTTGTGCTAGTCTCTCTCGAGGTATAGGGGCCTAACCCTTCGATGCTGTCTACGCATGGAAAGCCATGGTGGAGTTCTCGATTACAAAAAAAAAAAAAAAACAATATCATCGCTATTGGCCATACTAGCCGGTGCTAGTGGTTGCACTTCTTAAGAGACCTCATAGGAGAGTTGAGCCTTTCAATCCTTTGGTTACCTCTTGAGAGTGGTTGACCACTGCACCGACTTTTGAGACCACCACCGTGGTGGTGGTGGTATCAACGCGACCCTCCACGATGGTGCTCATCCTTGCAAACAAGATCCAAATCTTGAATAGTTTGATACTACCATCATGTTTATGTCAACTTTCTTGTTTGAGTTTCTACAAGTAATTTACTTGAGTTGCTTATTTTACGAGAATATTCGCCGTAATATTTGACGTTTCATACATCAAAGATAGGATATGATAAAACCAATCACATTTTCCATCACATCTAATCCTTGGCGGACTATTCGTGGTAGCTTTAGCGCACTTGGTCATGAACTTGTGACTTGTGAAGCTGCTGACAATGGACAATACCGGACATTAAAAGCATGCGAATATCGATCATCTAATGGAAATTGAAGCTTAGGTGAACTATACTTTTCATGCTTAAAAGCTAGAGTTAAGCAAGCATTTAATATAATTAGAAAATCAGCCATCACGTTCCATCTCAACAATGACGTTTAGAGAGAGAGAGAGAGAGAGAGGTAAGCATCGAAAATAAATTTCTTTTTCTTATCCCAAGTTTGAAAACTCTAAATTCAGAATTTCCAAGAAGGTGACCAATCGTTAGTCAGTGCATGTATAGTTTTTGCTTCAGTGTCTCTTTCTAGCATATCCGGATAACCTGCCTTGGGGGCAGGTGACTATTCGTGGCAGCTTTAGCGCACTTGGTCATGAACTTGTGACTTGTGAAGCTGCTAACAATGGACAATACCGGACATTAAAAGGATGCGAATATCGATCATCTAATGGAAATTGAAGCTTAGGTGAACTATACTTTTCATGCTTAAAAGCTAGAGTTAAGCAAGCATTTAATATAATTAGAAAATCAGCCATCACGTTCCATCTCAACAATGACGTTTAGAGAGAGAGAGAGAGAGAGAGAGAGAGGTAAGCATCGAAAATAAATTTCTTTTTCTTATCCCAAGGTTGAAAACTCTAAATTCAAAATTTCCAAGAAGGTGACCAATCATTAGTTAGTGCATGTATAGTTTTTGCTTCTGTGTCTCTTTCTTGCATATCCGGATCACCTGCCTTGGGGGCAAGTGACTATTCGTGGCAGCTTTAGCGCACTTGGTCATGAACTTGTGACTTGTGAAGCTGCTGACAATGGACAATACCGGACATTAAAAGGATGCGAATATCGATCATCTAATGGAAATTGAAGCTTAGGTGAACTATACTTTTCATGCTTAAAAGCTAGAGTTAAGCAAGTATTTAATATAATTAGAAAATCAGCCATCACGTTCCATCTCAACAATGACGTTTAGAGAGAGAGAGAGAGAGAGAGAGAGGTAAGCATCGAAAATAAATTTCTTTTTCTTATCCCAAGTTTGAAAACTCTAAATTCAGAATTTCGAAGAAGGTGACCAATCATTAGTTAGTGTATGTATAGTTTTTGCTTCTGTGTCTCTCCTGCCTTGGGGGCAGGTGACTGGATTTGGGGCCGATGGACGGTCTCCATTAAATAGGTGGGCTTTTTTGTTTTTTTTTTCTAAAAAGTATTTTTTTTGCCCCTAATAGTCCAATCTAGGGGCAAAAGCTGGTCCCCCACACCCTACCTTGCAAGTACGCAATGCAAACGATCCATTTCCCTTTCTTGGGGGTGTATGTGTTTTCTCTGCTTCACTTTTCTTCGCAATTAATTGTTGGTTTGACTCTGCTGCATCCGCGGCCTTTCAATGTTGGTGCGAAAATTTAGGCTTCATTCGTTTCATGAAAAATAATTTATAGAAAAATATTCTTTGAATTTTCTGGTGTTCATTTCACGGAAAATAAAATAGTGAAGGAAAATATTTTCCCCCAATAAAAAAAAATCACCTTCAAAAGTAGGAAAAGTGTTTTCCGCTTTTTAAAAAGTGGATAACATTTTTTCGTCTTCATATCGCGGTTCTAGCAACATGCCTCGATCTCAATATCTAGTGACAAGTTGGGAGCTCATGAGAGCGTGGGGAAGTTTGTTGTCAGTGACATGTCAATATTTACCAAAAAAAATGAAAAAAAATGAAAAATCTATTTTTTATAATTTTCCTTAATTTTCAAATGAATTTTTTTGATAAAATATTTTCAGAAATGTTAAATTTTTCATAAAACGAACAGAACTTTAATTGTAAATATCATAGACAAGACATACGGGAGATAGAAAATGACGATGCTCTGCTTCCATCTTGCTCGTCTTCCTCACTTAAGACTTGTAAAGCGATTGATGTGGTTCGGTTAAACAGAAACTTGCGTTACGTTCGACATTACTATTTCTAAGAGAACACACTCACCACGGGCATCATTTGAAATTCAACAACATAGAGCTTTCGCTAGTTCTGTTTCAGCTCAAGTATAATATTTTCCTCGAACTTCAGCGTATAAGAACTCAGATGTTTGAGTCTCTTAGGGTTGGCATAGTCAATCGAAGCATAGGCGGATATCCAGTCCAGAATCGGGCGCTCACCTATTCCTCCACAAAACTGTGTGCAGGTTATTATTGATCAGGACCACATGTATACGTCGAACGTCCGGACTTAATCGATTTATGAGGTTTGCAAGATGTAGTACGGCTCTCGAGATAGTCAAGATTTTCATCTCTTGTGCCCCAGCACAAGAAAAAAATGAAGGGCTTGTTGCAGGCGGCATCAGACGTACTTTCTTACGGTAAGTAAGGAAAGTAGATCAAGCGTTGTACGAGTGCAACGCATTCAAACCGGCTAAACTTCAGCTTGCCGAGTGAAACCTTTGCCGACCAAAGACGATGAAACCTGGTTAGAGGCTGATACGACGAAACCGACGAAAGCCGAGTAAGAAGTTGTTGAAACAATTGTCGATAGATAAATTTTATCATTATGAACCTCAGACTCGTCCAGAAAACATTAAATAAGTCTATGCAGACAGTAGTAAAAGGCCACGCTCGGATGAGATGGAGTGCAATTAAAACGGGGTTTAGGTTACCGTTGGTGTTGTGACGTCATTAGCCAAAGTTAGAACGAGCACCACCTTAGGATTCCCATGAATATAAATGTGGTAGCCCAGTACTAACTCCAACAGAACATAAACCCTCAGACATCTCTCAGTTCACTCCAATGGAGATCACTCTCCTTGCGACAATGTACATACTTGCCGGGTCCTACGCCGTGCTCAGCCTCGTCCGCGGCCTCCTCCGCTACCGAGGTCAGTGCTGCTACATGCTCGGCTACGAGTGCTACAAGGCCCCCGAGGACACGAAGCTCGACACCGACGAGTGCGTCCGCATCATCCTCCGCAACAGGAACCTCAACCTCGAGGACTACCGGTTCCTGCTCAAGACGATGGCTCGGTCCGGGATCGGCAATGACACCTACGGGCCAAGGCTCGTGCTAGAGGGCCACGAGGAGACCCCGACCCTGCCCGAGGCCCACCTGGAGCTTGACGAGGTGTTCCAACAGACGGTCAGCAAGGTGCTCGCCAGCACTGGGGTGGCGCCGTCCGAGATCGACATACTCATCGTCAACGTGTCGCTGTTCTCCCCGGCGCCATCGCTGACGTCGAGGATCGTGAACCACTTCAAGCTCAGGGACGACATCAAGTCCTTCAATCTAGCAGGTACTGGGGATGGTTCGACTCCCAAAACACAATCGATGTGAAACGCCTAATGACTCTAAACTCAAAATGAAGAGGACCCCATTCGATTCGGATGAACCTGGTTTAACGGATTTAGTGCCCTAACGAAGGCCGCTTTTTACGTCTAATTCTCCTATTATTTTCCTTTGCAATCGTCTTATGCCTGATTTAAACAGCTAAAGGGTAACACCATTGCATCTTTTGAGCATGCCTCGTTGCGGAAAACGATATACACAGATGTTACACTAATGTTAAACCATGATATAAAATTATTAGATTTGGGGTAATTGACTAGAGTACTCGCACTTTATGATTGGAGCCCAAGTCGCAGCCGGAACATAATTGGACTTGACTTTGTCCAAGTAGATTTATCTGATTTGAGGTTTTTCATTTCTCGCCGCATAATGCGTTAATATAGTAGATTTGTGAATGAATGGATGCTAAAATTAAGAGAGAAACATTAACTTGGAAGACAAAAGGAGACATGAATCTACAAATTCTCGTTTAGAATTTAGATACATAAAACATCAACATAATCAGTCACGGGATTTTGACTCTATAACGTGGTTCTCGTTTATGATTCCAATGTTCGTCTTCCCTCTCCTTCCTCATGCCTAAACCGACTCGCGCAGGCATGGGCTGCAGCGCCAGCCTAGTAGCTATCCACCTGGTGCAACAGCTCTTCAAGACACAAGGCAACGCCCTCGCCCTCGTCGTCAGCACCGAGAGCATGGGCTCCCACTGGTACTGCGGCAAGGAGAAGTCTATGATCATCTCCAACTGCCTCTTCCGCATGGGCGGCTGCGCCGTCCTCCTCACCAACGACAGGGCCCGGGCCAAGAATGGGGCCCTCATGAAGCTCGGCCGCTCCGTCCGCGTCCACCATGGGTCGCATGACGAGTCCTACGGCTGCTGCATTCAGGAGGAGGACGAGCAGGGCCACCAGGGGTTCCGCCTCACGAAATACCTTGTCAAGGCCGCTGCGCAGGCCCTTGAAGCAAACCTCCGGATCCTGCTGCCCCGGGTCCTCCCTGTCAGCGAGCTTGTCCGTTACAAGCTAGCCAGCGCCCTTGCAAACAACCCGTTCGCCAACAGGAAGAATCGGAAGGTCCGTAGTGGTCCAGGCCTCAACTTGAACCTCAAGTCCGGGATCGACCACTTCTGTGTCCACCCGGGAGGTAAGGCGGTGATCGACACCGTTGGGAAGGGATTAAATTTGAGTGAGTACGACCTCGAGCCATCGAGGATGGCGCTGCACCGGTTTGGCAACACATCAGCGGGTGGGAACTGGTATGTGCTGGGTTACATGGAGGCGAAGAAGCGGCTGAAGAAGGGGGACAAGGTGCTGATGATCAGTCTTGGGGCCGGGTTCAAGAGCAACACGTGCGTGTGGGAGGTGATGAGGGACCTCGAAAGACCGAACGTGTGGGAGGACAGCCTTGAGGACTACCCAGTGGTCAGGCTCGACAACGCGTTCATGGACAAGTACGGGTGGATCGACGACGAGTGCCTCAACTTCATCCGGTTCGACGAAGTGAGATGGTGCGTTGATAGGGCAGCGTGTGTGCATTTGCCATCATATAATATATCATAGGTAATTAAATTATTGTTGGTTTTCCCTTTCTTTCTTTTCTTTTTCCCCCAATTTTTGGGTTTATTGAACAAGAATTGTTTATCAAATACCAAGTAGACAGTTCCAAATGATTCTGTAACTGTAAGTTGGACTCAGAGACCCTTGATTCGTCTTTGATTGTCAAAGTAATTTTCCTTTCTTCTTTTCAAAGGTGGATAGAAATAAAAAGAACTGCCATCTCACTATCGATGGAGTGGAATGCCATCTTGACTTCTTCTGTTGAATGATCAATATAGTGGATAAACTGCAGTGTATGCAATGTTTATGATTGCTTCTTCTACTCAGATTATCTCATTTGGATAAGGTTTCACTTTCAGCCCGTTAATCAGTTGTTAGGTTCCACCGCTTGGGCAAAGGCGTGGAGGTCCCACATGGCAGATGAGTTTTTAAAGAAGAAAATGGATAACTCATGACTTTTTTGCAGAGCACGGCTATTACATCTAACCAATCAAATGACATAACCTGACGAGACCTAAAGTTCCGTAAGCCTAACAGTGCTCTTGCTGGAGCACTGCTCGACCCCAGTTCGGTTTATGGCTGAAAATTTATCTGGCACGTTGCGCTTGTCTTTATGGTCAAAGCTGCAAGATGGTAGCGGCATTAAATGTCGCTGCCCTAGCAGGCGTATCGCGAAAGAATCACGTATTGCTGCCAATATTGGAGTAGCTGTAACTGCGAAGAGGAAGATCGCGACTTATTTTTGGAAGTATTTGACAGTCACCTTGTCACTGCAGATAGATAGTGCCTCTTTAACTTCGATACAATAGATTACCAAATGCAGAAGCTTATGCCAAATAGACTTGAGGATCCTGTTTCATGAATTGCGTCGATGGTCCACCTCAGTCCTGAGGCCACCGCGTCTGTTTTACTTGATATATGACCTCACTTGGGAAAAAAACAAACCAAAAACCTCACAAAACCTTAGTCTCTCTCTCTCTATCGACTATTTCTCCGCCTGCCATGCCCACTCCCTGCTAAATGCATTGTCCTTTGAGCTCGCGTTGTTGTCGGAGGTCGGTACACATAACTCTATATCATCGCTGTCAAATGACTAGACATCTGGAAGAAGTAACTGCAAAACCAAAAACCCCACAAAACCTTGGTCTCTCTCTCTCTCTCTCGACTCTTTCTCCGCCTGCCGTGCCCACTCCCTGCTAAATGCATTGTCCTTTGAGCTCTCGCTGGCATCGGAGGTCGGTACCACGTAGTGACGTAACTCTATCTCGTCGCTGTCAAATGACTAGACATCTGGAAGAAGTAACTGCAAATCTAGTCATCCAAACGCGTGAGACCTCAATGGATGGTGGACGGCCGTGGTAAGCGTATTTGGGCACGACCTGACTGTAGCAGTTAACGGCGGTGGGGAAGAGAGAGAGATATATCATGGGTGCGTATGACAGCAATTTTATTCAGAAATCTAATTCTAGATAGAATTAGATTTTTTTTATTTTGTTCCAGAATGAGTTTTTGAAAAAAGAAACGCGTTTGATACGGTTAAAGAATTTATATTCCAGAATGAGAAATCTGTTTAATATGATAAAAAAATTACTTCTGTTTCTGATTCTATTTTTATTTCATTTTAATTTTTTTAAATTTTTGGATTGCAAGATGTTCATTCCAATAAAAATCAAATACTTATTATTTAGCTTAAAAATTGACAAATTTGATCACAATTTCTATTGTACTCGAACTCGGAATTCACTTTAGTTGCATAAATCATGGTATATAATAATTCCCAAAGAATTAGGACAGAGGAGGTTACCCAATATTAAGGTAAGATATTTTTCCTGTGGCTTTTGCATGGTCAATTTGTAACCATATTTGCTATATTTAATTAGAAAACTGATGATATTTATCCATATTTTTTTAATGTTAGAAATTGATTTTTCCAAGAAATTTTGGAATTTCCAAATAAGACTTTGATTTTTTTAATAATTGAATTTTATTTTTTATTTTTGAATTTTTAAGACTTTTTAAGTTTTTTATAATTTCTAAATTATATGGATTTTTTTAGAATTTTTAGAATTTTTATTAGTTTATTTTTTTTTATTTTTATTCGAAAAAGGACTTCGGACCGAGTCAGGGCATGTTCGAATGAGAAGAGGGAGAGAGAAATTTGATTAGGGCAAAAAATGAAGAAAGATGGTTAAAAGAGAATGGATTCTCAAATAGTGTCTGAAAATGAGAAATGGAAAAATTTTCAATTCTCATTCTTGGCCAAAAATTAATTTTGGAATAGAAATCTATTCCATAATTAGTTTTTCTACAATTTCCTATCAAATAGATTTTTCATCTAGAATGAGTTTTTTTGCTAAAACTCATTCTGGATGAGAAATATGTGCATGTCATGCGCATCCCAAGAGTTCAGGTTTGGGAAATATAAATGCACTGAAACCGAGATAATATTGAAAGGAAGCACATTGAAATGAAATGTACACACACATATCACATATGCTATCGAACTGTATGGATCTGCTACAAAGGCTGGTTTCTGTGGTTCCTATATATGGATTCTTGATATTTAAAAAGCCTAGTATCTCTAAGGACAAGAAATATTGAGGTGTTTAGTCCTTCTTTGAGGTCATTTACCTCGGCTGCCTTCACCTTAAGCTCCTCCATCTCGTGTTGCATGGCCATCACCAACGCCTCTAGGGAATTGCCTTTCTTCCTCAATTCTTCTTCTGCAGTGGCCATTGTCCCGATCACCTTCGTTCAGAATCCTTCCATGTCTGACTTTAGCTCTTGCACCTCCGCATTGAGCTTTCCCATGCCGGATTCAATTCCTTCAATGTTCATGGACAAATCCTTGACCACGCCTTGGATGTCCGCCATCGTGACCTCCATTTTGGTCACCCTAGACTCCGGGTCTTCCAACGAATCCCTCAAACTAGAGGTACCCCCGGCCTTCTTTTCTCTGGTTCTCTTGCTGTGTTCCTCCATAGTCTTTGCCTCAACTTGGATCTCCTCTTCGGGCATAGCCAGCAAATTGTTCTTGGCCATTGCTCATAGGATGAACTTGCTCTTATACCACTTGTCACGAGCGGATCGATTCGCAGCTCGTCTCCTCGTTCAACTGGCAATGCACTTAGGAATTCTGCTCCCAAGTTAGCATGACCACTTAAACTCACTACACTCTTAGAGAGAGAAACTAGAGAGAGAAGCTCTACACTTGTATTACTTGTGAGAAATGAGATGATACAAATGAGGGGGAGGGGGCCCCCTTATATACAAAAACTTGGGGAATGTCATCCGTAGATATCTCTTCGATCTAACGGCCTGTATAACATACCAAATATAAAATACATGAGAAATTCTTATCTCGCCCGCCCCTGGAATCTTCCAAAATCTTGAAGATCTCCCCATGATGTCCTTCCCTAGATCGCTTTCCCTAAATAACACTCTCTAGGATCTCCTTCCATGTATAGCCACCATCTTCGGTCACCAGGAAACCTCGTGGACGAGGGGACTTCTCGGTCTGTGATGCTTAACTCTTACTTGGACTAGACCTATATGAATGGTACTCCTTTTTTTGAGAATGTTTGGTCATGGTTTCCTTATTAAAAATGTTTAAAAGAGTGACCCAAAAAGAGGAACATCTCTTTCTTCAGTCGCTATGCAATAATCATTTTCCCCAAAAATTTTCCAATTGGAATGATCATATATTTGGTCATATTTAACCTTTCGAATTATCCAATTTTCAATAGATTTATTGAAATTTTCTATATTGGTATCTTCTCTATTGATATGATCAATATCCTCTATAATCCTTGTGGAATTAGAACAAGAAAAAGATATGGTTCTGTTTAATAAACTCATTTCGGGAGACTACTTTAATTTTCTTCAAGGCCTCAAATAGTGTTGCAACGGACTCACTACCCATAGAGGAATTTACTGTCAGGACCACACATTTTGTAGCTAGTCTATCCAAAGATTGCAACCAATGCAATCGCTTCAACTGTACTATAGTATATTAAAGATTACCACTACCTCAACTTGACTTTAATACCGATATGCATAAGATACAAAAGTGTGAGAATAAGGTACATGAATGATCTTCTGGAGTGTATGTGTTCTATGCGTGTTATCCTGAAGAAGCAATCTCATTTTATGCTGCTTGTTGAAGAATGTCCATCATCCCAAATTGCTCCTAGAATTTGGCTATCATACCATGTTTTTCTGTTTGTCTCTCATGTCTTCATCACGTTCATCTTCATCCCATCCTATCCATCGCCAGGAGTCCCGTGATGAGATCAACCCTTTTTGTCACCTCTTTGACTTCAATTCTAGGTTGGGCATTGTTTAATAATGGGCCGTGAATTGGCTCCCAAACAACTCTGTTTAATTCTAATACATGGCCATTCAGATTCAATGAGAAAATAAACAACAAAGCATATGCATGAGGAATCATAATCTACATATAGTACTTTTTTCTTCTTCTTTGTAATTGATTGTTTGTTTGACTTTGTATTCATCACCTTTCCCGCTTAGTACGAATGATTAATTGGAGATAGAGAGATTGAACAAGAGAAACATGAGATACAAAAGGATAGTACCTTGCTTCGCGTGTGTTAGCCTTTCTCATTTATTATGCGGGAAGTGATCGAAGCATTATCACATTTTATTAGATGTTTTTGTATATATATTTTTAAATGAGATACGTGAATATATTTGTAAGCTTCCTTTAGTTTAAGGAAAAATAATGATTTTGAAAATATGTTTCTAAAATTGATTGCTTATATTGCTTATAAAGATATAA
Source organism: Melaleuca alternifolia (assembly GCA_019926035.1). Taxonomy (NCBI): domain Eukaryota; kingdom Viridiplantae; phylum Streptophyta; class Magnoliopsida; order Myrtales; family Myrtaceae; genus Melaleuca; species Melaleuca alternifolia. The sequence goes on from JAGKPW010000053.1 coordinate 2,459,551, forward strand.
TAACAACAAATATTTTCATTATTAATGAAAAGGTTTAGACATAAATTGTTTTTAATAATCTTTAACAAATTCTAGTTCGAGAGTGATTCATTTTAGAAAACTTGTCCGCAAAATCTGAAACAAATGATATTTTTGCAATTTCAGTCGTAATCATTTTATTTTTGTTGATCGAGTCATAATTATTTCACATTTTTTCTTCTGAGTCTATTCAGCCAATTCTGAATGAAAATTACTAACATGGACTCTTGCAATCCTATGTGGTATGGCCTGCGTAGGATAGCTAGCGGCTAACATAAATAAATTTTAATACTATTTAATTTTTTATTTTCGATAATTTTATTTTCTTCTTTTTCCTTCTTTACTCTTTACTCTCTCTCTCTCTCTCTCTCTCTCTCTCTCTCTCTTCCTTTTCTTCTCTTCTTTTCCTTTCCCCCCCTTGTCGACCATTGCTAGGCCTCGGGCAAGGGTACTCCTTGTTGGGGCTGGCAAAAGCAGCCCTTGCTTGAGGCTAACGACCTCGGCTAGTCATCGACAAGGCCTGTTGATGGTCGAAAGAAGGAAAAAGAAAAAAAAAGAAAAGAAAAGAAGAGAAAAAAAAGAATGATAGCAAAGACCAAAACAAACAAACAAACAAGTCAAAAATATATAAGAATTATTAAAAAATTATTCAAGCCAGCATCGGATGTATTATATATGACTGTTGGCATTCATATAAGTAGTTTCTAGCTAATTTCAGTAGAATGAACTCAATTAGCAAAATTTGGAAAATATTTAAGATTTAATTGATATAATAAAAAGGTTTAGAACTCAATTAGCAAAAGTCCAATAAGTTTAGGACTGAATTAACAAAAATAATAGATTTATAATTTTTTGAATATTTTTTTCAATTTCTTAGTATTTAGCATCATATGGTGTCTAACGATGGAATCAATTGACTCAATTTGCGTAGATGTCATTTGGCTGGATCTAACTTTTATTCACTGGGGATGTTCTTAAACGTGATACTCATGGTCTTGTACTCACAGCCAAAAAAATAAAAAGGACAAGTCGTAAAGCATTATTCTTAGTTGCTATGACCTAGGACCGTGAGTCACTCACTCTGAATGTCGACCAAGCTTAAGTTTTTCAAAATTTTCCTTGTGATCAGCGAGCAATTCTATAGAAAAATTATCAATCAGTCTTAGATTCATAAGATAGACGTCAATCACATTGCTCTTATCCCAAAATATTTAGTATTGAATTCATCGGATACGATTGCGCTCATTTTGGGAGCTTCCACTACCTTCAAAGGTTCAATTCGGTTCGGTTTAGATTTACATTATACCCAAATCAAATCGAACCGTCTCGAAATAATACTGCGCAGGTTTTGATATGAGCCGCGACTTGAGCCGAAATAAATGTTCCAATGCATAGCCATCTTTGACCTCTTTGACTTCTGACAACTACTTGCGCTCCATGTCTTTTTATTGCCCCTGACTCTTTGAATAGTAATTCTCTCATTAACTGACATAATTGTCCTAAGTTTGAAAGTCCACAACTACTAATTTTAGCTTCTCTCCGCTCCTCTGGTCAATGATTATGCTAAGTCAGAATTCCTCTGAGCCGACTTCGTTTTCTATGGGCCTTACTAGACAACGGGCCCTCATTTTAGGCCCAAATTAATTCCTTTGATATAATTATCGAACTATTTCTAAATCTTTGGTGTAATCCTCTAATTTAATGGAGCGACAAGTTCAACGTTTTTCGATAACATGGAATGTGTAATTTCATGTAGAACATTTTGAAAGATGAGTCAATAGGATATAAGAACACTTGACCATGAACTCTATACTCTTATCCATCTTCGTATATACGTGGCCTTTCTTTTTGTTGCTGTCATTTGATAAAGCTTAATGGAATGAAAGGTATGTCGGCAAATTTTATTAACTCGAATTAACAAAGGCGCAATATTGAATATCTCAATATGGTTATGGGACTACATTGAACATTTGATAATAGTTCAACGATCTTATTGAATAACTAAAAATATGTGGACGATGATGTCAAATATTGAGGTGAAGTTTAGGGATTATTTGTGTTATTTTTTCCTCTTATTTCTTTTTATTATGCTCCATTATCCTTTCTTCTTTCAATAACAGTTGTACCGATTTCAAAAGCCGTGAAGTGTCCTAATTTTGACCAAGTGTCCTTCAAGCAATTCTTTGGACGGATTTTTCGAAAACGAACTCAGTCGACGGTCTCGCTTTCCGATGATGAAATTCTCAACACGATCTATGTCCTTGTCAGGGCTTGGATAAAAGTTTCCAATTTCACCAAAGGTGGGTTTGCTCGCGAGAAGCGAGCTGGACTTCGTCCCCCAAGCATTAGACCTTAGTCATTCGTGATGGGTGGCGATTCTTGCACTTCAAGATATTCGCCATCACCCTTCAAAATCTTTCTTGGGGTTCAAGTATCGGATTAGCACAAGTAAAACCACTAGTTTAATCCAAATAAGCACATTGAGTAAATAAAAAATCCTCATAATAATCTTCGAAGGTATTCTCTAAAAAAATAAACAATGGGCCAAGAAACAACAAGAGTAGAACCTTCATTTCCATGAACATTGGCCAAACTGTTGAATTCCTCGATCGAATCACACTTTTGTCTTATTTTTTCCTCCTCGGTTGCATGAACGAGGACATTCTCAATATGTTGAGCAAGTTTTTCTAGTACTCGCCTTCGGCTATAGATACGTGAACCCGGAAGTGCCCAAAACTCGAGCGAACGCCAAGTGATTGAATACCGTTTTGAGGAAATGCGTCGAATGAGAATCGAACAATGCCACCGCACGAAGTAAAGCGCGCACCTGGGCGGACTGGTGGATCAAACGACGATCCAGATGGGAGAGAATACAAATGCACCGGAACTGAGAACACGTCGAAAGGAAGTTCCATCGAAGTTGAATGCATGTCTGGGGGAATTGATATCGCATGGAAAAGTAAAGGGCAGGAAGTGAAAAGTAGATGGAGAAGTAACAACAGAAGATGAAGTCTTGGGGAGAATGTTCTCCGGGTGTCTATTGATGATGAAGCAGCCCTCTCGTTGTATATTGCCCGCGCGGCGAGAGCTTCAGTTCATCAAATCTATCGCATGGAGAATGCCCTCTATTCAAGTTCTCCCGGCCGGCTGGCGAGGGTCGGATGGCCCTAACTGAAAATTCAGGAAAAAGGTATAAAAAAAAGGAAAAGGAGAAGAAGCATAATTTTTTATAATATATAAAATATTGTTAAAATTATCAAAGTAAGATGCCCAGCATCTGCGTCAACGATTTTTTGACAAAAATTGATCGGATGGATTCAATTGGCAAAATCAGAAAGATTTAGGACTCGATTGACAAAATTAAAATATTTAGGATATAATCGATAAAAATACAAGAGATTTAGGACTTTTTAGAACAATTTTCCCTATTTGCATTGTCCTGGACTCTATCAACAAGCAATTCTCATATTAACTGCCATGATAGACCTCGTTCACAACTTCAGCCTAGTATTAGTAATTGGAGTTTCTCTCCTTTCTTCCCCCCCCATCGTCCCTGTCAAGCTATTTAGATTGCCCAGTCCAATATGTAGGTATAAAATGAATGCAATCGATATCGACTGATGGTTGATTCATTAAACAAGGAGGGAAACATCAGGCTCGATGCAATTGAAACAAATGCAATGGAGCAATACCAACTTCGTAATTCTTCGTCAAGGAGAACGGCCACAATCTAGACTTTCACGTGTTTGGAGGGAACAAAAAGGCTTTTTTTGAAAAATACTTATAATTTTAGGCTTCGTTTGTTTCACAAAAAATACTGCATATTTAAAAAAAATTAAAATTATTTTTTCGATAAATAACAATATTTTCTGATTTTCGCTTAAATTTTAAAAATGAACTGAAAAATATTTTTTGATATTCGATAGAGAAAATATTTTTCAGACTTCTTTTGTCACTTAAACGACGGCGACTGCGAGCTGAACAACGGCTGAACAAGGCGAAGAACGGGCTAGTCGGCTTCTCGTGCCTTTGTTCTTGTCGAGCTGCGGAGGGGAGACGACGACGTGGGCTGCAAAGCAACGACGACACGGGAGTTCGGACGGCGTTGGAGGCAGCTAGCCACGACGAGCTGAGGCGGAACTCAAGGATGTCGTCGACAGTGGCTGGCGGATAGAAACCGGAGCTTGTAGGTGGAGAAGCAAGGAAGCAGCAACGTCCGTTCGCCCCCCGAAGAGGAAGAACTATGAGGAAGGAAAGAAAAGAGGCGACGTCGAGGCGAGCTGGGGCGATGCTCCGGGAGGCAAACGCGGTAGCACGGAGGAGCAGACACGGCGTGGAAGAGCGGCAAGGTCGGGCCGGCGAGGGACGAAGAACGACCAGAAGAAAGAAGAAGAAGAAGAACACCTCGCATTCGCGGGAGGAAAACAAAGAGAGAAAGAGAGGGTGAGAGTCTATGGTGGGGTCAGCAGGAGAGGCGTGCGGGAATGGTGGGGTTAGGAGAGAGAAAAGAGCGACTATTACAGTCGTAGCAGAACCTACGGACCATATCTCAAGGATTAGAAAAGAAAATTATTTTCTTCGATTTTAAAAAAAATATTAATTAAAAATTATTTTTTTGATAAATTATTTTTAATTCCTGAACATCATAATTTTTAAAAATTATTTTTTCACAGACGAAACCTTAAAGTGTGCTTTATACTTTTATAAATAATAATGCACCTGGGTCTTGCTCGTGGGGGTCTAAGGGCACCCTGAATTGCGGGAAAATGCCTTTAACCTAGATGACTTTTATAGTTTAAATTAATATTTTATTAGTAGTTTAGTTTTGGATTCATGAATAATTATTGAATATATTTATTTTTTTAAGCTAATTATAATAGAATCTTCTATTAGATATAAATTCAATTTAAGGTCGAATTGTGATAAATTTTGTATCTCAATTTCGTTGTTCTCTCACTTTTAATTTCTATTTTATTATGTTTGTGTGACGAATCTCAACACCAGAGGCTCGTAATTGTTTTTCTTGAAAAGATCTTCGATTCCTCTTTAGAATGAGTTCTGAAAAAAAAAATGATTCTGAAACAGAAATTGTGGCTAATCATGCACGCGCGAAGATCCTCCAGCGAGTCAACCTATTCGTGTCATGGCATGGACCATTGCGCGATTCCGTGTCTCCTTTTCTTGCTTTGGCTCCCTCCTTCACTTTCACTCCAACAGTGACTTCGCATCAAGTCAACATGAACTCCGCCGGTCGTTCCCATTAGCATAGCAGCATGACGTCGAAACTCGAGCACTCCTCCTCCTCCTCCTCCTCCTCCTCCTCTTTCTTCTTCAGTGGTCAACCTCTCCGATCGCTCTACGGCTGTCCAAATGGCTTCGGCGGCCACAGAAGGTTGACTCACTTCACCCCCAGTTCTCCCAATATCTTGTCAATTTATGGGATGAGACTTTCGGGTTAATTCAACATGCTCTCCCGAGTCGAGTCCCGTCATGTTATTTATCCGTAGCTAACGAGTGATTGGCGTGCTACTTTTTGTCCAGGATTTCACCGGGACATAGAAAGTGGCGCTCCGCTGCCGCCGAACTCGGCCATGACCGAGCAGTTTGATCAATCCTTGATGAAGAACAAGGCGGCGCCGCGCAAGAGCACGGAGTTGCACTCGGTGGCGGAGCGGGGTGATGTCACTTCCGTGAAGCGGATCCTCGGCGAGATCAACAGCCGACGGCCGATTCGTGGGGTGGGCGCGGAAGCAAGCGTTGCTCCTCTGGAGTCGGTGGATGAAGTGAACGAATCGGGAGAGACTGCTTTGTTCGTGGCGGCGAAGAGAGGGCATGCGAGCGTCGTGAAGGAACTGCTCAAGCATTCGACCAGAGAAGCGGTAATGAGGAAGAACGTCGACGGTTTGACTGTCCTGCACACTGCCGCTGTTCATGGACATGCTGGTGATTAATTCCTGATGTTTGCAGTTCTTAATTTCTTCATTTTTGGCTCTGGTGTGCAGTTCATAGGTTTGGCTACTTAGTCATTGAACGTGAAGTCACCTCATTTTAAACCGATTAGGATTAGGCTTCTCGAGTACTGGTGCGAAGCTTTGGGGACAGAAAATGTGTTCACTAAGCATGGAAGTGACCTTGGACTACTCTTGACTGAGGCAAGCTTCGATCAGTCTACGAATTGTTATTAGACAGTTGCTCCCTCATGTCCTGATTTCTGATGATATGCCTGGTCTTTCCATCGGTTTGTTTTTTTATATTCTTGTTGAATGACTCGTCTTTGCGGCATTATACTATGGAAGGGTGAAGCTCAACCTAAACCTGATCTTTGCGCCATCATTCCGGATAAGGATGGAGCTCCACTGTAACCATGGGGACTTCCTCATGTCATTACTATCGCATTCATGTCGTTACATGAGTGGCTATAGCTCAAGTCTTTAGGCCAATCATGAGCTGATGCCTTCCCCATATGAAACATTTCGGGGAGAAGCTTACGTTTTCATGTATTGCTCAGTTAAATTTAGAAGTATTGATTTGCATTGATCTTGCTCTATCTGCTTTTTTGAAGTTCCTACAACATCGAAGCAGAAAATGTTCTAGGAAGCAATTCCCATATTGCAGATCTTTTTTGTAAGATGTCAAAAATGGTAGAGAGACTAAGGGCACTAACCATAGGTGCAACCTTGTTAAATCTGTACTCACATTGAAATGCATACAGCCTAGCTACCTAGAATAAAATCACCTAGGACCACAAGGATGGAGATGGATATCCTGAAGGTCATGGCATTCCAATAATCGTGTTTGTGCTTATACGCACTCTTTTTTATTGCAGACACTGTTCAAATGCTTTTAGATTATGAACCCGAGTTGATCAAGATTGCCAGCCCCTCAAATAGCAGCCCTCTTATGGCTGCAGCTAAAAGAGGGCACGCTGCTGTGGTTGATTTGCTACTAGCAAAGGATTGTAGCCTGTTGACAGTTCTCAAATCAAATGGAAGAAATGTGTTGCATGTATCTGCAAGGTTTGGGTTTGTAGAGGTTGTTCAGTCCTTGCTCGGCAAAGACAAGCAATTGGGACGGAGGAGTGATTCGAAAGGCCAAAATGCATTGCATTTGGCCGTGAAAGGACATAGTCATGAAGTTGTTAAGTTGCTTATTCAGGCAGATCCAGCGGTGGTTGTGCTTCCTGACTTGCTTGGTAATACAGCATTGCATGTTGCTACGAGAAAGGCCCGAGATAAGGTACTTCTTGAAGTTCATAACTAGAGTATGTATGTAGTACTCAATTCACTTTTAAATTACAGTTGCTGATATTTTTCTGTCAAAATGAGATGTCCATGATATGTATTAAATAACCCATTTGCAGGATGTGGTCTAGTTTGGTATTAAAGGGTATTCGAACTTAGTCATCATGATAACGTGCCCTCGTGCTTTCAAATTCACTAGTTTTTAAAATATCCATTGTTCATGTACCATTGTTTACTTTGATGAAATAAGGAACCCGGAATTGGATAATTTAGGAACATAGGAAACGAAACTTGTGGCTACAGTGCTTTTCTTTTGATTGAGGGACAAGTGTCATGCAACCGTCCTCGAATCAGAGTGAAGCCACATGCACAAAGTGTGCAGATGGTTCCAAATGAAGTGCTTTCAAAGCCCCATCATCAACGGAATGAAGTTCTGACTGCCTGCTAGAATCATTCTTTCTCGATGCCAAGAATCAGACGATATCTTTACAAATGAGGGCGGCTTCTTGTGCATTGTAAAAACCCAGTTTATTCTGTCCCATCAATATATCCATGCGTGGAATCCCCCAAGATAACCTGTTAATCTGCATTCCCTACTTATTTAACTGTAACTTGTGATATCCATGGAAACTAGAATTCAGTGTCAACTAACCAGACTTCCCCTAAGATCTTTGCAGATGGTGGAGGACTTATTACTGTATCCTGAAACCAACGTCAACGCAATGAATAAGGACCACAAAACTGCTCTTGACATAGCTGAAGAGCTCCCTTACTCTCCAGAGTCCATTAACATCAGAAGCCGCCTTTCTCATAAGGGTGCTTCTCGAGCTAATGACCTTGGAGCTGTCAAAGACCTTAAGAAAGTTCTTCAGGGAGGGATCAACAGTGCACATTCTGTAAATATGGCTGCCATTCTCATAGCCCAAATTGCATTTGCAGCAATTTTTACTGTGCCTGGGGGTGGCGATAATAATGGGATTCCACTAAGCATGAGCAATACCTCCGTTCAAGTATTGATCATCTGTAACTCTATAGCATTTTTCGCATCCATGGCTGTTGTGCTGATTCAGGTCACGGTGACTAGAGGGGAGACCGAACCAGAGGCACTTGCCATGGTGACGGAGGTAACGAGGAAACTCATATGGCTTGCGACAATCTGCATCTCCGTGGTGTTCATGACTGCGATATATGTAGTGGTTGGGAGGCGCAACGAGTGGGCTTCAACCTTGATTATGGTTACAGGGGGAGTTATATTACTGGGCTCTCTTGGCATCAAGACTTACTATGAGATGAAATTAAGGAGGATTAGGTCGATAAGGAAAAAGGAAACATAGGCCAAGAAGAGTTCGGATTGGTGGTCTCTCTTTACATTCCTGCGGTTGTCTCTCAGTGCACCGACTTAACCAAAAATTGCAATTCATATTGGTTGAAGATTCTGTGCACCAATACTGGGTAATTTCCATGAAGGTGTAGAAGAGTGCTAGGTGCTGAGCCCTATGCCGAGCATATTCCATAGTGGTCGTCCTGAAGCCGAGGCTAACCCAAATTGATTATGGGAGGTGCAGGTACAATCGTGGTTAGAAAGAAAGAGAAGAAAAGTATAATGTAGGACTTAATACGGTCTCCACTGTCGAAGTGTAAGACTTATGGTAATCTTATGTTGGAATTCAATTCTAGTGTGAATCATTTCTCTGTGTTTATAATTACGGACTGTCACATGATGGAATCAATTGGCTCAAATTACAATGAGTCTAGTCAGTGTAGATAATATTGAGCTGGAGCTTTCTGATCTGGTTCGCTGGGGATGTTCTTAAGCATGATAAGATAATCATAGGCTCATACTCACAGGCATTCAAAAAGAAGTCGTAACATTAAGTAAGCATTCTTCTTTTCGTCAATCGTCATGAACCCGTGACACTGAGTCGCTGCTTCCGAGTATCAGGCAAGTTCAAGTTTTTCAATATCTTCGCTATGGTCTAAGAGAAATTTTGCTTCATCTTTTCTTTCACTTCCTCTCCCTTCCTCAACAAGTTGAGACGAAAGCTTCCGTCACCAGCCACTTATATGCTGATGAAATACCTAACGAAGTGGTGCAAAAGTTAGTGCCTCAATCCATCTCTTTCTGAGTAAACCAGGTCATATGTAGCAGAACATCCAGTTCATCGCCCATCTTTTACCTTCTCAACAGACGCATGAAGAGTGCGAAATCTTCTTCGAAAACTTGATGCTGCAGGATGAAATCCTTCACCTGCTATGGTGTCCTAGGTTGTTAGTTTGGACATGTTGACCAAGTATGTGATGCAGAACAAGAACATGCGAGGGAGAAGCAGGTAGTTTCCTGCGACCAGTGTCCGCCATAATTGACTCGCAAACTAAGAGGACACTTTTCGTTGGAATTTTTGCCCACGAAGACATATATATTCTTGAGCAGTGAGAGTTAGCTGGAAACTCTACCAAACTGTATCTGGCCAGCCTACTCGAACCAATCACTTTTACATTTCAAGTCAAGGCGGCAGGTGACTTCTTGACCCATTTGGAAAAAAATTCCCTTAGCCATCGGTGGAACTCCTCGGGGGCTTCCGTGAGTGGTGCTCAGTTGCGGGATGAGTTGGGATTTCATTCAAGAACCTGGAAAAATACAGTCGATTTCAGGCTTTGTGAATCGAACCCTGACCCTGTAGAAGAGGCTAGTGTTAGGAGGGATCAGAAATCGTCATACCGGTTTTTCATTTTCATATTTTTAGACATTTAAAAGTTTACCGAATTTATTATTATATTAACTTCTTTTGAGAGAACGATTTAAATAATCCAAACGTCCTTGAATTGTTAAAAATTTATTCTCTTTTGAGATTGTGCAAATGGTGTGAAATTTTTTACTGACTTTTTTAAATATATGTACGAACTCAAAAGGAGAATGATTAAAAAAATAAAGGGGAGAAGAGGAGGAAATTAATAAAGTCAGTGAGTATATGTTGTGGATATGATGTCCGAGTAGACCATATTTGGCCATTTAGGGCCTGTTTGGTAAAACTTGTTTATGTTCCCTGAAACAGAAATTTCTGTTTTTCTGTTCCAGGGAACAAAAAAAGAGCAGAAACGTGTTTGGTTACATTTTTGTTCCAAATCTGTCTTTTTGTTCCTGGGACAGAAACAAGAAGTAAAAAAAAACTTGTTTTTCTGTTTTTGGAACACTTTTGAGAAACAAAAAGAACAAAAACTCTTAAAAAAAATTATTGCCGCAGCCACCTCCTTTGAACACTCTTAAATTAAAAATATTATTTTAAATTAAAATTTTTTTTATAAAAACTAAATTTAAAATTTTTAAAATACTTTAATAAGAAATTGCTTAAAATTTTAATTTAATTAAATTTTTTAAAAATAATTTAAATAAATTTATTTTTGAAGTTTTTAGAAATTTTAAAATTTTTTTAAAATTTTAAATTAAAATTTAAACAATAAATTAAATTACATTTTAAATTTAAATTTACATTTTAAAAATTTTACCTAATCCATTTTTTTATGATATCCTTTAAGACGTATTTTTAAATTTTAAATGTTAAAAAATTAAGTTTTTAGTTATTTTAAAAAATTAAATTTTAATTTTCTTATAGAAAATTAAATTCTAATTTTATTAAATTTTATTAAAATTTCAAATTTAAGTTAATTTAATTTTCAAATTTTCAAAAAAAAATTAAATATTAAAATTTAAAATTTAAACATTATCTCCTTTTTAAAAAAAAATTAAAATTTTTTTATTAAAATGTATTTTAGTTTATATTTTTCATTTTTGCTGTTGACGGTGGCACCTCCGTTTCTTAAAAAATATATTTAAATTTAGGGTACGCATGGCAACATTTCTATTCCGGGGAACTATTCTTTTTCAGAAATAGTTCTTTTCTATTTCTATTCCCGGGAACAATTTCTGAGCAAAAGAACGCGTTTGGTAACTGCACAAATTTTTTATTTCTAGAACAGAAAAAGAACAGAAACACGTTTGGTACGAGCCTAAAATTTCTATTCCAAATTTTAAATTTTAAAAAAATAAAAAATAAGAAAAAGAAAAAGATTAGAGATTATATAAAATTGACAAGATCTAAATATTATTCTATTAGTAACACATTTGCTTAGGTGTAAGATTTCTAGTCAAAGATGAACCCGCAATATGGTTGTGATTTGGAACGTGAGCTATTGTCTTATATGTGTGTGAGGATCTTCACTCACGAATTGTATTGTTTGGTATAGTAAATATTGCAAAAAAAAAAAAAAAGCTATAGTCATCCAAAATAATTTGTAATGATTTCATTGGGACTAATTTTTTACTCTTTAAAAAAAATGTAATTCTAGTGCATGTCGGGTTGGGGTTGGAAATTTCCAACTACTTCTTCCAAATGCCTTTAGTGGCGTCCTGCATGGACTAATGAGCTATTAAAGGAGAATCAATGCCCCTCCATATAACATGTTTTAAATCCTTCCATGGATCTTCTAACATGGACCGATGAAAGAAACGCTCTGGACTGAATGACAAAGAAATCCCAAATAGCATATCCACGTGAAGCAAAAGTTTACAAACACATTACAAAAGTCAAAAATAAGAAGTCATGGAATCTACACATCACAAAAATAAAAAAAAATGACGAGGCCATGGAATCTACACATCATGGATCAAGAGGCCATGGAATCTACACATCATAGATTCCACACATCACAAAAGTAAAAAAATGACGAGGCCATGGAATCTACACATCGCACAAGTAAAAAGTAAGTCATGGAATCTCTTGCATGTTGTGATCCCTTGCCATCATATTAGCAATATTTTTCTTGATCATGTTTATCTGAGCCGCCGCATCATGTGTTGTATCATCTACAACCTCGTCTTCTATAGGCCCAAATGGATATTCCGAATCTCCATACATGGCAAAGTTCTTGTCCATCTTGTCTTGGTCGCGAATATAATTATGGAGAGTACAACATGCGATTACAACAAATGCTTGCTTTCGAATTGAAAATGAAGGCATGTGTCTCAAAATAGGGAAACGATTTTTTAATGCCCCAAATGACCTCTCTATAACATTTCTCAATGAAGAATGCTTATGGTTGAATAATTCTTTTACTGTTGTGGGCCGTCTCCTTCTACCCCTATATTCACTCAAATGATACATTTCACCCTTAAATGGAGTTAAAAATCCTGGAAGTGATGCATAACCAGAATCAACTACATAATATTTGCCTACAAGAATATATACAATTGTTATAATATGCAATAGCTATGCACTCATAAATAAAATCACTTAATATAGACAAAACAAATACCTTGTGGTGGTTAAGGAAATTGCAATCGAGGAGTCTTGAGTGCTGCCGAGAGAATTCGACAATCATTGGCAGATCCTTCCCACCCAGCATATACAAAAGTGAATTTCATATCAAATGAACAAGCACACATCACATTTTGAGTGGTAGTCCCCTTCCTGCCCCTATATGGGATTTGCTTCGATATAGGGACGGATGCACTAATGTGAGTGCCATCAATAGCACCAATGCAATCCTATGATTTTATAAAAGTATAGCGTTAGAAAATATTATCAGTTATGTCTTTCCAAAAAAAGTTTACAATATTATCAACTAAATTGATCTAAAAATAATACCTTGAAGTAACGTCTATGGCTAGGATCGATAAGAATCTCCTCTTGGACAATATCAAAGGAAGGCGGTCTGATAATCTCTTTTGATAATTTGAGAAATGCTTTTAGTACTATAGTAAAGTACTTACTAATTGTTTCTCCAGAACGCTGAAATCTCTCACATAAATCTCTATTGGAGATTTTGTGACCAACCATGAATAAGAAAATCCCCACTTGTTCATCTACCCTTACATATCGACTATCTTTCGGCCAGCCTCTTTCCTTCATTAGACCATATAGGTTAAGAAAAACATGTCTCTCTAACCTGAACGCTTCATATACCTTATTTGCATGTCCGTAAACAATTTCCCTTATCCATTCAGCTCCTGATAATTTACTGTCCCTAATAGATTCTACCGTATGGATAGACATGTCCATACCAACAATACATAACCATGATATTATCATATCAACATCAAACTCATCCAAATACCATTCAAATGTTGGTACCTCTCCATTAGACACACTACTTGAAGCATCTTCCATAGTACTTATGCCATCACACAAATACAATAATATCAATAAAGATATATGTAAAAAGAATTAGAAACCAATAACATAAGCAATAGAGTGAAAGTAAGCTCCTGAAAAAAATTCAACACAATCCATCATATCCAAACCACCACACCAATGCAAAAGTCTCAACATCAGTATCTTGAACAACAAAATAACAACCAAACAACATAACAAACATAGTCTAATAAAACTCAACGCAATCCACGATACATTTCCTAACATTTCCTAAAGACTTTGGAGAAGTCCATATCTCATTTCAGCTGGGGATTTGATAAAAAAAACTCCCTCCACACAGCATCAGAACTGGCTTTGTAGGCTTTGTTGTAAAGATCCTGCTCTAACATAGGCATGGCAACTAGGATATCAATCACAGCAGATGCGGAGAATGGGTCTTCAGGTGGTGATGTCAATTGTGAGTTGACAGAACTACTCACAGATTGACTAGCCCTAGTTTTGATCATCTCTTGTATGGCTTTGCAGGTGCTAGCAATACCGAATGAGTGACTCCTCCTTCTCCTCTTACTATTTGGAGTTTTATCCATCTCATGTTTGTCATGAATTGGAGTAGGAGTGTTGTCAGACGTAAAAACTCCCTCGTCAATATGATGTTCATTGAAGTCCTCTCGTCCATCGTCTACATCATCATCACCACCAATGCCAAGTTCATCCGACAAGCACAAATCTTCAGCATTTCCTACTGCATGCTCCCCAGTGGCATATGTATCACCAAATACAATACACAAGTCGGGATATTGAGAAAACCCATTCTTCTTGAATTTTTCCCACTCAACATTATCCTGCAAATTTCACAATGACATGTATCAGCAATACAATTAAACATCTTGTCATATACAGCTGTGGTGATCTCAAAATTACCAAAAGTTAAATCATACCTTGATGTGATGTTCCCATACGCTTGGATCATCAACAACAACAGTTTTGTTCACATTATCCCAGCCAAATCGGGATTGTGAAAGAAGCTTCTTGAAGCTGGCATACTGTTTTTTCAATTTGTTCACCTTGTTCTTTAACTGGACTTGAGTATGTTGAAGTTCTGCTTGTTTATTGAATTCAGTCCGTATGTTATTCCACCCCGATTTGTTGAAAGTAGAAGAGGAGCGATTACCCTTTTTGACCTCTTCTACCAATAAACTGACATACAAGTTGGTTAAAGGCTCAGTCCACTTTGCGGTGAATGCCTCTTTTTGGGATGCCATGTAACCTTCACTAGTTGAGCATCATGTGAGTTCAAAAATGTGGGTATGTATACTCACACAATGCTGGTGAAAGCCATCAAATACTGGATTACACAAGGCTAATCTCTCCCATGTAATATTCCTCATGCCAAGTTTACAACAGTTTAAGTATTGACAAAGGATTTGAAATTACAATTAATCAAGCATCTAAAAGTATGTCAAGCGTAATCAAGAATTTAGATGTAAAGCAATCATTAAGTGAGAAAAAAGAAAGCTATTATCTTAGGATAATAGTCCAAATATGCTGCATTGACAGAAAAGTCAAACTAAGTATGAAATGAAAAAAAGAACAGGAAACCCGAAGAATTGGACAACACTGCCTGAGAGACCATATTTGATTAATTAGACAATCACAAGAAGAAATAAATGTAATAGGTCATTCACCAAGAAATGCACTGTCAACAGTTCTTAAAAGAGAGGTAGGAGGCTGCAAACGAGTAAAAGAAGATTAATAGAAGGCTGCATAAGAACAGAATCGCTCCTTTCCATTCACAATAACGACCAACAAGCGTATTATGCATCTTGCCAAGATTCAAAACAATCTCTCTCTCTCTCTCTCTCTCTCTCTCTCTCTCTCTCAAACTAAAACCAAGACCACAAGCAGA
Organism: Melaleuca alternifolia; assembly: GCA_019926035.1. Taxonomy (NCBI): domain Eukaryota; kingdom Viridiplantae; phylum Streptophyta; class Magnoliopsida; order Myrtales; family Myrtaceae; genus Melaleuca; species Melaleuca alternifolia. The sequence goes on from JAGKPW010000053.1 coordinate 2,474,865, forward strand.
GGAGCAACGACAACAAATCCGGAAATTGCAAGTATAGACAAATCGAACGTGGTCGAGCGAGAGAGAGATTACCGTCACGGAGTAGCACATCCACGTCGAAGAAGGGGTCGATCGGTTGTCGGTGGGTGCTCGGTGCAGACGCGGGAACTGGCGCAGCGGATAGAAGGGCTGAGCAACGTCGAGAGGGCCACGAGAACACGAAGCGAGGTCACGGGCCTGAAGTTCGCAGCACAAATCAACAAAAAAATAGGACATCAGAGAAAGTATGAGACCGATTGTGAGAGATGGAGGAAAGATCGTGAGAGAAGTAAGAAAGGAACAGCTACTAGGGCACAAGGAGAAAGAGGATCCGTTGCTTAAATCTCTCTCCCTTCATCGTTTTACAAGCTATGCATTTCATCATATTCATTGTTCTGTCCTCAAGGTCAACAAAATAATTTGGCAAAATACAGAGTTAACTGTACAAATTATAAGGGCAATTGATTATCCACCCACCCTCCTCAACAAAGTAAAGTAATTGCAGAACAAAATGCAAGGGCCGAGGGGCCCAAATTTCCAAAACCACTGACTCGACACCTTTTCAACAGTCATCATTGAAAGAAATGCTTAAAGCAGTTCCATCTCCAACTTCCACTAATGATGCCCGTTCAAATCTATTTGAACACTTTTCACACCTAATGATGGACAACTTTACAACAATAAGAACAAAAGGCAAAGGAATCAGCTACAATCATGTCTCAAAAGGAAGCACCAACAATCTAATGAACAATTCCTATATACCAGCATTATCCATTCACTTTTGGAAACTGCACTAGACATTTTAAATCCATGATGACCATTGCAAAGGGCCATAAAAAAATATATAGAAGCCGATGCATATCGACTAAGAGACCAAAATTGACAAACAAATTCCATCAATGTCCCCTCCGGTCCAAGCCACAACTGCTGCTGTTCAGTTTTAGGGCAGAGATCAATAGGCATCAATACGATCCAAAGTGGCCAAATCCAACCAAAGAAGTCACCCACATCATCTCTTACTAGATTATCGGACTTGAAATTTTAGGGGGATTGGAGTCTTCTTCCTCCATGACCACTTGAACTAGAGGAACTTTGCCCCTTCAAATCATCCACAAGCGACCCACTTTTGTAGATTAAAATCAATGACAAATTTTCAGCTGCGAGATTTACAGGTTTCAGTAACTTTCCGAAGCCGTTCCATGACTGGAGGAATATCTTTTTGGGTCAATGTAGTGAAACAAAACCCGAACCATCCAGGTTCAATACAGTGACAAATGGATCCAGGAGTGACATTAATCTTAGCTGTATTCGATGGGTCAGAGATGAAACTGAAGAGAACCTCGCCAATTTCTTAGCCATAGCCACAACGTTTTGGTTGAAGGAGTAAACGACACCCACATTAAACCATATGAGAGAGAGGTCCTCCGACAAACTGTACACGATATGAACTCTGCTCCGATCAAAGTCTTCTGAATTAGCAACTTCAGCCATACTCAAAAACCCCTCACTCGTTTTTGTTGGCAAGACAAATAAAACGTGGTCGAGCGAGAAAGGGAGAGAGAGATTACCATCACGGAGCAGCGCGTCAACGTCGAAGAAGGGGCCGGCAGATCGTCGGTGGGTGCTCAGTGCAGACGGCCGGTCGATCGTCGGTGGGTGCTCGGTGCAGACGTGGGAGCTGGCGCGACGGAGAGGGCTGAGCGGCGGAGAGGGCTGAGCAGCGTCGAGAAGGCCACGAGAACACGATTCGCAGCACAGATCAACCAAAAATGGAGGAAAGATCGTGCGAGAATGAGAGGGGGGAAAGATCTAGAGAAATGGAGGAAAGATCGTGAGAGAGGAGGAACGATCGAGTGAGAGAAGTGAGAGATGCAGGAAAGATTGTGAGAGAAGTGAAAGAGAGAGAAGTCAGAAAGGCTAGGGCACAAGGAGAAAAGAGAAGAAAAACTTGTTTCTCAAAGTTGTTATCGGGAGCCAGAAGCAACTTTTTTTCGCTTCTTATTTTTGTTCCCGGGAACAACTTTCTGTTCCCGAGAACAAAAAAACAAGTTCGCGTTACCAAACGGATTTCTGTTCTTTTTTTGTTCCGGAGAACAAAAGAACAGAAATTCGTAGAAACAGGAGCGTTACCATGCGCACCTTTAGTGTCTCAATAAAAAATTTAGAAATCATACCAAACGCATTTCTATTCTTTTTCTATTCCAAGAACAGAAACTTTGTGTAGTTACCAAACACTTTATTTACTCAGAAATTGTTTCGAAAAGTGTTTCTCAAAAGAAGTATTTCTATAAAAAAAAACTGTTTCTTGGAATAGAAACGTTACCAAATGCACCCTTACAGTATATATACGGAACATCGTGGGAATATATACGTATGAACATGCGTGCGGAGACATTCTTGTCCGAAAGTGAGAAGGTTCCCCTTCGGCACTAGAAGCTCAAGCTGAGGATGCCCACTGCCCAGCAACTTCCCTTCCCTCTTCTGCCTCTGCACTTTTGTCCTCTTCTGCTTTGCTTCCTTTTTGTGATGACTCACCCAACACCTTTCCTCTTCTTCTTCTTCTTCTTCTTCTTCTTCTTCTTCTTCTTCTTCTTCTTCTCTCTGTGGACTGTGCTTAAACGAGCGGATTGACCATCTCGGATCATTAGCTCACGCCTCTGCTTGGTGATTCCTCCTTTCCGAGCTTACTCACCTGCCGCCCGCTCCTGATCAATGGCTGCCCCGATCGAGGAAGGTAAAGACTATCGGTCGGCTCCGTTGCTTGTCCGCTTGTGTGTTGAGAATTCGCGTCCGTCGCTCTGTCCCCACCGTTTAAGTCGATTCTCCTGTTTCTGCTTTCCCTTTCCGTTTACGTTGTCAAACGAGTTTTTGCTTCAGTGGGTTTTGGGTCGCCGTGAGGCTCGTCCTCTTTCCCGGTGGCTTTTGGGCGATTCTTCGCTCAGCGCCGGCTTTGGTATCTCTTTGCTCTAGCTCCCGTTCTCTTGTTTCGTAGCGTAGGTGTGGTTCTCCGCCGCTCGGAACGTGTATGTTGTTCGTGATTGAGGTTGGATGTCACATTAATTGGGAGGCAATTAGTGAAATGTTTTTATAGTGTTCCCCAATTATAGACATAATTCTCGGGAAAAGAACACTAGAAGTGTCAAAAGTTGTGTACGACGCTCATTTTAGTGTCAAAAGTTTCAAAACGCTCACTTCAATTTCACTTTTTCAAAATATCGAAAATTCCAGTGTCAATTCCGATATACCTACCGGAAATCCGATGTGGTCTATTGTTTATTAATTTTCAAGTCCAATGTGGCTCGCCAGAGGTCCAGTGAACATATAAACATTAAAACGACGTAGTGTAGTCAACTTTCCTAAAAATAAGAACCCTAAATAATAATAAAAAAAGAAAAAAAATAATTAAAAAAAAGAAATACAGGGCCCCTTTGCTCCCCAGAGAGCGATCTCCCTAACCACCTTAAACATTTCCCCTCTTCCTCTTCTTTCTTCCCCTCCTGTTTCGCCTCCTCACCGTCGTCGCCCTCCTTCTCAGCCTCCTTGGCCTTTTCCTTCTTGGCATTGTCATCGCAGGGCGCTGCTTCCTCTTTCTTGCTCTTCTTCTTATCCTCAGGCTTCTCAAAGAGAACATTCCCGAGGATGGCGTCCTCGAGCTTGGACCAAAGCTCGTTCAGGACCTTCCTCTCACACTCCTTGAGATCGGAGAGGAAATTGCTCTCCTCCCTATACGAAGCGCTCTTCTCCACAGCTTTGGGGTCGGCCTCATCCTGCACCTTCGCCTCACCGCCTTGATCAACCACCTCCTTGGTCTCTTCCACCACCTTCTCAGCCTCTTCCTGAGGGGCTGTAGCTTCTGCGGCCATCTGGGTAGCTACAGGCTCAGCAGTCATGGTGGATGGATTCTTGAAAATTGAAACCAAAAAGGGTCACCAAATTTGAAACTCAAACGGAAGAGAGGAAACGGAAGAACAATCTCTCTCTCTGTTCTGGGTAATTAAAATTTAAGTTCAAACCCTAATTTGATCGATTTCCTACGTGAATTCTTATTTTGGTCAAATAATTACCCCGTTAAATAATGCCAATAATTATAAAAGCCACGTCAATTTTTGACCTGAATTCTCGCCGTTGGTACTTAAAAGAACGTGTTTTTCCGAAATTGGCACTGAAGTGAGCATTTTGAAACTTTTGGCACTAAAGTCAGCGTTGTACACAACTTTTGGCACTTTTGGTATTCTTCTCCCCATAATTCTCAATTTAGTTTATCCGCTTTCCTTTGAATCTTGTCGGTAGTGATTTCTATTTCTGGATAAGAAGTTCTGCTTAGTGAAGACGCAAAAATCTTTGGTGAAACTCTTAGTCTTCTTTTTAGCTCTGATCCTGTTGTTACCCAGTGCCTAATTTTTTCAATTAACATATCTAAGTTGAAAATGAGGTTGAAGTCTGTAATTTAGGTGAATTACATGGTAAATTAGATGCAAGTTATTATTTAGATGGTGGGGCAGACTCAAGTCTACCTTTTGGACACGGCTTCTCGAGTCGTTTTCTTCTTCTAATAAACAGATGAAGGTACAATTCGATGGGTGAAATTGTTGGCCTAACTTTCGCTGGCTTTACATGCATCGGATCCACAGGAGCTGAGAGGGACCTAGAGAAGAGACTAGTGTAAGTGGAACCTAGTAAAATTGCCATTGCAGACCCCTCGCCATCTCTAGCAATTTAAAGATCGTGATAAAAGTTCATTAATCCTGGCCGCCCTACAATCAGGATCTTGATTTTCATAAATGAATACTTGCCAAATTTACTCGTCTTTCAAAGGATCAATTATATCCATAATAATCTTGATAACAACTAGCAAGCTGTCTAAGATACCATCTTACTCAGATTATGTTCTTCGGATTTATATGGAATTCCTTGTACTTCACTAATTGAGTCCGATAGTCATTAGACTATGTCGCTTGAGTCTAACTATCTTCAGACTTTAATCGAGTCTGACTCCTTCAAACTTTACCTGAGTCTAACCCCGTCAGACTTAAATTTTCTCTAACACTATAGTATATTAAAGACTACCACTACCTTAACTTGACTATGATACCAATATGCAGGATATATAAAAGTGTGAGATATGAAAGGTACATGAATGATCTTTTGGAGCGTATGTATTCTGTGCGTGTTATCTTAAAGAAGCAATCTCATTTTATGCTGCATGGGGAAGAATGCCCATCATCCCAAATTGCTCCTAGAATTTGGCAATCATATCATGTTTTTCTGTTTGTCTCTCATGTCTTGACCACGTTCATCTTCACCCCATCCTATCCATCGCCAGGAGTCCTATAATGAGATCAACCTTTTTGTCACTTCTTTGACTTCAATTCTAGGTTGGGGTTTGTTTAATAATGGGCTGTGAATTGGCTCCCAAACTACTCAGTTTAATTCTAACACGTGACCAACCAGATTCAATGAGAAAATAGACAACAAAACATACGCATGAGGAATCATAATCTATTTATAGTACTTTTTTCTTCTTCTTCGTAATTGATGGTTTGTTTGACTTTGTATTCATCAGCTTTCCCTCTTAGTACGAATGATTAATTGGAGCTAGAGAGATTAAACAAGAAAAACATGAGACACAAAAGGACAGTGCCCTACTTCACGTGTGTTAGCCTTTCTCATTTATTATGCGGGAAGCAATCGGAGCATTATCACATTTTATTAGATGTTTTTTGTGTACATATATATTTATATATGTTTAAATTAGATATAAGATATATTTGTAAGCTTCCTTTAGTTTAAGGAAAAATAATGATTTTGAAAACATGTTTCTAAATTTGATTGCTTATATTGCTTATAAAGATAAAATAACAAAAAATGTTTTCATTATCAATGAAAATGTTGAGACATAAATTGTTTTTAGTAATCTTTTAACAAATTCTAGTTCTAGGGTGATTCATTTCAGAAAACTTGTCCAAAAAATTTGAAACATATGACATTTTTGCAATTTCAGTCATAATCATTTTATTTTTGTTGATCGAGTCATAAATATTTCATATTTTGTCATTTGAGTCTATCCATCCAATTTAGAATAAAAATTGCTAACATGGACTCCTGCAATCCTATGTGGCATGGCTTGCATAGGATAGCTAGTGGCTGACATAAATAATTTTTAATGCTATTTAATTTCTTTTATTTTTAATTTTTTTATAATTTTCTTTTCTTCTTTTTCCCTTCTTTACTTTTTACTTTTTTTTTCATTTTCTTATCTTCTTTTCCTTTTTCCCCCTTTCAATCATTGCTAGGCCTCGAGCGAGGGTAATCCTTGTTGGGGATGGCAAGGGCAGCCTTTACTTGAGGCTGACGACCTCGGCTAGCCATCGACAAGGCCTGTTGATGGTCGGTAGAAGGAAAAAGAATAAAGAATAAAAAGAAAAGAAGAGAAAAAAAAAGAGAATGAGAGCAAAGACTTGAATAAAAATAAATAATTCAAAAAATATAAATATTATAAAAAATTATTCAAGCCAACGTCGGATGTATTATATATGACTGTCGGCATTCATATAAGTAGTTTCTTGCTAATTTCAGTAGAATGAACTCAATTATCAAAACTCGAAAATGTTTAAGATTTAATTGATATAATTAAAAAGTCTATAACTCAATTAGCAAAAGCCCAATAAGTTTAGGATCGAATTGATAAAAGTAATATGTTTATAAATTTTTGAATAATTTTTCCAATTTATTTCTCAGTATTTAGCATGATATGGTGTCTAACGATGGAATCAATTGACTCAATTTACGCATATGACATTTGGCTGGATCTTTCTAACTTTTATTCATAGGGGATGTTCTTAAACATGATACTCATGGTCTTATACTCACAGCCCAAAAAAAAAAGGACAAGTCGTAAAGCATTATTCTTAGGGTGCGCATGGTAACATTCCAATTTCTCAAAATTTCTGTTCTTTTGTTTTCTGGAAAAAAAATGAACATAAATCCGTTTGGTAACGCCAACTTATTTTTTTGTTCCCAAGAATAGAAAGTTATTCTCGGGAATAGAAAATTGTTCCCGGAAATAGAAACAAGAAGCAAAAAAAAGTTGCTTCTTGTTCTTAGGAACAATTTTAGAAATATGCTATTTTTCTTTTTTCTTTTTTTCTCTTGCAGCTGTTGGTTGCCGCTTGCCGCCGCCAATCGCCGGCCGCCAATCATTGGCCACTATCCCTAGTCACCGTCCGTCGTTATTGAGCATTAAAAAATAGAAAAATAAAAAATTTATGAATCGTATCAAACGCATTCCTATTCTTTTTTTATTCCAAGAGTAGAAATTTTGTGTAATTACCAAACGCTTTATTTTATTCAAAAATTGTTCCAGGGAATAGAAACAGAAAAGAAATGTTTCTAAATAAAACTCTTCCCCGAAAGAGAAGCGTTATCATGCGCACCCTTAGTTGCTATGACCTATGACTGTGAGTCACTCGCTCTGAATGTTGAGCAAGTTTAAGTTTTTCAAATTTTTCCTTGTGATCAGCGAGCAATTCTATAGGAAAATTATCAATTAGTATTAGATTCATAATACATACATCAATAACGTTACTCTATTTATCTCAACATATTTAGTATTGAATTGATCGAATGCGATTGTGCTCATTTTGGGAGCTTTCACTACCTTCAAAGGTTCAATTTGGTTCACTACCTTCAAAGGTTCAATTTGGTTCAGTTTGTATTTCCATAATACCCAAATCAAATTGAACTGTCCCGAAATAAAAGTGCGTAGGTTTTGACATGAGCCGTGACTTTGAACCAAAATAAATGTTCCAATGCATAGCCATCTTTGACCTCTTTGACTTTGACAACTAATTGCACTCCATGTCTTTTTATTTCCCCGGACTCTCTGAACTAGTAATTCTCTCATTAACTGACATACTTGTCCTAAGTTTGAAAGTACAGAACTACTAATTTTAGCTTCCCTCCGCACCTCTGGTCAAGGATTATGCTGAGTCAGAATTCCTCTGAGCCCACTTCATTTTCTGTGGGCCTTACTAGACAATGGGCCATGATTTTAGCCCCGAATATTTTTGCTTGAACTTTTAATTCCTTTGATATAATCCTCGAACTATTTCTAAATGTTTGATGTAATCTTCTATTTAATAAAGCGACAAGTTCAACGTTCTTTGATAACATGGAATGTGTAATTTTAAGTTGGACTTTTTAAACGATGAGTCAATAGGATATAAGAACATGTGACCACGAACTCTATGGCAAATTAACTCAAACTAACGAAGGGACGATATTGAATATCTCAATATAGTTCTGGTACTATATTGCATATATTATAATAGTTCAACGATCTTATCGAATAACTGAAAATTCATGGACAACGACGTTGCTTATTGAGGTGAAGTTTATGGACTATTAGTGTTACTTTTCCCTCTTGTTTCTTTTTATCACTCCCCCGTATCCTTTCTTCTTTCTCAATAAAATTTATACTATTTCAAGGGAAGTGAAGTGTCCTAATTTTGACCAATTGTTCTTCAAACGATTCTTTTGAAGGATTTTTCGAAAACAAACTCCGTCGACGGTGTCGCTCTCCGACTACGCAATTCTCAACACGATCTATGTCTTTGTCGGGGCTTCGATAAATGTTTGCAGTTTCACCAAATTGGGTTTGCTCGCGAGAGGCGAGCCGGACTGTGTCCCCCAAGCATTAAACCTTAGTCATTCGTGATGGGTGGCGATTCTTTCACTTCGAGATATTCACCATCACCCTTCACAATTTCTTCTTGGGTTTCAAGTATCGGATTAGCACAAGTGAAACCACTAGTTTGATCCACATAAGCACATTGAGTAAAAGATAAATCCTCATAATCTTCGATGGTATTCGCTCAAAAATAAAAAATAAAGAATTCGGCCAAGAAAGAACAAGAGTACAGCCTTGATTTCCATGAACATTGGCCAAATTGTTGAATTTCTCTATCGAATCACACTTTTTGTCTTTTTCCCCCTTCTTGGTTGCATGACGCTGGGCCGACTTGTGGGCTTCCAATGTCAAGCAGCGCCCAAAGCTCGAACGAATTCCAAGTGATTGTATATCGTTCTGAGGAGATGCATCGAACGAGAATCCGACGGTGCCGTCGGGACGCGCCATCTTCACCGTCTTGTCCGGACGGGCGTGCCGAGAAAGGATTTTGACGGAGAATTGCTAATATGGAAAGGCGTTCCGGACTTCAGACGATTGGAAGGGCAGCCGAGATCGCTCGGTGGATCCTCATATAAAGCACAAAGTAAAGTCCACGACGATCCAAGTTGGAGGAAATACAGATGCACTGGAACTGAGAACATGTCGAAAGGAAATCCATCGAAATGAATGCACGTATGGGGAAATCGATATCGCGTGTATTGGGATTACTAGCTTGATGAAGACTGATGATCCATGTAGAGTCAGTAATCGACTTGAGGAATTGAAACACAATGAAGAGAAGTTGCTGCCAAGAACAGAGTCTTCAGATTTACGTGTAACACAAGCTTGAGGAGGAAGATTGAACTAACTAGAGTTTACTAACTACAGCTGTTATTAATCTAGTTAGTTGTATAGTTAGTTTTCTGTTAAGCTGTTGAGCTGTATTTCATCTCTATTCGTAGCATTGAAGAGCTTGTATATAAAAACATGAGAAGATGAGTTACAAAGTAAGATCGAATACATAGAACACAGAGAAGGAGAATAGAAGAGGAGAAGAGAGGGATTCTGTAATGCTTCAATCAATGGAAGCGATGTTATTCAGCATTCCCTGCGTATCATCTTCATCTCTATTTTTTCCTTCGTTTTAGCTTTGATTGTTGAAGTATCAAAGCTCACATGGTATCAGAGCTTCAACCTGGGAGATTCCATTGAAGCTACATAGCTCTGATGGATAGCAGATCGTCAAAATTTCCATTCCCAATTCATGTTAACATTGGGAATTTTGTTACGCTTAAACTCGCGGAGGACAACTTCCTTCTTTGGCAGGCTCAGGTTTGTAGATTTCTCACAAGCCAAGAACTTATTGGTTTTGTAAATGGTGAGATCTCATCTCCGTCGAAGACTGTATGTGTTGAAGTAGAAGACAGAACAATCGAAATACAAAACAAAGATTACACATATTGGTTAAAGACTGATCAGTTGATATCTTCCTAGATAAGTGGTGCGATTTCAAAAAATATTCTCGGTCTAATCATTGGACTGAATACTTCATTTGAAGTTTGGCAAACACTTTGTAACAGATTTAGCCAAAAGTCAATTGCTCGGGAGTTTGAATTAAGAGGGAAGCTGCAAGTCTGTCGAAAAAGAGATAGATCTTTGTTTGATTATCTCAGAGAGTTCAAGCTTATATGTGATCAACTTAGTGCCATTGGTAAACCGGTTGATGAAATCACTAAGGTTTTTGGTGTTTTAGAAGGGTTAAGCCCTGAATATGAAAATCTTAGAACAACTATCTACTGCATGAAACCCCAACCAGAATATGATGAAGTCATCTCTCAGCTTGAGAGATTTGACGCTAGATTGCAGAGTTATAACTCAACTCAGTTTAGTCCTCAACTTGCTTATTATGGACAACAGAAGTCGATTGGAAGTGGTTTAAAGGCTGATGTACCATGTGATTTTAACTCTGTAGACTATGCTCTAACTAGTCAGAGTCAGAGGAATTTTAGACCTCATGAAAGTCGAGTATTTGAAGGTGGTAGAGGAAGAACTGTCAATCGAGGCCGAGGGTATGGCAGAAATAATAACCTTGGCTATCAAGGAAGGGGTCAGAATTGTCGACCTTTTGATATGAATAAAGAAAATCAGCCTTTTTCAAACCAAAGGTTTCTGAACTCAGGATAAGGTTTTCGACCTTATGCCAACTCTTCACAGAAGTATCAAGATGTAAAGAGTTATCCTTCAAATGAGAATAAAAGTGCACAAGATGATATATTTAGAGGTAATATGAGAACAATTTGTCAAATCTGTAAGAAGCCTGGACATGAAGCATTGAGATGTTGGTATAGGTTTGATAATTCTTTTCAGTCAGAGGACATACCAACAGCTCTTGCAGCTATTCATCTTGAAGATCCTAAAGGAAGCGAATGGTATCCTGACACAGGAACCACAGCACATATTATAGCACATCCTGGTATGGTTTCTAATCTTCAATCATATAACGGTCATGACAGTGTTATGATAGGAGATGGTTCCTGTATTTCTATAACACATACAGGTAGTACAATGCTTCCTACTAAGCTTACTGCTTTACCTCTCAACAATGTGTTGGTAGTGCCTACTATAACAAAGAATTTACTCTCGGTTTCTAAGCTAACCGATGACTACTCTTGCTCTTTTATCTTTGATAAATATGGAGTTTATATCAAGGATAACCAAAACAATTCTGTGGTGATGATTGGACAGAAGAGTCAGGGGCTTTACAAGGTGCAACATCAGGCAACAGCAGCATTTTTCACTCAAAGTCATAGGCGTGATCTTGTAGACTTGTGGCATCAAAGACTGGCTCACACAAGTCAGAAGACTTTACAACTCTTACATGATCAGAAGTTAATACAATGGAACAAGTCATCCTGCTCTTTATGTACAAGTTGTCAAGTTGTCAAGAGTTCGAAGTTACCATTTACACTTTCTGAAAACAGAACTACTGTATCTCTAGAAAAAGTTCATTGTGATATCTGGGGACCATCCCTTGTGAAGTCTTTTCAAGGATTCCAATACTATGTTGTTTTTGTTGATGACTACACTCACTATAGTTGGCTCTATCCAATGAAAAATAAATCAGATTTCTATGTTGTGTTTACTATGTTTCAAACATATGTGGAGAATCAGTTTGAGCACAAGATAAAAGTTTTTCAGAGTGATGGAGGAGGTGAATTTGTTAGTACAAAGATTCAGGATCATTTCAAACATTGTGGCATTAGTCATCATATGTCCTGTCCATATACTCCAAAGCAGAATGGAGTGGCTGAAAGGAAACACAGGCATATTGTTGAACTCAGATTATCCATGCTCTATCATGCCAGGGTTCCTTTGATCTACTGGGTTGATGCCTTTCTCACTGCCAATTATGTTATCAATCTGCTCCCTACTCCAGTATTGAAATAAGCCAGTCCTTATAGTATCTTGTTCACGAAAGTACCTCATTATGACTCTCTTCGTGTTTTTGGGTGTGCTTGTTACCCGTGTCTTAGGCCTTATATGCAAAATAAGTTTGATCCTCGGTCACTAATGTGTGTATTTCTTGGTTACAGTGATAAGCATAAAGGCTATAGATGTCTTGTACCCACGGATGGAAGGATTTATATCATTCGTCATGTCATGTTTGATGAGGGTTCCTTTCCTTTTACTCACAGGTTAAGTACTGTTTATCCTCCTGCTACAATTTTATACAAGAAATGGTTAGCAAGAGTCCAATTTCTTGAATTCTCGAAACCATCTGATTCTCCTTCTCCACCATCTAAATCTCCTCCTCATCCTCCTGATCAATCTAGTTTCTTATATGATAACACTGGTCCATCTAGTTTTCCTTCTGATAGTCCCTCCAATGTTTCACCTATCAATTCATCTCAGTCTTTCTCTAGTTCTTCCTCTCCAATTGCCTCTCCAGAGAATCCTTTACACTTTGATGATTCTTTACACCAACAATCACAACAGCTCACTTCTCAGTCCTCTGCTCCTTTACAACCATCACATATTTCTTCTCAATATCCTATGAAGACTCGCCTCAAATCTGGCATTATCAAACCCAATCCTAAATATGCTTGTCTCGTTCAGTATCATGTTCCTTCAGAGCCTAAGTCTATTAAATCTACCCTTGCTCATGAGGGCTGGTTTAAGGCAATGCAAGAGGAAATGGATGCTTTGTCTGCCAACAACACCTGGTCCTTAGTTCCTCGAACCTCTTAGATGAAAGTCATAGGGTGCAAATGGGTTTTTAAAACCAAACTTACCTCTACTGGATCACTTGATAAGCTTAAAGCATGTCTTGTTGCTAAAGGCTTTCATCAGGAGGAGGGTATAGACTTCTTTGAGACTTTCAGTCCTGTGGTCAAACAAGCTACTATACGTATTGTCCTCTCTGTGGCCATGATGAGACATTGGAGCATCCGACAGTTAGATGTTAAAAATGCTTTTCTCCATGGTACATTGTCTGAAACTGTGTACATGGAGCAGCCTCCTGGCTTTATACAGCAGCCTGATCATGTTTGCCTTCTCCACAAATCTTTATATGGACTTCGCCAAGCTCCAAGAGCCTGGTTTGAGAAATTCAGTAACTATCTTCTCGAACTAGGGTTCTATGTAGCTCTATCGATCCTTCTTTGTTTATCATGCATTCTGCTCATGATACTATACTCCTGTTGTTATACGTTGATGATATTATTCTTACTGGGAGTTCTTCTGCTCTGCTTACTTCACTGATTACCTCTCTCAGCTCTCATTTTCATATGAAGGATATGGGTACACTTCACTATTTTTTGGGCATTGAAGCTCATTATACACCTGAGAAGTTATTTCTATCTCTGGCCAAGTATGCTCAGGATTTACTCGATCGTGCAGGCATGAAGGAATGTAAACCTATTGCTACACCTTTGTCTTTGAAGCTCACTTTAGCTCCTGGTGATGATGTCTCTTGTTCCAATCCCTTTGAATTTCGCAGTTTAGTGGGTAGCTTGCAATATCTTACCATCACAAGGCCTGATATTGCCTTTGCCACGAATCTGTTGTGTCAAAAGTTGCAAGCACCAACAGTTGGGGATTTCCACAATCTTAAGCGTGTTCTGCGTTATATTAAGGCTACACTTCAATTGGGTTTATTCATTCACACTAGGTCTTCCTCTTGTCTATATGGTTTCTCTTATGCTGACTGGGGAGGCTGTGTTACTACACGTCATTCTACCACAGGTTATTGCACTTTCCTTGGTTCTAATCTCTTGTCTTGGTCAACTATATAAGTCTTCCTTCCAAGTAAGGATGAATATGTCTTGTCAGCCAAGCGACAACACACAGTGTCTCGGTCCTCCACTGAGGCTGAATATTGCGCGTTAGCTTCCACTACAGGTGAATTGACCTGGATTTCCTTTGTTCTACGTGATATTGGTGTCTCTCTTCGTTCTCCTACGGTCTTGTACTGCGATAATCAGTCGGCTCTGGCTCTCACCATGAATCCTGTGTTTCATGCTCGCACTAAACATGTTGAATTGGATTACCATTTTGTTAGGGAGAAGGTGTCTCTTGGTTCTCTTTGTGTTAAGTATGTTCCAAGTCATATGCAGCTTGCTGATATTTTTACCAAATCTCTTCCTCGGTTTAATCATTTTGCTTTATGAACCAAACTGGGTTTGGCCATTCTGTCGACCTCCAGTTTGAGGGGGGATGTTGGGATTACTAGCTTGATGAAGACTGATGATCCATGTAGAGTCAGTAATCAACTTGAGGAATTGAAACACAATGAAGAGAAGTTGTTGCCAAGAACAGAGTCTTCAGATTTACGTGTAACACAAGCTTGAGGAGGAAGATTGAACTAACTAGAGTTTACTAACTACAGCTGTTATTAATCTAGTTAGTTATATAGTTAGTTTTCTGTTAAGCTGTTGAGCTGTATTTCATCTCTATTCGTAGCATTGGAGAGCTTGTATATAAAAACATGAGAAGATGAGTTATAAAGTAAGATCGAATACATAGAACACAGAGAAGGAGAATAGAAGAGGAGAAGAGAGGGATTCTGTAATACTTCAATCAATGGAAGCGATGTTATCCAGCATTCCCTGTGTATCATCTTCATCTCTATTTTTTCATTCGTTTTAGCTTTGATTGTTGATGTCTCAAAGCTCACATCGTCGACCGCTTTCCAACGGTCCCTGCATGCAGGTCAGGGAATCCATTTCCAGAAAAGTAAAGTGCTTGAATTAAAAAGTAGATGGAGAAATGACAACAGAAGATGAACTCTTGGAGGGTATATTCTCTGGGTGTCTGATGTCCTGAAGCTGCCCTCTCGTTGTTTATTGCCCGCGTGGGAAGCTCTTTAGTTAATCAAATCCGTAACATAGAGAATGTCTATTATTCAAGTTCTCCCTGCAGAGCAGGCGAGGGTCTGCTGGCCTTGACTCAAAATTTAGAAAAAAAAATAGGTAAAAGAGGGAGAGAAAAAAAAAAGAAAAGTAGAAAAAAACATGATTATCAATGATTTTTCGACAAAAAATTGATCGGATGGACTCAATTGGTAAAACCTGAAAAGATTTAGGACTCGATTGACAAAATTGAGATATTCAGGATACAATTGACAAAAATACAAGAGGTTTATGACTTTTTTGGTAAGATTTTTCCCATTTGCATTGTCTTGGACTCCATCGACAAGTAATTCTCACATTGACTGGCATGACAGACCTCATTCACAATTGCCTTATCAGCCTAGAATTTGTAATTCCAGCTTCTCTCCTTTCTTCCTCCTGTCATCCATGTCAAGCTGTTTAGATTGCCTGTCCCATTTGTAGGTATAAAACGACCGTGGTTGATGTCAACTGATGATTAATTCAGTTAACAGGGAGGGAAACATCGGGCTTGATGCAATTGAAACAAATGCAAAGGAGCAATACCAACTTCATAATGTGTCATCAAACTGAACTGGCAAAATCTAGACTTTCATGTGTTTGGAGGGAAAGAAAAAGGCTTTTTCTGAAGAATGCTTTTGATCTTAGAGTGTGATTTATACTCCCTATGGATATGAATGTATAGGGGCTTCGCTCTTCAACGACCATGCAGGGGTCGAGGAGCGCCTTGGGTTGAGGGGCAATGGCTCCAAGCCTCGATGACTTTAATGGTTTGAGCCAATATTCTATTGGTAGTTCAGATTTGGACCCATAAATAATTATTAATTATATTCATTCTTTTTTATGTTAATTATAATAGAATCTTCTATTAGATGTAAATTCAATTTAAAGGTGAGTAGAGATAAATTTCGTATCTCAAGGTCATTTTTTTCTCACTTTTAGTCTTCTATTTTATTATGTTTGTGGGCCGAATCTAAACACTGCGAGGCTCGTAATCGTCTTTCTCGAAAAGATCGTCGATCCCTCCGACGAAGCGACAGAAGAATCCTCCAGCGAGTCAACCTGTTCATATTATGGCTTGGACCATCGTGCGTTCATGGGACCTGCGATTCCGTGTCTCCTCTTCTTGCCGTTGACCTCCTCATTTCCAGGCCTTCACTTTCACTCCAACGGCGACTTCGCATCAAGTCAACATCAAACTCCGTTGTCACCGCCGGTCGTTCCCATTAACATAGCAGCCTCCCCCTCATGTCACCTGCCTCTAATGCAGGTGATCCATTTCCAGCAGCATAACGTCGAAACTCGAGCATTCCTCCTTCTACTTCTTCTTCTTCTTCAGAAGTCGACCTCTCCAATCGCTCTGCGGCTGTCCAAATGGCTTCGGCGGCCACAGAAGGTCCTCACTCCCCCCCTGTTCTCCCAATATCTTGTCAATTTATGGGATTAGAATATCGGGTTAGTTCAATCCGTCCATGCTCTCGCGAGTCCTGCCATGTTCCTTATCCGTAGCTAACGAGTGATTGGCGTGCTTTTTTTGTCCAGGGTCTCACCGAGACATAGAGAGTGGCGCTCCGCTGCCGCCGAACTTGGCCATGACTGGGCAGTCTGATCAATCTTTGATGAAGAACAAGGCGGCGGCGCGCAAGAGCACGGAGTTACACTCGGTGGCGGAGCGGGGCGATGTCACTTCCGTGAAGCGGATCCTCGGCGAAATCAACAGCCGACGGACGATTCGTGGGGCGGGCGCGGAAGCAAGCGTTGCTCCTCTCGCGTCGGTGGATGAAGTGAACGAATCGGGAGAGACTGCTTTGTTCGTGGCGGCGAAGAGAGGGAATGCGAGCATCGTGAAGGAACTGCTCCAGCATTCCACCAGAGAAGCGGTTATGAGGAAGAACGTCGACGGTTTGACTGCCTTGCAAACTGCCGCTGCTCATGGACATGCTGGTGATTAATTCCTGATGTTTGCAGTTCTTAATTTCTTTATTTTGGGCTCTGGCGTCCAGTTTATATGTTTGGATACGTAGTCATTGAACGTGAAGTCACCTCATTTTAAACCGATTACGATTAGGCTTCTCGGGTTGTGAAGCTTGCATGCAAGTGACCTTGGACTACTCTTGACTGAGGCAAGCTTCGATCAGTCCGCGAATTGTTAATAGACAGTTACTCCCTCATGTCCTGATTTCTGATGATATGCCTGGTCTTTCTATCGGTTAGTTTTTGATATTCTTGTTGAATGACTCATCTTTGCGGCATTTATACTATGGATGGGTGAAGCTCAACCTAAACCTGATCTTTGCGCCGTCATACCAGATAAGGATGGAGCTCCGCCGTAAACATGGGGACTTCCTCATGTCATTACTATCGCATTCATGTTGTTACATAATGAGCGGCTATAGCTCAAGTCTTAAGGCCAATCATGAGCTGTTGCCTTGCCCATATGAAACATTTCGAGGAGAAGCTTACGTTTTCATGTATTGCTCGGTTAAATCTAGAAGTATTGATTTGCAATTATTTGGCTCTATCTGCATTTTTGAAGTTCCTACAACATCGAAGCGCAAAATGTTCTAGAAAGCAATTCCCATATTGCAGACTTTATTGTAATGCAGATGTCAAAAATGGTAGACGGTAGAGAGTCTAGCGGCACTAACCAGAGGTGCACCCTTGTTAAATCTGTACTCACAACGAAATGCATACGTCCTAGCTACCTAGAATAAAATTAGCTAGGACCACAAGAATAAGAGATCGATTTCCTGAAGGTCATGGCATTCCAATCGTGTTTGTGCTTATATGGACCTTTTTATTGCAGACATTGTTCAAATGCTTTTAGATTATGAACCTGAGTTGATCAAGATTGCCGGCCCCTCAAATAGCAGCCCTCTTATGGCTGCAGCTACAAGAGGGCACGCTGCAGTAGTTGATGTGCTACTAGCAAAGGATTGTAGCCTGTTGACAGTTCTCAAATCAAATGGAAGAAATGCGTTGCATCTAGCTGCAAGGCTTGGGCTTGTAGAGGTTGTTCAATCCCTCGGCAAAGACAAGCAATTGGGACGGAGGAGTGATTCGAAAGGCCGAAATGCATTGCATTTGGCTGTGAAAGGACATAGTGAAGAAGTTGTTAAGTTGCTTATTGAGGCAGACCCAGCGGTGGTTGTGCTTCCTGACTTGCTCGGTAATACAGCATTGCATGTTGCTACGAGAAAGGCCCGGGATAAGGTACTTCTTGAAGTTCATAACTAGAGTATGTATGTAGTACTCATTAAATTACTGTTGTTGCTATTTTTCTGTTAAAATGAGATGTCCATGATATTATTAAATAAACCATTTGCAGGATGTGGTCTAGTTTGGTATTAAAGGATATTCGAACTTAGTAGTCATGATAATGGGCCCTGATGCTTTCAAATTCACTAGTCTTTACAACATTCATTGCTCATATACCATTATTTGCTTCGGTGAAATAAGGATCCCAGAACTGGGTAATTTAGGAACATAGGAAACGAAACTTGTAGCCACAGTGCTTGTTTCTTTGATTGAGGAACAAGTGTCACGCAACTGTCCTCAAATGAGAGTGAAGCCATATGCACAAAGTGTGCACATGGTTCCAAATCAAGTGCTTTCAAGGCCCCAAAGAATGAAGTTTTGACTGCCTGCTAGAATCATTCTTCTTCGATTCCAAGAATCAGATAATATCTTTACAAATGAGGGCAACTTCTTATGCATTGTAAAAACCCAGTTTATTCTGTCCTATCAATGTATCCATGCGTAGAGTCCCAAAGATAACTTGTGATATCCATGGAAACTACAATTCAGTGTCAACTAACCAGACTTCCCCTAAGATCTTTGCAGATGGTGGAGGACCTATTACTGTACCCTGAAACCAATGTCAACGCAATGAATAAGGACCACAAAACTGCTCTTGACATAGCTGAAGAGCTCCCTTACTCTCCAGAGTCCATTAACATCAGAAGCTGCCTTTCTCATAAGGGTGCTTCCCGAGCTAATGACCTTGGAGCTGTCAAAAACCTTAATAAAGTTCTTCAGGGAGGGATCAACAGTGCACATTCCGTAAATATGGCTGCCATTCTCATAGCCCAAATTGCGTTTGCAGCAATTTTTACCGTGCCTGGTGGTGGTGATGATAGTGGGATTCCACTAACCATGAGCAATACCTCCCTTCAAGTACTGATCATCTGTAACTCTATAGCATTTTTCACATCCGTGGCTGTTGTGCTAATTCAGGTCACAGTGACCAGAGGGGAGACTGAACCAGAGGCACTTGCCATGGTGATGGAGGTAATGAGGAAACTCATATGGCTTGCGACAATCTGCATTTCTGTGGTATTCATGACTGCGATATATGTCGTGGTTGGAAGGCGGAATGAGTGGGCTTCAACCTTGATTATGGTTACCAGGGGAGTTATATTACTGGGCTCTCTTGGCATCAAGACTTACTATGAGATGAAATTAAGGAGGATTAGGTCGATAAGGAAAAAGGAAACATAGGCCAATAAGAGTTTGGATTGGCAGTCTCTCTTTATATTCCTGGTGTTGTCTCTCTGTGCACTGACTTATCTTAACCAAAAATTGCAATTCATATTCATTGAAGTTTCCGTGCATCAATACTGGGTAATTTCTATGGAGGTGTAGAAGAGTGTTAGTTGCTGAGCCTATGCCGAGCATATTACATAGTGGTCGTCCTGAAGCCAAGGCTAACCCAAATTGATTATGGGAGGTGCAGGTACAATCGTAGTTAGAAAGAAAGAGAAGAAAAGTACTATGTAGGAGTTATATGATCTCTACAAGATTTATTGGTAATCTTATGGATTTTAATTCCAGTATGAATCATTTCTGTGTTTAGAATTACGGAGTGTCACACGATGGAATCAGTCGGCTCAAATTACAATGAGTCTCCTCAGTGCAGAATATATTGAGCTGGAGCTTCTTGATCCGGTTTGCTGGGGATGTTCTAAAGCATGATAAGATAATCATAAGCTCGTACTCACAGGCATTCGAAAAGAAGTTGTAACATTAGTCAAGCATTCTTCTTTTTCGTCAACCATCATGAACCTGTGACCCTGAGTCTCTGACTCTGAGTATCAAGCAAGTTCAAGTTTTTCAATATCTTCGCTTTGGTCTAAGAGCAATTTCACCTCATCTTTTCTTTCGCTTCCTCTCTCTTCCTCAACAAGTTGAGACGAAAGCTTCCGTCACCAGCCACTTCTATGCTTACGGAATACCTAACAAAGTGGTGCAAAAGTTAGTGCCACAATCCATCTCTTTTTGAGTAAACTAGGTCATCTGCAGCAGAACATCCATGTTTTACCTTCCCAACAGGCGCATGAAGAGTGCAAAAACTTCTTCAAAAACTTGATGCTGCAGGATGAAATCCTTCACCTGGTATGGTCCTGGGTTGTTAGTTTGGACATGGTGACCAAGTATGTGATGCAGAACAAGAATATGCGAGAGAGAAGCAAGTAGTTTCCTGCGACCAGTGTCCGCCATAATTGACTTGAAAACTAAGAGGACACTTTTCGTTGGAATTTTTGCCCACGAAGACATAAATTTTCTTGAGCAGTGAAAGTTAGCTGGAAACTCTACAAAACTGTATCTGGCCAGCCTACTCGAACCAATCACTTTTATATTTCAAGTCAAGGGGGCAGTTGACTTCTTTACCCATTTGGAAAAAATTCCCTTAGCCATCGGTGGAACTCCTCGGGGGCTTCCGTGAGTGGTGCTCAGCTGCGGGATGAGTTGGGATTTCATTCAAGAACCTGGAAAAATACAGTCAGATTTCAGGCTTTGTGAATCGAACCCTGACCCCGTAAGAGAGGCTAGTGTTAGGAGGGCTGAGGAATCGTCATACAAGTTTTTCATTTTCATGTTTTTAGACATTTAAAAAGTTTCCAACTTTATTATTATATTAATTTTTCTGAATGTTTCTAAACCATTAAAAATTTCTTTTCTTTTAGGCTCTGTTCTTTTCACGAAATTTTTTTTATAAATATTTTCTGATGTTCATTTGAAACTTAAGAAAAATTATAAAAAACATGTTATATATTGACATGTTGTTAACCACAAATCTCGTCAGACTCTCACGAGCTCTCGGCATGCCACTAAATGCCATGAACTTGCCAATCTAAGACAAGCCTCAAGCTCGCCTCTAGAGGTTCAGCTTGCTGACCTAGGGCGAAATCGAGACACAATGTTAGAAATATTTAAAGATAAACAAAAACAATGAGAAATATGTTCCCCTTTAAAAAAAAGCAAAAAATATTTTCCCCACTTTTTAAGGTGTTTTTTCCATTAATGAAAAAACGAACGTCGAGAAATTTAAAAAATATTTTCCTAGAAGTTATTTTTCATGAAAAGAACGGAATTTTAAAGTCATGGAAATGGTGACCATGTGAAATTCCACACTCACATTTTTTATTTTTCAAACTTTGAGACGCGTTTAAATAATTGTGCGAATTCAAAAGGAGAACGATTAAAAAAATAAAGGAGAGAAGAGAAGGAAATTAATAAAATCAGTGAGTATATGTTGTGGATATGATGCCGAGTAGACCGTATTTGGCCATAGACAGTATATATACGGAACATCGTTGGAATATATGTGTGGGACATGCGTGCGGAGACATTCTTGTCCGAAAGCGAAAAGGTTCCCCTTCGGCACTAGAAGCTTAGCTGAAGGTGCCCAGCAACTTCCCTTCCCTCTTCTGCCTCCCCACGTTTGTCCTCTTCTGCTTTGCTTCTTTTCTCTGATGACTCACCCAACACCTTTCCTCTCCTTCTTCTTCTCTCTCTCTGTGGACTGTGCTTAGACGAGCAAATTGACCATCTCGGATCGCTCGCTCACGCCTCTGCTTGGTGACTCCTCCTTTCCGAGCTTTCTCACCTGCCGCCCGCTCCTGATCAATGGCTGCCCCGATCGAGGAAGGTAAAGACTCTCTCGGTCGGCTCTGTTGCTTGTCCGCTTGCGTGTCGAGATTCGCGTCCGTCGCTCCGTCCCCGCCGTTTCAGTCGATTCTCCTGTTTCTGCTGTCCCCTTTCCGTTTCCGTCTGTTTTGGTTGTCGGACGAGTTTTTGCTTCAGTGGGTTTTGTGTCGTCGTGAGGCTCGTCCTCTTTCCCGGTGGCTTTCGGGCGATTCTTCGCTCGGCGCCGGCTTTGGTATCTGTTCGCTCTAGCTCCCGTTCTCTTGCTTCGTAGCATAGGTGTGGTTGTCCGCCGCTCGGAACGCGGACGTTGTTCGTGATTGAGGTTGGATTTCACTTTAATTTGGGTCGGTAATTGGGAGGAGATTAGTGAAATGTATTTTTAGTGTTCCCGAATAATAGACATAGTTCTCAACTTAGTTTATCCGCTTTCCTTTGCATCTTGCTGGTAGTGGTTTCTATTTCTGGATAAGAAGTCCTGCTTAGTGAAGACGCGGAAATCTTTGGTGAAACTCTTAGTCTTCTTTTTAGCTCTGATCCTGTTGTTACCCAATGCCTAATTTTTTCAACTAACATATATAATCTGAAAATGAGGTTGAAGTCTGTGTAATTTAGGTAAATTACACGGTAAATTAGATGCAAGTTATTATTTAGATGGTGGGGCAGACTCAAGTCTACCTTTTGGACATGACTTTTCGAGTTGTTTTCTTCTTCTAATAAACAGATGAAGATATATAATTGTTGGACTAACTTCTGCTGGCTTTACATGCATTGGGTCCACAGGAGCTGGGAGGGACTTAGAGAAGGGACTGGTGTCAGTGGAACCTAGCAAAATTGCCACTGCAGACCCCTCGCCGTCTCCATCGCCATCGTCAACGTCAACTGGCCCTGCTCTTGTGTTATCCAACTCCGGAAAGCGAATTGATCAGGCCGGGAAGAAAAAGTATGTAAAACAAGTTACAGGCCGCCACAATGACACAGAGCTTCACTTGGCCGCCCAGCGGGGTGATGTGGCTGCGGTGAAACAGGTTCTTCAGGATATTAGCTCACAGATGGTTGGCACTTTGAGCGATGCAGATTTTGATGCAGAGGTTGCAGAGGTGAGGGCTGCAGTGGTGAATGAGATAAATGAATTGGGAGAGACGGCTTTGTATGCTGCTGCAGAGAAGGGGCACCTTGATGTGGTGAAGGAGTTGTTGAAGTACTCAAATGAGGAGTGTGTCAGGAAGAAGAATAGATCTGGATTAGACGCGTTGCATACTGCTGCGAGTCAAGGGCACCATGGTAATCCTTTTGACCCGCTCTTCTGTTCTTTCTGAGATTGAAACTTTTATTTTAAAAGCCTTATTAAATCTACAGAGCTAGAAGTTTATGTTTTTTTTTTTTTTTTTTTTGGTAACCAAAGAAGTTTATGTTTACATCTTGATATCACCATTAGATTGGTTCAACAGTCCAAAAAATTAAGCATAATCTTGAAGTCATATTTTACTTTCAAGATAAACATGTCGCACAATCAAGTAGAAAACTTTTTCTTTGCTAGAATATCCATTGTTGCTTCCTAATTGTCAAAGCTCTTAACCTAAACCTTGTGATCTTTACCTGAAATGGGATCAATCAACCTATTTATTGTAAAGAAAAGCTCTGGAAGCTATTTGAAAGAGAATTTCAGAATTAAATTTAAGGGATGCTATTATACGATCCTAAATCCTATGCTGGCTGCATCCTGCATTTTGGATGAAGTTCTAGATAGTTGGGCTGTGTCATTCATATTGACGTTAAAGTTTGTCTACGTCTGACTCTTGGCTATAAAAGGCGGCACTATATTGCAGTGTGAGTGCATCCTTGCCAACTTTCACTAACCTCTGCACCTACCTATGCCTAGCCAAATCCAAAGGAGCCTGATAGAAGCTCGGCCATTATACATGAACTAATAAGCCTTGGCATCGAACATGACCTTTTCTTCTCCTTGGCCATTATCCTTTGTGCTTAATGTTGATTTTCCATGATACTTCCTTTCAAGACTTATCCAGTGTCTTTCCAAGTTCCAACACCACCTATCCTTTACATAATTCTCAACTATCTCAAGTAGTCTCATGCTAGTTTTTCTCTTGCAGCCATCGTGCAAGTGCTTTTGGATCATGACTCTGGATTGAGCAAGACACTTGGCCACTCTAATTCAACACCTCTGATATCTGCTGCTACAAGGGGACATACAGCAGTTGTGCATGAACTTCTTGCGAAAGATTGCAGCTTGATAGAGAATACTAGAACCAATGGGAAAAATGCGCTACATTTAGCTGCTCGGCAGGGTCATGTTGATATTGTAAAAGCTTTACTGGACAAAGATCCCCAGTTGGCACGAAGGACAGACAAGAAATGGCAGACTGCACTGCACATGGCTGTGAAAGGTCAAAGCTGTGAGGTTGTGAAATTGATTCTTGAGGGAGATGCTGCTATAGTAAATGTTCCCGATAAATTTGGTTGCACGGCGTTGCATGTGGCAACCAGGAAAAAGAGAGCAGAGGTACATCTTTCGAAAAGGAAGTCTAGATACACAGTTTATAGTTGGTGGACATATATGTTCTTTATTGGTGGAGAAATTCCTCAAAGTCATCATACTACCATCTGTGCTTTAAAATTCTCTTGCATGAGTGGTACTGTTTTCCTGAATTCCCTCTTCATTGAGTTGGCAAAGTTGGGTAAAGGGCATAATTTTATTTAGTAATAATTATACACTTGAGTCCCTCTGGCCATGGCATCTGCAGATGGTTTGTCAATGGCATAATTTGATACCAAATACTGTCTTTTTCTTGAAGCTTTGGCTATCCGCATGTTGCTTGGTGAAAGGTTACCAATTGCTAATTTATTAGTACCTTTTCTATGTTGTGTCAGTGCCTAATGTACTGCTTCTGCCGCTCTCTCTCTCTCTCTCTCTCTCTCTCTGCCCCCATTGTTTCTAAGAAGGATCTTCACCTTTCCTTTGCAGATTGTAAATGAGTTATTAATGCTTCCAGATACAAACGTCAATGCACTGACGAGAGAGCAGAAAACACCTCTAGATATAGCTGAAGGACTTCCCCTGTCTGAAGATTCCTCTGAGATAAGAGATTGCCTTACACAGCGTGGTGCGCTTAGAGCTAATGAGCTAAACCAACCAAGAGACGAACTGAGGAAAACTGTGACTGAAATCAAGAAAGATGTCCACACACAGCTCGAGCAAACGAAAAGAACCAATAAAAATGTTCACAATATATCTAAAGAGCTCAGGAAACTACATCGAGAGGGGATCAACAATGCCACCAACTCTGTGACTGTGGTGGCTGTGCTATTTGCGACTGTTGCCTTTGCAGCTATATTTACAGTTCCGGGTGGGGATGATGACAATGGAATGGCTGTGGTGGTGTCCACCATGTCTTTCAAAATATTCTTCATTTTCAATGCCATTGCTCTGTTTACCTCTTTGGCTGTTGTCGTGGTCCAAATAACTCTGGTTAGGGGTGAAACGAAATCAGAGAGGCGGGTGGTGGAAATTATTAACAAGTTGATGTGGTTGGCTTCTGTGTGCACTTCAGTAGGTTTTATGGCGGCCTCCTACATAGTTGTTGGTAGGCGGCACGCGTGGGCTGCAGACCTTGTTACGGCTGTTGGCGGACTGATCATGGCTGGGGTGCTCGGTACAATGACATACTATGTCGTGAAGTCAAAGAGGAGCAGATCTATGAGGAAGAAGGTGAAGTCTGCCAGGAGAAGTGGGTCCAATTCGTGGCTTCCCTCTGACTTCTCTAACTCAGAGGTTGATAGGATATATGCTCTTTAGACAGAATATGCACTGCTTGGTGGCTTTGTAGTAACCAAAACGTACCATGAAAAAGTCATCGAAAGTGTGATCTGTGCGGCATACTCCATTTATGTATTTGGCAGGAAACGCGCTTTGGAGATTGATTCTCCATAACATTTGATCGGTCAGTTGTCAAATGTTGAAGTTGGGCATGATTTCTTATGTAGTAAGTGGTCAAGAAAAGTGACGTGGCAGTACACCTATAAGAAGCTGCCTCTTAGGCAAGGAAAGTGCAAGATCTAGTGCAACGGAAGCTCAAATTTTGCTGGGCTTTCTCTTATCAGCTAATGTTAACGTTGACTGCAACACTAATCATTTCACATATCAAGCTTGTGGTCATTGCTTGGCCAGATGTTGATCTTATCAAGCATTTGAATCCATCTGTATCTATTTCTGTTTCCTTTTCTTATCTTCTTAAATTTAAGGGGCGAGTTTCTGTTGTACTGTTTCGGCATTACCAACATTAGAAATAGGATCACTTTGTTAGTCGAGATCATATCTGAGACGAAAACTGTAACGTTCACAAGATGGATATTTTCAGGTCGTGTATGTAAGTCGTAGAGCATGCACGATACTTTGTGACTGTTGCAGCATGGATGGTGAACAAGTCTTTGGTCGGAAGAAAATTGTTTTCTTACCTTTACCAGTTGGCTTAATCCGTCGTCAGATTCTTCAATTTTCATCGTCTAGCCTATTCTGTGGTTATCGTTGTGATAGCCACGCCTGTGTCCGAATCAAATCAAATTTCACATGACTTTAAGATCCATGCCTCCTGGAAACCTGGAGAGATATCGCATGTTGTGGTGCTGTGCCGTTCATTAAGATAGCTCATTATGGTATGAGCACGCTGATTAAGTCATAGATGCCATGGAAGGTAAATGCAACTCGCATGGAAAATCTCCGAGGGAACAGAAGCGGTGCATCCTCGACAAAGCTCCAAAAATTTCAAAGCTAAAAGGATATTGAGTCGTATCCTTGAGTCTGCGCCTTTTTTGACCAGTTAAGTCAAGCTAACCCTGGGACAGTAATCTCGAAATCACGGGCTAGTAACTTTTTCTATGGGCGATCAGCTCCTCTAAATTCTAAATGAGAACCATTTGTTCTAAGTCAATCGCTTCTCCCCGATTTCCAACAAGTAATGGAAGTAGGATCTCTAATTTCCTGCCGGGTGCTGGGAGAGGAAACCCACCAATATATATTTGGGTGAAGTGCATGTATGGGCCTGATCTGGTGCTTTGGGACATGTAGGCACTCGAAGTAGCTCAAGTCTGCTAAGTACATATCATGGAGACCATTCACCTGTTTCTACGAGGCCCATTTTCTGATTTATCTGGGGATATGTTCCTCAGAGCCAATCTCAATTCGAACATTGTGGATAATACAGAGACCTCGACCTGTAGATTGAAGGGGCACGGGTATAACCAGTTACCCGATGCACCCAAGCCCTACGAAAACGTAAGCTTGTATTGGGTTCTTGGAAGTGAGACATATTTGGGGTCTACTGCTAAAAACACTATACGATAAGACGGGTTTCGAGTTCGGAGCTTGCTATTCAGTTTGTACCTGGACCTGACTCCCATGCACAAAGCTATCTGTTTGTCATACATTAACTCCATCATGAAACCATTGTAAAAATTCTTCTTCTTCCCACAGGCTCTTTTTGCTTTACGATTGTGTGAAGACCTATATATGGGTGCACGTTGCATGCGCGTAATCAGCAAAACAGAGCTCTACTGTTGTAGAAGTAATATGGCAGTAAAATGAGCAGCCACCTGACTGATAGCACGACAGTAATGAGATCTAACTTAGCTGCATCTTCACTGGCTGAAGAACAATCAGGATAATTTTTTCAAAAAGAAAGTGGCTATATGCATAAAGCCCAGCTTTCCAACTTTCTCTAATAGACAGAAATAAATTGGGTGGGGTAACACTTGCTTATAATATGCTTATAAGCGTCCATTAGTGCTCAACAGCATCAAGTTAGTCTTTGTGCTGATTTGTTTTCGGCTCTAACCTGTCACGTATCCCACTGACATACATACTTAGTTTAAGGGTCCGGGTCATCCACAATCAACTTGAGCTGTGCCAAGAAACAAAAAGTAAGGCGACCAAAAAGCTTTTTGTCTACATTTAAAGAACTTATCATCCTCTTTTCTTCTTTTTTTCCTTTAAGATGTGGGAAGGCTTTCTGTTGCGATCAACTTGGTTGTTGCATAGTTTTCTTGCCAAGCATTGCTTTTCCTCTGCTTTACATGCTCTATTGGTTGAGGAGGAGATTATTTTATTGTGTTGAGAGTGTCTGTTATTATCAATGAACTCGGTACTCCGTTCATTGTTTCTGACATAGAGGTGGTTCTGCTATCTTACTCCTGATCTGCTAAGTTACTTTGATCATGAGGCTCCAGTGTTCAAGTTGAATCTACTTGGGGAAATATGGTTTCCCTCAAGATCATTCAAGATATAAAAAGCCAACTCAGCTTCCCCTTTCTTTTTTCTTTCAACAGAAAGGAGTAAGATAGGGCCCTTGGAGTTCTATGAAAAACTTCACTTTGAAGGGAAGGATTATTTTACTTCTGTGGCTTTTTCGATGCAGTCATCATGTCTCAAGAGCTTTTAACAATTTCCTGTTTGAATGTCGCTGCGACGGTCTGACTCCAAAATATCAGCATCTTTTTCTGCTTAACTAGCATAATGGCTCTCTATCAGCCATTACTGTATAAACTCTAAAGTAGTACAGTTTCAGGACTTAAGGCCGATGCTTCCTCACAACTTGCATTTGCTATTGCAATGTTAGCCTGTCCTTGTGCTTTTGAAATTGTTCGTTTAACTTTCATTTAACTGCTGGGAAATTGTGCGGTGACTCCTGATCTCCATTACGGCCAGAAAGTAAAAGTCTAGGCATATTGAGAAACTTCCTTCCGATATTACAATGCAGGAAGTTGAGCTTCTTAAAGTAAAAAGCATACTCATCATTAAAATAAATCATAGAAGAAGATGGAACACATGAAAATTCATTCAAAAGTTTGCTCTCTCTCTCTCTCTCTCTCTCTCTCTCTCTCTCTCTCATCCCCTCAAATGGTAACTGGTCTTTTCATGATCTTCACTAATGGAAATTCTTGACGTTGATAGCGATAGAAACCCAACTTCTCCCGCAGCCTTCGTGGAGCGGAAGAACTGCTGAGACCGTTTGCAATGCGCTATTGCTCCCTGGATTGGGCTTTCCATCTCGGATTTCACGCTGCTGCTTCTCTTGAGGAATTGCAACTCATTAAACCCATTTGAACTCTTCGAGAATGAGGACGATGATGATTTAGATGATGAGGAGGAGGATGAAATCTTGTTGGGTGAATGCCATTTGATAGACACGGAAAAGGACCTCCTATGACCCCCAACTCCGCTGTCAGTTCTTCTCTCTTCATTTAGGTGTCTCAACAATGAAGTTGAACTTTGATTCTTGCACCGGTAGATTTGGCCAAATGGGTTTCTCTTGGCCGCCTTCTCGCAATTACTCGAGGAATCTCTGTCTTTTAGAGTTGATTCTTCACCTGAAGCTGTAGCGTTTCCTGCATAAGCGTCATCTGAGCAACCTGATTTGACGAACAAGGATTTGATGTAAGCACGAGAAGCCTTAAGCTTGGAACCAAGTGAGGACTGCTTGATCAACTTAATCTTTCTCGTCCAGGACTTCTTCGGATTTTCTCTAATGGAGTCACTCGTCTCGGTCAAGTACTCAGTGACATACTCCTCCCGGGTCAGCTCTCCACTGACCCTACATGACTCGGAAGGTGATATATTGCATGATTCAAACGGGGTACTTGTAGTAGTCGGGGTGGTAGGGTTAGTCACCAATGGAGTGCTATAATGTTCCTCAAATGTATGTCCTCCGCCATCGTAACACGGATTAGAGTGTTGAAGGAACTTTTCGACCATCTGTAGGCATGGAGGGAGGTGGAGGGGGAGAAGTTTTCCTTTGTAGAACAGCTCATCAGCCGGTGAAGGGGTTGTTTCTTTCTCTAGAGAGATGGAGGACATCTGGAACTCGAACTCTCGAGGATGTTGTGGGGAGGCTATCGAGTGGGAGAGGAGATTGGAGTATGAACCGACTTCCATGTCGATGTAGTCATCATCTGCATGGTCAGGAGAAAGAAGGTTCATGTCCATTGCAGCTGGCTCACTTGCACTCTACAATATGTGGAACAGTACACAGATATAGTGGTTTGTCAGGGGGGTTGTCCGTCTTTTTAAGAGATGAAAAGGGTGGGGGGGAGAGGGAGATCAGGGACTTTGTTATTGCGCTTCCACATAATATATGGAAATGTGGGAGTTGTCCTGATGGATTCTCTCTCGTTGTGTTCTCCACTCAATGTGTATGTCAATTTGTCTAGACTCGTTGTTATTATAGTTATTGATGTTGCAGGACTCCTGTCTCTTCTTTTTATTGTCTCTAAAGCTTTAGTTTTCCTCGCTACGGGCAAAATTCGTCACAAGGCAGTTAAGTGAATTTACAACATCAATAGCCTTTGATTTAAGGGACCACATGACAAATCAATGATAAGAAGCTACTTAGACAGAAACAGAAAAGAACGTTTTTTGGGAATATATGATGGGTACTCATTATCATAAACTGTACTGACTGATCTTGATTAGTCATCAGGTGACTCAGCTCACAAAAAGAATTACGAAAAGGCTTTTGATAAAGCTGAATGCTAAAGCAGAACCAACTCGCTGAATCCACAATCTTGATGCTTTTGATTTTTATTCTCACTCATGTTGTGACAACAGACAAAACGGAAAAGAAGCTAATTTCAAATTGGTATAGTGTATCTGAGTAGAACCCAAGAAATGTGCTCAGCATCCATAGAAAATGTCACTCTTCACTTGTAAGGAAGACTCTTCCCTACATATATATATATTATTTTATTGAGAGCATGCTTAAGTTAATAATTGAATACTTTCTCGGATCTTATGCACTGTTTGAATTTAAGACAGGCTCTTGTCTTGTTCCTGGTTTTCTGCTCTACCCCAGAATCATAACATTTATTATCCTCTTTTCTATGAACTCTTTTACCAATACAAACAAAACCGTAAGGTAGGCTGTCACTTTCCGGGCTTTAAGTACTTTTGCTGGATTCCTGGGTTTGGATTTAACTCCTTTGGGTTCTTTAATAGATTAACTATACTTGTCCTTTGACGATCGTCTCTTTGTGTAGGTTGATTACAGGTTCATGTTCTCTTGTCTTTTCTCTTTGTTAATATCGGATCCTCCTTATGCAGGAGCTGCACAATATTTAGATGTGAGAGAGAGAGAGAGAGAGAGTTGACAATGGTGATGAGACATGTGATCAGACATTAAGAGGTGCAGTTAAGGAAATTACGGATGGAATTTGAATAGACTCATTAGGGGGTTGGAGGTTTGGCCTGTAATTAAAACGTCTATCAAAATGGATGTCAGCTAATGTATTATCTTGTCTCCTCATGGTTAGGGTCTTTCAGAGCTCAGGCGGCAATAACAGCAAAGGCCAAATATCATTACTCGAAGCAATCGGATCTTAAAGAACACGGGTTTTAGACGCCTATAATACATCTCTACAGATGGAGAAGCAATGACAAAACAGCGGGACACTTTGGAAAGAATTTTCCATGCTTGCTACATCGACGCGTTTCCACCAGGCGAAAGGTAGAGAGGTGGGTTTGGCAATCAGGGACGAGACCTAGACTTAACATTATCGAGGGAAAAAGATGCATGGTCATCAAGTTCAGAATCTTTCTGTGCAAGTAAACAGCTCTGCTGTACAGTCGGCCCAACCAAAAGAGAATGCCGAGATACTATTCACTCTTTACAACACCAACATAACATCAGAAGGTTGAATGAAATCAAAATGAGGAATCTCGGAAGCAAATGAAACATGCTCGGTGACCTGTGCAGGTGAATACAAATTTCGATCCGTATATTTGACAGGGTAGCCGGAACTGACTTCTCCTTCCATGACTATCTTTTACTGGAACCAAGAGCGAAAGCCATCTTCTTCACCCTTGATGAATAACATCTGACTGTCTACAAAAGAAAGAAATTGAAGTCCCTTGTCCACTAATTTAGACTCATATATTGCCGTGAGTCTTTGAGCTAGATCTATTGATTTGGGATGATGACAAAAGCCACCACCAAACTCTAGCAGTAGCATAAACGATGGGTCGTCCTTTTTATTTATTTTTCTTTTGTTGTGTGAATGGTGTACATTTCTCTAGTTTAAGATCTTATGCTTGACACTATCACCCCAAAACAACAAAGGAGGAAAATGAGGAGCATTAATTAGGTCTGCTGGAAGGATTGGATCTTGTCACCTACTAAAAAATTTTGACATATTTGTCAATACTTTCCATATATTGAGATAACCGCAATCTGCTAGTAGCCTCGAACTTCTGAGGACAGATGCATGCAGTTCTATGGTGTTACTAGCTCCATGCTGTGAAGGCAAAAGATAAATACCATGACACTAATAGAAGAACGAGGCATGGCACAACAATCCAAAAGACAAAAGAAAGATCTCTTTGGCAACTCGGAAGAATTCACAAAACTTGTTCAGCGTGAAAGGAAAGACAAAGGCGAAAATACAATAACTGAAGGAATAGAATGGAACGGGAACACTTGCTTCCCTTTTCATCATGACAGAGAAATAAATCAGAAAATGAAAATGATCAACTTCAAACATCAAATAAGCCAGTAAAATGAACTACGAGATGAAAAAGAGAATGACGGTACGTTCCAACAAATAAATTTTTGTACTTTTGTTGAAGTAACGAAAATGCAAAAATTCCGTTGGGGAATAGGGAATTGGCGTTTCACTAGGAATGAACCTCTCTCCTGTTCCACAAGCCAAACGAAAGCAAGTTAATATACTCGTCAAATCTAGCAAAACAGAGCAATCAGAATGCCCAACCACCCCCCACAAAATCAGGGAGCTAGAGCCTCTGTTATTGGAACATAGATTAGCAAGTGGAGCCTCTTCAAATCAGATTGAAGGGGGTCCATTGCCCAGCAACCCAGCAGCAGTGACGGATGTAAAAGATTGTAATAGCTACAAAGGAGCCAGCAACCCTTTTCACAAGTCGTCTTCAAAAGAACCTTTTAGAGAGACACATTCTTAAGTACCCAAAGAAACAAGAAAAAAGGACACTGTACTTTAGTCTATTCGAGGCCATGCATAGTGCTGTTTCTCTAGCCCTGTAACAGAATAAACAAATCACAAGTTCAAAATAACTAAGATCACAACCTCACAACTCTGTCAGTCTCCCCAATTAGGGGTGTGTAGAAGAACCTGTGAAGTTTGCAGACCTGATACAATTGACATGGTTGAGTAGGTTTTAGTGCTCATGTTAGAGCTTGCAAAGTAGGTTCCACTTTCCAAATTTGCAGAAAGAGTGAGTATAGGGTAGGTCATGGAATTTGAGTCATGGCACCCTGCATCGGCCCTGTGCATGGTACCCTAGAGAAGTTTGCGGTAACTTTCCAGTGGATTTTTTTTTTACCCATTCAATGTTGCATAGGTGACATTTGGGTGACATGGCTCCGAATGTCATAACCATGTCAACCATCCAATAGTGGATGTGTAAAAAAAAAATTATACTAATAGTGGACGTTATAATTATTTAGAAATTATATGTACTCAGTAATTTATGATTATTTTTCTTGATCAAATTTTCACTTTAATATATGTGAAAGCTCTAATTGATCCCAATCCGCAAAGTCCATTAGAAGAAACAAATCCCCGACTCCATTTCACCCTCGCTTAGGGTTGAGCAACTTGGACTGCCCGAATTGGAAACTGTCCGGACCAACCAGAAACAGAAAGTGTTGGTTCGATTTTCGGTTCCTATGAGGGTCAGATCGGACTGATAAATTTTTTTATGATTTAGTAAAAATAAAGATGTAAAAAAAGCAAAATGAACTCAATTTAAAATTTTAAAGTTTTAATCTTTACCCAACTTTATCAAAATAATTTTTTAAACAAGTAAAAAAAAAACTCAACTTTTTTAGAATTTCTTAATTCACAACCGGTCTCATTAGATTTCTTAAGAACCAGATCGGACCGGACCAGCGAGTCCAGTCCAGTCCGGTTAGGACTAGGCGGCCCGATCCTGGATCCTAAATATAGAGGACTAGTCCATCGATCCGGTTCCCGATTCTAAGGAGGAATCATACCGCCCTGAACCATGCACACCCATACCCACACTCTCTATGACGAGTTGGCTATGTCTATGACGAAACATTTTAATTCATGCTCTCAATAAAGTGAAACAAGCTTTCATATAAATTCATAGATTTAAATGATAGATGGAGACTGATTTATTGCTTTGTTTTTTACTCAACTCTCAATGTCATTGTTGTTTTAGGATTATATTACTGTTACACATTAAAATGTATTATATCATCTAATCCATATACTTGTGTTGGATGCACAAAGCGTTAATAACTATGTCGACAATATTGTTTTCGATAATTAAAATTTGAAAAAATAAATGCAGGGAAGTTTGAAGGCCATGGAATCGACACGACTCGAGTTGCAAATTTCAAGAGCCTATAAGGTAGGTTTTATGTTTCAAAAATCTAGAACCAATAACAATTGAGTAGGTTCCGGGATTAAGGCAAATACCCCATCCACCGTGAAAGCTACAGCCCCCTATCAAACAAGCTAAGTTTGAAGATATTTCCAAGCTGGAGTAGACAAGCAATTCCAGCAACTCTTCACTCAAGATAAAGACGGGCATTGCTAATAAGTCAGAGAGAGATCTCACTCAAAGCTCAAATCAATCGTTTTGAACAAGTGCGGTAATTAGAGAGAGCAGCTCCATTCTAATGCAGTTTATGGAAAAATGAACAAAAAAAAAACCAGGTAGATGCTGTCATTATCAAAGTAGATAAATGAGACAGCTTCCCAATAGACTTTGGTGCATATGTTCTGGGCTTTGGATTAAGAGAATGTGGAGAAGAAATGACCCTGAACGGATATTTGCTGGGCTTATAAAGGCAGGTTATATATAATTGAATTACGATGGAGACACCATATCTAAATTCAACTAGAAAGTTTACCAGAACCTTAAGAGTTTGATGATGTTGGTTTTTTCCCAAAAGCATTAAAAGTAACTATCCAGAAAGATCGATATAATTCCATCTTTTAGACTGAACTATCGAAGATGACTGTAATCCCACTCATTTGCTACCAATACTGCATGCCTAATAAATTTTCCTAAAAATTTTCTCTAGCCTTATGATGTAAGGTATCACACAGAAAAAGTACATGCTTAACCTTGAATGTCTTAACGTTTCACTCATGCACGCTTCCTTAGTATACTGCATAAAAATCATTCTTTCTAAGAATCGAGAACAAGTCCTGCTTCCAGAAAAAGGTCAAAGGAGTTAAATAATTGTTAGAAAGGGTGAAAAGTCCTTAAGACAATGAGAAACCACAGTCATTTGCGATTCATCATATCTAGAACTGATATAACAAAACCAATTTGAAGCTTGAATCTAGTTCATCAGTCCAGCGAGACAGATTATACATCATTGCCTTATTGCTGAACAGCATTATATTCTCTTGTTAATCACTTTGGGATCCATCTTGTGTTCAGAGAGCACATCATGATTAATGAAAATAACCAATTACTTGGCCTCCCACATTCCTTCTAATGGCTTCTTCATGGTCCAGAACGCCATCAGGTGTTGTAATAACAACATAACCCCACTGTGAGAGAGAGAGAGAGAGTAAATAATCAATTAACAAGGATTTCTTTTAGCTAAGAACAAGCATGTCAGCTGAACCCTAGAACATGAAATAGCTTCTACCATATAAGACTTTACCATCAACAAACTCGCATGCATCAAGAAGTAGACCAGCCAACAAGTCAAATTTTCAAGTACCTGACGTGTTGGAAGCATTTTCAATCTATACTGCTCAATATCTCTAGCCTTGATATCTTGCCGGTAAGTGAGAGCTTTGCAATCTTTTATTCGGCCCTGCAGTTCAACAGTTATCCTCCCCACTCTGTGGGGATCATGAACTTGGTAACTCTTGACATATCCTGAGGAAACAAAACCAAAACAGGAAACATTTATATAACAACCAGCCCTTCAAAAAAAATCTCATGACATCAAAGTGTTTCTCAATAGATCTGGCCCCAAACAATTCTCATAATTAGTAACTCAGCTGAATTAAAGTGGTATCTGGGCCAGCAATAGAATTGGTTAACAAACACAATCATGCAATTAAGGTTCACTTTAAAAAGAGACAGATGAAAATCATCCCGTCTTTCTTTACTCAATCACAAACTTATAAATTTCTCTAACTGGTCCACCAATCGTACCACCATTCAGCTTGGAAGAATAACTGATCAATATATGGTAGTTCTTTTACACAAGCATATAAATACAGCTGATGTTACCACCCAACATTAAAGCACTTCACTGACATACCTTTGTAGCAGTCTATCCTTTCTGGGGATTTAGATTGGAAGAAAAACTGATCAATCTATGGTAGTTCTTTTACACAAGCATATAAATACAGCTGATGTTACCACCCAACATTAAAGCACTTCACTGACATACCTTTGTAGCAGTCTATCCTTTCTCTCCATATGTTCAAACCAAGAGAGCCCATTTGTCACGTAATCGAAAGAATAATCTAAATCCCCAGATCTCATACTTCAGTCAACTAACATTATGTTAAACAAAATAATATAGTTGAAGCTTGTTTACCAAAAAGCCTGAGAAAATGCTGGACAAAGTTGAAGTAAGATCACCGACATTTTTTAAGGCACCATGGTTCTCAACATGCCTAATTTCTCCCTGACTTTACTTAGTCCCTTGAGTTGGTCAGTTTTGGAAACATGACTCGTCTACAACATAAAACTGCTATAAAGCCAAGCCGACCAAAATTCAAACTAGCAGCCAAGTCACCATCTCTCAAAATCCTATTTGACACTTCCTATGCATTGTCCGCCGGCAAAGTCATAAACACTTGCAGGCCGAATCACTCCAAACTGAAGTGCAGAACTGTTCTCCGGTCATCACCACCGGCGGCTCAAACTACACATTCTTGGGGCACAAGACAACACAGAGCAATATGCATACTGCTCTTCACTGCTCTTCAGTGGACACGTACGAAGTACTCTCACACAGAAAAAAAAATCTTAACACGCTGCTCTCATTCTTGCTCGATGAAGGCGACGAGAACACTCCACTGGCATATCAAAATTTGGAGTGCATCGCCCACAACACGCATCGAAGCAATCGCGGAAAAAAGGGAAATCGCACAGGGAGGCAATTGAAGCGAAAATCTTCCATTTACAACAAACCTACAAAGAAAAAGCAAAGAAAAGGCGAAGGCAAGGGAGTAGAAGCCCAACCTCGGTCCTTCATGATCTTGAGAAAAGAAGAGATCACATTGGAAATGGGTCGCAGCTCCACCACGGCCTTCCCTCTCTTCTCCGCATTTACCATCGTCCTCAACGCATCGTTCAGTATCCTTCGTCCCATCTCTCTCTCTCTCTCTCTCTCTCTCTCTCTCTCGACCGAGGCTTAGCAAAACCTCCACGACAGAACTCGCAGTCGCCAGGCTCGCTGCTCGCGGCGAGGGCTTTCTGTTCTCGCCCCTCCTCCTCGACGTGGCACTTTGGATATTCTGACGAACCTTCAAGCCCTCTATGGTAATTTAAACATGTCACCGGTAATCCTTGGAATCTTGGACCGGCCCACGAGCCGTGTCTGGCACAGGCCGGATTGGGCCTTGCTATCGGCCCAATAATTTATTAAATTCTGACTTTTAGGCCCAAATTAAATTTAAATGGCCTTAAGGCCCCAAACGGTCGTGGATGAATTTGACCCTCCCAACTCTTTCTCATATTCACCATTACTCACCCACAAATCTCCTCCTCCTCTTGCTCTTGTCGTCTTAGCCGGACAATGACATCAATATAATTGTTGGAAATCTAGATTAGATGATTTAAATCGCACTTCCAATCTTCCATGGACGGCTAACGAAAGCAAGTCCCATCCCTGGCAAGTTCTACGTGTTCACCGTCATGTGAAGCATTCACTCACGTCGATGATGTCATTGAGGATGTCATCCACTCGAGTCGTCCGAATCTTTTGACAGGTGTGCAAATTTCTATTTTGATCATTAAATCCTGCACGTGTTAAAAGATGTTCAGATCTGTGTGATCAATTTTTCCTTATGGTAGGTGTGTGCAGACCATAAAAAATAAGAATACCAACTTCTCTAGGGACACCGCCATGTAACATTATGCACATGCCTTGTTGACCTCGAATCACAAAAGTCTAGGTTGGCTGCTCAAAGATGATACACATGCTTTTAAAATAATGTACGGCTAAAAATCAATCATAAATAAATCAGGAAGTTGAAAATCCTGCGCAGATGCGACACACGCTACTTCTCCTTGTGGCCATTGAAGTTTGCAATCCTTTTTTCGTGCCTGCATTGATAGGAATAGTTTGGAAAAGAAAAATGTAGAGAAAAACCAATTCGAAATCTCCATCAGCAGTGCCACCGGCGATGGGGCTCAGGGCGAGAGCCTCGTCTTCCGGCAGACGGCGAAACCTCCTGGCTCCGGCGACATCCTGTACTTCGGTGAGGCAAGTCCTATGCATGTCCATACTCAAATTATATGTTTCGAGTTTTCATTTTATTTTACTATAAACAAGACTGTCAATGTTCATGAGTAGTGTATCATGATAATCATAAAAATTTGTATCCAATTTTATTCGTTAAAACAGAAACCCCGCATTACCTTATTTATATAGTTCTAAGAAAGTACTTTGCTAATTCATCATTAAACTCGTTACATGATATACGAACTTTCACCACTGCACACTTCTCAAAATAACAATTTATTCTCTAGAGGTAAGTGATTACAGGTGTTTGTCGAATATTTTCTATGCATGAGCTGTCGTTGCAATAGTAACCCTAAATTCGTGGCCCGATATACATGCACGATAGTTATTTGAAGTTCTCTTTATGTTGAACTTTTCCAAAAGGCACTATCATATCTTATTATTATCAAAGTGCACTTGATTTATGAAACCCCATCATTAGCATTTCAAGTTGTATCTAATTAAACTTGATTCTATTTACGAAGTTGTCATCTTCCCTCCATTGCTCTTCCCACTATTCCGAATCCACCACCTACGATGGAAACCCCCTGCCCAAAACCCTAATGCACTCTTCGCCTGCCACTTAGCTCCTCTCTTCCTGGGCACCATCGACGCCCGTCCCATCGTCGACCTTTGAGTCGCAATGGAAAATTAAAAATGAGTCCATGAGGCCCCCAGCTGTCACTTTGGGCAAAAGGAAGCTACAAATGTTTAGAAATTTGGCCCCTCCTCCCTCTCCTTTCTCACGTCGTGGCTCACAAATTACTTTTGAGAAAATTGCAGAATCAATCCTAAACATATTATACGAATGTCAATCTAATCCTAAATTTCTTGATATTATCAATTAGTCTTAACCTTTACTTAAAGTTCCAATGTAGTCTTTCCTGTTGATTTTCGCCGGAAAATACTAACATGACAATCCAATCATTGACAACAGTTCTATGTTATATAGTATTATGTCAGCAATTTCCAGAAACAATTGGTTCGGATTACAATAGGATTCCATAGTAAGATATAGATCGACAAAATTAAAAAGTTTATGACTTAATTAATATATGTATGATATATTTACGATCGATCAGATAGTTTTCTCAGTCATATTTTCCGCGTCCACTTGTTGTCTGAACCAAACATCAGTCTCGTTGTCCCACTCTCAGTCTGTAGTGGACAACAACCATTCTCGATTACTCTGAAAGTGCACCATATCCCCTATGAGTTCTGCGCGTTTCACCGTGGTGCTGTTGTATTCATTCATGTCATGGATGTCACCGGACGGGTAGAGGAGGGTTGGTCCGGAATTGTCATGTAAACTTGGCAAAGTGAAAACTTTCTACAAGTTAAAAGTCGATCCAATAATTCATGATGAAGAATGACAGACGTTGTGGGGCAAGATTGGGACCTCTTTGTCATCGCCACAATTGACCCCTTCCCTATAGGAATTAACCGAGACTTGTGGTTGCTCTCGCTATCAGTGCATCGGTATCGAAATGATTGACCCTTTCCTTTCACGTAAAGACCATTGGCGAATGATCGAATCTTTGCTGTTGGATTGGATTGTGGCTGGTGCTAGGAGAACGACAAATTTTGTGCACCCCGCTAGATAAATCGGATTACGACGCTCCAAATTAGAGGGATAAATCCTAATGGATTCAGTAAATTTCCATTCGCGCATGCAGCCCGAGATGGCTATGGATATGGTTGGCCTTGTCCCACCCCTGCTCGCGATTGTAGCCCTAAAATTTGGAAATTCCTAGACTTGAGCTGATATCTTCATATGAGATGTATAACTTTGGCGATAAAAGTTATTTCATTTTCCTCACAGATGCCAGTATGAATAATCTCATTCATCGATCATGAAAACTGTTCAAAAATTCATTTATGTTTATTGCCCAAAAAATTAAAAATAAAAATCTAGTTAGTGAGTCATTGACTCTTTGTAGTATATACAAAGCGCATAAACTAATAGTTCAACGTGACGAGGATCCCTTGATAGGTGTGCAAATCTTAATCCGGATCATTACTTCCTGCACATTTGGGGAAAGATCTTCGGATCTCTGTTCTAATTACCAAATTCTCTAGGTACTCGCCCAGGTAACGCCATTACTTGTTGGCCTCGAATTACATATACTTTCACAGTTGGTTGCTCAGAGAAGGATGCATGTGTTCAGATTAGTGTAGAGAGACTGGTAGCTAGAGAATCACTCATAAATTGCTCAGAATATTGAAAATCCTGCACGGATCCAGCACGTCCATTCTCCTTGTGGCCACTGCAAATTGAAGTCCATATTCCCAGCAACTTTCCTGACTGCACAAAGAGACATAATTTGGAACAAGAAGAAGAGAAAAATAGTAAGAAATTGTCTCCGTTGATGCTGCCGGTAGTGAGTGAGATTCCGGTCAAGAGATTCGTCTTCCCGCCGACAGTAGAACCTACGAGGCTCCGGCAACGCCTTGTTCCTAGACAGGGCCAGGGCCAGTCCTATATTTTTTCAGTACAAACATTGACTATCTTGTTTAGTACCGTTTTTTCTGTTTTTTGGTATTAGACAAGATAGTCAATATTTTGAGAGATGTTATCATCAAAAAGTTCATGTGCAGCTTTTTTGGTTAACAAATGAGAGTTGCATAACTATATACTTTATAGCAGAATGTACATCGTTTCCAATAGATAATTAGCCATCTCATCGCAAGCCTATCACACAGTAAATGAAATTTTCATCACCGTACTCTTTAAATCTAATTTTTATTTCTAAAGGTAAGTGATTATGGGTGCTAGCTTGTCCAATTTTTCTCTCCGTCACGATTGTCAATGAAATAAACATCCTAAGTTTCTATCCTCATGTGAATGCATGACAATTATTGGAAGTTCTCTTTATTGAAATTTTCAACCAACAATTGCATATTTCATCCCTTTGCAATTCGCATCTCGAGTTTAACATAAGCCATGATTAGTATCTCAAGTTGTATCTAAAAACTTTCGTCCTATCCACGGATTTGTCCTTTTAATTCCAACCTTGCCTCTCCAACCATTTCTAATCCAAGTTCGATGGAAAAACAGTTGCCCATAACCCAAATCCACCCACCCACCTACTACTCCGCCCTTCTCCTGCTCGGCGCCTCTAACGCTTGCCTCCTGCAAGCCAAACACCGTTCTCCGGTAAGCCGCGACCCATCGACCACTCCGGCATCAAGCTTGACCCAAATTTGGTTGAGCTCCGGTGATGTCGAGCTTAACCTAGATCCATCGAGGTCGATGGTGGCATAGCTCAAATCAAGCTCTATGCTAGTAGAGCTAAAGCCCCGGTGGAGCTCAAGTCGAGCTCAATACCAACGAATCTCGACAGTTGATCAAGGGCCGAGCCTGATCGTGGCCGAGAGAGAAGGGGGAGGGGGATGGTTTAGGCTTTAGATAAGCTTGAGGGGTAGAGTGGTATTTTTGATTTGGGGATTTTGTTTGGAGATATAAATTGTCAATTTTCAAAATTGAGTTAGGTTAATATTCGAAGTTCATGCCTGGTCGTGGGAATTTGATTCGTCTGTAGTAATCAACCATCCGATATTTGCTTTTTTAGCCTCTTCCGATAACTACTGCTGATCATTTTCGTCTTTTTTTAATTACATTGAACATTTTGCGTGACACGCACAAGATTTATAAGATGCAACGGCGTTGAACACTTGGTGCACGCGGAATCCAGACAACATCTTTTGCAGTGTATCGTTCCTTCATCGAGCCTTTCTATGTTTAAGAATATTTTTACATGATTGCTATTGATGTTAAGAATCTGTCATATAACCTTATATAATATTATAGCGCGTCCAATTTAAAAGTTAATCCAGTTAATCCATCGTTGTTGCCTAAAAGTTATTCCACTAGTTAGCTCCAATTTAAGCCATGGATAATTGACTGTATCTGCCGGAAATTACGGGAGAAAAAACCCAAATCTCTGAAAATTTTAGCACCCAATGATTTCTACTCCACTTTTGCATTCATAGCAGCTTTATTCCTATTGGTATGACACCTCACATTACATATATTGCATGAAAGTTATGGAACTGAATAATTTATTACGGACAAGGCAGGAGTGAGGGGCTTGGAAGTTGATGGGAAGGACGTGAAATACACGGCAATTGGAGCCATCTTGGAAGCAAAAGCTGTGCCTATTCTTGCCGCTTAGTGGAAGGGCAAGACTGCTCATGAGCCCAGAGATTCGACTGAATTCTCCAGGAACGTTGTCACTGGTTGGTGATCCAATCGACCCCCCTAATCTAATTTATACTCTATCACTCTTGTCCTTCTTAAGTAAGATAAGTTCATGAAACCGCGGAATCAATGTTAGGTCAGATAAATATATAAGGCAATGTCATCAATGAAACGACGAAAGACTGGAGTTTGAGCTTGTTTCATGACCAGCCGGCTCGATGACAAAAAGCCTATTAAAGATGGAATAACAAACACAATAAGTGTCATAAATTTGTACAGGCAATTGATGAGCTGATAGAGGTATTCAAGGACCAAATCCTTTCCTCCCGGCTCCTCCATCTCCTTCACTCATTTGACCAACGGATCCTACGTGGTATGTAAACAGCAGTCATATGGTAACTTCTATTATTGTGCGATAGGATTTTTGCCCACATAATTCACTGGCAATTTAGTCGTTGAGAGAAAATACTTGGAGCTTAGATTCTTACGAAAGCGATTAGCATAGCATGATTATAGAGCGCACGTTATAAGTGCCTCGGAGGAGGGGCTGAACTTAGGATAGCTTAGGGTTTTGGTTAAA
Source organism: Melaleuca alternifolia (assembly GCA_019926035.1). Lineage (NCBI taxonomy): Eukaryota > Viridiplantae > Streptophyta > Magnoliopsida > Myrtales > Myrtaceae > Melaleuca > Melaleuca alternifolia. Next base: position 2,518,150 of record JAGKPW010000053.1, read on the forward strand.
TAGATTTTATGTTAGGTAAGGTACACAATGGTGGAAGTCCGAGATTTGGAAAGAAAATGACAAATTGGTCGGTAACATTTTAAGTCCAGATGCAACTTGAAATGGAATAATATAAAACGACGATGATCTATGTAGATTTTCAAATCAAGGGAAAGTGTTTGATGTGTGCACACAAATTGACTAAGGATTTTTAAAATTGGGCGTTGGAAAACAAGTTTCGCAAGGACACTAGCATGATAGGTTGATTGGAAGTGGAAATAACACTTTTTCACGACGCTTTGAAAAGTGCGAAAGTGTACCATATGATGAAGTCTCTTTTATGTCAAATACTTAACTTTTTTCTAATTTCCAAAGCACATACTAACGAAGCTTAACAAGCGCCAAGGGTGTAGATGAGATCCGAGTAGCTTTCTCTTCTCTTCCACGTCTCTCTAGTTCACTTTCTTCTCTTGTACTCCAAGCTCCCTCGATCGAGAAATAACTCTCGATTGAGGGAGACTTTATCTTTTCAATTTGAAATTAAGATCTTCTCCATATCTAGTCTAAGATGGTTTTAATATCTTTGGGAGGGATATACCATTCCCAGAGCATAAAGAAATACTCATATTAAGATTTTCTCTCTCAAAAGCCAAGGCTCAATTATGTAGATTAATATTGGCCATCCCCGAAACCTGACAACCACCGACAAATGGATTATATTGACAAATATTCAAAAGGTCTATAACTAAATTAGTCGAATAAAAAGATTTGTGAATTAATTACTACTAGTATAACGGGTTTAGAACTTTTTTGATAATTTTTCCAACATAAATAAAATATTCAAGAACTATGTGACACATGGGGAAGAAGTTCATGTATAATTTTTATCTTTTTTCCCTCCACGAAACACAAAGCAAATGGTGAAATTCATGATGCTTTTGAATTATACTTAGAGAAAAATAAGGTGACCCCCAAAAAGTTTAAAATCTACATCCTTATGAATCACCAATTTTCATATATTTGATCAATCAAATTAAATACATATGAAAAAAATTTATGAATAATATTAAATAAATTATAAATTGAAAGATGACACTATATACGAGACTAAAATTCTTGAAATATACTAACAAATCAAAAGATGATTGATTGTATTATATATCGAATCGGAAAGTAGGCAATGAAATCCATGATGCTCCCTCCTGCTTGACGTTCAGTGGGGAAACGAGGGTAATCCATTAAGCTTTAAAGCCAGTGTGCCCCTCCATCGGCAGATTCCTCGGGTCAAGAGACGCACGTGTAGGCCCGACAATTGCGGAGAGTGGGGCGGAAGGAAACCGCGTAGTGCGCCGCCCACTTGCCCAAGTACGCCAGTACGATGTCTCTTCATATTCAATCCCTTCAAAACATCATTGTCCTTTCGATCATGAAGGAATATATATTAAACAAGGAAGCTTCCCCCCGGACATCCTTGAGAACTCCGCAGATCAAGCCACTCGTTTGGTTTTCGAATGGCTTCACCCTGTCGCTTCTGCACCAATTGGTACTCGCTTCTGCATCAAATTTCGAATGGCTTCACGATGCTATCGTGGACGACTGGAACAAGCAGCCGATTTGCAGCCCCACCAAAACCTAATTAGAAAGTTACCATCCAAGAACGAGGATACTTATTGTCGTGCGTTTCTCTAAGTTGATCGATGTCGGTTTGGTTATTCTGATAATCGATGTATTGATAGCTTTTAGAATTTTAAGCATTGGTTACCTGGAGATTTGTTGCCCGAGGATAGCCGATGTCCCATTCCTTTCGCCTTTTTAGCGCTGCAAGGGTCCTTGGTTGAGTCCCTATCTTCCGGCTTGAGATACACAACCGAACGAAGCATCTGTATTGTCCAATACATCTAGAAGCATGACCTTGAGATGGGTTTCATTCACATTATAATCGTTTGGAGAAGTGTTGATGGTTCACTTGTCATGTTAGGTGTCCAATGTGAATCCAAGTTTGATCAAGTCGCATAAGTAGTTGAAATATTTGTTACCACAAACTAGAAGCAGGACCTCACTACTTATCATATTTGGTTTTGTATCGCATAATCTTTCCACACAACTTTATACGTTTCACTTTGCATAAAGTCTAACATAGAATAAGGAGAGTTTTATAAAAGTGTCAAGATGATATCATAAGTGTAGTAACTTCCGTATGGTATTTATTAGAGTGTCATAACTTTTTAATTTATCACTTGAGTATTGTGACTTAACCTTTACTGAGTGCAACAATATTTTAATCGATCATATGAGGATCATAATTTTTTGAAAATGTGTTAACCACAAATGTCTTGCCGTGTAAAATTTTCAGCACTTGTGGTGCATATCTTATAAATTAGGATCGGAATATTATGATATTAAATCGAGCACCAAATAAAAATTATTATATAAATTAACAAAGTAAAAAGCATAATCAATTTGTCATTCCCAACATTTTGACATTATTTTTTCCCCTCTTTGTAATGATGGAATTCAAATTCAGGTCAAAGGAAGTACCTAGGGACCTAGACTAGGCAGTGAGATTGACCCATCAGCGTTTTACCTAAACCAAGAAAGATTGTTTCGGGACTATGCAATAACGTTAGGGTATTAAAAAAGGAATAGAAAAATCAGATGGGAACACGAATGGAGTATTAGCGTTCAACTTATGCGGGCTAAAAGACCAGATACAATCACAAATGTGAGTCTTGACGTTCAACCTCTGTGGGCTCTCTTCACATGGAGAAGCTGAAGGTGAGCGAACCATCTTCCCGTAGCTGTCCATTTTTAAAATCTATGATAACCAAACGCGTTTAGCTTTATCGCTTTCTGCTCTCTTGTCGTTGTCCTTTCCAATTCCAAGAATTTGTCATGTAAGTCAACAAAGAATGGGCAAAAGAGCAATAGAAAAACAACGGGGGTCGTTGTCAATTGTATTTGTTATGGTGGTTGTACTTTGTCCACTCTGACTTGTGCTTGTTTTCTAGCCTTTTCTTATTCACTTTGATCGATCGGCTGATGAGTGGAGAGCTCATTCTCCCTGATCTTTAATTGGAGTTCCATTTTCATCTCCCTTCACGTTGATGTTAGCTCAGGTGATCTTTCGATCCTTTCTTGATTCCCCTCGGCAGTTCTTCATCAAATTCGCAATCTTTCCTCTTGAAAAGTTCGTGTACGAGCCATGAATTCGCTTTTTGGTCCGTGCCCTTCGAGTTCTTTTTTAGCTCTGTTGCCATTAACTGGTGATACTTGAACTTGTCCTGCTGCTTTTGTTGATCGAGTTCTGTGAATTCATGTCCTGGGAATCGTTCCACGAACATTTTGTATAGTCCCTTTTTGTCATCCACCTCTCTGAGCTTTCCAAAGATGGGGGATCTGAGTCTTGAGTTGATCCTCTCATGTTCATACCTCTTCTGTTTGATTTGTATAGCGTCAGGATTTGTTCCTGCGGATAATTATCTGATAGATAGTGGATCCGCCAGGAATTCATCCGTAGGTAATCGCACGTTTTTGGCCGATCACTATTACTCCGACATACTTTCGACTACACAAAACACTCTTGGCTATACAAACTCCAGTTCTCTCTCATCCTCGTATGATTCGACCCTGTATCTGACTGCGAGGATCTTCAGCCAAGCCTCACGTTACACGTTTTCGATAAAGGAAAACGGCAGGCACTTGATTCGACTCTATTTCTTCCCTTTTGTCTATGGAGAGTACAATCTAAGCTCGGCAAAGTTCTCTGTGTCCGCACAGAATTTCACCCTTCTCAAGGACTACCAGTTACAGAAGGGCTCAGTTGTCAAGGAATACTCATTCTACATCACCACTAATCAGCTCGTTCTTACTTTCACACCCAGTACAGATTCATTCGCCTTTGTAAATGCTTTGGAAGTCATTTCTCTCCCGACTGGGCTGATCCCCGACAGTGCCAGTATCGTCGAAACACCCGGAGTCTATCAGAATCTGCAGAATCAGGCACTGGAGACTGTTTTGAGAGTGAACATGGGAAAACAAACTGTTCATCCACAGAAGGATACGTTGTGGCGTCTTTGGGTCTCGGATGACATGTTTTTGAAGCACAGCACCGAATCAACTGTGTCAAACATTGCTGCTGTCACCTATGAGAATGGAAATGTGACTGAGAACATTGCTCCGGCTTCAGTCTATGGGACGGCCACCAAGTTGGATTCGGATCATGACCCTAACCTTATTGCCAATTTAACTTGGCTCTTCAGCGTCGATGCTAAATTCGCCTATCTCGTCCGATTCCACTTCTGCGACATAGTGAATTCTTCTCTTGGGCCGTTCTTTTTCAACGTCTACATCAATTCCCAGTTCGCCTACAGAAGTTTCGATCTCAGCACACTGACATCGAACGTCATCGGCGCCCCATATTTTTTTGATGTAATTACGAGTTCCGCCCGTAGTGGCGCACTGAGTGTAAGTGTTGGCCCTTCTTCTGAGAGTAATTACCCCATAGCCTTCCTCAACGGGCTAGAGGTCATGAAGATAAGTAATTCTCAGGGAAGTCTTGAAACTCCAGATTCCGAGATCAGTTCTTCAAAGACCAAATCGAGAAACAAAATCATTCTGATCGCAGGCTTGTCCGGCGGGATTTTCATCATTCTCGTCTTTGTTTTAGCGCTCTTCTTATTCTGCAGAAGAAGAAAGCGAGCAGCTGTGGGTCACTCAAAGGAGGAGGACAATTTTGTCATGAGTCAGACAGGTGATAAGCATTCCAACAGCATAGCAGTATTTTCCAACTCGCACTTCGGCTATCGCTATCCATTCACAGTGATTGAAGAGGCTACGAACAACTTTAGCGAAGATTTGATGATCGGGACTGGAGGTTTCGGCAAGGTCTACAGGGGAATTTTCAGAGATGGGACTAAGGTGGCGGTGAAGAGGGCGACATCTAAGTCGCGACAGGGCCTGACGGAGTTCCGTACGGAAATCGAGATGCTGTCTCAGTTTCGACACCGCCATCTGGTGTCGCTGATTGGGTATTGCGACGAACGGAACGAGATGATTATCATCTATGAATTCATGGAAAATGGGACCCTTAAGACTCATCTGTACTGCTCGGATCTTCCCGTGCTGAGTTGGAAGCGAAGGCTCGAGATTTGCATTGGATCGGCTAAAGGACTTCACTACCTTCACACTGGCTCCACGAGGGCAATCATCCATCGCGATGTCAAGTCGGCAAACATCCTTTTGGATGAGAATCTGATGGCCAAGGTTGCTGATTTTGGGCTCTCAAAGACCGGTCCTGAGATAGACCAGACGCACGTGAGCACGGCTGTGAAAGGGAGCTTCGGATATCTGGATCCTGAATACCTGACTAGGCAACAGCTCACGGAGAAATCAGATGTCTACTCATTCGGGGTCGTGATGCTCGAAGTCCTCTGTGGTAGAGCGGTTATCGATCCATCGCTTCCTAGAGGAAAGGTGAACTTAGTCGAGTGGGCGATGAAATGGCGAGAAAGGGGGCGAATCCAGGAAACCATAGACCCTCATCTTGTGGATCAAGCGAGTGAAGAGTCCCTCTGGAAGTTCATGGAGATTACTGAAAAATGCTTAGCCGAATGCGGTCTCAACCGGCCTTCCATGGGAGATGTGCTGTGGAACCTGGAGTGTGCACTTCAAGTCCAGGTGCAGGAAGAAAAACCGAGTGATGAAGGTGGGCTGGTCATGCAAGCGGATTCGATTGGTCATCTGGATAATTGTACTAGCGCTTCGAACACTCAATTCAGCTTGGGAAGCCTGGGCGATCTCGCGGGTGTCTCGATGAGCAAAGTGTTTGCCAAAATGGCGAAAGAGGAAATGAGGTAGACCCCAGATCAAGCGTTTTACCAGATCTGCTTCAAAAGGAGCCTCTGATGTGCAACAGCATTCCAGATTTGGATACTTGTGTCAACATGACATTTCACTTCATGAATTATACATATTTGAGTGCGTATGTTTGTAATATCTGTTGGGGCTCAATTTTGCCTTTTCCACTTCGGGTACAATTTATTTAGTTATTCCAATTTTGGCTATGGCTAGAATGCTTCAGTTCCAAAGTACTTTCTAGTACGATTAGAGAAACTAGAGATGGGTTTGCCAGCATGGATATCAAGAATTCAAATGAGAAGGCAATGCACAATTGCCCAGCACTAAGCGAGAGTCGAATGATGATCCTCGAAAGTCGTCATCAGAGAATAGCTGAAAGCTAGTACCATCTAGCCTCAATCCCAAAATTTAAACTGATTTGGACATTTTTGTGAGGGCCGGCTTGGCTATTCATTCTCTAGTAACCATTAAAGACTAGAAGATAAAAATGTCTGTTCGCCCAGCAACAGAAGAGACTATGCAGCCATTGTGGCTGCAATAGGACATTGCCAAAGGAGTGGTGCATCAGATTCTCGAGAACTTTGGAATCTCGTTAGGAAATACATGAATGTAGTTTTGGTGAAATACGAAGGAAAGGCTTCAAATTTCTCCCGTGTCAATTTCCTTGTTCAAGTTTACTTAAACGAATTTCACTTCAGTGAAGGGCCAACAAGCTCCAGTCAGCTCGGACTTGAGCTCCTCATTGGGCTTGCAATCCGAAATCCAAAAGCAAGCGATTGCTGAAGTTCCTAAATAAATAAAAAAGGTGGAGCCCACTGCAAATTTGAACCATCCATCCATTTTGATTCTTGCGTGAGTCTCGAAGGCTTGAGGATTGTCTTCTCCTCTTCCATTGATGACTACTTGTAATTAACTATTCCCTTTTGAAATGCAGATTCAAGTCGTAAAGGACAAAAAATAAAAATCTGCTTTGAATTGAATCCACTGAATCTTCCTCTGTATTAGCACAGAACAAGGACCAAATCATCAGAAACCAGAATGCACTGAAATGAAGCTCAATAAGCATCAGGGCAAGTTTACAGTAAACACATAGAACTACGGATAAGCGGTATCACCCAAACCCAATCCCACCCATTCCTGTTCCGGTCAAGATCCTTCCTTTACAATTTTACCCTTCAAAAACCGACAACCCAATCCCCACCGAAACCCTAATTTCACCCCCAATCGACAGCCCGAAAAGAAAACCCCCCAAAACCTTCCCTTCTTCTTCTTGACAGCAAGACTTGCTCTTTCCCTTACTAAGCCCCCTCGAACCCGCCCCTAACCGCCGAACCCATACAGGGTCCGGCCCTGCCTCTTGAGCGCGTAGACGACGTCCATGGCCGTCACCGTCTTGCGGCGGGCGTGCTCGGTGTAGGTGACGGCGTCCCTGATCACGTTCTCGAGGAAGATCTTGAGGACCCCGCGAGTCTCCTCGTAGATCAGCCCGCTGATACGCTTCACCCCGCCCCGCCGCGCCAAGCGGCGGATCGCCGGCTTCGTGATCCCCTGGATGTTGTCGCGAAGGACCTTGCGATGCCTTTTCGCTCCCCCCTTGCCCAGCCCCTTTCCTCCCTTCCCACGCCCAGACATCCTTCGCTCTTCTCGCCGGGAAACGCAAACGCACGAATCAGTCAAGCTCGGAATCGACCGCCTCGATTGGAAATGCCGAAGCACAGGGAGTTGGGGAATTTGTTGAACTGAGCAGCGGCGAGAATGCCTATTTTTATGGAGGGGACGATCCTGGTTAGCGTTCAAGGGGAGCGTTGTGGTCCGTCGATTTCATTTTGGACGGTCGAGATTGCGAGCGTGGGAGGGACTCCGGATGGGTGACGTGGCAAGTTAGAGTGGGGTTGCCACGTCCGTGAAAGACATTTTGTCACGGTGATCGTATGACGGAATCGAATTAATAAAAATTTCTCGCATCTCAACTGCTACTTGAGATATTTCACGCGCCGCGATATTGAGTAATCGGTCACACTATATATCATCACTATCATGTGAGTTATTGACACAATTAAGCCATGAAAGAAGCTATGAATTGTCTCAAATGAAATAAAAATCGATACTTTACCCGTGGAAATGCTCCAAATAAGCCGGTTTCCTCATCACTTATTAGCAATATTGTCAAGCAAAATCCCCTGCTAAAGAATTGATATACAATTCCGTCATTAAAAAAAAAAGGCTAGTGCCTACAGAATAGAATGTCGTACTTAGATACATATAACTTTCAAGGAGAAGTCATAACATGAGTCAAGTTTTTTCAGTTGAGAAGGAAGGCCTAAGATGCCAAGAATAATTCTTGAGATATATTGTATATTTTCTCCTTTTACAATAGAATAGGTAGTTTAAACATGAATAGTGTGTGGAGTTTTAGTGTCGTGAATAAACCCATTAATAGTGTCAGGTATTAGTCTAAAATCTACAAGACCTACACATAGGCATTTTAAAGATATAGTTATACCTCCATACATTGATTGTGTACTTTTTCAATATTGTTGCTTGAACATGTAACCCAAGACATTCGCCTATTTGAGCATTATCTCCAAATTGGAGTAATTGTGTACATTTCACGAAGAGAGTATTGTGAAGGCAAGCAAATAGGACACGTGTATTTTATTCTCATTGGCATATTTCGAAAAGGTAAACTGCCTTATCCAAGCTTTTCAAAAGAAGATGTTGTTTTGGCCTTGCTTGGCCCAACCCGTGTCATGGTTTCTAAGCTACAACTGAGCATAGTGTTGGCGAATCCTTTAACAGATATTGTGTTGTCTTTAAAGATGAAGGTACTTGATACAACCGGGCTCTTACTATAAGAGTCAATACATACATTCCTATGTTGCCATAATCATGGGCACAACTATTATTTGTTCCGAATGCAAAGAGGGTTGTCTTTAGCTATTAAGCTAAGAGGGTAATATGATAAAGAGCGACTTCAATTGAAAGTACCTCTTGTTGTGGGAAAGTAATTGGTGCATCTTTCACATTGCATTCATATATTCTCACTAGCTACATCCATCACTAAGAAGGGGTATATGAATATGTGCCAACTTAAATGGTGGTTTGGTAATAACTAATGGGATGCCTAGTGGTTTGATAGTGTAGTCTACTCGATGTGATGTCCCAAACTGTCATGCGCTATATGTCATTTTGGATTGTAACCTGTAATTATTATTAGCATGTGAAGCACATAAAGTATTCGGAACATCAAATAAAAGGAAATTGCACTAGCTGCATAATATATATATTCCAAGCATATTAACATCAAATTCACCAACTCAAAACAACATCTCAAGCCAAATACAGTGGTAATCCATGAATGAGTAAATTTTCAGGGTTGCCTTCTATGGACCCATGAATGAGTAAATTTTCATAGACAAACTTGTAATGCATGAGAATTCCAAAGAGCAATGACAGTGGGTAATCCATTTTACATCTTTGAAAAAATAAAGGAGCACATCGAAACCCAATTAATGAAATCTCAAAATCTATGATAAGAAATCACCTTAGCATTCAACTTGGTGCAAAATATCGTTATCTTAGAGTAAAAAGGACTAACCCATATATGATGAGTATAAGAGTGAATGTATCATGATATGCCGACAAAAACTAATAATAACATGGCTTGGTATTATTTAGTTTATAGCAAGCGAACGGCCTAACATATAACGAATGCATGACGACTGCTAATTAAACAATGTGTGAAGATGTGCACACACATGAATACAGATCATATAAATTACTTCCCCTCCTCCTCTCGAACACTCTTGAGATATCTTGACTCGCATTGTATCTCAACTTCGAGGCATCCATAACACTTTTGAAGCATCCCGATTCATGGGCATCTTAACTCCAATGCATTCAAAACACTCGGAGGGCATCATCACCATTAATATATAGGAATCAAAACATATGTAATATATTAATGACATAAAAATAGTGCACATGTTAACATTATAATCATATGATCATTCCTTGGCATCAACAACAAATTCAACACTCATTTTAAAGACTCGACATTTGATCCACAACATATTCTCATATAGATCGTTACCCTATCCTTTCATTTATCACATACTTGGGAAAGCCTCCTTTCATTTCTCATCATGCCATTTAATGGTAACAAGATAATGACATGCTTACTTCCTTGCATTTCTCATGCAAATAATGATCAACAAATAACTACATGCATTTCAACTAATATACCCTTATTCTCTTCTCATCATGCAGGACATCCTCAAACCTGATTGTCGATTGAATGAATGATGGCTGAGTGACAAAAGAATTTATGGATCGGATTGGGTTAGAATTTACTTGAATGAGTTTTGGAAGCATTTCTTTAACTACATACAATTCCGGGATGGTTGATTCAGCAAAAGCACATCCAAAAGACCCTTGTGGTGTTTGCCACTGATTCATGCCTTGTATGCCCATTTCTTTTACCTGATAGACTCCGAATAACTCATCAGTAATTTAAACTTGTCTTAATAGTTAATTTTGCCAAATGGATAGATTAGATTAATCATTTTAATACTACGATTTAGTCCTATTAAACACAAGCTCCTTGCCTGACCCTTGGAATACCACCAAACAACTTTCTTCAACCCGTTTGGCCAAACAACCACTCAGATAGCACTCGACGGCTCGTCCCTCGGCTGACCACTAAATTGGTTGCTGCGAAGGCTCCCTTTCACCAAACAACCTCTCTTTCCCTCAAGCCAACCACCGAAGGCCAATTATGGCCTAACACCCCCTTCACAAGCCATCTCGCCACTTGTCTTACATGCGCCACCCCCTCATGATTCTCCCTCAATTCAATCATTACCCTTAATCCTTAATTTTCTATACTCATGATTGTGACCAGTAGGGGGAGGCCTTGATGGCCACCACTTGGTGGCCATGCTGTCGCCACCCCTACAACCCAATGGGTTACATTGCCCTGGCCAGCGGCCGCACCAATCGACACGGCCAGTTGGGGGGGGGGGGGGGGGGGGGTTGGCTTGGACTATAAAATCGGGCCACCCTCCCCTCTTCTCTTCTTTAGTACACACATCTAAACCTCTCATACCATTATGGAGAGGCCAAGGGATAGAGAAGAAGAGTCGTTGCCATGAGAAGCTTGGAGGAGCTGAGAGAAAGAGAAAGGAGATTGGGGTCATTGCCGTGGAGTTGCATCCATAGAGTCGCCGTTGTATGCTTAGGAGGGGCACACCACCACCAACTCTATCAAACACTTCTTGGTCTAGGCAAGTGGTACCCTAATATGTGGTTATAGAGTCCTTGATTTCTTTTAAGTTTATGTTTCGAGCTGATACATGTCCAAAAGAAATTATTATTAGGAGTGCATGCACTATTTTACAATATTATTGGTTAATCTTTATGCATCCTACGACCCCTTAGATGTTTTGAAAAACTTAAAAAATTGCATAGATACACATGCTTAGTTGGATTGTGCATGGAATGAGACATGAATGATTCAAGCAAGAATGCTAAATAGATATAAAAATTAATAGGATTGCATGGTCTTACGTTTAATCGAGTTATGCATGCTATATGACATGTATAATGAGGCCAGATGTATGACTCTACTAGTTCACTTTATGCAATATTTGTAGAATGTGGATGCCTCCAGAGTTGGGATACTTTAGATGATGGTGGATTGGGATCATATGCAGTTGACAATGTCTTCCAGATGAAATGTTCGGAGTGCAATCCGAATGCCTTTGGAGTGAAGATGATTGGACAAGAGGTTTGGAAACCTTATCAGACAGGTCGGCTAGCTTCTCGATATCAAAAGTTGAACGATACAGGATGGCTCTTAATGTCAAATGTCAGATGATGTGGGGCTCTCTAAACGTAGGGGTTGCCTTGGATGAACGGGGATTGAGGCTCTTGGAGAGAGCATGCATGGTGCCTCAGGACAAGATGCCTAGAGTGCGATTCAAATGCCTTCGGAGTAAAGATGCATGGAGTGTGATCTAGAAGTTTTCTTATGATGGGTCGAAAAGGCCAGCGCCAAATAGTCGAGAATGTGTGGCATGATATCATATGCATGATTTGATTTTTTCGGTGATTATGAAAAGTTTTTGATGATCCTTGATGAACTTGCATGCATATGCCAATGATTGCAATATATGACATTTTACATTGCATGAACCGTGTGATTGACTAAGCTATATGATTGGGTGTATTACTTGCTAAGCAATATACTACTATGCTTTTGTGACTAACATTTTTCAAGTTATTAGATATGGCATCACCCTTGCATTCTTCACCTAAGTATAGAGTTCTAACTGAGTTTTGGTATGATTTTGTGGAGTTTGCCACTCCGTTGTTCCTGGTGGGCGTTTCTTACATCTAGAGACCGTCTCATTATCAACATTAGGTTCTTTGCTAGCCATGCCCAATATAGTTTCTTAGCCTACTATATTAGGTATGGTTCGCACTGATTTGGGTCATTGCCTCCCTCGATGCATGATAACCTAGGAAGTGGTGCTGATAACAATGTGTTTAGGCAGCCCTGGAGTTGGTTTGAAGCTCGATTTGAATGTTGTTATAGTGGCTATGTTAGATTCGGGTTTAGTTGAGAGGTGACCAATTTTTTGTGATGGGTTGACCTCCCTATGTAGGGACTTCTTTCCCTTATTTTATAGTCACATGGTAATCATTTCATCGATATGTTATGTATTACGTGGTCTAGATTTTAAATATAAACTATGTTATTGTTTTATTTGGCCCCAAGTTTAAAAGAAAGTGAGTAGAAAAGAAAGTGAACCCTTTCCTCCGCACCCAAAGAAAATAAAATGAGCCTAATTTAAATATGGATTAATTTATGAAGATAGTATCCGAGTAGTTTAGTTCATGACATCGTGCAATGATCAATGAAATAAATAAACTTGAATTGGTTAATGGTTAACCAATTGATAAGTGGGTATAACTGATAAGTGAGTATGAGTAACGCATTATTATACTTAGCAAGTAGAATGAGTAGTAGGTAGTTACATCGAGTGAGTGAATATACTTAGGAAATGAATATACTCTGATAAGTAGATTTATTTAGGCGAGTGAATATATTTAAACAAGTTGATATAATTAGGCAAGTCAATACGAGAAGCAAGTGATTATACTCAATAGGTGGATATGAGCAGCACTTAATGAATATAAGATGAATATGATTAGCGGCTATCAATATGATCAACAATTGGCGAGTATAAAGTAACCGTGATTAATAATTATTGAGTAAAATGTGAATATAAGTAACGGTTGGTAGGTAGAATGTGAATATGATCATCGACTAGTGATTAGAAGGTGAATATGAGCAGCAGCCGGTAAATATAAGGTGAATTTGACTAGTAACTAGTGAGTAAAAATTATGAAAAATAACATTTTCAAGATTAATTTTATTTGGTTTACTTATAACAAGCTACCATCACTCAAGAAAACCGACTAAACACATCTTAAGCATGTAAGAATTCATTCAAACAAGTCAAATCCACATAATATGTGAACATGTGACCATCGAGACTTACTCACGCACATTCATCGTTAAGTTCAACAAAAACTAAGATTAGCAAACATCAACCTGCCAAGTTAAAAGTATGAAGGAAGTCAATCTAACTTAGTTCCTAGGGCTTTCAGTTACCTACAAAAGGCTTGATAACGAAAGGCTTTAGTCAGATTTTAACAAATAAAAAAAATACAATCAGCAATTCGTCTTTGAAACAACAAAACTCATTTGTGGAAAGTAGTGAAAATTTCAAAAATCTACCTTATTAACACTTGAAAGATTGAGATTTAATAACACTAGTGTGGAGCCTTCGTTTTTACTAACGAGAAATGAAAACTAAAGTCGAACAAGGAAGTTGGTAGTTAATGAAGTAGGGACTTTTATATTTGGAACTTGAAAGCTCTCCAAGTCCCAAGTACTTGGCCAACACAAAGGTTATAAGATGTTAAAGTAATAAATATTTTTGGGTTAAAACCATTAGGTCCAATAGTAGAAGGGTATGTATTCCGATAGAAATACTTCAAGTGGCCCTAAGTGAGTAGCTAGGGTACACATGATTTAATAGTATTAATCGACTACAATCAAAATAAATGATGTAATACATGATGTCATAGTTAGTCAAATTCAATGTCTCGACTAATATTGAGACTAACATTTTTGGTAGAAAATGGAGAGAGGGCTTGCCCATCAAAGAGAAACCCAAGGCTTAATCCTAAGTAAATATTCCCAAGTTATCGAAATATTTAGTAAATCTACATGTAAACAAAGAAAACAATATCTGTTTTAAACATTCATAAATCCGAAAAGTATCTTAAATTCGCTTAAGTTATTGGTAAGCAATACCTAATGTTAGGACAATTCTAATTCAATATATTTAAAATTGAAAATCATCAAATAAAAAATCATCATATTCCAAGCGATTACGGTCACGGTAAATTGTTTCGCACCTTTCAAACCACACATAAATTAATTACCTGCATATACATTTCGAAATTTCAAGCTAAGTAATAGTTAACTTTATATCCTATGTATTATCAACATATATAGAAAATTCCCGACGTCATACTTAGACCATGCTCTTTGGGCATTTTTAACGATTGACGCTGAACAAGCCTAGGATTTGAGTTGTTGCGCACAAGCCCAAGTTACAATAGAGATTTTTTGGTATTTTTCTTCTTGGGTTATGTTCTTAAAAAGAGGTCAGTATTGAATCTATCAATTGGAATGAGTTTAATGTCGAAGTGAAAGGTTCCAAAGGGCTTGGTGGAAATGGGCAATGCTAATCAAGTTAAACATGATATTGTCGTTGTTTTTAGTCTTTGGTGCTTTCTTTGTACCTCATATGGATTTTATATGATTTCCTCTACGGAAATAAGGTGGACATCTCGGATTTACCTCTAGTTGACACCAAAGTAAAGACAAATAGGTCATGGTCCCAATTCAAACGATTTTGTTATTTATACTCTATTTGTTTCGAGGAAATTTAATCTATTAAAGAAATTTTTTTCTTTCAAATTATCACTTGTATCTATTAACAAATTCATTCAGTAGAAATGCAGTGTGGAGATCGATTAAAGACCCAGCTAATAATTAGTTAATGAGAAATGTATTCATTACCAATAAAAGTTTATGTTTGAATTTTTTTATGGACGATGAAAATATCTTTTTTCGTTCATTTATTATTATAAGCGATACAAGTGATCATTTTTCAGAAAAATCATTCATTCTTCATGAAATAAATAGTAGGATTCTTTTGACATATTGCTCTTGTCATGGGCGTTGCTAAGTTGTACATCTACGACTCCTAAACTGCCAAGACCTGTCGTTGGGAGGTAAAAACCTACACTTTAGGATATCATATACAAAATTGGAGACTTTCATCTTGGATGTCTTCACTGAAAAACTCTTGGAAAATGCAGTGGTTTTATTGAATTTGGGTGCAAAAAGTCAGACCCCCTACGACTTCGCTATGGAACTAATTTGAACATAGGAAAATTAAACCAATAACAAGAAAGAGGTTTGAATTCGTTCGAAGCTCAAACTTGAAGATTCCCCCCCTTTTTTTTATTGTTCCGGAGAAGAAACATGAAGGGAAAGTGAATGAAATTAAGTCCCTCGAGGTCACAAAGGAATTTCTCTTCAAAGTTGGAGCGAAAACGAAGGGAAATTGGATCGACCTCTCCTGCTCCCGAAACTCTTACTAAAGAAATCAGAATATAGCAGAGAAAATGGCGTTTTGATTAATTGATCGACACTCCTCCACATTGCCAAACAAAGTTGTCTGAGAGAGAGAGAGAGAGAGAGAGAGAGAGAGAGAGAGAGAGAGAGAGAGAGAGAGAGAGACCAAATGTGTATTAATCTCTCTTAAAATTGTTGAACCAATCTCATTTTCCTTCATAGTTTAACATTATAGGAAAATATAAGCTAGATTTTTTTTCCTTTAACCTAATAATTTTGAAAGAAGTATCTAACGTTTAAGATATGAATATGTGGTACGACTTTGAATGTAAGCTATTCGATCAGCCCCTCATAATGTGATAGACTTAGGACTTTTGACCGGTGTCTGCAGCAGAAAATTATATGAAGGGTGATATTGAATTTTCTTTTGACAAGTCACTCTACACATTCCGGGTCCTTCATTCTACCGCCACCATAACGATTCAGCCTGTTTCACATGGTTGAAGCGTTTCAAAGGAGTATTTTGAGTAACCATATGACCTGGTAACTTTTTGGGGTAGGTGTTGACTTGTGAATTACTCCGCATGATCTCACACAGTTGATTTAGAAATTAGGATGTCACAAACTCTTCCGCTTAGAAAACTTATGTTGTCATCGGTGTTAGCTTGTACCGCATTGAAATAATCTGGTAAAAAGCATTGACACTAACGTAAGAGTCTTATAAAAGTTATGACAATTATAATACCATTTTTCTTGAGTATAAGGTCGAGATAATGCAATGGCTCTGTGTATCTTTTTTATTTATTTTTTTTGTCGAGGAGGAAGTTTCTTTGGTAGGCTGCTCTATCAATATTTATGGCAGTGAGCTGCTTCATGATGAAGTGATTGCTTTGAGATCTCAATCTAATTCATCTTTCACATCCACATTGGTCGACGGAAGATCTTAATGAAATTTTCTCTTTATTGCAATAGCAAATACAGGAGAGAACTACATGAAAGACCTGTAGTTACTGTCTCATGTACTTTCATTGTTTGTTTCTTCATGGAAGTGACACACTTCTGGTACAAAAGAAGCTGTGAATGCTCGAAAATCAAACAAAAATCGATAATTTGCTTGTTGAAATGCTCCAAGTAAGCTGGATGCTCCGTCATGTACTGGCAACATCATCAGGCAAAATCCCCCACGAAAGAATTGGAATACATTTTTATCATCGAGAAAAAGGTCAGCGCTCGCAAAATGGAATGTCATATTTGGATATGTATAATTCCCATGAGGCAAGTCATAGCACAAGTCAAATCTTTCTGGTTGAGGAGGCCTAGGATGCCACTTATATTTGCTGAGAAAATAGTGGGTTATTTCTCCTTTCACGACATCGTAGGCCGTTCGAACAAGAACACTGTGGGGACATCCAGTGTCGATGAGAAAGCCGCCTGTACCATTCGGCGTTAGCCTAAAAACTGCAGGGTCTATGTTCAGGTGTTTTCCAGATATACTTATACCCATGACATTAACCGCATAAATGCCCACATTTGGAATTAGTGCTGTTGTCCGAACTGTTGCCCCAGGACGTCCTATTTGAGCGTCATCCCCAAATTGGAGAAATGTGTAGCTTCCATGATTGGAGTCCCATGAAGGCAAGCAATAGGATACACGCCTTTTAGTCTCATTGATATATTGTGAAAAGATAGATCGCCTCTCCAAACCTAAGCCCAGAATTCCAGAGATGCTGTTGTTTTGGCCCAACCTAGCCCAATCAAAGCGGTTTTCTAGGCCGCAGCCGAACACAGTGTTGTGGAATGCTTTCAAAGATCTTTTGTCATCTCTAAAGATGAATGCGTCTGATCCAACCTGGCCCTTACTATAACAGTTAGTACATCCATTTCCGTAACTATTATCATAGGCACAACTACCATTTACTTGTAACTTCGGAACACAAAGGGGGTCGTCATAAGCTAAGGGGTGGTGTGATAGCGATCGACTTCTATTGAAGTTACCTCTTGCTGTGGGGAAGCAATCAGTGCATCCTTCGCACTGCATTCATGTATCGTGACTAGCTGTATCCACCACCAAAAAGGGAGCATATGAGTACTTGCCGACTAATATGGTGGTTATGTAATAACCGGTGATATCCCTAACCATTGGAGGTTGTAGCGTATTCGGAGCATGCTCTATGGGCAATTTTCGACCGATTGACCTCGAACGAGCCTTGTATTCAAGTTGCTGCACACGAGCCTGAGATATAATAGAGATTTGTTGGTATCTTTCTTCTAGTGTTAGGTTTTGAGGAAAGAGTTTTGTATCGAATCGGTCTATTGGGATGAGCTTAATGTTGAAGCCATAGTTTTCAAGGGGCTTGGTGAAAATGAAAAAGCAGACAAGCAAAGCTGATAGAGTTAAACACGATATTGTCATCTTTTTGGGGTCTTTTATGCTTTGTACATACCTCTCATGGATTATATGGGATTTCTATTCAGTTGACTTTTCTTTTCCGGTTCATATTAATGGATCTAAAGGAGAAATTAAATGAAACACATCATGCAGATATGGTAGAAATCCCGGATATTCCTCCAATTAATACACTTAGTAAAGACGAATAAGTCATGATCCAGATTTAATGTGTCATGTCCTTTTTCGTGGTCAACTCTTCTTAAAAAGGAAAACAAATGAAAATACTAGCACAACAGAGATTTTTTACTTGACAGCAGTTTGATCCGGTTTTGGGCATTGCTAAATTGCATACCTACAGCTCCAAAACTATCGAGAAGTTGTTGGGAGGCAGAAAACTCCACTTCCACCTTGGTAAACAATGTCACGTTGCTACAATAAAAAGCCGCAGTCGAATGGGCTTGACAACAGCAGCTATATACTGACCACTTGTCTAGGGCTGTCAAAAATGCTTGGACCAACCCAACTTCAACTGAAATTTTGGATTGGAAACTCTTCTTGTTTGGGTAGTTCAAGAAATGGGGGTCCCAATGGTTTCGATTTTGTTTGGGTTTTAAGTCTCATGGAAAATTTGTTCTAAAAGTTTCATACCTACTACACTTTTTAAATTTTAAACTTTTCAATTTTGTAAATTGAATCCTAAATCTTATCCAACTTTGTCAATTTTTTCAATCTAGCTAATATTGGTTGGAAATTGTTGATGTTGATGGCGTTGATCTGGACAATCTTTTATAATTTTGTTTTCTAAAATATTGAATTTTTTTACAATTTTTTTGTTCCTAGTTTACTTCTTTTTTTTAGGTTTGGCAAGGGGCTTTGTGGCCCTCACCCAGTGACCAACAAGGGTTAAACTTGGTATAAAAATAAAATAAAATAAAGAAAGAGAAATAAAAAAGTATATTTTAGATCGCAATATCATCAATGCTTCAAGTATCATAGAGTTGGTAATCGTTGTGTCTACTCCAAAGGCAATTGATTTTACAACAAAACTATATAATTCATGAGTTGCGAGCCACAAACTAATCCTTTACACAACCCACAAATTATTGTCGGTCATTGACCATCGCCCACCGCCGTAGTCATTGTCGCTTACTAGCCATGCACCCCTTGGCACCTCGGCGCGCCATCACCTGCCACCATTGGTGGCTGGCTGTCCCTTGTCACCTACCGCCAGCTGAGAGAAAAACATAAATTTTGTGTCCCTATTGAATGAACTTCTATTTTAAAAATAGAAAATTTGTGTCATTATTAAACGTGCTTGTTTGTTCAGAAACTTGTCAAATGAAAAAATCTATTTTTGTCAGAAACCTATTTCTAGAATAAAATGTTTATCATTCCCACGATCACTGGTGCTAAATCGCTCATTTTTTCATGATGACGCACCAACTTTTGATTCTTTCTCACACATAGCCACACAAGAGAGAGAGAGAGAGAGAGAGAGAGAGAGAGAGAGAGAGAGAGCATCTATGATAATATTTTTTTATTTACAATGGAATGGTATACAAAGTCAACATATCTCAATGTATACAAAGTAGGATTGCTATGCAAATTGTTGAGGGTAGTTCTAGATCTAGAACAAAACGAACTATTTGAAGGAAGGTTGTCTAGAGATTTCTTGTAAAAAAACTAGCCTGCTCAAACAATAATGATTATTCTCACTTTAAGGCTATGTCGTCGTAAGGTGCTGTTGAATGGAAGGATCTTATCAATGTCCATGAGAGAGAGAGAGAGAGAGAGAGAGAGAGAGAGAGAGAGAGAGATAGCCATAGCATAAGAGGATATCACGAATGTCATAATTTTTGTATAGTGCTCGTTTGAGTATTATAACTTATTTTTTGATCACTTTGATTGTCACATTATTAAAAAATTGTT
Organism: Melaleuca alternifolia; assembly: GCA_019926035.1. NCBI lineage: Eukaryota > Viridiplantae > Streptophyta > Magnoliopsida > Myrtales > Myrtaceae > Melaleuca > Melaleuca alternifolia. The sequence goes on from JAGKPW010000053.1 coordinate 2,538,027, forward strand.
TGCTTTAGTGCAATAAAACAACATTGTAAAATCAAATGATGTGTTGCCGTTGCCCATTTTTGGAGGGGCTAGGCTAGGGATGAGCACAATGGAACACCCAACCAGGGAACCGCTCGGACCAGACCAGACTGGATCGGCCAGGTTGGTCCGATTCTTGGAAGTTTTGGTCCGGTCCACGGTTCCAAAAAAATGGAACTGGTTCCCGGTTCCTAGTGTGGCGGGACCTGACCGAACCACTTGGACTGACCCCAGACCGGATCATTGGACCGACCCTTTCTCTTTTAGGGCCGAGAGAGAGAAAACCGATTGGTCCCATCATTTCTCTCTCCCATAGGTAGCAAACAACCACAATAATGCACCGGGAAGTCATTCTCTTTGTTAAATCATAGGGAGACATTTATCCATCCAAAAATTCTGATATTTCACCATAAATTAGTTAAGGCATAGTTAAACAACTTTCAAGAGAAATAGTCCTCAAATTCATTAAGTAAGAGTGTTAAAAACATGCATCCGTTTTGCTGAAAAAATAGAGCCGGTTACAGAGAAAATTCGGACATAAATGCATGTCAAAAGGGTATCAATTGTCATCGTATGAATATGAAATTTTGACATGTTGTATCCCTAAACATGAGCTACAATTCTTATGAAGATCATCAATCAAAATTTGCAACAAAACAAGCTCAAAACGACACTTCTTTGAACATGGTCAAAGCTAGTTTCTGAAAAACAGTTTGAACACTAGTCTAGAATTCAAACAAGCCGATGATTAAAACACTTTAGAAAATTCCAAATTAATTATGTTGTAGACGTGAGAGAAAAACAATTTTCATCAAGACAACAACCCTAAATTCTAAACATATAGCTCTAGAGAAAATCGTAAAGCAAAAAATGGGTTCCTTCGCCATCTTCCTCTTCTTTTTTATCCTCTTTTGATTGGTTTTGTGACTAACCGTGGCCAGTGACCAGCCCAAAGTTCTCTAGACTTCTCTTTGAATGACCGCCCAAGAACCGGACCGGACCGACGGGTCGGGTCCAGTCCAGTCCAAGACTTTGGCGGTCCGGTCCACGGTCCTAGAGAATGGGAACTGGTCCCACCGGTCAGTTTACCATTTTAGTAGAATTGGTAGCTTTGTGGTGGTATATCATTGGTAGTTGGTAGACAGGGCTGAGTACAATTTATTCGTGTACCATGTGCAACTTGGACCAATTAGGTGGCCAATAGGCTACGATTGGCAAAGTGGGTCGATTATGCCTATTGAGGCATCGATTGGAGTTTTCTGAGGTCAAATTAGGGGAGTGAGAGAATCCCTTGATTAGTTGGCTTGTGTTGCCAATGGCGCGGAAGCGCCTCGAAATGAGAGCGATGAACTAGTGGAGTAGACCTAGGGTTCATATGGGTAAACCGACCTGTCTTGGTTGAATGATGAGACGGGTGGAATGATGGTATGGCTTTGGGCTAAGTCTTGGTTGTATACCGATTGACTGATGCGTGTTGTATGGCTTTGGGCCAAGTCTTGATCATGGACCGATAGACTACTAGGCAACATTTTGTAGTGATGGTCGAGCTGGATGTGAGTACAGATCATGTGGCTTAGGGCCGAGTCTTGGTCGTGGACCGATTGACTAATAATATAGCTTGAAGGAACAACTGAACTACATGCGTATATTGTACCAGGAGGTCAATCGCACTGATTAGCCAAACAACGTAACGTGTTGGCTAGTAGCATGAAAAGTGGTTAGTGGTCCCATGTAAGAGCCAATTAATGTAATGGGTTGGCCCGTGGTGATGTTTAGAGCTAAACCACGTGATGGGTTGGCCAGTATAGGTATCCTAGAGACTGCATGCATGAGATGATGTGCATAGGGGCTCGGATTGTGATTAGTCCAATGGATTTGCTTGAGCTGGAGAGCCCCGTGATATGAGGTACATGCTAGTTGGGCCTGAGAGCCTATGAGGTCGCTAGTATGGCAAGAGTGCATGATACCCGAAGTGATAACCACTGTATGCACTGTGGTTGATGACCTAATGAGGTATCGATAATAGACATATGTGAGTTGTGTGATACCTTATGAGGGATTAAACGATTTACTAGAACCATGAGGTCAATAGTAACACATGAATGTCAAGCCACATGTGATGGTTTGACGAGTCGCGAGAGTTAGTAGTCACATAGCATGATGGGTTGGTGAATGGTGACTTTCAGGCCCAGACCCCATGATAGGTTGGCTAATTGAGGTTTCCTAGGAGAGACCTAGGTTGTATTTAGACTATCATACCTGCACCATCACTCAAGTGCCAGTAGTTGATTACATGGTAGTCTTGCCTAGGGGCCTGTGTATCCGCCAATGTGGCAAGATGGTATAGTATCGGATGGGTACTCACTACATGCGTGGTCATGGATAGTCCAGCATGACTTCACCAGTAGGCACATGCAAGTGGTGCAGAGCACATGAAAGAACTAGATGAGTGGTTAAAGACCCTAAGGCGATTGCCTCCCTAGCTGGGTATAGGATGTAGACTCACGGAGATATTTATATCTCACGCATTGTTGTTAAACATTTTTCAAGTACATGAGCAAAATTGAATGTTGGTTGGAGATAGAATTTATGGAGTTCTTTTATAGCTCGGATTTGTCAGGAGTAGAGATATCTACTTTCGCTTATGCTCGCCTCTAATTATTAAAGAAGGCCGACGACCTACCTAGGACGTCGCATTCTATCGGTTGAAGGGAAGAAACAATCGAGGACTGCTATGTGCTCGGGAGCGGGGTGTGACACTTGCTCATGTCGTGCGTCATTAAAATTAGGTCATTTAAATAAACTCCTTACATACTAAGTTAGTTCAAATATTATTCATGTCATCATTAGCATAGTTCATTTAGTGTAATTGATAATTTATGCATTGCTTCATTGCATTTTTTAAATAAAGTAAAAACCCAAAAGAACCATTGTTTGTTAATGTGTATTAGTAGAAACAACATTAAGATTGTTGGTTGATTTTTCTACAAACATCGTAAATGTTTACGTTATTATTGAGGTAAGTCTACACTTCATTTCATTACAATTTATTTAACACTTTCTTCATTGAGTGTTAAATAATGTGTGTGCATCCGCATAATCACCTGGTTCGAACTAAAATAGATCTAAATTGCTTGGCAAAACATTTTCATGAAATAAAAAGTATCGAAAAGGCGTATAGATTAGCAAAAATATATTAACTTTCATACAACATTCACTTTAGTACCGTAACTATTTTTTCCACACTTAAGTGTCATATCAGTATAAAAACATTTGAGTGCCACTTTCGGCAAATTATCCTACATGGATTGTTTTTATTTTCATAAAATATTGAATTTGTTTATTAATTTTTTCTTCTTATATTCCACTTTTTCTTTTTCTTTTTCGTGCGCTGGCCATAAAAGCCTCACCCTAGGCCAGCAAGGCCATAATAGCTCGAGTAAGGCCATCACTAGCTTAGGGCACAGGCCTTTGCGGCAAGGCCACAACGGCCTAGCCTAAAGCCATGGTGATCTTGGTTGTGGGGGACAATGTGATAGGCCTCACTTGATGTGGTCAAGGCCACCTTGCCCTCAACTGACTAGGATATGGAGGTCCTCATTAGATCTAGACAAGGTTGGCAATGGATTTTTTGACAAAGTGAATTGTCAGTAGTACTTCAGTGATTGATTTTTCAAATTCGTGGCACTTAAGTGAGTAAACTTTTTTTTATAAAAAGAATACGTCCATGTCGATGCCAATAATGCCACCTAGGGTGACTTTTTTTCGGCCAGGCAAATCGCCGATGTCACTTAAATGATTGATTTTTCAAGTTTGTAATACTTAAGTGAGCAAACAAAAAGGTTACGACACTTAAGAAAATGCTGTACAAAAGTTATGACACTCATGTTAGTCTTATCTCACTATTCCTACTTAGTTATACTTTTACATTCACATCCATATTAATGGATCCAAAGGAGAAATTAGATGCAGAGGCGTCAATCAGATAGGGTATAAATCTTGGGTTTTCCTCACATTAATTGACAAAGTACATACAAATAAGTTATGAGCCACATTTAATGTGTCATATACTTTTTTTCCCAAGTTTACTTGTCTTGAAAGGAAAGAAAAAAGAACAACAATGGCACTACAACTATTTCATCTTTTAAATGCGGTCTTGTTGACATATTGCTTTGATGTTGGGCTTAGACATATGACTCTTCCGAGAGGCAAATGAAATTCCCAAGGGGGTTTTGGTGGATTTGTAAGCAGGCGCGAGTAGTTGCTCTCACAAGTTAGCGATTGCTGGGCTCGGGCTCTCTTGAGCCGATCTTGATGTTGCCTTAAACACTATTGATCTCAATGTTGCCTTAAACTCTATTGAATATGCAAGTTTGTAATTTTTTACAAGCTGTTACTAATCTATCGAGTAAGATGCAGGAATTTGACTTACTTTCACATTCCATAGACTTGCACAGAAACTTGATTATGCTAGTGTTGGAGATATGCAATATCCTTGAAGATGTGCAATATCTAAGCAATTAAGGAAATCATACAATAGATCAATCTAAATCAAATATTCTGGATTTCCTTGTAAATATTTCTTTCTTGTTCCATACATGTGGTGTATAGTATCTAACACATCTAGACTTGTAATTAAAGCATAGCAATATACAGAAACCTCATTGATTTCCTTTGTTCTTGCTCTCTGTTTCTCTCATATTTGTGACATGGTATCAGAGCTTCAGGCTCCTTGATCAGCTTCCGTAAATCCACTTTTGAGTTGTCTTCGCCTTCCTTGTTGATTCCCTGCAAAGAGCAGAACAACACGCGCGTAGAAACTCACCTTTTATCATGGAAAACAGAGAGAAGGACACGATTTTACCTCCACCTCAAGCCGTTGATGAACAAGATCAACCCATCACTTCAAAGCCTTCAGATTCCTCTACAACCCCCAGAGAATCCTCTCCATCACCGCAAGAGCAACCCCCACAGAATCAAGCTGTGTTTTGGGGTCCTCATCCAGCTCAGTCAAACCTGGGGCAACCCATTCCGGGCCAACCTTACCAGTGGTTTCCTTTTTCGATATCGTCAAATTTCGGATTCAATCCGATGACATCATCGCTGGGAAATCAATAGAATACCCAGCCTCCAGGCGGTCTACCAACCACGAATGGGGCAGACACAGCCAATGGCTCAGCTCAACATCAAGGCATAGGCTACATGGGGCAAAATCAAATTCCAGTTTATTTCCCAGGGTTCATGCCATATCAAATGCCAATCGGAGGTAATAGGCTAGAACCCGGCGACCCATTATATACGTCAGGAGCCGACGGACCGGAGCTCCACCTCATCAGCCAACCACTCACCGGAGCCGACAACTACAGTTCGTGTTCTCGAGACCTCCGGCGAGCCCTAGTGACGAAGGATAAAGACGGGTTTCTCGATGGAACTATCCCGGTTCCATTAGATCAAACCCTAGCAAGACAATGGCGGAAATGTAATCAACTGGTTCAAACATGGATTGGAAATTGCATCACGCCACAAATTGCAACCGGACTCCCATCGACAGAAGATTCGAAGACACTGTGGGAAGACATTAAAGAGATGTATGGAAAGCTCGACAGAGCAAAAATTTTCGCCTTGACACAAGAACTCAACAAGTTAAAGCAAGGAAACTTGCCCATCGGGACAATCTTTAACAAATTGTCCGCGATTTGGAACCAATTGGAGGCAATAGAGGAGAAGCTCGAAGGACCCGAAGCAACCCTAGCACAGTATCGCAGAATCAAGGATCAAGAGAAGGTAACACGGTTCCTTTTGATATTGAATGATTCATACCTCTCGTTTCGAACCCAGATCTTGGCTATGGATTCGATACCCTCCCTTGGGAGGATATATCAACTCGCCATACAGGAGGAGAGCCAACGCCTCGCCGCCTCTGACCACAGATCGAGAGAAGCGATTCTGCTCGCAGCTCAATCGGGCTGGAAGTCGAGAGGAATCACCGGCAAAAGGCCAAGAGGGGCTGCGCTTGGCTTACCGGATGGAGAAGACAGAGAGGGAGGGTTCGGGTTTCATCGAGGAAGAGAGGACGCGGCTGCGCTAGGGTTTCCAGCGACTGGAAGAGGAGACTTGAAGTCTCGGATGGACGGCCACGATCGTTTCACACGATCTGATGGCCTTGATTACGTGGGTCGAATGATCGGCCACGATGGACCAGCGAGATCCGACGGAGGATGTGCGATCAGCGGATCAAATGGCTCACACGCAGCCATTTCTAAATCTAACGGGTATAGTTTTTTGCAGAAAAATAAAGGAAAAGGCAAATTATTTTGTGATTACTGCAAACGCCCTCATCACACTATCGAGACTTGCTGGAAGCTGCACGGGAAACCAGGAGAGAAAGATAAAAAAGGGAAAGAATTTTATGTTAATCAAGTGACAAGTCGCGGATCCGATCAGCCCTTTTCTGATGATCAGGTTCAACAAATTGTGCGAGCCTTGCGTCAATGTGAAATTTCTGATCAGAAAGGAAGTTTTTCAGGTATTTCATATTGTCTAAATTCAATTTCTCGTAACGCATTTATAATTGATTCAGGGGCCAGTGATCATATTGTCTGCGATGAAGGTTTCTTTTCCCATATCAGAAATACCTCACATCCTATATCTGTCACTCTTCCCAATGGAAACAAATCAATTGTCAGCAAAATAGGAACAATACATTTGAGCCCATCCATTATTCTTAAAAATGTGTTTTTTCCTCAATTCCAATTTAATCTCATTTCAGTCTCTAAGATTTGTGAGGATAATTCTTGTCGCGTCACTTTCAATTCTGACAAATGTCTATTACAAGCCCTTTCGACTTAACACTGATGGGCTTGGGTAGATTGTCTGAAGGTTTATATTTCTGGGTACATCTTCCTGCAAATTTTAATTTTTCTTGTTTTGATCCAATTAATCGATCATCATGTAATCTTGTTGCCAATGATAAAATCATTCTTTCTCATCAAAGATTGGGTCATAGTGCAAAATTTTCACATCCTAAATGTGTTATTTGTCCATCAATCACGTGCCCCTTTTCCTTCAAGCGACTCTCGTTCCACTGAAATTTTCTTTTTGATTCATGTGGACATTTGGGGTCCTTATCATACCCCTAATCATGATGGGTCACGATATTTTCTTACCATTGTCGATGATTTCTCTCGTGCCACGTGGGTTTTTCTTATGCAGTCTAAGGGACAATCACTTTCTTGTCTCAAAAATTTCTTTACCCTTCTTAAAAATCAATTCAATAAATCTGTTCACCGAATTCGCACAGATAATGGGAAAGAATTTTTTAGTCATGACTGTCGGCATTTTCTTTCATCTCATGGTGTCTTGCATGAAAGCTCATGCACGTACACTCCTCAGCAAAATGGTGTCGTTGAACGTAAACATCGACATTTATTAGAAGTTGCTCGTGCTCTTAAGTTCCAAGCATCTATTCCTGAAACCTTCTGGGGAGACTGTGTGATTACTGCAGCTTACTTGATCAATCGCATGCTCACTCGAGTCTTGAATGGAAAAACACCTTTTGAGAAGCTGTTTGGTAAGAAGCCAATTATCAGTCATCTTCGCGTTTTTGGCTGCTTGTGTTATGTTGCCACGATGGACGATCGTGACAAACTGGGACCTCGTGCGCGGGAATGTATATTCATGGGCTATCTGACACTTCAAAAAGGCTACCGGGTTTATGATCCGTCCACGGATACCTTCTTTGTCAGCAGAGATGTTGTCTTTCACGAGACTGTGTTTCCTTTTCAGACACAACAGTCTTTTCCAGGCAGTTCCGACTCACCCTCATCTCGTCCATTATTTCTCTCTGATGATGATTTTCATCCTAGTTCGACATATATCCCTGTATTTCCTGTGACTTTCTCAGGACCTCCTGTTCCGGATACTCAACATGACTCTGCGGAACTCTCTCCTGCATCTGAGGATTCCTCTGCAATTCTTCCTGAACAACATGAGGATGTTTCTCCACCAGTCCCTGTTCCAAACTCTCCTTCCTCTTCATTGCCTGCTCAGGGACCATTTCGACGGTCTAGTTGCACTTCTCGGCCACCAACTTGGACGAAAGATTACATTTGCTCTTCTGTTGATTCGTCAGGTATTCCATATCCAACTTCCTCTTATGTTTTCTTTCATCAACTCTCCGAGGAACATAAATGCTGCATTAGTCAAATATCCGAAGAACATGAGCCTTCCTCATATCACGAGGCTGTCCGTGATCCTCGTTGGCAAAGAGCTATGGAGGCCGAATTACAGGCGCTGGTTGATAATGACACTTGGGAGATTGTTCCCTTGCCTCCTCACCGCAAACCTATTGGTTGCAAATGGGTCTACAAAATCAAATATAAGGCCGATGGATCTGTTGAGCGTTACAAAGCTCGCCTCGTTGCCAAGGGCTTCACACAACGTGAAGGTTTTGACTATCACGAGACTTTTTCCTCTGTGGCTAAGGAAGTTACTGTCCGTTCCTTTCTCTCTGTTGCCGCTTTTCGTGACTGGCCTCTTCATCAGATGGATGTCCATAATGCTTTTTTACACGGTGATCTTGATGAGGAAATCTATATGGCACTTCCTCAGGGCTTACGGCGACAGGGGGAGAACAAGGTATGTCGTCTCCGTAAATCCCTCTATGGTCTTAAACAGGCTTCCAGACAATGGTATGTCGAATTCACCACAGCCCTTACTTCTGTGGGCTTTACTCAGTCTAAGCATGATTATGCACTTTTTACATGGACCAAGGGTACATCATCAATTTATCTTATGAAATATGTCGATGATATTTTAATTATGGGCCATGATGACACGGCTGTTAAGATGCTAAAGGACTATTTGCATTCCACCTTTCATATTAAGGACTTAGGTTCTCCTAAATATTTCCTTGGCATTGAGATTGCTCGCTCAGATTTGGGCATTTCCCTTAGTCAACGAAAGTTCGTCTTGGAGATTATATCAGAGGCAGGATTATCAGCATGCAAGCCAGCTGTAATTCCTATTGAGCAAAATATCAAATTGACGACAGTTGAGTATGATAAGAAAGTACCACCGGACATTGATGATCCTTTGCTTCAAGACCCGTCTGTTTATCAAAGACTCGTTGGGAAACTTATATATCTCACCATGACTAGGCCAGATATTTGTTTTCCTGTACAGACTTTGAGTCAATTTATGCAGGAGCCAAAGGTATCTCACATGAACGCAGCCATGAAGGTAGTCAAGTACTTAAAAGGTTGTCTAGGATTGGGGATCCTACTTTCAAGAAAATGTGACATGACGATGAATGCTTTTTGTGATTCTGACTGGGCTGCTTGCCCAGTAGGTAGAAGATCAGTGACTGGTTTTTATGTCATGTTGGGAAAATCTCTACTTTCGTGGAAGACAAAGAAACAAAAAACTGTATCATTGTCGTCAGCTGAAGCAGAATATAGAGCTATGGCTAAGACAGTCTGTGAGATAGTCTGGCTACGGGGATTGTTATTAGATCTTGGTGTGAGGATTGATGGGCCAACAAGATTGTTCTGTGATAATGACGCAGCTCTTAAACTCGCAGCTAATCCTGTCTTTCATGAAAGGACAAAACATATTGAAGTAGATTGTCACTTTACTCGAGAAAAAATTCAAGAAGGGATAATCAAAACTCATGGAGTCAGAACTATGGAGCAGCCTGCGGATGTTTTCACTAAGCCGTTATGTCAAAAACAGCATGCATATCTATTGAGCAAGCTTGGCGTCCTAGACATTTATCGGCCACCAGCTTGAGGGGGAGTGTTGGAGATATGCAATATCCTTGAAGATGTGCAATATCTAAGCAAGAAAGGAAATCATACAATAGATCAATCTAAATCAAATATTCTGGATTTCCTTGTAAATATTTCTTTCTTGTTCCATATATGTGGTGTATAGTATATAAACACATCTAGACTTGTAATTAAAGCATAGCAATATACAGAAACCTCATTGCTTTCCTTTGTTCTTGCTCTCTGTTTCTCTCATATTTGTGACAGCTAGAGGTTATCAAATTCCCAATTCGTTACCTTTTCTCTTTTAGAGAAAATGTTAATGCAATCCTTCACAAGTTTTTTTTTCCCAAGGAATATAAATCTAGATGATCATGCATGGTACTCGTATACAACATTTAATCTAGATAACATCCAAGCAAGATATAACTTGCAGTTCCAGTTAAAGGAAAATAGCCCGAGCCCCAAGATAGGACCTCCGTGAGTTGTACATTAAATTAAACATACAATTAACCGAGACTAATGAATGCAATACAAAATAAGACGATGATGACGTGGTTAGGTACAAATAGTGCAGAGCAAAATTTTATACTATGTTGTGCACGAACTTGAGGAACGACCATTTTAGTGTCAAATGTTATTTTTGAAGCGTTCATTTAAGTTACACTATTGTGTCATATTAGATTAGAGTCACCGCAATCACCACTGGTACCGTCATTAATATTAAAGGATCTTATGAAAGACGTCATGACTTTTGGACTTGTCAAGAGTTATTCCTCCTGCAAAGAGAGAAAACTTGAGTTGATGGATACGAGGTCAATGGTCTTGTATCTTTTCTCAACGCTGATGTTTTTTGTGAAGATTACTGAAGGAGTTGCTGGATGATGAAGTGATTGCTTCGAGATCTCAATCATGAAGTATCTTTGACATCCATGCAAATCAACGAAAGTGCTCAATAAAATTTTCTCTTTATTGCAATAGCATGTATAGAAGAAAAAGTAGCTATCTCATGTACTTTTGTCTTCTGATTCTCCATGGAATTGGCACACTTCCGGTACAAAAGAAGCTGTATATGCTCTAAAATCAAACAAGAATCGAAAATTTGCCTGTTGAAATGCTCCAAGTATGCTGGATCCTCCATTATGCGTGGGCATCATCAACAAGCAAAATCCTCCAGGAAAGAAGTGAAATACATTCTTGTAATCCAAGAAAAGGTCAGCGCCTGAGAAATGGAATGTCATAGTTGGATACAAATAGCTTCCGTTATGCACATGGTAGCACATGTCCATTCTTCCTGGTGGAGGAGGTGTAGGATGCCAAGAATACATATCACGGAAATATTGGATCATTTCCTTTTTCACAACATCATAGGCAGCTTGAACAAGAACAGTGTGGGGAAATCCGGTGTCAAAAACAAAACCACCCGTACCATTCGATCTTAGCCTAAATATTCTAGGATCTATATTTAGGCGCTTATGGAATATACTTATACCTGTGATATTAACCGCATACCTGTTCCAAGTGTTTTGAATTAGTGGTGTTGTCTGAACTGGTGCTCCAGGATGTCCGCTTATTTTAGCATCGTCCCCAAAGTTAATCATTGTGTAGGTTCCACGGGGGGAGGTCCAAGAAGGCAAGCAATACGAGATGCGTCTTTTAGTATCACTGTCATATTGTGAAAAGATAGACCGTCCCCACAAAGCCAAGCCTAATATTCCAGAGATGGTGTTGTTTTCGCCCTCGTCAGCCCAACCCATGTTGTAGTTTTCTAGGCCACAACCGAACACAGTGTTGGGGAATGCTTTGACTGAACTTGCGCCATCTTTCGTAATGAAGGTATCTGATCCAACCTGTCCCTTACTTTGAACATTATGAACTCCATCTCCGTAAGTAACATCATACGCACAACTACCATTTACGCGTAAATTTGGTACACAAAGAGGGTGGTCATAAGCTAGTGGGTGGTATGAATGAGATCGACTTCTGTTGAAGTTACCTATTGCTGTGCCGAAGCAATGGGTGCATCCTTCGCATTGCATCCATGTATCAACACTGTCTGTATCAACTACTAAGAAGGGAGAATATGCATATGTGCCGACTAAGAAGGTGGTGATATAATAACCAATGGGATGCCTAGTGACGAGAGGTTTTAGTGCATTGGGACCATGCTCTTCAGACATATTTCCACCATATGACCCCAGATAAGCCTTGTATTCAAGTTGGCGCAAGCGAGCTTGAGATATGAGAGAGATTCTTTGGAATCTTTCTTCCATAGTAAGGTTATGGGGAAAGAGTGTAGTGTCGAATCGGTCAATTGGGATTAGCTTGATGTTGAAGCCAAAGGTTCCAAAAGGCCCAACGGAAACGACAAAGCACAAGAGTAGAGCCACTTGAGTTAAACATGATCCTGTCATTGTTTTTGAGTCTTTGATACTTCCTTTATACCTCAAATGCATTATATACAATATGTACACAGTTATACATTTTTCCTTCTTGCCCTTCTTAATGGATCTAAAGGAAAAATTAAATGCAATGCCTCATGTAGACATGGTAGAAATCCCCGATTTTCCTCACATTAGTACACAAAGTACATGCAGATAAGTCATGATCCACATTCAATGTGTCGTATCCTATTTCTGAAGTCAACTCATCTTAAAAAGGGAAAAGGAAAGGAACAATACTAGCGCTACAACGATTTCGTGATTTAAGTACGATTTTGTGGGCATATTGCTGCGGTCTTGGGTTTGCTAAATTGTGTCCTTACGACTCTCCTGAGGACAAATGAACTTTCCGAGAGGATTTGACGGATTTGCAAGCAGGCACGAGTAGTTCCTCTCTTGACACGGCGACTACTTGCCTTGGACTCTCTCGAGCCGATCACAATATTGACTTAATTTTTATCGAATATACGATTTGGTACTTTTTTAGGAGTCACCACTAACTTAACTTACTGAGCAAAACTCATGAATTCCCCTTACTTCCACAATCCATAGATTTGAGGCATGGGAGCTTGATTATATTAAAGGTTATCAAACTCCTAATTTGACGCCTTTTATCTTTTAAAGCAAATATTTCATGGAACCATAGACATTTTATTTTTGTTTTTCAAGAATATAAATCTTTATGATCATGCATGGCACTCATATTCATACAATAAAATTTAATCAAGATAAGATCCAATCGAGATATAATCTTAACAGAGCAAATAACATGCGCTGAAGAAAAATTATCCGAGCCGCATGGAGCAGAATTTGAACGTCGCCTTGTTTAAGCCCCCTCGAGAGAACCTCCGTGAGTTATGCATAAAATTAAACATGCAATTGACCTAGGCTAAGAAATGCAAATTTTCTAAACTAGATTATATATCACGATATTATATATCACGATAACATATTGATATCGAGTAAAATCAGATTTAGGTTCTGTTTGGTTCAAGAAAAATATAATATTTCTGGAAAATATTTTTTGGGAAATCATTTTCCTGGAAAATGATAATATTTTTGGGTGCTCGTTTGTTAAAAGCCACCGGCCCATCAGCCTCGAGCAAGGTCGAGACACGGCTGTTAGCTGCGATATTTAAAAGCAAACAAAGAGTAAATAAAATATTTTTCACTTTCAAATAAGCAGAAAATAATTTCCCTACTTTTGAAGTTTTTTTTTTCATTTGGTGGAAAATATTTTTCTTGACTATTTTATTTTCCATGAAACAAACGTCGGAAAATTTGAAAAATATTTACCTAGAAGTATTTTCAATGAAACAAATGAAGACTTAGTTCAAAATAAAATAATACTCATAATGTAATTCTTATCTAAATGCAAGTCTATTTTTTTACTTACCTTTTTTTCTCACATAAACATTATTTAGGACCTAAACTAGACTAAATGCGTGCTAAATGAAAGAAAAAGCTGCATGCAGGGCTGGAACTCGAATAAAAATGCTACTAACATGTAGATACACGTCAAACACCCCCTATCTAGCACCTTTGGATATGTTTACTAATGTTTTCGTTTATCTATATTCTTTGTTTTTAGGAACAGAGAAAAAAACAAAAATCTATTTATGCACATTTATTAATTTTTCTATTCTACGAAATTAAAAAGTGTTCAGGAAATATATTTGGAACAGAAATAAAAGATAAAATACTTACTCCTTGTTTCCAAAAATAATTTATCAGAACAATTTGTTTATCTCTTTTTTTTTCATTTCCTTTTTCTTTCTCTAATTGGTCACCGGACCTTGGCGAGGGCCAACGATTAGCCAAGACTCATAGACTGACAAGGTCAACCTTACCAACCTCTGGCGAGTCCCTGGCGAGTTGTTCCTAGGCGAGATCGACCTCGCCAATGTTGGGTGAGGATAGAGTCTTCTCCAACCACTGGCACGACTTGACCTTGCTGGCCTGAGTATCTAGCTAGGTATCGATGATTGGCTGAACGGCAAAGGAAATAAGACGAAGGAAAAGAAAAAAGAAAAAAATTAAAGAAATATAAAAAATTGTACTAAACCCACTTTTAATTTTTTTATTTTCGAGAATAATAGTTATCAATTGCGTTCTTTTATTAAAAATTTATCTTGGGAATAAAAACAAAAACAAAAACAAATATTTAAAGAAATCATTTTTGAGAACAAAAGAGTTGTTAACGTGCCTTTAATATCTGGACAAAAAGCAATGGAATTTAATCCGGACTTGACAAATGAGACTTGACAAATGGTTTAGAAGTACTTTAACATCAATCTAACATTCTAGAGCCATAAGGACTCGTGAAGATCAGTTAAGGGACTTGTTGAATGGAATAAATAAGAATAGAGAATCGATACTATCGCGACCCTCTTTTCTAGCTAGGTGATGTGTCAAGGAAAAAGGATGAGTTTACCCTCAATTAGGCATGGGATCTCCCAAGCATTTATCTCACATGACGATATAAATACACATGCTCTTGATAATTCTTGAAAGACTCTGACAATATTCATAATTTCGAGAAACGGGCATCATTTCAGAGGTTACTGAGTCAAAGCGATTAAATTCAGCAACCATTTTGAAATAAATTCAATAAACTGTGTAAGATGACACCATCTCAAGGGGATTTTTTTAAAAAAAATTTCGTCCATAAAGTGTTATTGCTATCTTATATGTACAATTTATACAGTGTATTGACCATGTATGGAATGCAAAATTATCTCTCTCACAAGAATATGTGGTGTTCATGAGTAACCCTAATTAGTTCTTGAACTTCTTGATTTGCCATGCGTGGCACGAGCTATTGGCCTTCTATACGTTGATTGAGAAGTCTTTTTACATGCACAGAAAACAATAATAATAGGTATTACGTGTTCCAGAACTACTGCAAAATGTTCAATGAGGACTCTCCATCATTGTTGGTACAATCGAAAGAAACTAGGATCTGCCACCACCATCGAAGCAGTTGAGTATTACAATGGATGACCTTCATTTCAGATAAGACAAACACTCTCGATGACCCCTTTTTTGTGGGTTCTTTTTTCATTGGATTACCATGCTTTTCTGCGGTAGCTTCCGCAAGTCCTTTCGCATTCAACAGTAAAACCAGCATCTCTCTTCACCTCTGGCATGTTAACATCTTCGTTTTTGCAATGATTATCCTTGTTGCGTTGATTGATGAGATTTAAGTGTGGTCTTTCACATTCGCACTCCAATAAAAATGTTTTCTTATTATGTATAACAATTGCGGTTGGAGTACTTTTTTACCAGATATGTTTAACGAAGTAGTGAAACCTGTCTTCCTTTGGTTTTTACCATCTTCGTTTTTGCAATGGTCTCATAATGTTTTCTTCATGGAGTTATAATGGCTCTACCGAAGCTAGTGTTTTTAAGTTTTAGCACTCTCATGTTGGCTGGCGTAGACCGTTCTCCTTGAGAGCATCAACATATCCATTCAATGTTCCATCTAGAGGAATACCACTGTTCTAGTAAATTTATTGATATTCGGCCATTTTCTTCTGCTTGCTTCATCAGTAAAGTTAATTTTCAAATTCGGTGCCTAATTTTCATCTAATCGAAACATTTTTTTCGATCTCGTCTCTTCTCAATATATAACATTTGGAAAAGATAAATTATGTATTTTCATTAAGGTAAGTGATTTTCGGATGGTTATTTGACAAATCTCCTAGCTTTTCTTCAGTACATATATGCATTTTTGAAATTCATATTCATCTCTTGCGGGAAAAAAGAAGAAGAAGAACATCGGCCAAATTGAGTTCGGGTCGGGTTTGCGATGATTCGGACTATCCACGCGTCGTCGTTTTCATGGCTTGTTTCGGTTTACATCGAGCACGCGCTTCCCGTTACGCCTTCTCTTTCGCACCGCGCAAATGTTTTGTCCCTCCCAACTCGCGAAGCTTCGGCCGTTTCCGCTCCGGTCGTTCCTGCCGGCGGCTCATCTCCTCCGCCTCCATCTCCGATCCTCGATCTCGTCCTCTTCTCTACGTCAGGTTCGTCTTCGCGCTACTTCCTCGTTGTTCCACGTCCTGGGATTCCG
This sequence comes from Melaleuca alternifolia, assembly GCA_019926035.1. Taxonomy (NCBI): domain Eukaryota; kingdom Viridiplantae; phylum Streptophyta; class Magnoliopsida; order Myrtales; family Myrtaceae; genus Melaleuca; species Melaleuca alternifolia. The sequence goes on from JAGKPW010000053.1 coordinate 2,554,328, forward strand.
AGCTCACGTCGACGTGACAGGTATCGCCGTGCGTGGACGAGGGGTGCGGCGATTTCTTGCCGTGGCTGGAGCGGAAAGCGGGCGTCGAGATTTCGTCGTGCCTTGCGGTCGGGAAATCCGTCTACGGAAGGTCATTTCCGCGTGCTGCATTTCCGAAAACACCTTCTAATGTTTTGAACTGGCAGTGATATCCGTTATGAGTCGATTCAGGAGGCAATTCCGCTGGCTTGTTTGCCACAATCTTCTTGTCTGAAGTGTGCATGGAGTTGTTTGAACTCGAATTAGTGGCTGCAAAGCTTTATGAACTTTGCCTAGGATTGAATGCGACGTGGGATTTGAAATCTGTTACGTAGAATTTCACGTTATGGGACAATTCAAGTTTTTGATGATGTGCTTGAGTTTTTCTTAAATTTCAAGTTGACGCTTTGCGGATTATCCTCCTACTTCTAGTCCTATTGTGCAATCATCTCAGCCTTTAATAACATCTGCTCTAATCAACGCAAACGTTAAAGGAATTAACGATATGTCAGAATCTCTAACATTGTGCTTATTTGACCGACGAGAATAGAAAAAAAATAGATCTGAAGCAAATAAGCTTTCTTGAGTGTGTCTGTGTATGTGAAAGAGAGGTTATCCCACTATGCTCCTTTCTATTACTCTTCATTGTGCTAGACATTTATCTATGCATGGTTTGCCGACGCAGGTGCCTGATTGCATCAAAGGCGATAAGAGCGGGGGACAGCATTTTGAAGGTCCCTTTGAATGTGGTAAGTTATTTATCTTAGGTTCAAGTAAAGGATGGATTTATTGAGAGAACCGTACTTAAGTCGAATTCTCTGCCTTAAATTTACAGGAAATGACAGCAGATGATCTCCTTCCTGAAATTAGGTCCATTAGAGTAGGAAAAGTAGCTAAACTTGCTGCCGTAGTCCTGAAAGAACAGAAAATGGGTCAGGTAATGCTGTTGTAGCTCCTTCTGTCCTCCTAAACTTCCATTGCACAGCAGTGCTGTGTGTTTCTTTGTGCATTGCAGTACCTTCTGCAGTTGATCAGTTTTTCCTTTGTTTTAGCAGGATTCTGAATGGGCTCCTTACATAAGACGTCTTCCTCAGCCCGAGGAGATGCATAGCACGGTCTGAATGTCTTACTAAATGTTCTTACACTCTGCTTTTCATAATCAGCTCTTCCTATTTTTATCGAATCTGTATAGTCTTGGGAAGATTGAATACATCATGTATTTTCAAAATTCTGTTATTTGAGAAAGTTGGAGGTCCTCATTATGGTTAAGTAGGATTTGCATTTCTTTACTTCTGTTTTATATAGGCAATAAAGAGTAATGAAATTCCTTTCTTCTATTTTCTTCTTGTAGCTGGAGCATATTATTTTTTTTTTTGGTAAGGGCTGGAGCATATTATTGAAGGACAATAATACAATAAATCTATTATGTTGAATTTTCATTTCTTATATCGCAAGGATTTCAAATAATCAAAAAATAGAAATGCAATTGAATTTTAAGCATAAGACATGCCATAACTTGCACCCCTTGCAGCAAGATTTGCTAGCTATATATAATATATGTATATATTGTGGACAGTGTGACAGTGATAAAATTTTGTTTGCTGTGGAGGCTTCATTAGTTCAAGAGTTATCTGTATGGGATATAATTATCATGGGAAATGGTAACAAGTTTGGGAGTCTGAAAAGTTGTTAGTGCTTGATTAACATGTACCTATCATTGAAAAAAAGATTAAGAAAACAAACGAACATTTTAGAACTGTGCTACTGAAGTAAGATCTAGTGCAATCTATTCTACTCTCAGGATTGGTAATTTTTGTGGTATCTGTGTCTCTTTGAAACCTCATAATACCCTAGTAGCATTTAAGGTTGTTATCAATATGGCAATTTAGATGCTTCAGTTTTTTTATAAGCACACAGCCTAAAGGAAGGTTGGTATGGATTTTGAACATAGCTACAATGGCTCTAGGTATTCTGGAGTGATGAGGAGTTACAGATGATAAGAGAAAGCTTGGTCTATCAAAGAACCATTGACAAGAAAATTGGAAGGGAGAGGGAATATTCAGTACTTAAGCATGTAAGTATGTGGTATTGGACCCCAGCAGTATTACACTTATTGTTGAGGCAATTTTATCTGGCTATTCATATATGATTAGGTACAAATACATCGCTACGGCATGTGTAGCATGTGACTGTAGCTGCACTACTAGATTACTGTTATAAGGGTCATAGGCGGAATATGTCTTGAATGTATAACCCTACATTTTTTTCCTGCAATATTAAGTTGCTGATAAAATAAAAAGTACCTTACACTATGGGGTGGTTTTATCAGTGTAAAATGGCTTTATCTTCAAGATGCTGTGCCAGCAACAGGATTATCTTTTAGCATTTTTCTGTTGATATGTATATAAGATTTATAAATGTCTATCAACTAGCAGTACTTTTGAGTATGGCACTGTGCTAGTGAAACCTAATCAGTTAGTTTCGTCTTTGGTGAATAGAACACAATGGTATCTTCAAATAATATAGGGTGACCAAGAGAAGGAAGAAATATGTCAAATCAATAATTAACTCTGGGTGCCAATACACGACAACTATTAGACGAGCAAACCATGTACAGTTGTCTAATCTGATCAAAAACATTATCAGCATTACCTTCTCAGCCATGACAACTCCATCTCTATGTAAAGCAAGACATGGGATCAAGTAAACTATACTTCAATTATGCCACTGCTCCACTCATGGTGGTTCTATTAATTGGCATTTGGGATGAGTTGCATCAGAAGTAGTCACACTTACAGCATACTTCCATTTAAATGCTGGAAATTGAAATCTTCTTTCCAAGTATATCAACTTATAAATTCTAACCACTTTACCAAAAAAAAAAACTTATAAATTCTAACCACATACTTACTTTTGGTTTAATAATGCACTGACTTGGATGAAAGTCTAGGCCAAAATGAGATTCTCTAAATAATGTGTCAAGTGGTCCGAAACTGAGCTGGAAGAGGTTAACTTTTTCAGGAAGTTAAAATAATGTTACCATGCAAAACTTGGACAAAGAGGACACCAGCAAAGAAGATATAATGGGAGAGAGTAACTGAGTTGAAAGGGGGTTTCTTCGTTTGCTCAAGCTTCTCATTTTCTACTTTCTCTTTCTCCACACCAAGTCCTTTCAAGTCACTGGGGGATGATCCAAATTTCTATCAGGTTCTGGATGGAAGGTCATTTTGAGTAATTTTAAATTTGTTGTAATTGGATGGAGCTGATTTTTGCAGACTCTTGCAGAGGCTATAAACGACTGAAGGACTATTCCATAGAAATGTCTTCAAAGTGGAGCGCTTCTTGTGTTGGGTTTCTCAAACCATGCATTCTTGAACAGCACTTAATGAAGTACAAAATCTGGATTCGGCGATAATGGAATTTGGGTTTAAAATGTCATTTTGAAGTTTAGTCTTTGATGTCACTCCCTATCAAAGTGTTTGCTTTTAACTTTTCTGGTTTTGTTTTTGTTATTTCCATTTTTATCATATTTAATTTTTGAGGGCATTTTAAGTGCTTTGGAAAATAATTAGATTATACTCGTATGGAAGGTTCAAGAAAATGAGTGGTTGTTGGGAGTTACTTTAAATGAGAAGTTGCAAGCAGTGGTCGAGTGAAATAATGGTCTAGTGAAATATCAGAAGATGCTCTTAGAAGTGTTAGTTGCACAAGTGTTGGATATTAACAGATGAGCAATTTCCACAAGCACAATCAGAAGACTTGGCCAAGCATAGAGAAGACACACACACAGATATTCCTTGTACTTCCATTTTGCTTGTGCACTTTCTAATTTATGTAGTTTTATATCTCTGTCTTTCCTTTTTAATTTAGTCTCAATTTCAATGCATTTTACTTTTCATTGAACTTAGTTTTGTAAAGTTGTCACTCCATCAAAGCCCTGTTCATGCGCTTTGTTCTGTAGTGTGGAACTGCGGAGCAATCTTGATCGCTCTTCAATCATCTGAAGTTCGGATCACCTTCGTGCATGTTGATTTTTGACATATCTTTGTCATATCCATAGATCGTTCCTCTCCCATAGTTTTCGAACTTTCTTCTTAAGAAGAGAAAGGCATCCTATTTCTGAATTCTTTGTATGCACCAGAATTAAAGGCATCCTATTTCTGAATTCTTTGTATGCACCAGAATTTTTGGTTCATTCCAGTTTAAGTACAGTCTTGAGAGATTTTCTTGATGAGATAGGGCCTGTTTGTTTGGCATGAAGCATAAGCAAAAAGTAGTTTTTTGCTTTCGCTCCAAACTTTGAAGTATTATCTGAATTTCGAACAATTATGAAAGGATTTATGGTTTAATCTACGTATCAACATAAATGTATTGTAAAAGGTCCAGTTATCTCTTATTTTAAAAAAATTCATAGTATGTGAATTGCAATATTTTGGTTGAGCAAAGAGTGAAAATTAAAAGTCAATCCGGACCTATCCTTAATAGTTAGATCCAGCTGTTAGTGTTCTGAGTGAAATAGTTGAATTAAGTATTCACATGAAATCAAAATTCCCTAAATTAGAACACCTTCAATGTACATTTACTGTTTGTATTCCTTTGCCGTGTCTGGTCAGCTCAATATTACCTGTGATGACCTTATGTTGCCTCAAGATTGTAATTTTGACATTCCACTGTGAATAAGTTCAGGCTCTTGGTCATCACTTCCCAGAAGTTTTTAAGGATTCGAAATATGAAGATTTCATGCATGCATGTGCCTTAGGTAAGCAACATTGTTTGATGTTATCATGCTCTCTAACTGCTTCTGTAGCCAACTTCTGCACATTATGCATGAGCAATCTCTTTATAAATACTCTTTTTTCCCCTTGCTCTTTTTATCTCAATTTCAGCTTTCAAAGCTTGTGTTTTTTTACTTCAAATTAAAATTCCTATGAGGTCACACATATTTTTAGTTGTTGAAGTAATGTACGGTTTTGGCACCTTTTTGCCATTTTCTTGATGTGCCTTTCCTTAGGCACATGAAACAGGAAGAACATGCTATGGGTTTAAATTTATTTTTTTTGGTTGCTATTTTCTGTAGTGTACTGGTGTGGTAATTACACCTGCTGTTGCAATGGCCTTTTCCCTGAGTTTAAAGCAGTCATTTTTAAATCATACATTTTCTGCAGTTTAATACATCGGATGAGAAGTTCCATCGTAGCCACTGTAGTTTTTTGGCTGCCATATCTTTTACCACCTGTATTTATGTTGATGTTTTACTGGTACAATTTCTAATGTTTCTTGACAAGCACATGATTTTTATGACAGTGGAATCTCGTGCATGGGAAAGCAGCAAGGGCTGTTCTTTGGTAAAGCTTACCAGTATAAGATTGGCAAAGCACTTCTTTTGCTAATGTCTATACAGAAAATGAATAATCTTCTGGTAGATTCCTTTTGCAGATTTCCTAAATCATGATGGGCTTGCAAAAGCAGTTTTTTTGAGGGATGAACAAAAAAAAATTTCGGAGGTAATCTACTCCTAGCAGCTAGAACCACATCTACCACTTCTTGTTTTGCCCAAAATTTGATCCGTTCTTTTCTTGCCCTATTGTTGATGGTTTTATTGGTCCAAATAAAAATCTTTTCCTGTTGAAGCTGAGTGTACTATATGTTGGTGATTTTGTTCCTTATAAACTTAAAACAATTTCAGGTGATTGCCGATCGGAATTATGCTCCTGGTGAACAGGTTGGGCTTTAATTTTCAAAATACTCTTATCCTCTCTTTTTGTATCTTTGTTCTCTTTTAAGAAATGCTTCTGTTCGTGAGATGGAATTTTGCTAATTTTAAGACCATATAGCCTGATGCTGCTGCAATGACAAGGCTTTTTAACTATTTGTTTTGTGAATATGTTCTCAAACTTCTAGTCGAGCATCTTTCATGACATTCTTCATTAGGTACTAAGATTCTTTCTTGAGTTCTGTTCCTCGGACAGATTGCATTGACCATCTTCCTTTTCAGCGGAAGTACAAATTCTCCAGGCATTTATAAGTTAAAGCTCCTATGCTCAGAGGATTCTTAACTGTTTTCTTTTTTAGCAAGAAACTGCAGTAAATTAGTAGAACACTAAGACTATAATATCTTTGGGAGAGTTTTGAGTAAATAAAATTTTACATTCCGTTGTGCATTCTTAATGTCTCACACCAAAAGATGCAAAAGTTGTTTGGTCAATAGTATTTGCAGGCAACAGATGTAATTAAACCAGTTCCAACTGCCATCCATACTTGCCCCTGTTTTGCAGTTCGATTGGCTGTTGACACTTCTGGTCTTCGTTTTGTTGCAGTTGAACTAAATGAATGGGCATTAATGAAATCTGTTGTGATATTTAAACCAGTTACACAGTTGCTGCAAATTCCTTTCTTGCCAATAATTCACAAAGTATCAATCTTAAACCGTGATAGGAAAAATAATACATGGACTTTGTGCCACATTATCAACAAATTTTGCATACATGAACTATGTTTGGATTCTTCTTAATTAAAATTCTTTTTAGTGATTGTATAACTCTCTTCTCTATAGGATGCTTCTTTTTCTCCAAGCAGGGAAAGAAATGTAATTCGCTTATCAAAACATTAATTTGTTATTTATGAAAATCCTGAAGCTTAGTGTCTCACATTAACCCAACTGTGGGTAGCTGTGTTGGTTAAAAGTATCTTCCTCTTCGCCGCGGTCAAGGGTTCCAAACTCGTAGTTGCTAGCGTCTTAAGTGGGGAGCAAGGTGTTGGGGTCCCGTGCTAGTCTACCCCAAGGTATAGGAGCCCGGCCCTTCGGTGCCGTCCGGGCACAGGGGGCCCGTGGTAGATTCCTCGGTTATAAAAAAAATGTTTCACATTAATATGTTAATTTTATTTGGTGTTTGTGGTTATGTATGAGATTTTGCTCTTGTGGCATGAAGAACAAAATTAATAACAGAACATAGATGCGACCTCATCACATCTCTGGTAGTCCACTTTTGGTATGTTTGTAACACGAGGATTTTTTGACATTTGTGTACAGGTAATAATATCATATGGGAAGTTTTCAAATGCTATCTTATTGTTGGATTTTGGGTTTACCCTTCCGGGCAACATTCATGATGAGGTCAGTTTTAGATTCTAATTAAACAAATGCACAGTCGTTCATGTTTCGTATAGTGATTCATATTTAGTGCTTGTTAGATGTGATTTACAATGTGGAATAGATTATTGCAGCAGTGGCTTAGTTTAATTCAATAAAATTATGCTTTGCGTCTGAAATGTTTTGTTGATCATGTTCTCAAAGCCTTGCATTTTGGTGGATGAATATTTGATAATTTGAGTGCTCATCATTTTGGATGAGATATACATCCTTGGCTTGAGGGTGACATTGCACAGTTTGGTTTAGGTAGTCTTTGTGAGAATTCTAATTTCCTCCTTACATGATATGTTTGTTCTGCAGATATCTTATGATCAGATATGTTGATTTTTTGTATACTGATGGTTCTAACTTCCAAGAATGTCTTTGGGACCAGAATCTTTGTGGTTTGCTAGTTTAGATGTTGAGGCCTACAGTTGTCTTCATAAGTACATCTTTGTTTTTCCTGTTGAATTTAGCCATATGACAATTATAAACAGGATTTTGTTGGAGAGTGTCCTTAGGCACTTGTTAACTAACATGGAAAGTTTTCAATTTCAATACACTATATTTGTCGTCTTTCATGTGATTACTGCTTTGGAAAAGGAAAATTTCCTTTGAGTATTCTTAAAAACTGGGCTGCTATGACCGTTCTTGACAAATTGTTCAATCTTGTTGTTTTGCCTTGAAATTAGATTTTACTACATTTCCCAATGTGAAAGTAAAAATCAGCCTTGCTATTCTTTTTCATTTGCACCTCTAGTAATTTCACAAACTGCATCTTCCAGGAATCTGCTGTCTTATAGATTCAGTGTGAAGGTTGGAGCTGAAAATTTGATACCAGTACTTGTAACTTCATTGTATATAGATTTTCATGACAGGAGACCCTGACCAACAAACAATTAGAAAGAATGCTGTGGGAGCATATTCGAATGTAGAAAGTATTTTCATCAAAACCTCATTAACTACTGCACTGCACGTTTGTTTTGGCATGATGAATGCTTCTGACCAAATATTGGCTACTTTCAGGTTCAGATCGAATTCAATGTTCCTATTCAAGATCCTCTGTACAAAATGAAGCTGTATCTTCTGCAAAAACATTGCTTGCAGATTACTTGCAAATCTGGCATTTCCAAGTGTTCCGCAGATCATTTCATGATCAAGTCGGTATTGATGCTTTATTTTCCATATATTAAATGCTATTAATCTGAGACTGTATTACTCGGTATTTCCTATAGTATGTCCAACTTAACTTATGGATCTGGGTCCTTAAGTTTTTCCGAGAGCCAACTTTCCCATTTGAGATTGTCGCGTGAAACTTGTTAGCTATAAATACTTTTGTCTTAGTTGGGATAGTTTGCTGAATGAGAAAGTTGGGAGAGGTTTTGGCTCCCATGAAATTGCTTCTGCTTTTTCTAAGTTCTTGCAATTGCTATGTAAGGTTAAAGATGATCACTTTTCTCAATGTTGTCCTGGTCTTTTTGATTGTTCGTACCCATAGTAAAAGTCCTGCGGCTTCATATGTGGCTTCTAAGAAAAAAGCTGGTGACTGATAAAACACTATGAACCATTAGCACCGTGACTAGTTCTCAAAGTTGGAGTTTTAAGGTGGTATACTTAAGGCCTTCTCCCTTTAAGATACAAAGGACTGCTTTGATGTAATTAAATTATTTGAATTTTCTGTAACTTCCTTAGATCTGCATAAATAGGTGCTGTTACATAAATATTTAGCAGTGACAATGTCGTTATTGTTTTATAAGTTTGAATCTATTGATAATTTGTTGTCTTTCAGGGAAGTGAGATCTACTAGAGGCACTGGGATTCCACAATCACTTCGTGCTGCTGCCCGTGTGCTATCTTGCACCTCTCTTGAGGGTGTGTGAATCATCTTTTTCTCCTTGCACATAGTTCTGTATTCTTTGGAACCAACTTTACTATGAACCAGACACCTGCTTTAGTGAACTTACTCTGATAGGTTGATTTTCAGAGCTGAATGGTATGGAGGAGGAAGCCATCCAAAATGATGGCCGGCTAGGCCGACGTCCTTTGAAGAATGTTGACAGGGAGATACAGGCACATCAGTTGTTGCTATCACATATCACTAAATTGATTGACCAGTACAATGCATCTGTGAAGGTATTGTTCTAGTTATTATGTGTGATAAGCTCCAGAAGCCTGCAAAAGTAGTGAGCTTGCAATCTAATAACAATATGCTTAGGCTCCTATACTGTCCTTTGCTAGAGCATGCAATTTTAGGTCGGACAAGCAAAAAACTAAACAAGCATTATTCAAGTTGAGGATTCCAGAAGCGTAGCTAGGTTGGACCATGATATGAGCAAGTGATACAAGTTCCTAGTCCAGGTTATAGGTAACTGCTATATGCCTAGAAGGTTTCTGTCTTAGCGAGGGAATAACTTGTACCATAGTGGATTAATTGCAGAGACTCTCAAATCCAATTGTAAGCCCTCTAAAGCCAACCCATTTGAAGAGCTCCTCTGAACTTCAAGCTTGAGTCATTCATAGTCTCTCCCTAGACCCTGTAATGCGTGATTGTGTTAGGATGTCCGCTATACACGAGGGTTAATTATCATTATCCCTTCCATGATAAGAATCTCAGATTTTAAGTGCTTGAGAGTTACCATGGGAGGTCAATGGTCGGTCAGCATTTGTTTAGTACCATTATTTAACGTGAATGTGCATATGGTGACGATCATTTTGGTTATAGGTACAGTTAATGAAGCATATTGTTTGTCCTGCAAGCAAAAGAGATGGCATCCGCAGGTCAATGGCATGTGAGCTACTGGCTGGTGAACTTCGTGTTCTGAAATCTGCTGTTTCATGGCTAGGGAACTACATAACAACCTGTGACAGCATAAAACTGGCTGGAGGCTTTGTTAGTCAGTGAAACAATCAAGTGGGCATACAGTTTCTATGTCAGAAATCAAAGGGAACATCAGTGAATCGGTCACTTGTATTTGATGGGTTCATTTGAATATCTGAACACAGCTGGCAGCCAGTCAGAGCCTTCTTCTTTGGGTGCGTGCAAATCAGGTGTGCGGATTATGGCCCCGTTGGGTTCAGCATTGTGAAAGGACTTTGGGCCTGTTATCCACGCACATTAAGTTCCCTTAATGCGGATAAGCGTGTGATTTCTGAATCAATGTCTTGAATTTTGGTTCTCGTGTTAATATATTTGAAGCCTTACCTTCTTCCTTTGGCTCCGGATCTTTCTATGCATATTATTGTTTGCTTGGTCATTCTGATCAACTTATCCGTTGGCGTTGTTATGTTGAACCTTTGATTTGTCCATGCCCAGTCACCTTTCGCTTGGCTCGTGTTGCGATTCACTGGATGCAACTCAGGTGGAGGGAGGCATATAATGTGCGGATGTGAACTTTAAAGACATATTGCTGCAGTATTTCTAGTTTAAAATTTTACTAGTTTTTGAACTACTCGGATATTGCTCTCCTCACATGAATTCTGCGGATCACATGATCTAATCGAGATAGCAACCTCGTGCTTTAAGTTGGGGGAACATTTCAGGTCCACATCAGCCACTGCGCTTGTTTGCGGCTTGTAAGCCGTCATGTTGGATGTTTAATGGCCTGTCTTGGATGATCAATTTTGGCCAGAAATTGTTGATATTGATACATGTCGTAATATGTGGCATGACTGATACTCACATGGGCTAATTATTTTCAAATTTTTTGAATTATTTCTTATTACTTATTTTCTTTGTTCTTTCCTTCTCTTTTCCCTTCACTTTGGTGGGCAAGGGCCATGCCTACTGCTAACAAGGGTCACGGTCCCCACCAAAATCTGAGTGCGGCCAGCCTTGCCATGGCCTCACCAGTAGCGGGTTAAAGGCGCCTTGCTTACGGCCGTGATGGCCTTGGCAAGATTTGCGCAAGGTCCAGCGAGGACCACGACTCTTGCTAGTGGCCATCAAGGGCTTTGGATCTAGCCAAGCAAGACCTCGTGCTTACTTGTAACTAGGGAGTGTGGGCCCCACTCATAATAGTCGAGTGAACATCATATGAAAATTGTAGTCCTTAACTGATTGAAATTGTAATACTCAAGTGAACTACGTATAAAAATTATGACAATCTTGATGTCATTTTTCCTCTACATGACCTTTTCACAATTTGAGACGTTCAATTACTGACAGATTGGCACGAACACTGGTATGTGCTTTTGATGTTAATAAATATCAATGAAGGCAAAGGAAATTCAAATCAGTCGGTATCAAGTAGAAGAACAATCTAGCAACAATATCCAAATGAAAATGACAACGTCAATAAAGGCACACAAACAGGTGACAACGTCACTTGCTAGCCATAGAAATCTTTGATTTTCCCCTGACTTCACAAAATATGAACGTTGACATCTAAATTTTAGCTGACCATTGAGATTAATTACATAAGAAAATTAGGGGTTAGTCTGACCCTAAACAAAAAATATTATTTGCATCATGTGTGGATCGCATGACTTAAGCATAATATTACCACGAGCTGTTGTATCTGTAATTGAAAGAGTTTTTAGAAGATGCGAGGTTCAAATTTTGAGTTCATTAAATGGGGATTTTGTTAGTTTTAGCATATTCAATAGATAAAACCAGTATTTGAGTCAAATTCGATCAGCAAGAAAATTTGAAGTAATGAAAAAAACGGAAATGCACCAATCTTTCAAAGGATATCATACATTTTTCAAAAAAATTTAGGGCAAACTCTACCGCTCTAAATGGAGACGGACCGAGGGAATTCAGAGGTCTGACGAGCAGTCAAAAAGAGAGACGAGCGAGAGAGGGTGAGGGAGAAGACACGAAGAGAGAAAAGAGAGCGTGGGGGGAACGATCTGCAAAAACAGAAGAGAGGAGAGAACAATCAGCAAAAAGAAAGAGAGATTGTGGGGAGGCGAGAGGGGAAAGCTGAAAAAAGAAAGAAAGAAAGAAAGAAAGAGTAAGAGCAGAAAAGAATAGAAAAATCAGAGAGGAGAAGGGAAAGAGTTGACACACGACCAGCAGAAATATAGGGAGAGAAAGAGGTCGCCTTCTTCTTTCGGCATGCGACTAGTGCTGCTGCCTTACCCCTGCTCCGCGTTGACCCGCCGCCACAGCTCTCTCCAAATGCCGTTGCGTAGTCCACCAGCAGCCATCAGCAACGTCGGCGAGTGATCAGCAACCGCTGATGACGTCAGTGCTTCCTTGCAATACCAGTGAACTTGTCACACCCCCAATACAAGGATAGGGAGAATGACACGGCCATCCTCTTACAGAGAGACGCAATCTCGGACAACCAATTTATCAATACACACACACACACATATATATATATATATATATATTATGACAAAAAGGAAATCTGGTACAATATCAGAGCTTGTTATTCCTATTAACAATAACATACATATCTATAGTTGATTTCTAACTCAAAATAATCCATACCAAATCCCTGCTATCCAAAAATTTCAGTACGAAAGCGCTCTCGCCTATGAGCGTGTCCTCGGGGAACCTGGAAGGTAAATGAAAATGAAAGGGGTGAGCTACGACGACTCAGTGAATAACACATTTCTCCAAAGCGTATCGAACAAACACTATGCATATTCAAAATAATAACATAACTCATTCTCAACAAAACTAAAATCAATTTATCGAACAATATCAATCAAGCTCAATGGTCGAACCCATTGATCAATCTAGTCGATCACATACTAACGGTTAGTTCCATTGACTAACCTCAAGCTTAAATATCAACCGTGGTCACGAATAATGTCCCGTCACTAGACGACCAAGATTCCCCCCTTGGCTAAGTCTCCACCTACAATGCCGGTGGCTCAGCCCACAAGGATATCCTTAATATGTGCATATTCACAAAACCCAATGGGTTCACAGAGATATTGAGCACAATCCATTACCAACCACATCTTTCACAATCATAATACCGAAATGGAAATCATCTCACATATCAAATCTCTTTCACAAAACATTTCATAAATCCATTTCGTAATTCAAACGTATAACCTTTTTCACAACACATTTTCTCAAATATTTCACAAGTCAAAACACAATCTCTTATATCAAAACATTTTCTCAAAATCATTCTCAAATCCAAAGAGGTAGTACTTGCTCGATCTATAATTTATGCAATAAATATGCAAATACCAGCTCATGAACACATCAAATCTTTATATACTTCAAGACATGAGTTTTCAAATTCTTGAGAGAAATAGTATCACTCACCTCGATTGAGCCAAACACCAATTTCTACCAGTTCACAGATCGATGTCTTTAAGTTCCTAATAATTAATTAGAAAATAATATTAAAAATTGAGTAAAATAATTCTCTAATGACCGACTGGACTAAATACAAAAGCGACGCCTATGAGTCACTAAAAGGCTCGCCTATAACGAAAATCACCATTTTCCTTTATGCACAACTCGTGCACAAAATCCATTTGTGCCATAACTTTCTTCACCGGACTCCGTTTTTAACAATCTTACAGTCCACGGAAAGCCCTTTCGACGTACTACAACATTCATGAATTGACCCCACCCAAAATCCAACCAGAAACCCATGACAATGGCCCACAAAGCTACTGTTCGCGCGTGAACAGTGCGTGAACAGTGCGCGCCGAAGTTCAAAATTCTGTTTCGGACAAACCGTAAGCTCAAATCGAATTCCGTCAATTGCTATGGCTTCATAACACCCTAAGGGGGAGAATTGCCATTTAAGTCCTAAACCTTTTGCTATTTTGCCGATTGAGTCATAAACATTTTTTTTAAAGCCAAATAAATCCTAAACCTTTTGCAACTTTACCGGTTAAGTCTTTCCGGCATATTTTGGCCAGAAAATGCCTACGTGGTGATAACATGGCACACCTGATCTCGCCGGTGATGACGTGGCGATGATCGGACCCAAATTTTTTTTTTCTTTTTTTTCCTTATTTTTCTTAAAAAGACATACTTGGCCGGAGCTCGCGGCCACTTCAAAGGGCAGCCCCACCCCCCTCGCCCGTGGCCGGCGAGGGCCGGCGCCGGCCACGAGCGAGCTCCCTGCTCGCTTGCAGATCTACAACTGCAGATCTGCTGCAGGGGCGAGCTCGCCTAGGCCGGCCCTCAAATTTCAAATTTCGAAATCTTCTCGCCTCTGTGTTCTTGTGCACTAATAAAAAAGAGAAATTTTTTAGCATCTGCGGTTGAGAGACGGAAGCTGCTGGGTGGGTTGACCTCAAATTTTTGTCCTACTAGAGAATATTTCTTTGGCTTCTGACTGAGATCACGTTTGGGGTTTTGTGTGTTCATAAAGTCATTCTGGGTCTCTTTTGCCTCCATGGTTTCTCGAGTGTGTTCCGCTTCTTGGATGGACTGAAGTTCAAGTTCTTGCGTTACTGCTCTTTCTGGTGCTGCTTTGGCCAGGAGATTTGTACTGAACTCTGCCCATATCTGGGTAAGCAGCAGATCTGGGCGGAGCTCCCCAACTGCTCGCGTCGGAGCCTCGCCCAAATCTGGGCGAGCTTGGGCGGAGGCCGGCCGTGGCAGCCCCCGCCGGCTTGGCCGACCTTTGCAGTGGCTGGCGAGCTCCGGCGGCCGGTGGAGCTCGCCGGCCAAGTATGTTTTTAAGAAAAAAAAAATAAAAAAAAGAAAAAAAAATTATAAACGAGAAGGTCCGATTGTCATCAGGTAAGCATTTTCCGGCAAAGTTACAAAAGGTTTAGGACTTATTTGGCATAAAAAAAAGGTGTACGACTCAATCGGCAAAGTAGCAAAAGGTTTAAGACTTATTTGACAATTGTCCCCACCCTAAGGTACCATAACCCCATAATTTTTCACCCAAATAATTCCAAAATCCAACTTCGCTACTCAAAATCCCCAAAATTCCGAATTTCAACCTAAATTCTGAAAAATATTCCGAATAACTCGGCGAGGGGCATGAATACTTACGGGTACGGCAACTTGGAGCTAGATCGGCCTATCGAAGTCCTGTGCGTAAGATTTTCCCCTATTTTTCCTTTTTTTTTTCTCTCTTTCTCCCTTTTTCCTCTCTCCTTTCTCTTTTCCCTTCTGCCTGTTTCTGGCGTCTTATAGGCGTCCCAAAGTTGGTGCACTGTAGCACCATTGACCTTTGACCGTTGACCGAGTCAACTTTTTTTTTTTTGTGCTTCTAGGCTCCTTGCTTCTTACAGAACTAGAAGCTCCGGTATCTGTTCCGTCAGCGACTAGATGACGCCAGCCACCAATCCAAGGCGGTTCTCGACAAGCTCAACCCCCTTCACCGAAGCGACAATATCGAACCATCACCATCTCAGTCGAGCTGCGCCGCACCGTCTTCAAAATAGACTAGCAAAGTTTTCTATTTTGCAGGTTGTTGGTTTGTCAAGCCAATCGCCACACCATGTCATCATCAAGCCTCTGTTCGCCGAATTTCCGAGCCCATCTTTGCCGCGATGGAGACTAACAATTCTCAAAACAAAAGAAAGCTGTGGAGAGGTGGTCTTCTTAACCCGTGAGGAGACAAGCAGTGATCAATAGACAGCAATTAGTCAAAGAGCCAAAAAAGAAAGATCGGTGGAGAAATACAGAAAGAAAGAGAAGCCCATGCACAAGTTGTTATCCCACTAGCATCGGCGAGTTGCTTTTCTTTATAGGTCTTTCGAGTGTCAAAACTTCAATTCCAGCAACCGCTTGACCAAGTTCAACTCCGGAAACTTATTCCTGAGATATTTCAAATTAGGTAAAAATTTCATCCAAATTCGATTTACAAAAATTATTTGATTTATTATCTACTTTGAATGTCATGAATTTTTTTTGGAATAAAAATATTTTGAACCTTTTTTTGAATTAGGAATTATTCCCTAATTTCACATGTATGTCAGTCGATAGTTCGATTTCACGTTCAAGATACGACTCGTGATTGCACAGACTCGAGATACGATTCACCGACTTATTTCCAAATTTGATTGAATCCAGATAATATCTCATGTGATATAATGCCGCGTTTGACGTGGATGCTTGATTTCAGTCAATAATTATTCTAAAAAAAATCACAAAAAAAATAGATTCATGTAGATTTCATTGCATGCATAAGATAGATTTTTATTACCCTAAGATAGAATAAGATAATTTTAGAGTTGTAAAAATGATGATAATTTCTTGATTTGAATTAGGATTCGACTAGGTTTGTCTCCTAACTTAAAGTAAGCAATTTCTTAGTTTATGTAGTGCATGCTCCAATTAGGATATTCCTTTTAACTCGAATTTAAAAAACATATACAAAAAATCTTATGCATGTCTATAGCATTAGTCATGTCATATCACTATCCCAAGGGCATGTCATATAGTTTGCACGGTAAGGAATTGCATGTCATATAAAGATTAGATGTATAAATTTAATGCCATGTCATTATTATTTCATCTAGAAATTGCATGTCTAGGTCATAAAAAAGGTCATGTCATGTTAGAATAATACATTAAGTTGGTATTAGTACTAAAGATCGAGGTCATTCAATGCATGTCATATTAGATTTGGATTAATGTTATTACTAGTTCATTTAATGTTAATAAAAAATGTTATAAGGATAGGTTAGCTGCATGTTTAATTTAGGCATTTATTAATTTAGAATTTTATTAATAAATGAAAAAAACATGAAAAATATCATTTGCATGTCACTTAGATAATTACATGTCTTAGTTTAGTTAATTCACATGCCATAAGGAGTAACTTCACTTAGATTTGCATGCGGCATGATTAATTGCATTTAAATTTAGCTTTCCATTATACACATTGCATATTAACATAGTCCATATATAAAAAGTGAAAATCCCAAGAAAAATTAAAGCTTCATTCATGCATACATAGTTAACTTGCATGTTAGGAATATAACAAAACCCATAATAAAAAATCATTTGACTTGATTTGGTAGATCATATTTGTTTGTTATTTTGTATTTGCATTAATATTTGTGCACCCACGTGATCACTACATATGTTAGAAAGTTAATTAAAATCACTTCAAGTTGCCTGTAAAATCTTTTTTTTTGAAATAAAAGAAAATGTGTCGAAAGGGCGTTTGAGTAATCTAGCGTAATAGTCTCTAGTTCGTAGGAGTTAAGTATATCTCCCAATACTTTACTTGGGTTTTTAATCGACCCACCAAATAATAGATTAGTGATGACTCCAAATGTGAGTAATTTTGTATGTTAAGAACCTTAACTTAAGTTGTGAATTGGTATGAGTTTGGGAGAGATTGAACTAAGTCAAACTTAGTAATCCATTAGCCAAACCCTAAGTGGTGCACCTTCGAAGATGTCGTGATAGCCTGGCGACTCCGCTGGAGATTATCTTAATTAACGACAACTGTGGATAAGCTTGGCGACAGCTATCGTGACCTCTTTGAAGATACACTACCCAGGGTTTGGCTAATGGATTACTAAGTTTGACTTAGTTCAAACTCTCCCAAGTTCATACTAATTTGCGACTTACATTAAAGTTCTTATCATGCAAAACTAATTTCATTTTGATTCGCCACTATTCAATTTTTTGGTGGATCGATTAGAAACTCATGTAAAGTATCAGAAGATATACTTTACTCCTACGAACCAAAAACTATAAGTACAAAGATTTGATTACGCTAGATTACTTCAACGCATTTTCAGTACCTTTTGTTTTATTTAAAAAATGTTTAGCAGACAATTTGAATTGATTTTAATTAATTCTCTAACATGTGTTATGATAATGTAAATAGAAAACGACAAACAAATATGAGTTAACAGAACAAGTCAAATGATTTTTTGGATTTTTTATAATCCTAACATGCAAGTTAACTATGTAAGCATGAATGAAAATTTTAATTTTTTTTGGGATTTTTACCTTTTATACGAGGACTATACTAATATGCAATGTGTATAATGAAAAGGTAAGTCTAAATGCAATTATGTTATGCTGCATGCAATTCTAAGTCAAACTACTCGTTATGGCACGTGAAATAATTAAACTAAGACATGTAATCATTCGAGTGACATACAAAGGATATTTTTGGTGTTTTTTTCATAAAAATTCAAAATAAATAAATGCCTAAATTAAAAATGCTACTAACTATCATGAGAACACTTTTATTTAAAAATAAATAAATTAGTAATAACATGAATCTAAATCTAATTTGACATGCATGGAATGGTTCTAATTCTAATGCAAGTTTAACCTATTATTCTAACATTGCCTAAAAATGCAATTTGTAATTGACATGCAAGATTGATTTGCGATTTTCCTAATTAACATGACTAATATACAGACTGCGTGGCATGCAATTCCTTACCGTGCAAACTATATGACATGCGCATAGAATGGTGATATAACATGACTTATGCCATAGACATGCATATGATTTTTTTATTTTTTTTAATTCGAAATAGAATGAATATCTATCCAACTTAGCTTACTCTAAGATGATATTTTTTGGATTTTTATCAAATTCAGAATTGAAATGTACACAAAGTAAACTAAGTACTCTAAGAATTGCTTAATTTAAGTTAGGAAATAGACATAGTCAAATCTAGAAACGGATCGCCTGTCAGGCGATCCGTTTGCCTCCCCCCCCAATAAAAAAAAACAAACCCCCCTCAAATAATGGGGGGCCGTCCGATCTGAAATCGAACGGCCCCACATTAATGTCACCCCCGGATCGTCTGACATTAAGTTAGACGATCCGGGTCCGTCAAATCCTTGTTCAAATGAACAAATTATCATTATTTTCAAAACTCTACAACTATCTACTATCCTAGGGGTAATCAAAATCTATCCTATGCATGCAATGAAATCTATATGAATCTACTGTTTTTTTTTGTGCAAATTGTTTAGAAATATCATCGATTGAAATCAATCGATAATAAAAAGCTATAAAATCAACGTCAAATGCGGCATTGTATCACATGAGATATTATCTGGATCCAATCAAGTTCAGAAATAAATCGGCAAATCATATCTTAGGCATGAGGATCGGATTGTCCAATTTTCCGCGCGATCACGATTTCTATCTTGAGCATGAAATTGGACTATCGACCAATGTATGCGTGAAATTATGGAATAATTCCTAATTCAAAAAGGGTTCAAAAGATTTTTTTTATTCAAAAAAATAATGACATCCAAATTAAATATAAAAAAAGTAAACAATTTTGTAAATCGAATCTAAACAAAATATTTACCTAATTCAGAATATCTCACGAATAACGTTTCCGAAGTTGAACTTGGTGGATCGGGGCAAACGGCAACGATTCTCTGATGATTTCGTATGTGGTGGCTGGCGAGGCTCACGTGCGCAACGGATGGCGGTCCACGTAAGTTAGTAGGCATTGTCGTTGTCGTTGAGGAAAGAGCAGTGTCGACATTGTCGTTGCTCACGAGCGAAGGAGCAGCAAGTTCAGTTGAACACGTTTAAAGTCGGCTCACTTGAACGAACTCCTTTTTGTTTTCATTGGTGATGCTCGGTGATGGCTTCTCGATCAAGAAGGGCTGGTGGGCGCTGCTCTTGAGGAGTTCGATGATGGATCAAAACTCGCCGAGTGTGAGAACTTTGAAATCTCTTCTTATTATGTCTTCTTCGGAGTGTTCCTTCTTGTGCCCTTCTCCTTGTTTTGCTCGTGGGAAACTTCCTGAATTCTTGCTGGTCGCTCCTCCTCCCATGCTCACGTTTCCTTTCTTTTTCTTTTTTTTCGATGCTTCCCCCTCTGGCTGAGTGCTTTCTGTATTTTTCGTCTCCTTTTGCTTCTTCCCAGACTTCTCCCTCTTTGACTTTCTTCTTCTGCTCTCTTGACTCTTTTAAGCTGCCCACACTCTTTTTCTCTCTCTGGACCACGCTTTCTCTTCTTTTTTCAGCCACCTCTCGTGTTTCGCTCTTTTGTGGCCGAATAAGTCTGTCCTCTCTTTCTTTCTTTTGCAGCCCCCCATCCTCTCTGTTTTTCCAGCACGGGAAGTTCTCTTTTTTCCTCTCAACTCTCCCTCTTTTCTGATCACCTAAAGTGAAAATTTAGGTGTCAACAGCACAAGTCAAATAAAATATTAGCTCATTACTGATTTCTTATTCTCTAGACCTTGTTCTATAATTCTAAACTTTGGATCTTTGGCCCGTTGAAGTAGGACCGTTGTATACACACCTAAACCCTGATCTGCGCACCTTTCGGTCACCCCTACGAGAAGCTTTCCAACAAGTCTTCGCACTGCATATTCTCCGCATTTGCCAAACAACAGAAGTTAAATGAGAAAGAAATAAAAAAAAAATTAAGATTGAACCGCGGCAGCAATTGTTACTTTGCCCCCAGTCTGATCTGAGCATGTGAATGCATGCAATTGCATTTGACATAGAATAAAAATCTAACAAAAGAGAACGGACAATATGTGCGAAGGGTGCTTCCTGCTTTATATACACAACAGAACTCCCAGAAATATCCGCGCGACTTTTCGGGAGTTTCTCCAGGGAAGAGCAAATTACAAAGCTTCAGAGTGCAGTCCTTAAGTCTAGTTATGTCAATGGATTCTGAGCTCTGTTGCATATGTACATTAAGAAATGTATGCCTTTATCAGATCAGAGTAATCACAGCCAAAGTTCGTCCTAGGGCAGGTGATTTTACCATTGTTCTTCTTTGCCATATCTTCAAGAGCCTGTCAAAGGAGAAGGAATAATACAGGATCAACTAAACAAAAACTCAAGACACTTATTAGTAAAAAATTCGCGCGCTGGCACATACCTTGGTGCTATAGACATAACCATTTGGTAGGACCAGAGGTGGGTTTTCGGTGTCCATAAGTTCTTTAGTTATATAACAAACAAGCTTAGAGTGATGCGGCTTGGAGAAAGGTAACGGCATTGCAAGTTTACGGAAACTTTCCTGGGATAACGGGTCTTCCTTTGTGCAACCATCTTCCATGCATAATCTAAACTAGGTCAAGGCATAAAACATATGAAAAAGAAAAGGAACAAAAAAGCTAACTAAGGTAACAATCCAGGCCACATCAACATGGGTAATCCTCAAAACAAATAGTTGACTCTTAGGATTAATCTCTTGCTCAACGTATCACTTCCTAAATTTTTTTTCATCCAAGATACTTTAGTGGGGTCCTCTGCACACTTAAGGGCAATGTCATGCAAATTCCATGGCTCCGTGATGCTTCTTTTCCACTTTTTATTGCAAACCGAGGCCTCACTGGACATGCTTGCACAGGAGAGGAACAAATTATGTGGCCTGTGTGCTACAGTTCCATGGATCTTATGAGTCACAAGCCAAGTTTGAATCTACGTGGACACAAATCTGGGCCTAAGTTTGGGTCTCTGAGAATTACATCTCAAATTCTTACCCACTCCATAATTAAAAAAAATTTGCAACAAGTGCAAAAGAGTTGAACCTGTCCACACTCTTGTTCTTTAAAAGCTAATACATAGTCTCACAAAAATATTTTCCCAGGAAATAAGTACAATTATGCCTGGTTATGGCATTCTTTGGTTTTCCAACTACTTCAACCTAATAGAATTAGTGAAGTAGATGGAGAAAATACATACACTAATACATGCCTTCAGTCCAGGTTTAAGTATGCAAATCTTCACAATCCTCCTATAAAAATTTAGTCAATCACTATTCACCTGATATATTGACAATAATAGTTAGAAAATCCTATAGGTACATGGCAAAACAAAATAGTAGATGCATAAAGTGGCACTCACTAAAGAAACAAGAATCAATTGTGAATGCAGAGAAGTAATCACACCAAACAACAAAATAAAAAGGATACGTAGTTTTCAGAGCAGACAATCCAGCCTGCATATATATGTTTAGCAAAGGCTCAAAAGTCATTCCATATAATCTGCAGAATTCCTGTCTAAACTGATCCACAAGGAAATCCCATTTCTTCGGTTCAAATAAAACCTGTAAAGAAAATATTTGCATACTTCAAGTCAAAACATGATATGAAAATGCACAGACAGATTTTAAGACATTAAAAGTACGTAAGTTATTAACAATAACACATTGTTGGTAAAAAACTTTTAAATTAAGTCAAAGTTCAGCGAGAATCTAGAGGGCCCTAACTAGGCCTATGACTGAAAAGTAAGTGCTAACATAGTAGCCAAGATATTGACAATATATAACTTTTAATGAACAAATTTCACCTAAAAGAACTATAGAGTTGTCAGATTATACAGAGGAGTACGTAACAGAAAATTTTCATTAAGCACCTCACCAACCCACATGGTGTGATACCAAATAAACCAGCACTTTAAATCTGGCTTTATGGTACCAACTCGATTCTCAGTTGCACTCCCAACTAAAGTTTAATTGCAAAATTAAAAGTCAATGATCCATGTAGAACAGTCGGTAAATTTATTTCCCTCTCACATGATAATAGAACAAAGAGACTGTAAGCAATTGTTTTCAACTTTTACAGACAGCCATGAAGTTAAGCTTATTGCCTCATGTAATAGTCTACATTGAGCAAGCACTAATGAACAACCTTCATTCTAAAGAATAGGATCCATCATACAAGAGCACGAGAAATGTGGATCACCTTGTAGGGTGCACATGCAGTGTTGCTCCTGAATGCTAATGTGGCCAGGACTCGCTGCAGCTCTTTCATATGTGTAGATCCCCATGATGCAAGGTACTTTCTGGCGTAGGCAATAGCTCGCATTCTGTTCTCTGCTCTCACTAATTCAACAAACTCTTGAAGTCTTAATTGGAACTCAAAAATGCTCTGTCAAAAGGAACATTCTTTAGACTGATTACATGTCTTAAAATTCCACAATCTAATTCAAGCATTATCACCAACATGATTCCAAACACTGTTCACATCAGACTGATTAGTAGATAATACACAAGAAGTCCAATTGATTTTCTATCCAACAAAAATGCAGATATCATTTCTTCACTCAGAGAATAGTACACAAACTTTGTCATGGATGAAAATATTATGACATGAATAATGGTGCCTAGTTGATCCTTTTTGCAAAAGACATAGGGATGAATTTCACTGTTACCACTATTTGGTATAGTAATCCATCAACTTTTCAAGGTCACCACTCTCTTGACCTGACATCAAAATCACAAATGAAGATCTAATACCAACATTGTATGTGCAATTCTGTAATGATGGCAACTAGCTAATTACATGGATGTGACATATATTTTCTTTGCATTAATCTCCAAAATCATGTGTATCTTTTTTAAGTGAATTTGCACATTAGATTTTTCTTTGTGGCTTTAGTGCAAATTGTCAGAGTCAAACACTGAGACAATACCGAAAAGTTGAGTCATATCAGACAAATCAAAATATGGCAGCAAAGTATGGAAGTTTCCCCAAGGTAATGTTCATGAAAGATATCTAATCAAAAGATGCCTGGAACGCATGCTTATTGACTGCAAGTCATTCTACTTCCTTTCGACACAAATCCCAAAGCACCATTTTCCTTTTATATTTTGCATCGACAAATTTCCAGAGTAGACCTCACTATAAATGAAACAAGTTACATTCGTGCAGGTACCGGCACAAATATGATAACTCAATCTACATCAAGCAATGGATATCTCAATGAATCAAGTATGAAACTACTGAATGGATATTGTCATCAAGCAACGGACTAATCTACAGTTGTCCTGGAGCAAAACTCCCCGATTTCAAATTGTCTCAAAATCTTAAATTTAGAATAAGAGCATAAAGATCTTATTATCTAACCTAAAGCCGGCTAAAATGTTGGGAAAGCAATTTATAACCTATTTAAACAACGATTCAACCAGAACTTAGCACCAGCCACTGTAGTAATAGAAAAATAAAATGTCTAAGAAAATATCGAAAAATATCTGTTAGGTTTGCATTTATTACATTTCATAAAACTTGACAATGAACAAAAAATTTAAAATGAAAATTTAAAAGAAAATGGTTTCTGTCAGGTTTCAGAATTCTCATGGCATGACACTATTTGACAACCCTTGAAGAGGACTTGTTGACTTAAGTCAGCATAAACAATAACCAAAGTTCCAGCCTAAGTTGTAGCCAAGATTAGATGTTCGGTTCAATCATATCCCTGAAGCCATACTAGACTATCTTCAAGTGCTCATCACAAACTTACAAAGCCCCAGAAAGGATAGTGCAGCAAAAGTTCTCTACAATTCAATAACCAAAATGCCTGCATAGTGATGTTGCAACTGTCAATAGAAAAGAGCCCTCCACTTTATGATTATTTAATTTGTATAACTAGTCAGTGCATTTCAATATGTACGACATTCGTCATTTGATATCAAAGCAGCAGTAAGATGCAAGTGCTCATCCCCTAGAATTAGTAAGTCAGTGAAATCCAATGTACAAAATGCGTAAAAAAAAATGCCGAATTTAAGTAGAGAAAACACAGATGAGCCGTGTCAAGTCGTTATTCTACATAGTGATAATTCATATCCATTTTGGCTCCAAATCAAATCACCATCACAAAAGAGCAACTACACTAAGAGAAAAGATACATCGAAAGAGTTCTAACAAAATATCTGCAAAGGATTGATTAAGTGGAGACTACTACATACCTTCGATTTCTTTAATCTTGACTTGTTTTCAGTGCACCAAGCGAGGGCAGGACCCACCTCCTTATTTTGGAGAGCGTCAATAACTTTCTTGGCTTCTAGGAATACATCAATATCGACAAGATCCTAGCCCATAAAGATCGCACAGATCATAAACATTTTTCCAGATTATACAGGAGAATAAAGCCAAGTACCTGTATATTAGTACTCTCTGCAAGCTTTGCAGCAGTATCATAGTAAGACATCCGCAACATGTAATCTACAAGAATTCGCTTTAATCGGGTGTTGTTCCACTCAGATAAATTCTCCGGGTCAGCTGATTCTAAGTGGTTCAATCGAGCTCGGCATCTCTGAGCTTGCAATTGCTCTGTCCGACTTCCCTCTTCCAACTACTCAAGGTAAAAAAATACAAAGTTACATGTCATAACGGCTACATAAGCATACAAAGTTAAGCCTGACTAAGCAGACGTTCAGCAAAGGAAGAAAGAACATAGATATCATGTGTGGCCTTGACTGAGAAAGGTTCCTCATCACAAAACAAGCATAACACCTCAGCCAATGGTATGGTAATCACAGTCCAAATATCACATCATATCTTTCTGGTCATTGGCTGCTCAGAAATCTTTAGTTTCTTTTCAGCTAAAATAAGCAACGTGATTGGACATACGAGCACTCTCAGTCAACAAATTACAGAACATTAGTGAGATATAACATAATTCCACTCCTTGAACACAGCAAGGTTTTTTAACATCCCTCTCAACCTTAACTTCCTCAAACATTGGATTTGAGTAAATTTTTCTTTCCTTACTCCATCACAAAGAATAAAAAGAGAGCAAAATGCTGATCACTATACCCTCTTTCAAAAAATTTAAAAAATACTAAGGAGAAAACTATCAAATCTCCCCATAGTTATGACGACAATTCTCATCAGGTAAACAGCCCAAACCTCACTTCAAGGTCCTTAAATATCACATCATATCTCCTAGTCATTGGCCGCTCGAAAATCTTTAGTTTCTTTTCAGCTAAAATAAGCAACTTGATTGGAAATACGAGCACTCTCAGTCAACTAATTACAGAACATTACTGAGATACAACATGAATCAACTCCTTGAACACAACCAGGTTTTTGAAACCTCCCTCTCAACCCCATTAGCTTCCTCAAACATTGAATTGAGTAAATTTTTCTTTCCTTACTCCATCACAAAGAAGAAAAAGAGAGCGAAATGCTGATCAACTGTATCCTCTTTCAAAATTTTACAAATACGAGGAAGAAAACTATCAAATCTCCCCGCATTTATGACGACAATTCTCATCAGTTAAACAGCCCAAAGCTCACTTCAAGGTCCTTCATTTCAATCTTCACCTAATTCCCCGAAATTCTGCAGGATTCGATAATAACTAGCACGTCACAAGCTTCAATTAGCCAGCCAACAAACAAACCCATTCACCAATCTAAGCACCACAGGAACCAAGTGTAACAATCCAACCTCGAGAAATTACCATTCACCGATGCATCAAGCAAATCACAGTACCTTCCTCTTGAGCCCTTGCAACCTGGAGACCAGCGAGTTGAGCCGATCGACAGCGTCGTCGCTCCCGTACACGTCGGCGGCGTCGGCGGTGTCGGAGACGGCGGAGATGACGGCGGAGACCTCCTTCTCGACGACACGTTGGTTGGCACGGATCGACTTCTTGTAGTGCTCGAAGGGGACCCGCATGAACTGGTGCTCCAGCTTCAGCGACTCCGTCAGCTGCGACAGCTTCGACGCCGGGGCGTTGGTCGCGGCCGCCGCGGCGATTGCGGCGGCCGGCGTTCCGTTGGGGACGGGATCGATCTCCATCTCGGATGAATCGCGGTGATCTGCGCAGAGCGTGATTTGGATTTGGAGGATGAAGAAGTCGGTTCTGGATTACTTGGAGGAGTTGCTCAGGTGCTGAGGGAAGAAGATCAGTTCTTCGCTTCGGGTCGGCGACCAACACCGATTCGAGGGAAACGGCGACGTTTCGTGCCTCCCGACATTTTCTTCTTTTTTGAACAGGACAAACGCCAATTCTATAGCATAATTTCAAAAGACTATGAATTAAAAAAAAATGTTACAAGTGATGTTACAATTAGCATTATTCATACATTTGATTATTTTACTAGTATTTATCCAAGAATAAACAAAAAAATGTTACAAGTGATGTTGCAATTCACATAAATCAGACATTTGATTGTTTTTATCAATGTATATTTAAACTATAAACAAAAATGTTAATTGCTCAAAATCCACGAGATTTAGCATTATCACACAATAATCTCGAATTTTGAAAGATTGCTAAGTCTCTTCTCTTTATTTCATCATCAGAAAATTATTCTGAAATTTTGAAATGTTATGATTGCTCCCGTAAGCCCCACTACTAAATTTTCTTAACTTCCTCCATGGTGGATTTTTTTTCTTCTTCTTCTTTTTCAACTCCATTAACTGTGTAAATTTGATGAAATGAAAGGGAAAAAAAACCATTTTTAAATAACACTTTATGAGTATGCAAGTCGAAAAAGTAGTGACTCTAGGCAAAATCAAAGATAAATTGTTACTTTTGTAGATATGATACATATGTGTCAAAGTTCAGGGAGTTTTGAGTAATTATCACAGAAATGCATGTATAATATATGATCAAACATACGTGAATCTTCTTCTCTCAAATTGGTTCATTATCCACAAGATAAATGTATCCTAAAGTGATAATAAAAACATGGCCCTTTTGGCTTTGAGAGAGCTTCCAGCCTCAAGCTAAACGACCCCTGCTAGAGAGAGATCGACCTCAAGGAGCAAAAACAGAAGTAAGATTTCGTGACATGGTTCTTATGTCCTCAGCAGCGACGGCGAGAAGACATGGTGACCGGAATTTATGGCCACATCGCCAGATTAAATTCATAGGATTCTCTTATCAAAACTCATTGTCTTGAAACATCTCCTGATGCAAATAAGAGCTTCACCGCGGGGAGCAAGAGTAGAAGAGTGGTTTCTTGATATGACTTGCTATTCCCTTCGAACTAACGCTGTGAAGATATGGAGGGAGTTACAATCTCTGGCCACTCCATAGAAATCAATCTCTAGTAATGTCTTTCTTACAACTTATTTTTCTTGTACTATCACGCTGAAACGTTCCGGGCTTATCATTTGGAAAAATCATCCTGAGGTTCAAGAGGCCAATTCATTCTTTTGCGATCGGAGATGTAATACTGTAGTGCGCTAGATGTCTGTTGAATCGAGAGAACTCCTCGATCCTTTGAATAGTATGAAAAATAGAGCATGAAACATCTTCGATGACCCACTTCCCCTTGCATGAGGTCGTGTCCTTCGTTCCCCTCACCGGAAAACCAGCCGTAGATCTCAAACGTCAATGGATTCCATTCGATTGGGGTATATCATATCGATCCGAATTCAGTCTAGAAGAACAAACTAGATGCTTTGAGAGGTAGCTTACCTCTCTCTTGGTCGCATCCAACTTCCTTTTCCCATGAAGCATTTTTATTCCTGACATGATTAGATCAGTTATACTCTTCTTTGTTCTCTAAAGATGTCACTTCAAAGTCAAGCTTATGTCTGGGGGCGCTGCAATATAGAACTTGCGGTCTTTGCTTATGGATCACGCAGTTTTCCAAAAATTACTATATGCTGCTATAACTTCGAGAATGTTGTAGTTACGAAGAGTTTCCCAAATATTTTGCTGAAGCTGCAATACCTATTTACATTAGATTTATTGATTAGTGTTTGGAAACTTGTTAAGCAATGTAATAGTCAATATGCATACATTCGGATAAACGAATTAGGTCACATGCATTTCGAGACGAATATGTTTATACATGGACCTACTATCCAGTAATAGGAGAGAGAGAATAAAAAACTATCATTCTTCTTTATCAGTTGGCCTCTTTTAAATCTCATTATTCATGTCAGCTCTTCAAAATACCCAAATTTCACGTAAATCTCTTTGGATGAAAACGGTCCTAACATGTTTTAGTACAAGCAGCAGGTTGTTTGACTAATTTCTCTATGGGATAGTGATCGTGCTTGCTGAGGAAATTGTGATTGGACCATGTACGAGGAAGAAAATGGGGAGCAACGTTTGGAGCCCAACACCTGGAATGGCACCCCTGGCTCAGTGCAGTCATCTTCTGATCGTCCTGGAAACTGGAAAGCAGTCATTTTCACTGCAGACTTTCCACCAAAGTTTCGTCAGCTCAATGGATTCTTTATTTTCCAATAAAGAAGGTGAAAGAAATTCGTCGTTGAACAAAGCATCACTTCGTTCAAGCGTCTTCTGGATTCGGCAGCTTTAGCGGATCCAGATTCTTCTCTTCGCTTAGATAAAACGATGATCTTGATTCCTCATCTCCCTACGACTGTGAAACAGGTCTCGGTTTCATCATGGCTTTTCGATCCAAGGTACGTGCTGTGTCCAGGAAACGCTCTCATCAGGGCTAATTCGATCCAAAGTAGGCTTTGTACTGGATTTTTTCTGCTCACTGCCCTTTTGTTTTTCTTTTCTATCGGCCCAGAATTTGTTGTGGTCGCTCTCCAGCCGCTTGAATCAGACCGTAGGCTTCACCACTCCAACAATGCCAAAGATGAGAGCGCATGCTTTGCTGATTGACAAAAGTGAGCTTGACCAAGTGAAGAAGCGGATGAAGAAGGGGGATTTCGTGCCGGTATGCGTAGCTTTGGGAATGATCGCCCTCTCCACCTCGCTAGGGCTCTACACAGCGATGCGGGAACTGAAGGACTCACCGACGGTGTGGGTGAGGAAGTCGAGGAGGGAGACGCTGCCAGAGTTGGTGGAGCCAGAGTTGGTGGCCAAGGAGGCGGAGAGGTTTGTGAACAAGTCCCTGTTCCGGAAAATCGCCCACCTTCAGGACTTTGATACTGGTGATTCTGCCATCAGCCCTGACTCTTCGCCAGGTCCTAGTAAGGATGTTTCCGGTCGAGTACAAAGGGCTCCTCGTGTTGAGAGTCTTCAATCTGTAGGCGTCGGGGTTTGATGGATTTAGCTGGTCGAAGTCGATGGCCATGTTATATATTTATGAAGATGACAATGACGCAGAAGTTACACGACAGGTGATGACATATACTGTAATGTTTGACGTGTGATGATATACTATGATGTTTCATTCTACGCATGTGATCCAGATTTAAGGTATGTTAAATAAAACGCCATCGATGAGCTCTGTATATATGCACTCGTTCAAGGAGTTTATGGTGAACTGAAGTTCTGTTTTGCTGTAGTTGCTAAGATGGCTTTGCCTGTTATTTCTGTCATTGGTCCTGGGGCAACGTCTATGCAAATGAAGTGACATTAATATGAAGATCCAAAGTGCTTCCTTGATGAGTTCATCAGTATTACGAGACTCCAAAGAGATAATTTCTTGGCAGCTATGTCTTCTATAGAACTAGCGATGGAAAACCATAGGAGAAGTAAATGCTAAGGAAATAGATCATAGTTAAAGGGGAAGAGAGACGTTGCAAAAGATGAGTGCTAATTTTGTCACCAAACAAGACATCGGAGGTTTCAATTTGAATCCTACAAAAAGAACCAGTGGAATGAGAATCAAAGAGCTAATGTGGTTAACTTTAAACTTTTACCAGAGAACTTGTATTTGTTTGTAATGTTTGACTTGACAACAGACAAATGATTCATTGATTCTGGTTCTTCCTTTCATTGTACCTCAGGAAGAGACATATTTGCTAATTATGGGTAAGTGGTTGTAGGAAACAACCCACGTGTGTCCAATTGTTAAAAAAGGAAATGTAATTGTGAACATCTTAGATAAAGATGTCTAATTTTGTGTGAAACTAGACATATTTCAGAGTTGAAGAAAATCTTATCTTAATTAATAAATTTGATTAGGAAGGCTTAGTAACAACCTTAAGAGGTGGAGAGTGGAAGATAGCCTCAATGAAAATAATAGTGGCAAAGGGAAAGTGTTCTCTAGGGAGACAACATCAGCGAAGTGGTTACAACCATAGTGGCTATATATAATTTGTCCACTATTTGGCATTATCAATTAGAACATCTTGATGAAAATGGCTTAAAAAAATTAAACTCAAGAAAGTTTTTTTCAAGTTTGCCAAAAGCTGAGTTAGTTTTCTGTAAGAGTTGCCCTATGGGAAAAAAGGCACTTAGTTTTCAATTGAATATGCGACAAGTAAAAAGACAAAACTAAAGTTAATTCATACTGATATGTGGGGACTGACTTAGAATTTATTTTATGGTGGTAAGAAATATTTTGTCACTTTCATTGATGATACGATAAGGAAGATTTGAGTTTATAGTCTCAGAGAAAAAGCGGAAGTATTTAAGTTGTTCAAAATGTGAAAAACCATGGTAGAAAAAAGACAAGTTGTCAAATTGAAGCTCTAAAGTATGATAATAATAGTGAATACATGAATAGAAATTTACATAATTCTTAACCCAGAAAGGCATACACCAAAGATAATTTTTTATCCATCGGCAAATACTATTCTAAATAATGTGTTATATACAGATTTGGTAGAGTTGGGGACTTAGGATGAGGTAGAGAAAGACACATCTCACATGCAGTACGAGGGTGTGCTATGAAAGACAAGATGAGCTCGTTACTTCATAACAAAGCTTGCGAGTTAATAGAGGTGATGATAGGTAAAAAGGCTTTGTTGAACAAGTGGTTGTATAAAAAAATGAGCTAATGGTAGTTTTAGATACAAGGTGAGACTTGTAGTCAATGGCTTTTCTCAAAAGAAATGGATTGATTACTTTGAGATATTTTCACCAAAAGTGGAAACAGCATCAATGATTGTTCTGGTGAGTATAGTTGCATTGGATGATCTTCATCTCAATTAATAAGACGTGAAAACAATGTTTTTGCATGGTGACCTAGAGAGTTATATGTGGGGCAACCTAAAGTTTCTGAAATCAAAGGTGGTGAGCACATTATATGTCGCTTAAAGAAAAGTATGTTTGGTCTAAAGCAACCTCTAAGGGTAATGGTATTTAAAATTTCATGATTTCATCAAAGAAAAAGGTTTGTACACTGTGAGGCTAATTATTGTCCTTATTTTTGCAAGTATGACGATGGTTAGTTTCTATCTCTCTTTATGTGGATGTCATGCTAGTAGCTAGCTGCAACATGCAAAGAATAGCAAAGTGAAAAAAATGTTAGCATTGTAGCTTGCTATGAAATATTTGGAAGAGGCCAAAAAGATCTTAGGCATGAAAATCATCAGGGACCAAAAAAAAAAACAAATTATGGCTGTCCCAAGAAGACTGTGTGGATAAGGTGATAAAGAAATTGAATATGAACAAGGTAAATTCAAACTTTCTAGGGATATGTTTTCGTTTACTTAAGTTTTGAAAGATGAAATAGTGACAGTCCCATATTTATTGGCAATGTGAAGTTTGATATACAATACGGTGAGTACAAGATCAGGTATCACAGATGCAGTGGGAATTGTGAATCAATACTTACATCACCAAGGTATAGAGCATTGAAGTGCACTAAAATTCATATCAAGATATCTAATAGGTGCATCAAATTACTCTCTTTTGTTATAGAAGTGCATCTATAAAGTGACAAGGTTATGTGGATTCAAATAAGTCAAGCGATCGAGATAGTGGTAAGAGTATTATTGGAATTGTCTTTACAGTTGCAGTATAACAATGAGTTAGGGATCTCAACTATAGAAGTGTCTTTATCAACGGCAGAAGCAGGGTATGTTATGATCATAAAAGCCTCCAAGGACATCATATGGTTACAAGATTACATGGAAGAGCTACATCAAAAGTAGCCAGTGAGCACACTGTGAGGTGATATTCAAAATGCAGCACACTTATCAAAGAATAGCTAATCACTCGAGGACTAAACACATAAAAAAAAAAGCATGTCATTTTGTTAGGTTGACATTGAAAAGATAATGAGTTAAAATTACAAAGGACTGATGGCTTAAAGGATCCAGCTGACATATTTACAAGGGTAGTAGATAGAGAGAAGCATTTATGTACAACAGCCATTGGTATTACTTCAATTACTAGTTTTGGAAGTAGATGAAAGCAAAGTTGCTTGGTGCAATTAGTACATTTGTCTTCATCTGAGAAATTGTTGGTGAGTGAAGCCATATATTATTACAAGCTTTTTTAGTCTTTTCTCATTGTCTTTGCTTTTAGGTTAAAAACTATGTCGATATATAAAATTTAGGGAAACGATAAATTTAGCACAAAAGGATCAGTTTTAGCACAAAAAAGAAAATAAATAAATAAAAAGACAAAGATAAAAGATAAAATGAGTGCTATTTCTTTCTTTGTGAATATTTTCAATCTCTTTGTGCCCCGATCTTAATAGAATATTACAATTGTATTCTTGCTTTTTTTGAAATTTGGTAGTGTCACGACCTAACCTTGGGTGTATCACCTAGGGTTTGGCTAATGAATTACTAAGCATGGGCTTAGCTCAGGAAGAACCCATGTCAATTCGTAACTTAAGTTCAAGTTATTAACATGTTAAACTTTTATCTAAGAGTCGATTGGTTGACTAGAGATCCAAGTAAAGTATCGGGAAAGTTACTTGATCATGCTAGATTATTCCAACATCATTTCGATACCATTTCATTTTATGAATAATTTTGTCAAACTGCTTGGATTGATTTTACCCTAAATCACTAAAATGTGAGGTGATCATGCATGTGCACAAATATTATTTAACACACAATAATCAAATCACTAAATAAATTGCAAAAATAAGGATTATAGACTTTCCTTGATAGCAAGGTAAGCATCTACAATATTAGTAGAAAATTATAGCAGCAACATTAATATGGTTTCTACTAACACATTTAATAATTAACCGTTCTTTTTAGATTTTCGCTTTATTTAAATAAAATGCAGTGCAATGCAATAGATGCATTATGCAATTATACTAAATGAAATTATGTCAAACATGACATGCGCATTATTTATTCTATCTTAATGAAAGAGATTTATTTAAATGACTTAGTTCTAATGATATGTGACTTGAACATGTAATAATATAACATGCCATGTAATATCTAACTAGCTTATCAATCTAACTTGCAATTCCTATATGACATTAGCAAACTATTTTACATGATACATAATTATTAATTAAATGAATATTAAATTAAATATTAAATTACGTCACACGCATTATTAATGAATAACACACAACGTGGCATGCATTCTAAATTATTGAGACAAACCTTAATATTTACTTCTAATGACATGCATGTAATGACATAATGACATGGATGATAATATGCCTAAACTATATGACATGCATGATTTTTTTTTGTATTAAAATTCGTAACTGAAAATATTGAAAATTTAACTATCTAAAGTAAGATATTTTCCAACTAACTTAGGAAATAATTTAAGTTAAATATTATTCTTATGGAAAAACAAACTTTAATTAGATATGTATTAACTAGTACTCAATGTTACCTAAAAAATATAAGTCTAATCTAGCATGCAATGTTACCTAGATAATTACACCAGTCTAACATGCAATCAAATTAAAACAAGCGATGTTATATAGAATGTCCTAATTTGTTTATATGCAATCTTCTTCTTTTTTAGATTTTGTTTAGAATAGAAAAAGAAATCACAGGATGATATACACCAAATAAAATCATCGAAATTATTATTTCACTTCTCTTAAATCTCATTATTGATGTCAACTAGTCAAAAGAGTGGGTCTCGTATTAAATTTCATGTAAATCTCATTGGATTAAACGGTCCTAACATGTTTTAGTTCCGGCATTAGGTTCTTTGACTAATATTTCTATGTGATAGTGATCGAGTTTATTAAGAAAATTGTGACTGTGATCATGGACGAGAAAGAAAATGAACGTCACAAGGCTTGGAGCCCATCACCACCTGGAATGGCACCTCTGGCTCAGTGCAGTCATCTTTCAGATCATCCTAGAAAGCAGTCGTTTTCACTTTCACTGCAGATTTTCCACCAAAAATGTCGTTCATTCGCTGGTTATTCTTCATTTTTCAACAGAGAAAGAAAGCCAAAGAAAATTGGTCATTGGATAAGGCATCCGTTCGTTCGAGGGTCTTCTAGATTCTGTAGCTTTACTGGCTCCAGATTCCTCTCTCCGCTTAGATAATAAAGATGATTCTTGATCTCCCTCAGACTGCGAAACAGGTCTCCGTCTCATCATGGCTTTTCGATCCAAGGTACCCGCTGTGTTCAGGAAACGCTCTCATCATGGCTAATTTCGATCCAAGGTAGCTTTTGAACTGGATTGACTCTGCTCACTGTTCCTTTTTTTTTTTTTTTTGGCCCAGAGTTTCGTGCGATTGCTCTCCAGCCGCTTGAATCAGACGTCCGGCTTCAGCACTTCGGCAATGCCGAAAATGCGAGCGCACACGATGCCAACTAACAGGAGTGAGCTTGACCAAGTGAAGAAGCGGTTGAAGAAGGGGGACTTCGTGCCGGTTTGCATGGCGCTGGGGATGATTGCCCTCTCCACTTCGCTGGGACTCTACACGGCAATGCGGGAACTGAAGGACTCGCCAACGGTGCGGGTGAGGAAGTCAAGGAGGGAGATGCTGCCGGAGGTGGAGGAGCCAGAGGCGGTGGTGGAGGAGGCAGAAAGGTTTGTGAACAAGTCTCTGTTCCGGAAGATCGCCCACCTTCAGGACTTCGATACCGGCGATTCCACCATCGGCCCAACCTCCTCGTGGGATCCTAATAAGGATGCTTCTGATGGAGTTCAAAGGGCTCATCGTGTCGAGAGTCTTAAATCTGTAGGCATAGGGGTTTGATGGATCTAGCCGATCCAAGGCGGTGGCTATGTTACATACTTATGACAATAACGCAAAGATATGTTAAATATAACGTCGATCATCATGCAGATCGATGAGCTCTGTATATATAGTTTGTCTTTCCAGAGGTTTATGTGGAACAGAAGTTCTGTTTTGCTGGAGTTGCTAAGATGCCTTTGCTCGTACTTTTTGTCATTGAAAGTCTTGTGGGAACATCTAAGCAGATGAAGTGCCATCGATATGAAGATTTAGAGTTTCCATTGATGACTCCATTAGTATTAGGAGACTCCAAAGAGAAGATGGCGTTGTCAGAGACAAGAAGCTAGCCAAACTAGTCAGAAAAGAAAGTGACCACATGTTTCTCAATATCCTCCTCTTCCCTTTTCAACTTAAAACAGAGTCCTAAAGTCAACCCCGTCCTTACTCGTCAAGACATTAGTCTTACGCCCCCTGAACTTGGTAAGCGGATGATGAAATGCGGTATTTCTGTTATCATGCGCAATCCTATACTTCATGCCAAAGGACTTCTTTCTGCAGGGTCTTTTGATACTCATGATCAAGATCCTTAAGCAATTGTGAAGGTCTCGGAGCAAGGGCTATTTGAACCGCCAGTAAATCTACAAGTACTTTCTCCATTTTTGTTCCGATCCCGAGTTAAAGAAATTTATACATACAAGGATTTGCTCATGATTTTTAAACTCCCACTTGTCACGAAAAGAGGAGGAAAATAGGTTCAAATCTAAACAGCTCATTGTCAATGGCCCGTTTGGGAGAGTTAACATCCAGGAGAATGGGGCGGTGATAATTTAGCGATGCGTAAAGTTGTTCGGACGGCTTCTACGTACACCAGCTTCCCATCGGGACTGGCCCTAGTTTTGTGCCACCTCTTTTGAATAATAGCGTAATCATTCTGACAACTAACCCAAATGAATCTAAGATCAGTAAAACCGATGTCGACGAGGTTGCAGATGTTCATAGTCATGATAGATAATAGCACCGGATGTGTACACAGACCAACCACCAACATTTCTCAACCAGTCGGCAGTTCATCAGAATCGCCAATAAGCATCCCATATGTATTTTTAAGCTCTACTATTAACCATTACTAGGCTTCGTGCAGCTCTGAGACTCCATTAACACTAATGAAGAACATCAAGGTAGCTGTCTTTCCTGGAGCTAATTGTTCCACAGGTGGGGCACATGTTTTCAAAACCTTCATAAAGCACTAGCATTCTTCTTCCGTCCCTCAGAATTGTCTTCTTAAGGGGTTTGTCAAGGTAATTTGGATACAAAAGCAAGCAACTTTACCCATTCCCCTCGGCAGTCTTGACATTAAAGCGACGGTGGAGGACCAACAACGTTTGCAACCTTCCTCAACATTTTTGTTCCATAATACTCAAGACTCAACTTCAAAAGTACGCATCCAAACCGCAACCACAGACATCAGCTTTAGGCGGTTGAAATTTCAGTACCAGAGAGACAAGAATCATTCATTATTGAATTTGCCCAGGAGTAGGGCCGGATACCCATTTTTCTATCTCATTATCAAGGCATGTGGCTAACTCGTTTTCTCAAAAAATGAATTAAAATGGATTGGCAAAAGGTAAGGTCCAAAGACGAGCCCTTTGTACAGATCCATACGCACGTCTCTCTCTCTGTAACAGCCCCATTTTCCCCTCTCTCCCTTTTCTCTGCCCTTTTTCCTG
This sequence comes from Melaleuca alternifolia, assembly GCA_019926035.1. Taxonomy (NCBI): domain Eukaryota; kingdom Viridiplantae; phylum Streptophyta; class Magnoliopsida; order Myrtales; family Myrtaceae; genus Melaleuca; species Melaleuca alternifolia. The sequence goes on from JAGKPW010000053.1 coordinate 2,591,531, forward strand.
AGGCCATTCTGGACATTTTATCAACCAGAGGGGACTGTTAATGGGGAGCATTTATCCGTGCCCAGCAAAAGGGAATAATTTGTAGCCTATCTCGCAAAATCGGTATTTCCCCCCCTTCTTCTCTCTCTTTTCTTCAGTGCAACAAGAAGGTGAAGGCGGCGGGCTCCCTTTAAAAGTATACATGCTTTGAGAGAAGTAAGTTAGTGACAAGACAAAACTGCATGTCAATACCCTGTACTTCATTCCACTGGCAACTTTGGCAGAACCATTCAATTAATCCCATTACTTTATATTAGTTCTTTTTCCAGACTTCTTTGACATTCTAATCTATAAAGATGAAATTCTTTAACAACCGCAACATATCAACGTATGTAAACATAAGCAGTGATGATGACAGCCAACACTCAAAGAACAAAGTCTTTAGTTTCAGTAGAGTAAAGGCAATATCACAGACATGTATACACATGACAAAGCAACAGGAACCTGTAAAATGAGGTGTGACATGATGATTTGCATGCCACGGCTACAAAGTTGTACATTTTTTTTACCATACTTTGAAGCAAATGGTCTATGAACTAACGCTCTAACCAGCTGAGTTACCTTCAAAGAAGCATAAAAAAGATGTCTACCCACTAGCTGAATAAAAAATCTCCCTAAAAATATTTAACTTCAACATATGCTGGACTACTGCTAAAGAGTATGCATGATATATGTTGTAAGCCCATTTTCTAACAAAAAATACTTTTCAAAAAAATCGGCTTGTAACACGGTATCATATCACAGGTCAAAAGTTAGAACTTGCACTCCCACTTACTATTGTTCTGTTCTCGTGTTGTTTATTTGGTGGGGTTTATGTTTATCTGTCGTGTTCATAGATAATGTTTGGCTTAGACGCAATTAAAAATTGTTTTGATATAGAGTACGGGCTTGCCTGTTTCGTATTAACCTAAACTCTCGGAACAAATTGTTTCCGGAAAACATAAAAGGAAAGGATATATCAACCCTCCATCCTACAATATAAAGAGACAAAGTTACTTCATCCACTTTAAACCTCTCTGTTGAGAAAATGAGGGCACTTCGAATCCTATTTGGAATTTTCCCTTGCAACAGTGACATTAAACACACTCAACCAAAGAAATTCCGATTTCACATATCAAAAACACAATATATAGGACTTACAAGTGCTGCCGGAAGGAGGAGGAGGCGCAACTCCAGGCGATTCCCTAGAAGGAGTCTGCCGCGTGGACAAGTGGTCGTAGGCGAGCCTGGCGGCCTCGTTCTGGGCTTGTTTGGAGGATTTGCAGGGTCCGGAGTCTGGAAAGGGAGGCCATTCACATAGACGGTGCCAGTGAATCGAGGCACGTGATCGGGGCCTTCTTTCACAGTCGCGTAATATGGCAAGCTCCATAATCGCTGGTGGCACAGCTCTTATAGCTTCGATTTGTAAATTTGTCTTCGCTCAGGGTGGGGAGGGGAGAGATAGAGAGGGAGCCCGCCACCTTCACCTTCTTGTTGCACTGAAGAAAAGAGAGAGAAGAAGGGGGAAAATAAGCTACAAATTATTCGCTTTTGCTGGGCACGTATAAATGCTCCGCATTAACAGTCCCGTCTGGTTGATAAAATGTCCAGAATGGCCTCAGGCCTGGCGTTGAATTTATTGCTTCGTTTGGACAGACATCTCCGGTTGAAGCTTTCATCACATTAATTGCTTTAGTTTCTACTTTAGGGCAAAAGAAAAAGAAAGAGGAAAGACCTCAAACCGGTCTTAAGTTCATGAAAGAATACAGTGTAATTCTTGGTCGTCTTCATTTTCAAGAAGAGAAATCGCGAAGAAGAAAACCCAGAGATAGAAAAGATGTCGCGCCCCAGAAGGGAGGGAGAGTGAGTGAGGGAGAGAGGGTTTGGGGCGCAGTGGGGCAGCGGTGGGCCCCCTTCTCTGCTGCGCAGAGATAAGGGAGAGAGAGAGAGAGAGAGAGAGAGAGTTAATGGAGCAGGTGAGAAAATCAGCGGAAAAACCAGGAAAAGAAAGCGGAAGGCAGGTCGCGGGAGAGAGAGCTGGTCAACCGGTCAAAGGGACAGGGGGCAGCAGCAAAAACGGGAAAGGAGAGAGAGAGAGAGAGAGAGAGGAAAATGGGGCTATTGTAATTCATTCTTAGATAAAACAAAGTAACCTACATGCCTTGAAAATGAGTTACAAAATGAATATATGACCCATTTTTCCGACCCTAGTTGTCAGCCAAGAGGCTAGAGACAGAGCTCACTAGATTCCAGCGACTGGAAGAGAAAAAAGTAAAAAGATTCAAATATATATTTTTTTATTTTGACAATGCATATTTAAAAAAAATAATATATGAAGTAAATTTTCTTAGACTTGATTAGATATTGAAGTGTTTTAATAATACAGGTCGGGTATGGGTCGAGGCTGAGGTCGAGGTCGGGTATGAGTAGCTAAAATTGCATAATATGATAACAAATCAAAACGGATTAAATGGGTCAATATGGGTCGGGCCATTTTTTATCCGACCCGACCCACCAATTTGACTCCTCTACCCATGATTTACTCTTTCTATCCCCCTTCCTGTTTTCAAATTTGACGTACCTTGAATCTTATGAAGCTCAAACAAATGCTTACATAATCGGAAATTTGCCCAAAATTTATGCTTTCTATTTCTCCTTCCTGTTTTCAAATTGACATAGTTTGAATCTTATGTAGCTCAGAGAAGTTCCTTTCCCAGAGAGTTTCTCAGTAATAAGATTCCACCATGGGCACCTGATCTCTTCTTTCTCTTCTCTTGCTAGTCTCAAGCACTGATCATCGGAGTTGTACTCTTGCCTCCTCTCAATCAGAGTCACTATCCTCCATGGAGCCTTCTTGAGTAAAGAACACTAAGAGGCACTGGAACTTGCCATGTGAGTCTATTCTAGTAGGATATCAGGGTTCTTTGTACAAAACTTTATAGAAACATTGCCAACTGTTGAAACTCACCAACTGAAGTCTGATCTACAGAGGAGCAAACAAGGAAGACTTCTTAATGCATTTTGGGCTCCGCTTCAAGAGTCATCTTCCTCAGTTGACCATTCTAAAGTATGCATAAAGCATGCCCGCAAAAAGGGCATGATTGGAGGACGTTCCACATGCACCAGTTAGGCTCATGATAGAAGAACTGATCCAGACATAAATCTTTTACAATTATCTCCAATCAAAGAGAGGAAAAAGAAAACATCCACCGCGGTATAGTGGATGTTTTTCAATTCGGGTTTACACTCATCTCAAACAAGTGTCGAGTCCGTGAAGCAAGGTAGATAGTGATATCGACTTTGAAGAATTGGACAGGATACGCTTTACTGTCAATTCGTACTTGTATATAAATACAAGGTAGCTAATAGTTTATAAAAAGAAATTAGCTAGGACATGTGTGATAGAATTACTTTCCTGTGCTTCAACGTTTATACCTGGAAAGATAAAATCCTTTATACACCACCAGAAAATGAAATGAGTTGTCAACATTGAAAACTCTCATGGCACTTGCCAACAGTACAAAAGTTGCTTGTCTGTGATTGAGAGTAATTTTTGTTGTTGCTCTGCTGTTGACAGATCTTTTCTTTAATACACGCTCGCAGTACAGGCGTTCCATCGCGAATGTCTATGTTGGACCTCAAATGAATAGTTTTTTGTTGTGCAAGAGGCTTTTTTAGTGCATTTGCGAGTTGATCGTAAGTGAACATGTGACACACTTGTAACAGCTCTTTGTTAACCATGTCGCGAACAAAGTGATTATCAATGGCAATGTGAAATAGGATCAACGCACACATACGTTGCACCAATGTTATCGCAATAAGTGCTAGGTGTGGTAAAAGAAATATTACTCCAAGTTCATGCAAAAGAAATTGAATCCATGTGAGCTCAGAAGCTGTCGCAGCAACATAGCGATGCTAGGCTTCAATTGATGAATGAACAATAGATCGCTGATTTGAGAGCACCACAATAGAGGATTCTGGCCAATATAAACTATGTAGGTGGTTGTAGACTTGTGATCATCAGGATTACCTACCCAATTAATATCACAGTGCATGAAGGGATGGAGAGAGACTATTTTGCAAGTATAGGTCAAGATTAATAGTCCCTTTGAGATAATGTAAAACACATTTAATAACACTCCAATGTAACTAAGTTTATTGATGCATAAATTAAGAGAGTTTGTTGACGACAAAAGTAATTTCAAAACTTGTGAATGCAAGTATTGAAGAGCACCAATAATCTTCCTATACATTAATTACATCTCGATGAGGTGTCCCATCAACAAGAGTAAGGGAGCTATCGGTAGCCATTGGAGTGGCAATCTCCTTGGCTTGTAACATGCTTGCTCAATCAAGAATGTCCCATGTATACTTGTGTTGTGTGAGCAAGAGATTAGATTTTGTGCGTATCATCTCCACTTCCAAGATATAATGTAGATCTTCTAGATTCTTTAGTGAAAATTTACCTACAAGAGCTCTCGCAAATTTTTTGCAAATTTTTTGTGTAACTTCCTATCAGGATAAGATCATCTACATAAATTAAGAAATAAGCAATGATGTCATCATATCTATATAAAAAGAGCATGTATCTAACTTGTATCGAATGAATGCAAATGAGATGCTAACGAAACGAAGTGCTTGATACCACATGTGGGGGGCTTGCTTAAGATTATAAATCGCTTTCTTTAATCAACATATGTGATTAGGATGTGATTGATTGATAAAACCTAGTGATTGATGCATATAAGCTTCCTACATAAGAATGTTGGATAAGAAGATATTATTGACATCCACTTATAGAAAGGGCCAACCATAAGATAAGACTAGACAAATGATAACTCATTATGGCGGGTTTAACAACCGATATGAACATAATGAATTATTGGCCGTTGGTAGAATCCCTTAGCTTAACTTGAAATTTCCACTTACAGCAAATGACATTATGATGAGACTCAAGTGATATAAGTTTCAATGAACCGTTTTCTAAGAATTAAATTCATTTGACATAGCAGCGCGCTGCTATAGGATCTTCTAAGGCTTAGGAAACACATGTTAGTTCGAGTGTGGGAGGTAGAGAATGTTTGATGGTTGAATATATCTTTTTGGATATGTAAGTCCTATTTTGGAAGCAAGTGATCAGCAGATGAGAACATCAGGTGTCACACCCTGCTCCCGAGCGCATAGCAGCCCTCAATGTTCCTTCACTTCAGCCATTGAGTAGCGACGTCCTAGGTAGGTCACTGGCCTTCGGCACAACCAGAAGCGTGAATCTCTACCTTGACAACTCTGGAAGGTAAGGAAAACTGCTCGTATCAAATCTCCGACCCTTATTCACCATGTACCTCCTTGTACCTGAAAAATGGTTAAAAACAACATAGTGAGATATAAATATATCAGTAAGTCTAACCCTATGCCCATGCTAGGAAAGCAATCGCCTTAGGGTCCCTAGTCCATCGTTCAACCTCTCACGGGTAACACTCGACTCACTTGGGTCTGTTGTCAATGCCTCACTAGGTCATTGACCACAATGCACACATCGGCTACCACTTTGGGTACCATGCACTCTTACCATACTTGCGACAACACGGCCTCTCAGGCCCGACTGGCATACAGCCCAGTTCGCGGGCTCTCTGACTTGACTGGTAGAAACCTCAGTCAATAAGGTTGTTCGGCCCGACTGGCATACCGCTCAGCCCGACTAGCGTACCGCTCAGCCCTTGGGGCCCTCCAGCCCGACTAGTGTACTGCTCGGCCTTCAGAGCTCTTCAGCCCAACTAGCCTCACTCTTGCACAGCTACTAGCCCTTTCCCCACGAACGATCAGTCTTGACCGAGTCTTGGCCAACGCCTCACATGGTGTTTGGCCCTACTCATCTCCATTAGCCAACCTCTCACGTCGCTTGGCTCTTACGTGAGACCCTCAGCCACCCTTCACATGGCATGACTACCAAGCATGTCTAACCTTAGGGTACAAGTACAAGCACACAACTCGACTGCTTTAGTGAGCTATTGCCTATCAGTCCATCGGTCCACGACCGAGACTAGGCCTCAAGCCTCACGGCCTGTCACATTAACGTCAGTAGCCAACCCAAGACATTGGCTAACCAGTACAGCTGACCTCATGGTGCAGTACGCGCACGCAGCTCAGCACCTCCTCAACCTATGTCTCTCAGTCAATCAGTCCTCGATCGAGACTTGGCTCAAAGCCATACTGTCTTACCGCTCGTCTCATTGCTTAACCATGGGACACTAGAATAAGACGGTCCACAACCCGTCTGAACCCTATATCCATTCTACTGGTACACCGCACTCCTTCCGAGGTGATCTAGTACCATTGACCATTCCGGTCGTCCAAGCGATCACCCAGTGATCCTCACGACCAGTCGACACCCCACAGGGCTCTATCGACATTTTTACCCAATCATGGCCCATTGGCCACTTGATCGCTCCCAACAATGGGCACATAATTACAATTATGTGCATGGCCCTACTTGGCTCTATCCAACTATTCACCCAACCATCCTAACCAATCTACCCTAGCCATTCAACAAAAGCGGTAAACTGGCCTAGGTCAGAGATAAGGTGTCCACTCATCTCGATTTCCTCGCGAACTATCGATCGACGACAACGGCTCTCGGCGACACGCTTCTTGCACTTCCAATCACGCTCAGGCTTGGTGCGACTTTCCAATCTTTGGCCCGACACCACGGATGGGATGGCCTAGGTCCAGGGCAGCTCCGAGACGGCTCTAGCGAAGCTCGGTGAGCTTCTGGCAAGGCCTTTGGTGGCGACCCTCGATCGTGGAAGCCTGGCTAAGCTCGTGGGTGGTGGTCATGGGCGATGAAACGACTCCAATCACTCTGAACTCGCAAGAACAAACTCGATTTGGAAAACCAGGTACAAACCCGGGTCGAGCTAAGGGCAGTCCAGTCAAGGCTCGATTCATTCTCCCTGGGCGAAATCGACGGCGGCGACCGATTGAGGTTTGAAGAGGGGACTTCCACAAACATTTTCCAACCGATGGCAGCGGCTGAGGTGGCTGGAGCGGCAAGAAATCGCCCGGAGGAGAAAACGGCCCACGGCTAGGGTTTCTAGAAAAGGGGGCTACACTTCGGGGCCGATTTCTCCTAAATGACGCAACGCTAGCACTAACGGCCGGTGGATCTATGCTCAAGGGACTCCTAGCTACTGATTGGAGGTGGCAGCGGTAGCTGGGTCTCCTCGAAACACACGTAGTGGCCACACACAACAAGCTTGACGAAACATGACCAACCATGGTTCGTGGTGGAATCGGCGATCCTAGGACCAAATCAACCGCAATGACAACCACCATGATGCAAAGGAGACTCATAGGGATGGCTTGGAAGTAGCGGCCCGGCCTGAGCATCGTCGGAATGGCCAAATGCCTGCGAAGTGCAATTCTAGAAGACAGCGACCGAGTCGAGACAGCAACTTTCGAGGGCTCCTGACGACAGTTATGGCAGAGACGGGAGCAGAGGTCGATTAGGGCTGGAAGAGGAGGTCACAGGGAAGCCAACGCGACCAACATAGCACCAATCAGTGGACGGAGGAGGAAGAACAAGTGACAAGAAGGAAGGCACTCGCTCGAGTGAGAAAACAGGGTGCGTCCGTGATCAAGGAAGAAGTCGACGGTCGTTTGAGAAGGAAGAGGTCGGTCAACCATCCAACTGCCATGATGCACACCGAGGGGACGCCTAAGGTGGCTGGCAGGCCTAGCATGCGGCTCCCGTTCGTGCGTGCACACCACGTGCTTGCTGGAAGGCCCAAGAGAGAAGAGAACCGGAGGAGGGGAAGGAGAGAATTGGCTCGCGCGCCGATCGAACTGGTCCAGGCACAAGTCAACTGGTCTCCTTCATGCATCAAAGTTTTCCTTTGACCAAAAGTCAACCCTACGAAATTTTTCCCAAAAATGCCCCTAGGCCCAAAATCACTCCTTTTAGGGCCAAAATGCAATTAACTAAAAGTCGGGGGACCAAAATGCAATTTCCAAAAGTTCGGAATCGCCCGAACGAAAATGCGTGGTTTAGTCCGAGGCATTCTCAGGGCCGACATGCCACTAACTAAATCCGAAAATTCGCACAATTGGACCTCGAAAAAGGGGCCGGAAGTGGGCCATGTGGTGGAAGGCCAAATGAAGTGTTTGAGTCCGTGGGAAACATAGATGGAGCTTAAGTGGTGAATGATGTATCTTTACTGGGGGACGTTCTACACCAAATTCGTGAGGTTATCAAATGTTAAAATAGAACTTCTTCACCAATAGACTTTAAAGACTGGTTTGACTGTGCATGATATGGCCTAGTTGTCTGATGTTGGAATTAAGGTGGCTGAATTTTTTACTAAAAAATGAGAGGGTGCACAGATATCTTGACGTGGTAGAGGCAAGGATTGAAAAGTGGTACGATTGAGAGGTTTAGCATTTTTGAAGCAAGGAATAATGGGCCCATCAAATACCACGTGACATAAGACAATTTTATTTAGTTGAAGATCGCAACACTTGTAAGCACTTTCATTGATAAATTAATCAAGAAAATTACATTGATGGATATTCAATTTTCTGCTTGCCATATGGTTTAAGCCAAGGATAACACAGACAAACAAAAACTCGAAATTTCAAGTAATTTAGATAAGAGTCGAGGAGAATCTTTTAAATAAGATTTAAGTCCGAGGTAAACGATTTACTAGAAATGCAGCGACTTGAAACGCGTAGGCCAAAATGAAAATAGAAGAGACACGTGATGGAGCATTGTAAGATTTGTTGTGACGACACTCCTATGATGATGCTTCAGAAACCATTATGTTAGAGCGTGTGTAGAGGTACGTGTAAATGTGCAATACCATGAAACAAGAAAAATTCTTCTAATTTTTATATCTCATGCACTATCAGAGTAAACTGATACTATGGGATTTTGAAAGGAATTCTCTACCAAATTCACGAATTTTAGAATTAGAGAGAAAAGGTCGGATTTTTTTTTTTTTTGGATCAAGTAGAGCTAGATATATCTATTACAGTGATTCACAAAAGTAACATAATACGAAAAATCATCTATTGATTTCACAAGAGCAAGACCCCAAAGATCATAAATAACTTCAAGACATGTCGGCTAGACAATATAGAAGCACCAAACGGAAGTCTACGACTTTTATTACATTGACACGACTCGCACGAAAAATTTGAACATGACTCAGAAAGAGAAGGAGAATTGAGTTCGATTTTCAAAGCAACTCTAAGATCTGACGAAAGGGATGACCCAAGACGCCGATGCCCATCACTAGAGAATGCACGTGGAGTGTATGAGCCACGTGGAGTGAAAATAGAAGTTCGTAGATGTCATTGTTATTCAAGCGTTGTGTGAGAGTCACCTATGTGCACAGATCCTTCACCAAAAAATGGCCGAGAAAAGAGTTCCACGAACATCTGGTTAGTCTTGCAAAACTTTGAAACAGAGATCAAGTTTTTACTAATATCAAGAACACACAAAACAACAGACAATGAATATTAAACAGTGGGGGAGTAAAGTTTAGTTGAACCTATGCTTGTTATTTTAAAACTTGAACTATCACCAATAATGATTTATCCGCGCCTTCATAATTTGAATGAAGAGAGAGATTTTGCAGACTTGAAGTGACATTATGAGAGATTCCAAAGTCCATAACCCATCCTTGCTTGGCTTGGCAAGATAACACTGTATTGCTTGCAATAGGAGGCGAGGAGAAATATCGTTTGCCCCTGACAGCATTGCTTGGTTGAGTGGCCTTTGGCATTAGAACTGTGCTTTTTGAATGTTCTAGTTACCATCATAATCGTTTGCTCCTCCACAATGAGATTTCGACTTGACTGAAAGGAGTTCGAGCCTCGATTCAAAATAGGACACCGGTTGGTGTTTCCGTGATAAACTCTCTCTCTTGGCAAGATTTGCAGTGATAAGAGTCGATTCATCCTGACTCTCTTCCTTTTTTAATTTTACTTGAAGTCGACAAGTTCAACATGGAGTTCCTCAAAGGAAATGGGCAATTTACATGCACTAATGGAGACAAAAATTTCCCTGAATATGGAGCAAGCCCATCCAACGATGTATTATTAACTAATCCCTCATGAGAGAATCAATGATGGCAAGTTCTTCAACAATACTTTGACAAATTATAAATACTATTATATGCTCCTTAAGATTTATGAATCGCGAACGTGTCTTGTTGGCAAAGAGATGCCAGATTTTGTTCAAGCCTCATTTGTTGTTTTAGCAAAAGTAAAAAGAGGCATGATTGAGATCGAAGTGGAAGCTGTGATTGCGGAAAGCAATAATTGATCTTGGTGTACCCAAAAAGAATAAGATGAATTTGTCGTAATTTTACCATCACTTGCAACGGGGGACAATTGCCAATTAAGTAAAAAAACTTTTTGCTATTTTACCGATTTAGTCATAAACCTTTTTTTATGTCAAATAAGTTTTAAATCTTTTGCAACTTTGCCAATTAAGTTCTTCCGACGGATTTTGGCCGGAAAATGACATGGCACGTCGGACCTCGCCGGAGATGACGTTGCGATGACCAAACTCCAAAATTGTTTTTCTTTTTTTCCTTTTTTAAAAAAAAAAATCGGAGTTGCCGGTGAGCTCCGGCGTCCGGCAGAGCTCGCCAGCCACTTCAGAGGGGGGCCTCGCCCTCGTCGGCTGAGAGTGAGGGCAGGGCGAGCTCACCCCTGCCCAGATCCGGGTGAGGCGAGCCAGGGCCTCGTTGACATGCCTCCCCCGATGCCCTCGCCCGTGGTCGACGAGGGCCGGCCTGGGCGGGGCGAGCTCGCCCCTGCAAATCTGCTTGCAAACTGCAGATCTGCAGGGGCGAGCTCACCCGCCCAAATCTGGGCGAGGGCCTCCCCGCCGCCTTTGCCTGTGGTTGGCGAGGGCGGTGCCGCCCTCTAGAGTGGTCGGCGAGCTC